>JAWWEO010000045.1:8337806-8393188 GCA_035582975.1 Ormyrus labotus | reverse complement strand
ACAGATATATTGGGCGATGCTAAATTGTGTACAATGTTTACGTGTACGATTCTTATGTGTATAAAACGCACCTTGCCGATTTTTAAGGGAAAAATGCCGGTCCTCTAAAGGTTAAAGTTCAAATGACACAAATATTCTACAAATTTTAAATAAAAGATCAAACAAAATGATATAAAAATTAAATTTGTTACCATGCAGTGACTAATGTTCAATTACTCCCCTTGTCACATGTATGTCTAATTGCAATTACATTTTGCGTGGCTTAATAAAATTCGTACATTCTTAAACAATTAATACAGAAAAATGGCGGTCGGGGATTCCCCTTTTATCATATTTTATCTAGCCTTTTGTCTCGTGATAACAGACTTAAAAATGTCAGTAAAAAATTTTTTTTCATTAATTATTCAATATATTTTAAGAGCATTGTAACTTTTATTATGTAGAAAATTCTTATAATCTTATTCTTAAATCTATTATAAAAATAAACCTAATATGTATATTGTTATTTAAAAAACTAAAGGTATCTTTTTTGTATCATATTTTTACGATATAAACATCTATTGCTAAAATGTCCAATTTCACCACAAAAGTAACATTTGCTTCCACTAGCACCACAATATCTTCGATTACTTACATGAGTTAATCCACAAAAAATGCAGGACTGAACTGATTCTGATTTGCATTTCCATGAAAAATGATTCATTTGCTTACATCTTGAACATTCTTTATTAGAAGCTGGACACTTCTTTCGTAGATGGTTAGTTCCACACTTATTACAATGTCGAGTGATTAATTTAGGACAACATCTGGCAAAGTGATTAAGTTCTTTACATTTCCAACACTTCTGGTTTAATGCATAACATCGACTTGTTTTGTGACTTTTGCCACAGTTGTGACAAATATTATTAGATATTCTAGTACATAATTTCCAGAAAAATACCAACTCACTTAAATTTAAATTTTCATAATCGATTACTCGAGAAGATACAGATAATTTCTGAATATGTTCAAAAATGTGCGTAGATTTAAATTCTTGAAGAACTTTTTCTTTAATCATTTTTTCTATATTGACATGATCATTTGTAGTACATTCTGCAATAACCTGTACATTGAATAAAATTTAAAGAATAAGTATATACGATCTAGCAGTTTAATGAAAAAAAAAAAAATAATAATGGCAATAACAAACCTTTAGACAACGAATATATTCTTTAATAGATTGATTAGCTTGTTTCTTTATTCCTCCAAACATAAAAAAAATGTCAAATTTAAATATTAAAGTCTCTAAATCCAACTCAGTTTGGTTATCTTGATAGTATACATTGTTTGCAATTTCATCACCAAGAAAACCAATGTATTTAAAAAATTTACTTATTTGCTTATTCTTTGGAACCAATTTCTGATCTAAGTATGTGTAAAAACACTTTTTCCACTCAATCCATTCACGTTTTGTAAGTGAAGATAATTCCCAAGGGGTTTGTATCTGTTGTTTACTTCGAGTGCAACCTATAGATTTTAAAATATAAAAAAATAAAATATCATAATATTTATTCAAAGTAAAACCGAAATGTTAAAACGTAAAAGAGAAATTTGAACTCGACAGAATATGTGGGAGAAGCGTTTTAGGTATGATGTAGTTAAATTTTTAGCCTTCTAGATAGTAAAACGACTTACCCATTTTGTAAATAAAAAATTAACAAGCGTCGTTTAAAAGTTTTTGCAAGTGACTTTTTACTGCATTAGATAAAAGTAAAGAAATTGAAGGGACTTTGGCGACAGCATTACGACGCGACAGTGAAACGCTATTTGTGGAGTGGCGTTTTCCCATGGAAAATTTTGGGGGAAGGAGAGAAGAATGCCGAGAGAGCCCGAAGCCCGAACTCTGCGTTGCAGCTGTGCATTTTCCGCTCCCACCCCTACGCCGGTAACCAGCGCTGTTCTTGAGGAAAGACTAATGACTAAAGAGCGCCCTGCAAACCCTAAAATTTCGCTCCCTCATTGAGAAAAGTGCTTCAAATGAATGACAGCCAAATCCGCAGAGCGCGCGTGTACTTGCGCATGCATTCAAGTTTAAAATCACAAGTACCATCTGTAGAATGGAACTTATAGTGAGTTCCCAGAAAAGTCGGTTACGTCGCAAGCGCAACACATCTACAGCCATTGTATAGAGTCACAATTGGCGCTGCAGTGTGGCCTTTTTTACTATAGTCCTCAGTAAGAGATTGGCTCGACGCGATCCTACTGGTGCAAGCGTCAGAGCACATCGAGCGCAGGGGTTAGTATTATAGTATTGCAGTTAGCAGCAGTTAGTAGCGTAAGCGAGAGAGTGAGAGGACGACGGTGAGCACTGCTAAGCCATGGCCTCGCCGTGCAAAAAGGTGAGGAAGGTTGATGACTCGAGCGACGGCGACGGGGCAGGTGACGGCCGCGACTACGACGTCGAAATCCAGAAGGCCCTCGAAGAAATCGACGGCTGCCAAAACCAGATTGACAGCCTCAACGAGAAGGCCAGTGACGAGATTCTCGAGGTTGAGAAAAAGTACAATAAGCTGCGCAAACCTTACTTCCAGAAGCGTAACGATATCATCAAGAGGATACCCAACTTCTGGGTAACGGCTGTATCCTTTCATCGTATCTTGTAATCTTTGCTAAGCAAGGCCGTTGCTTGCCGGCGTTCGTAGCGCGCCGGTCCTGCGACCGCCATCTTTGCTACCCGGGCTCTCCCAGCGACTGGTTCTTCGCTTACCTAAAGTACTCACGCGGTTCCCTCGTTTCAGCTCGAGCAACCTGTCGCGGCTTCTTCTTTTCTTGAGTAATTTTTTCTAGAAACAAAGCGTCCTGCTTACTTCCTGGCGCTTCTCGTCGTTCACATCCCTCGTTCTCTTCGCTCTTGCTCTCTGTCTCTCTCGCTCTTTCAAACGAACTTGAATTTCTTTGAGTTTCTCTCTCTATTCGCCGGTCGTTTTTTAATTAAACTTTGAAATGCTTAATCGTTTTAACTGAAAAAATAAGTACTCATTTTTCTTTAGATTTCTTGTTTAAAAAAATAAAAAAGCACGACGTTGAGCTGATCTTATACAGAATCAATAAAGTCTATTCGAAAATGCTAATAAGAATGCAATAAAGTAAATGTAGCTCTTTATTAATGTAACGGATTTTATGAAATTTGTTTTATTTAAGCCTTTTAACAGTAACTAAATTATAAAATTATAAATTGATTTTCTAACCTAAAATCGGTAGTCTCTCGTTGAAAATGTTATTATTTCTGCAATTTATTTTATTTTATTTATACTTAAAAAAGATACATTACAATACGAAAAGTCTACGTAGGCCTAAGAAAACCTGTTTGTAGACTTATAATACAATCTCAGTATAGTGTTTTATTAATTTTTCCTTAACTAGATTTATAGTTTGTTAATAATAAAAAAATAGCTGACATTCTTGAAGAAGAGGAAGAAGATGCTCTGAGATTTTTGAGTAAACTAGAAGTAGAAGAATTTGAAGATATAAAATCTGGCTATAGGATTAACTTTTATTTTGATGAAAATCCATATTTTGAAAATGGTGTGCTTACAAAGGAGTTTCATCTCGGTTCGTCTGGTGAGCAGACCTCTCAGCCTCGTAATGTAGCGGTGGCCTGAGGTCGCAATAAGTTGCAAATTGTATTTCTTTGCCTCTCAAGTTTTATACATTCTTCCATTTTTAGGTGATCCAGCATCACAGAGTACAGAAATTCGTTGGAAAGATGGTGCTGATTTATCGAAAAGGGCGAAAGCAAAAGCTGCATTGAAAGGCAGAAAAAGACCAATGGGACACAGATCTTTTTTCGATTGGTTCACGGATCATGGTGATCCAAGTTCAGATGACATTGCTGAACTCATAAAAGATGATCTTTGGCCAAACCCACTTCAGGTATTTAAAAAGAAGAAATTATGTTAAAAGTAGATGTTTTTATTTAAAATCTTCCAACAAAAGCAATTTCTGAATAAAATTAAATTAAATCTCTTTAAAAGACTTCCTATTTATATATTGTTACAGTTATATACTATAACATACTTATTTTTACACAAGTTAAATAGTAAATAGTAAATAAATTGATATCTGTATTGTTATTTGTACACGTAATTTAAGTAACATCTAGAAATTTAGCATTATTAAATTATCTGTTTCAGTATTATTTGGCTCCTGACATGGAAATTGAAAATGGTATTGAAGGTGATGGTGATGAAGTAGATAGCGAAGAAGAAGAAGAAGAAGATGAAGACGGTGCAGATGAAGATGGAGAAGGAGCAGATGATGGTGAAGGAGAAGAAGGTGAAGATAGTGTAGAAATTATGGAAGATGCAGGCGATGAAGAAGAAGATGATGAAGATGCTGTTAATGAAAATGATGAGGTACATGATGAAGAAGACTTTTTAGTTGAAGATGAAGGTGAAAGAGAGGGTGAAGTTTTAGGTATGTAAATCAGAAATGATTTAAAATAACTGTAATTTTTAATATATTAATTGCTAGCTTCATTTTTATTAAACGTTTAATTTAATTTTAGATGGCGAAGAACCGGAATAAAGTGATTTTTTTCAAGTAATTTATCAATTGGCGCGAAATCATGAGGACAATCGTTCAAACAAAATTTTTTACTCATAACTCACAATTATGAAAAGTCGCCTGGAGCTTCCATCACTGTATTAACGAGTAATGTTAGTTTAGTTATAAGTGCTCTAAGGCAGACTCAGTTTATGAACATCAAATTTAAAAAAAATGCCGATTCTCTTAATGTTGAAGAAAATTTGATCGCCGCCTTGATTGGCGTCTCTTCTCTGAGATGCAACGCCGATCACTTTTTAAAAGAACGAATCTAATGAAACTTATTTCATTAATTTTTAACATTAAGATAGGTTTAAGAGCGTAGAGCTTCCAATAAGAAGTTCCACATTGTCGTTTTTTGTATTCCTTTATTTGTAAGTCGATATTGTAAATAGTGACAGCGCACGATTTCACGTTTCTATCGAAACTCTTGAACCCTCTTACCCCTCCATTACAACTTACATCGCTTAAATGATTTACACCGCTTCATTTATCTGCAATTGGTTTTTAAAGTAAGAAATTTAAGGTTTTCATGTTTTTTGGTTCGCAACTTTGTAAATTGATATTCGCTTTATAATGTGAAATCGAGAGGCCCGTAAAGTAATTAATATTTTCAATATGGGCCTAAATTGGAGAATTTTATTTATCTAATAATGTCGTGTTTTTATATTTTAAAAGTCAAACTTAGTTGATGTTTTAGCATCACGCGTTTTAACATAAAAGTGTAATAGAACAATGTCATTTTCACGAATAAATTATCTTTTTCAAATTATTTTTTATTTGATATTTTCCTGCTTGCACCTCTTGTTTTTTAAATAAATTTTAAATAAATGTCCAAATCAAATATTTAAGAGCGCTTTTGTTGACGTATTTATATACTTAAAAAATGCTTAAAAGAATTATAAGAAATTAATTTATGAAAGTGAAGTGATGTACGTAATGTAAAAACATTTTTTAAGCATTTTTATACAAGAGAAATAAGACATTTACTTTCGCATAAATACAATTAAAATAAAATTTACTCACATAATGTAAATATCTATGTGTATTTTTGTTAAAAGTTTACTTGCCTAACATATATTAAAAAAAATATTAAAGTACAAAGCGAATTTATGTAACGCAACATTTCGAAAGTTTTGTCTTCGTAAATTTTTATTTTAAAATTTAGCTCAAATCGCTTTACATATAAGTATCAAAGTTTTAGCCATTCGATAAAAAGAATTTTATTTTAATACTTTTTGATTAAAAATTTATTTTGACAAAAGCTATTTCTAGATTTAGCCAACTTTGAAATTCATTCTTTACAAAGACGTATTATGTAAAAACTTTATTTTTTGCAACAAATCTAGAATTCTGTTTATCTTAAAAAAGAAAATTATAATACCAGAAAAATATTAGAAGGAATGTTTATTTTTTAAAAAAACTATGTAGTATGTTGAATGTTTTGTGTATTTATTTTTACACAATATTATATAAACTTTTAAATATGAGCTGTGAAACTACAAAAGCAATTAAGTTATACGTAATAAAGTTTTTAAAAAGTAAACTGAATTAAGAATTTTTTTCAACATAATGTAAAAAGAATTTGTTCTTAATTATAACCAACACTATGAAAAACGTATTTGTTGTATTTCAGAAATTTAATTTATTATTTTATTTTCAATTTACTTTATAATTGATCTATATTGATAGAGGAATAATAAATTAAAATAATTGCTTCTTAAGGGTTTTTATTAAAATAAAGAATTATGTACATTTTGTAAAAAAATTAAAAGAGAGATAAGGCAACGCAGCAAGATAATTAAGGGCTTAAGTGCTTCACAATTCTCTACAAGCTTTTTAAACTCTTGCATACTTTTTATATCACACGCCTTTACATAAATAGTGACTAATTTTGTTCCCTTTAAATACTTTACAAGCTCGATTTTTTCATGTCAGTATCGTTGACAACTGGCGTATTAGTTACTACCTAAATATTATCACACCAAGGTTTTTCTCTCGTAAACTCAAACGGTGCCGTTCTGTGATACTTGAATGTTACTAGTATACAATTAGTTAATTTCGGCTTATTTTTATTTTGGCGAGAGACTTAAAATCGTACTTTGTTTCTTAAATAAAATGCTGCATTTAAAAGCTTTTTTGGTCACCTATATAATTTTTATTATAGTTATCATCACATAAAATACAAGAAACTATAATTCCCTGTTTACATCGGTCATAAAGTTGAACCTCTTATTTAAAATATATTTTAGATATTCTAAATTTGCATTTTTAAAATTATATTTGCAATTGCATGCAAAATTTTTGAATATCTAAAGATACATTTTCAACTTTTGGGTGCACAAAAAGATGTTGATCTTAAATAATTAAAACTTATCTTTAAATATAAAAGAATTTAAATATATATGTATAAAACTCTTTTATATTTAAAAATAACACTTACTGTAGTAATTAAAGCGCCAATTATAATGAACAAACATTTATTTTCAAGGTTCAACCTTAATTATAAAACTTACAAATAACATTAGACCCTTCACGATGGTACTATACAAGAAAAGCGAAGTTGTTAAAATGAAGTAAAAAAAAGTAATGAATTTTTGAAAAAATGGACAAGTTTGCTTTTTTTTTGTAAAGGGCCTAGTGAAGCAACGATTTGATACATCTTTTTCGCTCTGCGAATTGACCATTCAAAAACAATTAACTAGTTAAGTTTGTTCGAAAAACAAGCATCTGAACAGGTTTAGTAAAAACAATCACAGTCTAAAGATGAGTGTAATTTAAATTGGCGTGCAATTCTGCATCTCTGGAAAGTCTTAATGCTCTTTCAGCTTCTTGTGTTTTGGCTAGTTCCATTAGTGCAAGAGCACCTAGCCATTTTTGATTATCTTCAGGCAATGGTAAACTCAGTTGACTGTCTTCTTGTTTTACAACAATAACTTTGACATCTGCATTTCCAATTTCATTTATAGTTGATTGCTGTGTATGACTCTTTCCTGCAAGCATCAAAACTGTAGGCCTCATTTCATTCTCCGTATGAAGTATCCTGTTCATTTCCTTGTCTTCTGGATTTAACTCAGGGCTCAGTACCTGAGAATCTATGTATTGTTCTGAATGATCTACGCTACTCGATACAAGATCTTCATCTTGCTTAGAAATTTCGTTAAGAAATCTAGGTAATTGTGATTCTGATAAGCTCCATTGTGAGGAAGTGTGCAGCTCTTCTGAGATTCTATGATTATTAGTGGAATGTGAATCTCCCCATCTAATTGGTTTGGCCAATTGCTGTTGTTCTAAACATGCTTCTCTTAACCATCGTTTTTTTGGTTGTAATCTGTCAAGTGGCCTTCTTAAGGGGGTGATAGGTAACTTCATACCTACTGCTTCCTCATCTTCAGAATTTTGCAGCATTGTACATGCTTCTGCAGGATCTTCATCCTGACTTTCATCTTGACTATCTTGACTTTCACTACAATATAGACGGCTTTGATTCTGAGGTGTGCGATCAAGATTCTCCTGTTCTACAACTGCATCCATAACGAGACCTTTTCTTGATTTAACTCTTTTATGATTGTCACTATTACTTTTCCATTGCTTTTTCTTTCTGTCACTTTTTCCAGTTGGTGTTCTGTCTTCTCGCTCTCTTGCCATTTTATAACGTTCTAACCATCTTGTTACATCATGTGGAAGCTCTGTATTTCCAGAAACAGGTTTTAAAACAAAGTCATCAGATCGAGTAAGTGTTGCATATGGATGATCTGGACAGTGACGATTAGCATGTGTAAATCTCATTTCACAACCAGGTTCTGTGCAAAGAAATGGTTTTTCTCCTGTATGTAGCCTTTGATGTGTTTTTAGCTGTCCAGATTGGGTGAAAGCTTTTGTACATCCTGGATAATCACAAGGGTATGGTCTTTCACCTGCAAAAGTAAGAAAATTTTTTTTTTTTTTTTTTTGTTGCAATAATTTATATTGTATTATTATAAAACTTTAATAAGTTTAATTTATTGCAATCAAATCTGAAATTACAATAACCTTTGCCATACAACGTTTCATAAAGGTAGTTTTAAGGTTTATATATATTTAAAAGCCATTGTTGGTCACGTTTTCAAAGTTAAAAAAGTAAATTATAGGTACTAAGTCTTTCTTTTCGATTGCATAAGACTCGAACCCAAAAATAAACAAAAACAAAAACAAAGAAAAAAAAAACAAAAATTACAAACAAAATACAGTTATTGTGAAATGAAGCATGCGGTTTCAACACGTGGTTTCGAGTAGGTATACGCGCGCGCTTCTTTTGTTGCAGTGAAAACGTGCAGTATACGGCGTGATGGTCTTGCGGCCCTTGAACCCTCCTCATCTCGGAAAAGCGTCGGGCGACACAAAGGCCAGCACACGCAGTGCAATTGTTTTTCGTTTCTCGTGTTTACTTCCAACGCGATCATTGAAATAAAAGCCAGCACATTGGCAGAAAGTTATCCCTCATTTCTTTTTGCTAAAGAGAGTAAAACAAACACGGTGCGATGGCAAAATCAAAACAAAAACACAGCAGACTAAAAGGTCGTGTGCGCTATAAGACATTTCCGAGAAGAAAAAGGACGCGCGCTGTGCGACAAAGAGAAGTGAGCGTAGTTTCTGTTTATTGAAGCCTAGAAATCTCCGACATTGACAAACGCAGCATTTTTACGAATTTAAAGAGCCCTTTGTGTCACTACGAGCCTTCTCATCAAATTTCATATTTCCGTAGTCAATTCCGTATTTTTTGACGATTTAAAAATTTTCATAACATCTTACTAGCAAAAACTAAGCGTTTTGCTTATTACGATGAAAATTTAAAACGAAACAGTTACGTACGCGGTTGCGTCATTAGAAGAGGATTTAAAGATCACAGTGTACTTTGGGGAGGAAAACGAAAACCGAAAAATTGAAAGAGCAGGCAAAAGGCGCTGTGCGCTACTCGACACAAAGAAATCCGGGAATTCCTCCCCACATAGCGCATTCGGTTAAAGAGCAACAGGGGCGCGCGTGCTTATTCAAACGCGGCATGCAACAGCTCCGAGGGCTAGAAAGAGACAGCCTATGCTCTGAGGAGCAGTGCGAGAGCGGTGGCAATCGGGGCGCAAACGGACATGTTGGAATTTTCGTGCGCGCGCGATCCGCGTCATCACTCTTTCCCCTTGCGCGCGCGCGGCCGTAAGCGCGGGAGACGCACGCTCGGTTCCGCGAACTCGTCGAAGCACATGCTGTCGCCTCTCCGTACCCGAGAACGCGCCATTATTTCCCCGAGCCGGAGCAGCCTCTCCGGAGACAAAGAGCTCGGCCGACGAAAACAAGAGACGCGCGCGCGCGCGCGCGCTCGCTCGCTCGAAAAGGCGCGCATCGTCGGCTAGGTTATGTTTCCGGCGCAGGACTCGCGACGCGAAAGGCGCGCGCGGACGTGAAGACGAGTAGTAGAGTAAGAGCTGGTTAGTGGTTACTCACCAGTGTGCGTCCTGAGGTGGGCCTGCAGGCTCTTCTCCCTGGGAAAGACGCGGTTGCAGTAGGTGCACTTGATGCTGGAGGGCGACGTGCTGCCCTGCATCATGAGATTCGTGAGGGCATCGGCGCGCGGCCTGCCTCGCCTGTGCGACTCGGCGCGCAGGCGGTGGTGTTGGGCGAGCGCGTGCTCCCGGCTGCCGGTGCCGGGCTCCTGGCCGACCGAGGCAGCGCCGCCGCCGAGGCGGCCGTACTCGGGCGAGGAGCAGGAGCTGCCTGGACTGAGGTTCACGTTGCGCGCCTCCTCGCCCCAGTTCCACGGGTAGAGCATGTTGTCGCTCATGGGCGGGCTGCCGACCGGGCAGTCGCTCGTGCTGCGCTTCGGCGTGTGCGCCAGCTCCATGTTGCTCACTGCTAAGGATCTGCTGCTCGGCTGGGGCTCGACTTCTCCTGCATGAAACGGCCGACGGACACAAGTTCTCTCACTCGGGGCGCCAATAGACGGGCCTACGCTGTCGAACAAAAATCTTAAGAGCTACGGTTGGCGGACTTGGCTCGACGACACGCCGCGTGCGACTGATTAACCGCCAAAACTGCGCTTCTCCGGCACGGCCGGACAGCTGCGCAGGCGCGTCGCTCGGGGAGGGCTAGCGGCCTCAGGATTGGTCGATTTCGAGCAGGTCGAATAATAGCATTAATAGCCGCTCTCTGGCACAGGTACAGAGGTACCTATGCCATGCAGATATACTGCTACTGCTGCTGCTGCTGCTGCTGCTGCTGCGGCGGCTGCTGCTGCGGCGGCTCCCCTCCCCGCTCTTTCTCTACCTTTTATTGGGAGGATCAGAGTGTGACCCCATGTATAGGTATACTGGCGCTTTCGGCTCTTTGTTTCCGTCTCTGTCTTTAACACGCAACGAGAGCCTGGCAAGAGGATGCTAGACTCGTATGAGAGGAGGGAGAATCATTCCTAGTTCGGTTATTTAACTGACCGACTATTAGAGAAAGGGGTTCTTTAACTATTATTTGAGCTCGGAGCCAACAGGTATAGGCGCGCTCCTGACGATTTTCCTAAATCACCCCTCGGAACGAACGGGACATCTTGCCGAAAGATTGTACTTACCTGGCACAGATCGTATAAATAAAATGTATATTCCTCTTAGGTAAATATTATAAGTTTTGTAGCAGACACCTACCGAAACAAATTTCTCTTCTGATGAAAGGAAATTTTAACTAACAATATCTTTCAAGACTTTTACATGGTTTCGAACATAAAATTGATCATCGCAGATACTGCGCCTTTGAATTAGCAAAAAATAGTTTATGTAAATTGATAATCCCGCACTATTATCTTAAAAAGAAAAAAAAAAGAAAAAAAAAATTTCAGCGTTTTCACGTTCCTGGTTAATTTTAATGATTTCAAAGCGTATAACTATTACTTTAATTTTTAAAAATTATAGTAATTCAGCGCATGTCTTTTTCTCATGATTCCGCAATATAAGCATTGTCAAAAATTAAAACAAACTTTTTTTTTCTCTGATTTTTTACTTGCGACTTAGCAAAATAGAGGCGGCGCTCCAAAAGGTCATGACTTGCAGAGGGAGAAAAAGGAAGAGACCGGAAAAGACCGACTTTGTATGAAAATGAATAGGCCTATGAAAGATGAAAGAGAAAGAAACTCTGGAAGATTTTGGCATAAAAGTTCATTGGACCTTTGTTTGACTGCCTTTTCAATTTCATTTGACCGATCAGCACAAAAGAAACTTTAGTTTAGGCAGTGACACTTTTTCACTTTGCTTCTATTTACATGTGGAATATACATTTTTTGCTAATGTAATTATCATTTAATTTTCGTAAGAAGGTTTAACGATTCCACCGAATAAACTAAATTATTTATATAGTAAAAAAGACAAGTTTTTGATTTTAAATCAGAATTATGATAGTTTTCCAGGTAGTTTTAAAAGATTTTTAATCTTTTTACTTCAGGAAGTCAATAAAAACTTATGTTTTAATTCAGACTATAGCAGATGCAGATTAATAAGTTAATTAATATTAATGAATAATTCAATAATAATTACATGAAACCCAGCCAACTTTGCCACAAAATTTTTTTTTTAAATATTATCATTAAAATAGCGATTTAATTTTTTTTATTCTGACAAATTGTCACAATCGCAAAATTATAATTATGAACACAAATTTGTTGAATTTAAGTAATAGCTATTAGGTCATTAACTTAAGCTTTTAAAGCATTTGAAAGATTATTCAAAGTTTCCATGGGAAAAAAAATCATTTTTTTATCTGAAACTTTTTTTATTTATTATTTTCTAAATCTTCGCGTTATTATTTTTTATTTTATTTCAACCAGTTAATTACATTGTAATCCTACATAGGCATTAATAGCCTGAATGCAGGTCTGGTTTAACAGATCTTACAAGTAACACTTAAAAACTGACTTACATATAACTAAAGAGCAACTAAATGTAGTGTGCTTTTGCTACTCTTGTGTTGAACACAATTTATTTCTTTGCTAAATCCCTCACTAAGATGTTAGTCGGGTAGGCATATATATATTACTAAATTTATTTTATTATATATTTTGATACAACAATCTTTCACACTTACAGTGTGAATATAAACCTCTTTTAAGTTATATTTATTTATTTATACCATATTTAATCACAACCATTTTCGCTTTGCAAATTTTGTCACTTATATAATTAATTTATGTATTATAAACAATCCAATTCTTTAACTTTTTCTTAAGTACCAATCTACTATTTTTAATCAGTTTTAATTCATTTGCCAGTAAGTTATGTAGTCTCATAGCTATAATAAAACTATTTTTCTCACTTATCTTTCTTTTACTTTTTGGCATTTGCAGGCCACTTGTATTAGAATTATTGCAGTTTATATTTATTTACCAAATCTGAATAATGACACATTAATGATTCTAGCTTAAATATTTGTTCCAAATTTAAAGGATGATTTTTTATATCAAATGTGTTTTTATAAATAATTTTTAGTATTCTATTTTGTAAGCTCTGCAATGATCTTATGCTATTGTTATGTATACCCCCCCCCCCCATGCCACTATACCATAGCTAATTACGCTGTTAAAGAACGCATGATATAGTACTTTTCAATACTAGTGCGATAAATCGCTTCGCTCGGGCGACAAACTCACAATCGTGTAAGAATCGTTTTTATAACATGTATCGAACAATATTTTATGACACGGCGAGGCAGAAGTGCCGCTATTGCGTCCGCTTGTTTTAGCAACCGTGCACTTATGCAGAAGACAAATGTAAGGTATTTAGTTTTATTTATTATACTTTCTATATGTTTGTCCCATCTTACATTAGGATCAAACATTATCCCCAGATATTTAAAACTTTCTGCTCTATTTATTTTTCTGTTACAAATGTTCACTTCAAGGGAACTTGGTATACTATCTTTAGAGCTGCCAAAGGGCATATATAGTTTTTTCTACATTCAAGGTTAATTTGTTCCAGGCAAGCCAGTTGCTTACATGAACTAAGTAATTATTATTCCTCCATGTATCCCCTCCAGATATTATAGCCGTGTAATCAGGATACGAAAAAATTGCACCTTCTGTTAAACTACATATACGATCGTTTATGTATAGTATAAAAAGCAATGGTCCCAAAACGATTCCCTGAGGTGCACCTGTAATTATATTTTACAATTATCGCTACTTGTTCCATTTATCTTTACTGTCTGATTCCTATTAGTTAAATAACTCCTAAGCAACAGATTAGCATTACCCCTAATGCCATAATTAGAAAGCTTTTCTAACAAAATTTCATGATTCACAGTATCAAACGCTTTAGCTAAATCAAGAAAGGCAACAATTATATGTTTACTTTTGTCCAAATTATTGTATATTACATTTGTTACAAATTGTAATGCATCTTTAGTTCCCCTGTTTTTTAAAAATCCGAATTAGTGCCCGCGTGAAAATATTATATGAGATCTCATACGAGATCTCATCTCAGATCCCACATAGATCTCATATGAATCTCATATAAATCTCATATAGATCTCATATAGATCTTGTAATGATTTTCAGCCATGATCTCATTGAGATCTCATCTGCAATTGTTTGTTGAAAAAAAATTAATAATATTAAATATTTATAAATTTATTGTTAAAAATTACAATAAATTATTTTATTTTAATTTTAATAAACCACTGTACTTTTATTGTAATTTTAATAAAAATTATTGTCTTTTAAAATTATATTATTATAACTTTTAGTAAATTTATAAATTTTTTAAATTATTAATTTTTGTTTAATAAACAATTGCAGATGAGATCATGTCTGAAAATCGTTATAAGATCTATAGTAGATCTATATGAGATTTATATGAGGTTCATATGAGATCTCATATAATATTTTCACGCGGGTGCTTATTTATTATTTTATTACTCTGAATAAATTCATATATTCTATTATTATATTACTTTGTCCAATATCTTAGCAATATTAGAGATCAAAGAGATAAGTCTGTAATTAGAAATAATATGTTTGCCTTATAAATCGGTATTATTTCAGCTTTCTTTAGGCTTTCAGGCCGTATCGACCTTTCAATACATAAGTCGAAAATGTAAGCCAAAGTTTCTCATATACTTTCAAAAATAACTTTTAAAACTCGTGAACTTATATTATCTACTCCCCCTTTTTTATCGTTTAATTCATTTATTAATTTATATTACATTTCTAGTAGTTAGTAGGTCTTAAAAAATTGATTTTGAGATCATTGTAGGTGGTTTTATTATTTCTTTTGGTTGTACGATTTTTTGGCTTAGCTTTTTTTTTCTCCAATTTCACTATAATATTTGTATATATAGTCAGCTATTTTTTTGTTATCGTTTATAATCTTACCATTTTCATCATATACATAATCAAAATTTTTAAATTTTCTAATTTAGTATTTACATAATTCCATAGTTTCTTTGGATCATTTTTATTTTTATTAATTATTTTTCTTTCATAAATTTATTTAGCTTCATTAATTACTTTGTTTAGCAGTCTTGTTATTATTATAATATAATATTTTAATTATTAAATTAAAATATTTAAATTATAATTTTTTAATTTCAAGAGTATCAAAAGTATAAAAAGAAAATAAAAAGATTAAATTTTTTGTTTATAATTTCATAATTATAAAAAACTTTAAAGATTATAGTAATAGTAAGTCAAAAAACTCCTTAATAATTATTATTAAAAATATGCTATAAAATAGAAAATCGAAAATTTTATAGTGTTATGTATACGTTTCAAAACTTGTTGAGGTTTATAATACAATTGTCTTGTTGCTATCATTGTAAATGATATTCCTTCTATATCAAGATGATATTTTATTTAAACGTGCCATTGCAGTTGACGGTATTATAATTCCCTTACATAAAAAATCATCATACGGAAGTTACGGTAGAACGAAAATAGTTCTACATCGAATGAAGATTTCATAAAAGTTATATAATACAGTTTTGGAGTTATAAAAAATGAGAAAATATAAATTTTTCTTACTGATAAAGTAAGTCTATTATTTTTGGTACCTATAAAGTATATGGAGTTTGATTTAGAGACTTGATTTAGTCGCTGGATCGTTCGTTCCGATTCTACTTTTTGGTGTCTAAACTTACAACTAATTTCAAAACAATAAAATACGTATAAACAAAGTTAAGTTGAGATGTTACAGCTTTAGCAAGGATTATCTCTAAGCCAATTACATTTGTAAAATGTAACTATATGTACTTTTAAACATAAAGGATTATGTTTACAATTAGACACTGAAATGTAGAACCGGAACGAACGATCTGATTCTTTTCGCTTAAACCGCGTCACTGACCGTATTAGCTGATATAGATATAGGTAATAAGTATAAATTGCAAATTCATGAAAAAGTTTTTTCTGAATTTACATCATGACAAATTTACGTGATACTTGCAAAGAAATCTTTAAATACATTAAAATAGATTTACACTTTGCAACAGTTAAAACAATTATTGATTTTTTGCTACTTGTTTATTACATTCTGATTTTTAAATGAATGGAAGAATAGCATGTATAGATATATGTAATTTCCGTCTACTTCCGTTAAGAATTAATGAAATTTTAGAAACTAGCTCATAGCAACAAGATATACGAGAAAACTTGTGAATTTTTTAACTAAAGATAAATAAAGATATAAAGTCATTGATTTTAAAAATATTGAAGTATGAAATAAATTAGAACTACGTAAAATGGCGGTAAGGATTTTTGCTAATACTATAATATGTGGCACTGTTGCCACATATTTTCTATCGTTTTCATGTATAAAGAGCGGTAAATTTTGAAATCTACAATTCGATAATTAAAATTTTCAATATTTATTTCACTATTAGCAGACAGTTTTGTACAAGTAAAAATATTGGTGTATAATTTGTTTATGTAATAAAATGTGTTAACTGTTATCTAAGAAACTTTAGGAGAAGAAAATAGTTTTTTTAAAAAGCTGAAGTAAAGTTTTATTTATAGCGATATCGAAGAGTAAAATAATTAATAAGAATTTTCTTTGACTTTCGTATCAATCGGGTCAAGAGATTCTAAAAGTATCGTCACTACTTGGGAAACTACCAATAAGTTTCAGTCGACAGCAATGCTAAAAGATAATTTTTAGAAAAAAGTTAGAGGTAAGTTGAAAAAAGGCGAGTTAAAGGAAGCAATAAAATGACAAGCTACGAAAGTTGGGCAATGCGACGGACCAGCGATCGAGCAACTCGACCATAATAAGCTTGCGGAGTTCCGGACATGAGCCGGGCTTGCATGCAGCCACCGCGCGAATTGACGAGGGCAAACCGTGAGTTGAAATAAGGAAGTCTGGCAACGCGGTATGCGCGGGTAGGAGGCGGCCGCGGCGCTGGAGCCCCAGCGGCAGCGAACCAGCCACCTCCGCTCCCCACCACTCGGCCACGAAAATCGCGCGAGTGCGGCCTCGCGGACCTCGTGGTGAAGCTCGAGCCTCCTTTCCTCAGACACTGGGGATCCGACTCGGCCATATTGGAATCAATTGGATGTCTCTGTTACACAAGGGCTCAAGAGTAGCCAGGAAAATTTCGTCCGATCCTCGATCAAGGGTGGACACAGCGTCGCTGAGACACTCGCAACCATGGAGAACACCTACAGTATAACCGTCACCAACAAGTTCTCGCTTGCCCTCGAAGAAGACGAAGACCCTCTCGAGATACTGAAGCTGCGCGAGCAGGAGAAGGAAGCCAAGAAGAAAGAGAAGCTCAACGAGAAGGAGAACAAGAGCAAGCAACAGCAGCACGACGCCCAGCACAAGCAGGGCCAGCAGCAGCCATCCGGCAAGCAGAAGGCCAGGCTCAACAAGGAAAATCAGGCGCAGCCCCCGAGGAATCAGGACGCCAAGAAGGATCAAGGTTAGTGTCTGCCAAGTCTTCTCGCACCTCGTGCTATCGAGGGCTGAGCTAGTTGCCCGTTTGCCGCCCCTCGCGTTCGTTTCGACTCGACCATTTTCCATGGCCTCGTCTTCCTCCTTCCTTCCGCCCGCCCGCCCGCCCGCTCTCGTCCAACCGTCCATCCGTCCTTCCTGCAAAAACGTGCGCGCGCCCCACGAGGCCTTTAAAAGCCGGCTCGCGCGCGCCGCCCCTGAGAGAGCGAAAGTGCACGCTGCCTGCCGAACAAAGAAATTCGTCGCTTGCCTCGTGTCCGGCAAAAATCTCAGCCGGCCAGCGCAAATTTTGCGGCCCTTTTGCCCTTTTGCGCCTCCAGCTCGTGCTCGGCCGACGTGCCTGCTTCATCTTCATCTTCCGAAGAAAGAGAGAGATGGAGACAGCGGAAGAGCGATCGCGCGCGCGTGTGCTCGCGGCTCGACAACATGTCCGCTGGAGAGTGACAAAGATAGAGGAATACGGAGTGGATAAAAATATAATGTGGGGGAGAGTAAAACAGGGGAAGAAAAAATAGAAAGGGGACAAATTTTCCTTCTCTTCTGTAAATATGCTGGAGCCACTTTGGATGCCTCCAAATCACTCTACTTTTAGACAATTCCCTCATGCTTGCTGTCTTCGTTTTAGGAGATAAGAAACCTGCCCAGCAGAGGATCGGAGCTGAACGCAATGTGAAATTCTCAGAAACAAGAGAAGAGCACAACAACAGGCGTAATCGTGAGGATGGTGAACGACCACCACGTATTCAGAATGACTTCCGTCGAGGCCCACCTGGGTAAGTATTTAAGATTTCAAATTCAGAATGACTGGCCAACTTTCATTCGTAGAGTTTTATCAATACCAGTCTCAGATTTTAATATCCACATAAATTTAATTATTCAAAGTCATTTTTACAATATAACACATTCAGCAGCAATTATAGATTTTATTCTGGGTTCAAGATCAAACAAATTTTCTTTGATTTTTATCATTGTCAAATTTAAAATTAAATTGAAATCATAAGAAGAAAAATTTTCATAATTGCAAGTTATGTAATATAATTAATAAAGCTTAATTTGTATTAAGGCTGAGTTAATAGAACTTGTTAAATTACATATGCATTTTACTTTTCTTTTATGCTAATTTAATAATCCCTATAAAAATTTAAGTCAGCTGTAAAAATTGATTTTAATTTTTAAATTAAATGGTTTTCCAAATTTAGAATATTGCGCATAAAATAACTTTTGGTTTTTAGAGAAGGTCGAGAACCTCGTGAACCTCGTGAGTCACGAGAGCCCAGGGAGCCCCGTGAGCCCCGTGAGCCTCGTGAGCCTCGTGAGTTCCGCAATTCTGAATTCGGTGAACGCCGTGGACGTGGTGGAAGTCGAGGAATGGGCAGAGGTAGAGGCGGCTTCCGCGGAGGCCGTGGTGGCTTTGACAATCGCGGCAAGCGCGAGTTTGATCGTCAATCCGGATCAGATAAGACGTGCGTATATAAATTATTTTTATTATCCTGTTTTAAAAATTTGTTTTGGATTTTTGAGTTTCTAACTTTCATTAGAGTCGTTAAACGCCTTCTGCAGTAATTAATTCAATTTCATTGGATTTTTAATTTTCTCTGTTTTCGAAATATTAAAAATCGAATTAGAATGTAAAAATTAAATGAAGAAAGTAAATATTTCATTATGATTTATTTAGTATTTTACCGTATTAATAAAATGTATTTAATACTTATTTGCCCTTTATCTTCTTGTTTGCACCCATAAAGGCAACCAAGGTAAGGATTATGTCCACTTTTGAAATAAACATTGCATGTTTTCATTGCTTTACTTCTAATATTTTTGCTGTAATGTTGTTGATCATTATTGGCACGTTTTTAATGTCTCTCATGAAGAAAGAAGCACAAAGATCTGTTTTCTTTTTTTTTTCTATTTCTATGTATGAAAATGCAATATACTCTTTCGTACAATACAATAAATAATGTAAGCAGGTATGGTTACAGTGGAATAAAATCAATTGACAAGAAGGATGGCGCTGGCAGCCATAACTGGGGAACTCACAATGACGAAATTGAGTAAGAAGCTTTGTTTTTTTATTTGTTATTTGAGTTTAAATTGTTAATCAAATAATGCAATATAGTTTGTTTTAAGTCTAGATGACAAAAAGCTTGAAAGCAGTACTTTTTTATGTTATTAATAAAAAAAATAATTTACATGAATTTTAGATACCATTCCACACTCACGTTTAAAAGTTGTCGTTTTATTTTTCATGTCATGTTTCAGTTTTCATTTCACGTTAACGTACATTCAATTGGTTGTAGCTTTCATTGCTTTTAGTTATCAACAAATTTTTTATATCGTATAAACAATTGAATATATATTTAATAGTTTTATTAAAACTTTATTTGGGAGCTAATTTAAAATAATTACTTTTTTTTTTAAATTTAAACAAAAAAGATATGTTATCTTGAAATTATATTTGAATAATTAAAAAGTTCAAATTTAAGAAATAATACTGAACAAAATATTTAAAAAGTTCTTTAATTGAAAATTATTTTAAATTTATTCTTAATATAATAATAATAATAATAATATTACAGAGAAAGCTTGAACCAAACTGAGGATTGGAATACTGAAAAGGTGGATCTGGATACATCAGCCAATGCAAATGACAGCAAAGATAGCGCGGGTAGCGGTCTTACTACCGGTGAAAACACCGAGGGTGGCGCTGCAACTGAAGAAAAACCTGTCGAGGAAGAGGCACGCGAATTGACTCTCGATGAATGGAAAGCTTTACGCCAAAATCGGGCCAAGCCCCAATACAATCTGCGTAAGGCTGGTGAGGGCGAAGACTTGTCTCGCTGGAAAAAAATGTATGCGCTTGAGCGCAAGAAGGAAGGCGCTGAGGAGGAAGAGGAAGAGGAGGAAGAGTATGATGCAACTGAATACCCGCAGCGCGTAGGCCGTCAGAAGCATGTACTTGACATTGAGATTCAATTCAGCGACTCTAGACGCAGTAGCGGTGGTAGAGGAGGACGTGGCGGTCGCGGAGGTAGAGGGGATCGAACCGTCAGTCGTGGATATGGCAACCGTGGACTTCCTCGTGGTGGTCCAGATGGTGAAAGTTTCCGTAATGTGTGTATCTCAACTTACTTATTAAAATATAATTTAAATACATTAATAATAGTTGATAATAATGTTAATTTTTTCAGGCGGGTGAGCAGAGGTCGCCCCGAGAGCGTCAAAACGCTCCCAAGGTTGATGATGAACACGATTTTCCCTCGCTGGGTTAAAAAATCAGTATCAGTGATTTAATAACCCAAAAAATATACCACCGCTATGTAATTGAATAATGAAAATGATACCGTTTCAACCACGATCGACACTCCATTTCCTCGATTACCACTAATATTGCTACAGTTGCTGCTATCGCTACTCCCGTTGCTGCTACTATCAGCGTCATCGTTGTTAAGGCATTATTAACACCGTAACATGAGACACCAAGATTCATATTATATATACATTAGAAAAAAAACACAGGAAAACACACTTTGCAGTTGCAAATAAACTCGCAGTTGAAAGTTATAAATGTATCCATTTAAGATTAGCGAGAGAAGTTTGAATTTACCCTCTTGACTGCTTTAGCTTTTTGACAAAAAGTTTGTAATGTTTAACTTAAAACAAGCGAAAGCAGCTCAAGAGATTTTCTGTCGTCCTCTTAATTTTAATTTTTGTCATACGATTCCCATCTATGGATGGCCTAAAGTAGAAAAGGCCAATAAAACGACATTACATTGACGATTTATTAGCATGACCAACGTCAAGTTCGGTACGGACTTTTTCTCTAGGCTATAAAGTTTTAAAACCTTTGTTTTATAATTTTTATACGGATGATACTGTGTTTGCGCGATGTGCGCAACGATGGATAGCAAACCAAAAGAGAACGATTAGAATAAAAAAATAACAAGGGGAGTAAGAAGGAAAGGGGGAGATTCGCGTTAAAGTAGGTGTTAGACCTTCGGCTCTTGCCCACTTGTAATTTAAACTAGAGGTCGACAAAAATAATATAATTTTTCTCGATGGCTGAGTCATGTTGCGAGTATCGTTGCTATGTATTTTCTTTGTCATAGCGTAAAAGAGTTTGTATTGTTGATACGCAATTTCTGTCGATGCGTATAAAATCAATGACACGAGCTCTGGATCTCGAAGATAAACGAAGAAATACTACCCAGTGAAAAAAAAGGTCGAGGTTATTTACAATGATAAAAAAAGTGATACAGAAAAATAAAGTACACTTAAGTCCAAAACATCGTCGATTACAATGTTACACTTACATCAATCGATTGTCATATGCATTACTTCAAAGTATCAAACCACTATATTAGTAACTCACAACGTTTGTTATATTATTACTTTAAAAAGTAAAAAATAGCTAAAAAAGTTTTAAAAAGTCTTACATACAAGTCCCAGTTTCCTTCTTAAAATGGATAATGTTAAGCTACAATTGAAGCTTAGTTACATGTGTAAATAACAAAATTTGCAAGAAATAAATTGTGAGAAAACTATGCTAAATACGTTAAAAATTAAAAGTTAAGAAAACAAATTCTTAAAGCTTAATATGCAAATCGCGGATTTCCTCATCCTTTTCTTCTCGCGCTCGTAGTGCAAAACATAAAAAGAAAAGGAAGAGCGTAGTAGTAGCTGTGCGTACCTGAAAAGTATCTATAAAAACGATGAAAAAAATCGTATTAAAAAGTTGAAAAAGTAAACATACTAAAATACACGTTTAATGAACAATTTTCGTAGCAAGACATGTTGAATCCAGTCAGTAAAATTGAACCAGAGAAGAAATTAGCGGTTATTCGAATGTAACGATGATTATTTTATATAAAGTACCCCTAAAATAAAGAGGAGAAGGAAAAACGAGTAAGAAAGAATTATCAACTGATGATAATCGAACATGTATGGTACGTTCCCTTCAATGCGATTTCCTTCTTCTATTTTTTTTTATACCTAAGGAAATGAAGAAGTCATTTTTGCATCTTTGTTTGTCACGATTTTGCTTTTTTACTTTGCTTTGATCGTGAATAACTCTTTCTTTTCTAATTAATTGCAGCTAAAAGTATTACATCGGACATTTCAAATGTAGCCAGTATATGCGGGTAAGCGCAGAAAAGGAAGAAATTTAAAAGTCTTAAAAAGTTTTAGCATTCTCTAAATATATAAAACAAGAACTTGCTTATCTGTAATACGGAGTTGTACTGTTTCGATCAGTTTAAAATTTTAAATTGCCCGTGGTTGAAGAGCAAAGAATATAAAATATTTGCATTTTGAATTATAGCGTGTACCAATTTTTACTATTTTTTAATATACGATATTTTTCGTTATTTTTCACTAAATAAGCATTAGTGTCAAAAATGTTTAAATTTAGTTTCTGATTATGATCCTTTAGTTTTTGTTATACAATTTTCTTGAAAATAAAAAAAAGTTTTTGTATAATAGTAAGTACCACGTACGGGTTTTATTTATTTTATGCATATTTTTATCTAATCCTATAAATTTAACTAATCTTATTTTCACAAAAAGTGGGTACTTAAAGATTAAATAATTAAAGAGTCGAATATACTTCTATGTTGTGTACAGATTACCCAGATTATAGTTCTTTAGGTTTTCAAACTAATATCAATTTTTTTTTTAAATAAGTACATATAGACTAAAATATAAAAAACTTGAAAATCCATAATGTTGGTATTTTATGTTACTTCAATGGCTGCATCAGCATTTACATAAGCTTTTAAAAATTAATTTTAAATCGCTATTATTTAAAATTTTGCAAGAAAATGTCTTCGCTTTGCAAACACTATAAATTTCATCATTTTTTATTTATTTTTTTTATTTATGTGAAAAGTCCAATATAAATTTATATGCAATACGTTTGAAACCTTATTTGCCTGAATGAATATATTTATTTATTTACCAAATTAAGTGGGTGCAAAATATCTTTTACACAGGATAGTGCGTAGCAAGAATTTTACAAGGTTTTGGAGCCAACTGACAAATACAATCGAGTTAAATTGTAATTGAGTAAATAAGTAAAACTAAAAAACATTCAAAAGCTTAGTAGTCTACTTTTGAGAGAGTCTTAAAAGATGTGTATGCATATGAAAAAAGCATTAAAGAACAAATCCTGATAATTAGTATTGGTCTGATTTTAATTTAATCTTAAAAGTAAAAAAATAATCCAAGTATAATTTAATCTTCAACAAAGTTTATCAGATCGAAAACGAAAATAATATTTTCTACTATATTATAAATTTCAACAATCTTTTTCGCGCTAAAAAAAAATTAAAAACGGTAATCAACTAATTTATTATCTTAAATTAAGTATCTCAAATAAAAGTAAATTTCGCACTTTGCTTAAAAAAAAAAAAAAAAAAAAAAAAATTAAAACGGGTTTCTCGCGGTAAGAGAGCTTACATTTCTTTGATAAATTATCAATGGCTAAAGAAAGAGATGCGATATCAGGGCCAGCTAGCCGCACGCTACGCGTTTGATGGATAGAAAGCGTACGCGGCTCGCAGCGTGTATCTATACGCTGGATAAAATAAAAGAATCTGGATATTCAGGCGGCACTTGTGAAAAGTACTGGGAACTCGCGCGTACCGTCGTCGAATCCTCCCCTTTATTCTGAACTCAAGGGTGGCAATCTATTCTCCGTAGGCAGAGTCCTCGCTGCGCGAGAGGGCGAGAGAGAGAGAGAGACAATGTTGTATGTCGCAGCTTTTCAATCACTCGAGAGAGGAGGGGAGCAGAGGACAAAGCCGGGACAACAAACTCGAGTAGGTATATAGGTACTGCGCTCTAGTATTGCAGCAACGTTTCTGAGCAGAGAGGGCGAAAAAACCAGTTCTATTGGGAGGGTGGTTAGGAGCAGAAGAATAAGGGAAATAATTTTTTCTGAAATTTATGAAAACTGACCGTCGACGTATCGTTTGCATTTTTAATTAATACTATTCTGCTTTTGGAATCAATTGGAACTAAACATTAATATAATTAATATTCTATAAAGTCGATCACTCTTAATTAAAAATTGCACTTGAATATGTCTAAATTCTTCTTTGCATTTTTTTAAAAACTGTAGGAAAGCTTTTATGGATTAATTTTCATGTGGACCCTGATGAAATGTAGAAAATGTAAAATCTAGTTTACCTGGAATTCATATATGCTTGTAATCTTCAATGGGCTAACAGATGTAATCACAGAAATGCTATTTTTATAATAATTCATGATATTATATTTAACAATGCCTTGATTCCGCGTAATAAGTAATGTACAAATACTTGTTTTTAATATGCTCGGATTAAGTAGGTAACGTGTGTATGATATGAAAATCATGAAATACATGTATATGTACATCCTATGTTGTCAATTTGAAATGCTTGTCAGAGGGGATGAGAAACAGGTTTATCGAGATCCGCCGTCATCAGTTTGTGCATGTTCCTTTTTTTTATTAAAATATCGAATTTTGTTTTGATTTAATTAATACGCATCGATTAAGTCGAGCTTTGATAAATCGATATTAGGACATTGAGAAATAGACGCGCAAGATTTATTTGTTCTATATCTGTAGCGTGCATCAGTATAACGCTACATGATGCAGTGCGCGCGACTAAAAAGAAATACCACTGTACATATTCCGATCATTTTTCATGGTTCTCTCAATATAAATTTCCCGGCAGTTGCATGCATACAGCTTGTTTAAAAAATGTTGATGCATGAAATTTTGCGACGGAATTGTTTTCGCATTAAGAGTACGTATGTATAAATGATTCGGAAATACGAGAGGATAAGCGCGTAACGCGCATGCAGGGATTTTATTTATGTAAAAGCAAAGTAGCTGCATCAGCTAGCAGCCTAATGGGAATTGTCTTGGCGAGTTAAGAAAAGTTCGAAATTTATTTTAAGAGAACTCGTGTAGAAAATTTAGTGGATTTTCGGGTCCTATTTGGGAGTTCTAATAATAAAGAAAGCGCGAGCTATCGCAGCTAAAAATAGAGGGAGGAAAATCGAAGAGGAAAAGTCGAGGTAGAACGTAGACGGGGAGGCGATCTGCAGGGCCGATGCCCGGAGCAGATCCGGCGGTCGGTCAGCGAGTGACGCGGAGAGCTACGTCGCCTATCAGAGGCGTCCTCGAGGCTGCGCAGCACGTCCCAGCCCCTAGCTGGCAGTCCCGAGTCCGGCGCATGTGTGTGCGTCGTGCGTGTACTCGCTGCTCGCCGCTCGCCGCCGGGGCAAGTGGGATGGCGCTGCTGCAGCGAGGGTCGGAGCGGCACAGAGAGCCACTCGGCAGCGCTCGGCACTCGAGTGCCTCTGCAGTCTCGACTCCGGGCGGCCTGCTGGCCAGCTATGCGTCAGTGCGCGTTTAATGGCGGCGGTGGTGCTGGCGGCGACCTCCAGGAGCAGCAGAGCCCAGCCCAGCCGCTGACCGGTGCGCCTTCCTGCTCCTGGGCCGCGAGCCCGTAGGCAGCAGCAGTAGCAGCAGCATCCGCGAGGACGCTCGACGCCAGTGACGGAGCTCCGTGTGTGCGTCCGCATCGGTGCAGAGGGCCGCGACAGCGACGCGCAGCGCCTCTCTGCGTACGTACATAAGTGCGTGTGCGTAGGGGCCGAAGGGCGAGGAGGCTTCGATCTGGCGCCGACGGCACGTCTGCGAGCAGTGCGAGCCGTGCACTCCGCTCCGGGCCCAGCTCGGTACGTACACGTCCTTTCTTTGTCGTCGGTAGGCTTCTGTCCCGAGGGCACCTGTCCCCGCCGCTTCCTTTGTATCGGGCGCCCTTTCTCGGAAGCGCTGCTCCTTTTTCTCGAGAGATAGGAAGAGCAAGGGGCTAGTTGTTTTCAATTTTTACATTTTATTCAGCCTCTCGCGCGGCAGGAATTTCCTTTTGCATTTTAGCCTTCCTTCGCTCTCTGACTCCCGATCGCTCATCCTCCCATTCAACTTTGCGGCATGCGGAATTTCCACGATTTATCTCGGCGATGCAGGCGTTTAAAAGGATTCCTGCAAGTATTCTCGACTAACAAATGTCAACTTTTAGCCGAGAACGCTTTTTTTCCACAAGTCTCTTTGACACGGGAGTTTCGTTTTTTTAAATGCTTCATTTTTTTCTGCAAATTTCTTTATGATTCTTGAGCATTAAACATTTAAACACACTAAATATTTTGCATTATTTCACGATTCGGAATCGATTAACTTATTTGCCAAATGTTTAATTCTGCTATATTATACAGTTGCATTATGTTGGTTAAAGATACAAATGCCAACGTCTATAGTACTTACTTTTTTTTTTTTTTTGGAATATCTCGATTTATAAAATAAATTTTTTGTTCGTGCGGAAGAGCTAAAATCGTGGTTAATTCTACATAAACAAATATAATTATAATACTTCAAATTTATTTTGAAATTACGTGAAATCAATATAGATATTATTTATTTCGACATTTACAAAATTTAAAAAGGTTAACGCCACCCAACACTATCTTTAGTTACGATCGATTCGCAGACTAATATTTGATAATTAATGAAACTTTAAATAAAATTTCTTAAGTAAGTAGATATTTTTATTTCGCTCGGAAATTTAGTTACCACAACTTTCGTAATATGTTAAACACATTTTTACAATCTAATTATTTGTGAATTTTTACGTATTTTCGGACTCGTTTCAAATGAAACTTTAAATAAAAAAATCAAGCTAAATAGTTCAAAAATCATTACTGCACAAAAGGTTTAGTTCTTATAAATATCTTAGGTTTTAAATAATTTTAGAGGCAATAAAAATGCTTAACAGCAGTTAGTTGTAGTTGAAAATTTACTTGCTGATGAATTGAGTTAGTGCCTATTATAAATAAATGGTCATCAAGTGAAAAAGAAATACACTCGCGCACGTAATCAAACATTATGTACGATTTGTGTTAGTAAACAAATGAAAATCTTATTTTTGTATACATTTTAGATTCTTTATTTTAAGTGCATATTTTTAAAGATTTTTTAAAATAATAAATAGCGAGTTTTTTTATTTGTTTTGTGAAGATGCACCCAAACTTTAAAGCACTTCATGCACTTTCTAAAACACTTTTATTACGCGTTTAAAGCTATTCATTCGCTTTATTCCCGCTTTTTACTTGTTCGTATCAGTCAAGTGAATTTTTTCAACAAAGAAAACGTCGTTGCAGAGAATTTCGTTCTTGCCAAAAGAACTTTGCTTTTAGCGGTTGCATTCTTGTTTGTTCTTCTGTTTTTTCCTTTTAAACTAACTTCTGTATTGAATCAGTTTAAAAACAAATTTCGGAGAATTTGCTGCTTTTCTTAAACATTTATTTCATTCATTTATTTGTAGAAAGAGGTACTGTGAATTGTATTTTTTATAAGAAACATTAACACGGGAAATATTTTCGAAAAACTTAATAAATCTAATTAGGGATCTTTGTTAATTGAACTCAAGCAAAATTTGTAATAAAATATTCGACACCGAATCGAGATAAAAAAATCTCGCGCGTGAATTAGATAAAAAAAAAAGGGAAAGGGGAAGGAATAAGAGACGTTCACATTGTTTAACTAGCAACTATAAAACAATTCGGCGATTATATCAGTCAGGCACCAAACGATTTTTAAATTGATTCCAACAAATTATTTCCTATGCGCTTGATTACGTTTGATTTATTTCAATTAAGTTTGTTTTGAGAACGTATTTAAATACTACTGATGTGAGAAAACACAACACTTAGATTTCCTTCTTTTTATTTCAAAACAATGTGGCATTTGATTAAAGTACCCATAAGAATTAATTTATTTTTAAAAGTTAGATGAATTATTAATGAATTTGTAAAAGTATAATTGTTTATTACTTATGCACATGTAATAAATAAGTTTAATTTCTTTTTTTAGCATCGACACTCTTGAATTAAATACAAACTGTAAAAATGTATGATTTAAAACTTTTTATTTATAAAATCTTTAAGAAATTCTATTTAGTAAATAATTTATATTTAATTTTCCATTTTAATTAAAAGAAAAATCAACTGTAACATTCATATTCATAATATATATAATAACAAAAGAATCAAATTCAATTTTTTACATTAATATGAAGTTATCTTTAATTTTCAATTTAATTCTTTTGTTATTTCTTCTGTCATATCTGAATCTATTTACATGTTTGTTACAGTTTCAAGATTTATTTAATATTTGTTCAACATTTATCTTATTTTAAATAGTTTTAAGAATCATAATACATGTCTATACAAGCAAATTTTTATACAATATTAAGCATTATTTCAAAGGTTGAAAGTATTTCTATATTATACATGAATTTATTTATTGTAATGTTATATTAAGTAAATTATTATTTTGTAATTTCTCATTATTTAGTTCATGGTTATTTTTTCTTTGTTTCAGACATGAGTGAACAAACAATATGCCGAAAAGTAGTTGAGCGAGCAGTGGTAGTACTATTTGGCTGAATTGGCTCTATACGTGGTTCTCTTCTCCTCGTGCCAGACTTATTGTATCTTCTCAGCTAAAAAAATTGCACTGCGCCCATTGCGCAGGTGCATTACTCAGCCTCACTATAAACCAAGCACTATGACTCTCTTTGGACTCCAGTCCATTTCTTTCCAACCGTTGGTGCCACCACCTCCTCGGTTGGCACGGGCAACACTAATATTCTATTATGTCTACTTTTTACTCTTCTCTATTCTTGTCCAAACATCAGTTACTGCCTCTGAAGAAACAATTGGTGGTAGTTCAACTGCTGTACCTGAAACTCAGCCTGTGCACATTGTGGCTCAATTTCCACCAACAGTCACAGGCCAGGCAGAGAAATCTTACTTAGACTACAATTCTACTAAAGAAGGTGCTTTACGCTTTAATCACCTTGTATTAGATCCCAAGACTGGTCAACTTTTTGCTGGTGCTGTTAATAGGCTACTGCAACTGGACTCTAATTTACAGCTAAAAGAGTTGGTTATTACAGGTAAAGAATATTTTCAGTAAAAATAAACAAGCTGCATCAATTAGTGTTTGCAATAAAATAAATAATGTATGAAATGATTTATTACAGGCCCTAAGCACGATAATCCACAGTGCCATGCAACCGGATGTCCTTCTCGAGAAATTGAGACGACTCTTACTGACAACGTGAACAAGCTCTTGGTCGCGGACTATGATGCCCGCATGCTCATAGTTTGCGGTTCCCTGTTTCAGGGCGCTTGCACAAAGCACAAAATGTCTAACATATCCTTAAAGTCTGAAAACTTTACGTTTGGCGTCGCGGCCAATGATGAAACTTCGTCTACCTATGCCTTTATCGGGCCAGAGCGTTATAAGGATTGGCAACATTCTAACGTCCTTTACGTCGGTACAACATTTACGAACAACGCCGAGTATCGTCACGATGTGCCTGCTATTTCCAGTCGTAGATTAGACACTCTTGAATTTACTGAATTCACTTTCAATCAACAGTCGATCCTCAATATCGACGTTAAATTTCGTGATCACTTTCTCGTTAAATATGTTTACGGATTTAACGCCAGTAACTACGCCTACTTCGTTCTCGTTCAGAAGCAATCATATTCTCTAGAGGAGGAGGAATTGGGTAAAGAGGAATTGTACAATTTAACTCTAGTAAGAAAACAAAATTTAAAAACTAATTTTTTCTCTTTTTTAATGTAGGTTATATATCGAGGCTGGCCAGAAGCTGTATCACTGATCCAAATTACGATAGTTATACGGAGGTAACGCTGCAGTGTAACGTCGAAGGTAGAAACGAGTCTTACAAGCTCGTACAAGATGCAAAGATCGCCCCAGCGGGCAGCGATTTAGCTACGCAATTAGGTATTCCTGTTGGATCTTCAGTGTTTGTAGCAGCTTTCTCGCCTAGTAAGGGAATCACTAATGAGCCTTTACCGAGATCCGCTCTGTGCGTCTACAGTTTAGAAGAAATCGAGACAAAGTTCGAGGAGAATATACACATGTGTTTCAACAGTAGTATCAAGTATAGAAACATGGGATACATTAGTGGACCTATTCAAAATGGGGAGTGTCCTCAAGCTGGTGTAAGTAATTAATAGTTTTTTTCAACAAGTCTGAAAGAGTATTTTATCAAATCAAAAAAATTTCATTTTAGACTACCGGAAATATTGGGAACTTCTGTGAAGTTGGACTAAAAATATCTGGTGTAACTCCAATTGTTGGACAAGCGGTTTTACATTTTTCCGACACTTTCATTACTTCAGTTACGTTGGCAAATACGGAGAGTCATACCGTTGCCTTTCTTGGTACAGAGGACGGTGCTATTAAGAAAGTTTTACTTTCTGCCTCAGATGCTTCAGTTTATGAAAGTATTGTAGTCGATAGAGGTCAGAAAATCCTTCCAGATACAGCCGTCGTGTCGGGTGGCGATCATCTTTATGTCCTATCAACTTCACGAATCTCAAAAGTTAAAGTACAACATTGTAGTAGTTATACAAACTGCAATAGCTGTCTCCTAGCAGGAGATCCATATTGCGGATGGTGCTCTTTAGAAAAAAGGTAAATATCTGGTTTTAATCTTAAATAGTTTAAACGTTAAAAATACATAAATAAAATCTTGAAATAAAATTTTAGGTGTACAGTACGTCGGGATTGTCAAAAAGCTAATCGAAGCAGTCCTCGCTGGCTGTCATTAGGAACTGGCCAACAATGTATTGACTTCGAACAAGTGCTTCCGGATCGAATTCCAATCAAACAGATGACAACAGTGCAATTAAGTATTAGAACACTTCCCGAACTACCCACTGGTGCAAAGTACAAATGCGTTTTCGGCAATGCCGATCCCATAGATGCCATTATGACAGGATATGGTCTATCCTGCCCTACACCACCTATCTATTCTAGACCCAATATCCCCAAGGATGCTGATCATGTTCTCGTGCCATTATCCGTGCGGTCGAGTGAGACAAATAAAGACTTCGTATCAAGAAATTTCGCTTATTTTGATTGTTCGAAACATACGATTTGCTCAGAGTGTGTAAACGCTCAGTGGGCTTGTAATTGGTGCGTTTATGATAACAAATGCACTCATAATACAACTGGATGCCAAGAAAAAATAATATCCGGAGTAAATGTAAGTTCTGTTGTAATTAGTTAAGTAAAATTACCAAATAAACTAAGTAAACCATGACCTTTATTTGCAGAGTGTACAAACAAACATTGCAGCACAGGGAGCTCAGTATTGTCCTCGTTTTGTACGTCAAGAGAAACCTCTTATGCTACCAAATAATGTTCCCAAGGAAATCCATCTAGAAGTTGAGAACTTACCGCAGCCACAAGTCGGCCACACGGGTTTCCAATGCTTCGTAAAGATTGAAGACGCAAAGCTTAGAGTACAAGCGCGCATCGAAAACAGCCGGAATATTGTGTGCGATAAAACTGTTTATTCTTACGAAGCTAAAACAGGCGAGTACGAGGCCGAAATTATGGTAATATGGAATACGAATCACTACGTTGACCGTACTAGCATCATCTTGTACAAGTGCGATATTCTTGGCTCTCATCGTGAGCAAGCTGACTGTTCTCTTTGCGTCACTCGCGATCGACACTTCGAATGTACCTGGTGCAGTAACAGTTGCGTTTACAGACACTCGTGCCTCAACGCACCCTTTACCGAGTGTCCAAAGCCTCGAATTGATATGATCAAGCCGCTGAGCGGCCCTATCGAAGGCGGAACCCTCGTTACCATCGAAGGTAGCAATCTCGGATTGCGGAAAACTGACGTATCTGGTAAAATACTCATTGGCAATTCGTCTTGTACGCTCGTTGGCTACGAAGTTTCAGTACGCATAGTTTGCAGGACAAGTAGACACGAAGCCACAGATCAAGCTCCAGTGATCGTTGGTAATGATGCTGGATACACACAGAGTACAGTTTATTTTAACTACAAAGATATAAAGCTCACGGGACTATATCCAACAGTGGGTCCGCAGAGCGGTGGCACGAGATTAGCTATTACTGGTCAATATCTCAACATTGGTAGTACGATATCAGCTTATTTGGACGAGTTGCCATGTCAAGTAAACGTCAGTCAAGCTAGCAGTACGATGCTCACTTGCGTCACCAGTCGATCGGGTCGCGTACGGCGAATATCAAGGTTGACGCTTAGCATAGATGGAGCCAATCGCACCCTCGAAGCTAATCCATTCAATTACACTCACGATCCGACAATCATGGAAATTAAGCCGTTAAGTAGCTTTGCATCGGGCGGTCGCATGATTACGGTTCACGGCACTAATCTTGACACCATTCAGAAACCCGAGATGGTTGTTTATTTGGAAAAGGAAAGCGTTCCCGTGAATCGCACGGTCTGCACAGTGCTTAATCCAGCGCAAATGGAATGTCCGAGCCCAAGTGTCGTAGGTCGCTTTCAACACATACTATCCAGTGCGCGCGAAGTGCGATCTGTACCGCGACAGGGATCTAGTCTTGCGCTCAAGATCGGTTTTCTCATGGACAATGTCGAATCGGTCCGAGATCTCGACAAGCACGCTCAGAGCTTGAGAAGCAGACTCGTCTATGTCGAAGATCCAAAGTTCTTTCCATTTCCGCGCAATGTCAAGCTATACAAAGGAGACACTCTGGTGATCGAAGGTGAGAATTTGAATTACGCGAGCGACGAATCTGACGTGAACGTTACTGTTGGCACGCAACCCTGTAACGTAACGTCACTCGCCTTAACGCAGTTAGTCTGCACACCGCCGGATCAGCAGCCTGCAGGCACCGACGAGCACGGCTTCAAGACCGAACAAGCTCTGCCACTGGTTGTTGTCAGAGTTGGCCGAACTCTCAGGTTTCCCATCGGCTACCTCCATTACGACGTAATCAAGTCTTATCCGATACCACCTGAAGCAATCGCAGGAATAGCCGCTGGAACATTTGGTTTGCTTTTTATATTTGTGCTTGTACTCGTAATTTACCGCAGGAAAAGTACACAAGCTGAACGAGAATATAAGAGGATACAGATTCAGATGGACACCCTCGAGAGTAATGTGAGGATGGAGTGCAAGCAGGCATTTGCTGAACTTCAAACCGATATGACAGATCTTACGGCAGACCTTGAATCCTCTGGGATCCCGACGCTTGATCATAAGAATTACATCATGAAGGTAACTTAAGAAATATTTCCATCCTAGACATTGCAGTACATGTAAAATAAATTTTTACAATCAGTGAGAAAATTAAAATATTTAGGTATTTCAATCAAATTATTTCTTCTACAAAGACTTTTATTAAATTCAGTTATAAATCAGTTGTAATTATCAGTATAAAGTGTAAGTAATCGCTTAATTTATTAAAATAGAAAATAGTTTGGAAGTTTAAATAATTAAAAAAATAAATATGTTTATAAAGAAAATCAATTACGAAAAATAAAAAGAAAGATTATTATTTAAACAACTTAGTAGTATTAAATTCGAAGTCTGCCTTTGACTGCTTACCAACGTGCTTATTTTGAGAGAAATTAATAGCATCATTACATTTTTCGCAAAATCTTTCTTAATTAAGAACTCGAACAAAACCTAAATAAGTCGTTATGCAACAGTTAGAAGAATATAATTTACACTAAATATTTTGCGTAAAACATAAAAGAAACTTTTATTTGTTTTAGTACCAGTGAAAAATGTACTAAAAATGTGTATAAAAGGTTTGATGTAAATGGAGTTTACAAGTACACACATTCCTAAAAATATTTTTTAATGACTGTAAAATTTTAATACACGAATTTTCTGTGTGCAAATTTATGATTGTGATTGCAATTTAAAATTTTTTTATTATCGCAGCAACAAAAGAAATGCAAAAATCAATCAACATACAGGTTTCAATATTTCTCGGATTAATTTACTTTTTCAGAAAATTAATTTTTTAAGTAATAGCGCAAGAATTGTTTTAATGTTTACGTTTCATCAATTTACGCGATGTTACTAAATTAATTTAACTGCTTATTATTTCTACTACTGTTTCATTCAAATAAAAAAAGGTAAAATTTAATGTTGAACAAAATAATTTGATATTAAATATGGAATACATCTTATAAATGTGTGGTAAAAAAACGTAGTGATTCTTTAATAAGCATTTATGATTGTATGTTGTAAACAGAGGACAAAATCCAACGCGTGACTATATCTTTATTGTTGCGCGTTGGCGATCCTAGTGAAAGAGTCAATATGATTTAGCCAATGAAATGCTTTCGCAATTTATACAAAAAAAAGTATACTACTCGCGCCAAATAAGAGTACAATAGTACAATTGCTCGAATATTAAAATCATGTTAAATTGTTAATTGAACAAAAAATACATTATAATTTAAATTGAAATTGTGTTTTGTGTTGTTTCAGGTTTTCTTCCCGGGAGTAATTGATCACCCAATTTTGAACGATCCTCGTTCGCGCAATAATCACACGCGCACAAATTACGATGCAGCGATGCTTCAGTTTGAACAGCTCATTAACAATAAGTGTTTTGTATTGACTTTTATCGAAACTCTAGAGTCACAAAAGGACTTTAATATACGTGACAAGGTGAACGTCGCCTCACTGTTAATGGTTGTACTCATGAGCAAAATGGAATACGCAACGGACATTCTTATGAATTTATTACTGAGGCTCATCGACAAATCTGTCAACACAAAACATCCGCAGTTAATGCTCAGACGAACTGAATCTGTTGTTGAAAAAATGTTGACTAACTGGATGGCATTGTGCATGTATAACTATCTGAAGGATTATGCAGGCTCGGCACTTTTTCTCCTGTTTAAAGCCATTAAACATCAGATCGAAAAAGGCCCCGTTGATGCAGTGACCCACGACGCCAGGTATTCTTTGTCTGAAGAGCGATTGCTACGTGAACAAATCGAACATACAGTGGTAACGCTCCACATTGTTCAAGACGATCTTGATGAGAAAATTCAGTGCAAGGTCCTCGACTGTGACACAATAAGCCAGGTGAAATCTAAAATACTCGACGCTCTCTACAAGAATACTCCTTTTTCTTTGAGGCCTTCCGTGCATGAAGTGGATCTCGAATGGAGACACGGTCGAGGTGGACATCTCACTCTGCAGGATGAAGACCTAACAACGAAATGCTGCGGCGACTGGAAGAAGATCAACACGCTCGCACACTACGGTGTCAAAGAATCGGCGGTAATGTCGCTGATTCCACGACAGAACGATGGTTTTTCACTGTCGTGCAAGCAGCCTTGTCATACATGTACCAAGAGCTCACAACATCACCTACATCAACACATACAACACCCAAATCAACAGCATCATTATCATTCAAGGCACACGATCAATCACTGTTCGAATCTGCACCTGCCACCGACCCCGAATCATGGTCTGGTCAGTCCTACAACGATGTATGCCACGGGCACCGCTATTTATTATGACAGTCAGCACTCACCACCGATGATCATAGCCAATGGTGATGTCGAAACAGGTCATGCCGGAAATCAGCGGCTGTATCATTTGGTAAGTTTTTTTTAAGTAATTTCGTTGATTCTTCATAGCACTTGAAAAAAAGTCTGTATTTATAATTAATTATGTATTTGTAGGTGAGACCGGTGGAAGAAAGTCAATATACAACCGGTATGGGTTTCCCAAGCGGTAAAGTACCACCGGGTCTCCATCCTGAACGTACCCACAAAGCCATCCCGGAAATCTTTCTTACAAGGTTGCTCTCAACCAAAGGCACTGTTCAAAAATTCGTTGACGATTTTCTCAACACAATACTGACGGCAAACGAGGCCCTTCCAAGTGCCGTCAAGTGGCTTTTTGATCTTCTCGACGACGCTGCAGCTAAGCATAATATTCTTGATCCCGAGGTTCCTCACGCTTGGAAATCCAACAGTTTACCGCTTCGTTTCTGGGTGAATTTTATCAAGAATCCAGACTTTATGTTTGATATTAACAAGTCGACGACAGTTGATTCGAGCCTGTCAGTAATTGCCCAGACATTTATGGATGCGTGCTCAACGTGCGAACATAGATTAGGAAAAGATTCACCTTCGAATAAGCTTCTTTTCGCTAAAGATATTCCTCATTATCGAGAAAAGGTGGGAAGGTTTTATATGGAAGTTCAAAGACTGCCGTTAATTACGGATCAGGAGATGTCCAGTGCTATGCAACAGTTAAGCGCCTCGCACGCTAATGAATTTGATGTAATAGCTGCCCTCAAGGAACTCTACATTTACGTCAGCAAATATTATGGAGAGGTAAGTTAATACATAGTTTTCTTAAACAATTACAATTCCTCTTATTAAAAATATACTACTTTTAGTGTTTAAAACTTCAAATTATTTCGTATTATAAACTTATATTTGATAATTGACGAAGTATTTCATCAATTTTTGTTGTAGATCCTTGAGGCATTGGAAACGGATCCTGCTTGTTGCAAACTCCATTTGGCTCATAGGCTAGAAAATGTCGCGTGTACGCTAGAAGGCGAAGAAACGAGTGCTTGCTGACACAACCTTACCAAGGCCTTCACCGTCCGGTCAATCCAAGACTTTTCCAAAAACTCTGATTAGTGCCTCCACAATCATCAAGTCACACGACTGTGCTCACTCGTATCCGCAACTACAAGCTAGTAGTGTTTTGCCAATTCTACAAACAGGAACAAACTGAAGGCAGAATTGATGAAAAGACTTGTTATACACATACAGATGCATTTAAAAAATGATATGTACAAAGAAGAAACGTCTGCTGCCGAAACGGAATGGAAAAGAGCAGCAGAAGATAAAGAAGTGAGGGCTCCGAACGTGGAGCAAATAATAGCCTTTGGTAAGTTCGAAAAGCCGCGTTCCGTCTTTGATAATTAATGAGAACAAATAAAAAGAAAACCAAAATTCATTGCGCCGAATTGGTGGATCCGCTCGGCGCTTAAGTTTGGCGAAAAGATTTATATATATATGTGTGTGTGCATGAGTGTATGTGCGTGTGTGTTTGCCTACGATTTACAATCGTAGATGAAAAAAGAGAGCGAGAGATGTACATACGTAACTAATAAGAAAATTACGTTCGCGTACGGTACAGTTTAAAAAAAATTCATTTTTTTTTAAACCTAAAGAATTATAAATACGTTCTTAATTAAGTGAAAGTTAAGTGATATATAGAATGGAAGAATTTGCGGGGTATAAAATAAAAATAAATTGAAAAAGAAGAGGTTAATGAAAAGCCATAGTGTCCAACGGACTGTTTGTGCGTAACGACGTGCAACAGTAAGTAGTCTGTGATTCGAGCACGAGTGGCTATGCCTACTATCTTCATTACGATATTATTATTGATATGTTATATATATATAAATATTTGAATACATAAGAGTATATATATATATATACGAAAATATAAATAGATATATATACAAATGAATAAATAAATATATATATATATATGAGAGAAAATGACGAAAAATAAGATATACCATTCAACGGAACTGGCAGATTGTAGTGAGCTAGCTAGAGAGGGTTTATTATCTTACGATGTATAAAACAAGCCAGGAAAGATGAGATTGTGACTCGTAGTGTTACGGTATACTTACTCTATACGGTGACTAAGCTAGCTTTTAAGTTTAACTGTGACAAGAAGGTTAAATGAATATTATAAGAGAAGAAAGAGAGAATTACGATGATGGTCTACTTTAAAAGAAAATGTGCTCTATCATTTCGAAAAAAAAATTTCATTTGAAATTTCATTTCGAATTTTCATTTGAAAAATTAATTTAATCATTTTAATTAAAAATGTGATACATTCTCTGCTTAATTTGCAAAAAACATTCTCTCTTTCTTAGAAATTTGCAACTTATTACTCAAACTCTCTCGCTCTCTTTCCTTACGCGCTTTTCGTCTCTGGCCAGCAAATTTCGTTTCCAACGATCTCCCTACGTAATTAACTCCATGTTATATATTACAATTCCTTCATTTTTTTTACTTTTATACGTGACAACAATTATATTATATGTATTATATATGTATGTATACACAAATGTATGCAGGTGAAAACTGCGCGATTTTTCTGTATATTTCTCAGCAATTTTTTCCATTTGTAAAGGTACAATACTTGGTGTTTACATATGCACGGGGGTATACCTATACGCTCTCACGCGAAATTCGATATTTACAACGGCTCTGTATGCGCTTAATCTGTAGGTTTTTTTTAAATATTATTTTGCATATTATAGTCTCTATTGACTATTTTGTACGATTTTTTACATTCTGACTTAAAATCGTCCATAATTTTTATTAAACCTGTGACGATATGGCGTCCATTATTTATATCGTCAATTATTTGTATAGTTATCTTATTATTGTCACTATTATCTAAATAATCTATGTGTAATTACAAGACTGCTTTACGTAAAGTGAGTCTAAAAACATAAGATCTTTAAATTTTTATTTTATTTCATTTGTTTTCTGTACATATAGGAAGAAATTGAAAAATGTTTACGTAACAGTCTTCGTTGTGGCTGGTGCGTGCGAGGGTAAAATTATTTCTATCTAATTTGTTCGGTCTCATTTTTTCTTTGTTTTTTCCTCCTTCGTTCTACTTTATTTAGTTGTTTTCTCTCTTGCGTTTTTTCTTCGCAACGAAAGAAATTCACTATACAAATCAGCGTGCACTGCCGAGGCTCTTTAAATGCATCGCGTCCTCTTACGAAAAACGATGGTTTTAAGTTTAGTTGAAAGAGGAGAAAGAGAAAAAGGATCCGTCACCGATTCGCGATTAATTGGTAAAATCGATTTGCTACGAGTCTTAGAAGTTGTGTTTCATCGAAGGTACGACTTAGATGTTGGTAACAAGTTGATGATGAATCACTTGAAAAAAACCATGTGAAATTTCCGCGTTTCATGTTGGGCCATATTTAAATTATTTAAAGTTTGACTTGTGTAAAAGTTTTACTTTGAAGATCAGTAAATTGTGTTACGTTTTTTTGTTGCAACTTCAAATATAACTACAAAGTAAAACTGCAAACAAAAAAAAATCAAATAAGAATTTAGTTTATGTTCATAATTGAATATTTTAATTAAATTATAAATGACTGTTTGTTTTAGTAGTCATAAATGAGACTAATTTTTCAAGTGCATTCACCCAACTGTTAAAAAACAAAATCGCGCAAATCTAAAAAAATTGCTAACTTGATCATAAATTTCAGAATTAAATTAAAATTTGTGAGTCAAAAAAATGAATTAAAGCAATTTTTTAAGATTGAAGGACTTGTTGATACAAATTAATTGTAATTTATTTGTACTTAAGTAAATTTTAAGGTTATATATTAAAGTTTAATAAGGACAAAGAGCCAAAAAAGTAGAGTTTCAAGTAAATCTTTGAAGTACCGTCGAGTGCAAACGTTTTTTCCGTCTTTTGTGGATAACAATTCTATTTGACTTTAGCTGCACCAACGTCACCGATCTATGTATATCGCATTTATAACTACCGTATTTATTTATATACTAAACTACTGAAAGAAGCCAGCCGTAATATCGCGACTTTAAGTAAGCATAAAGAAACTTATATAATCTACGGTGGTGTCTAATCGTCGTCTTTTTACGTGTGGTTTATTATTACATATTACATATTACATTACTAGACTGAAAATGGAAAACAAAGCAGCTTGTACATTCCACGTGAAAAATCAATTTATCTCATTATTTAAAAGTAGTTTAAATATATAAAATAGATCTCGTCAACTTTTTATTTCTAGAAATCCATTATTAATTGATTTCAAACTTGTAAGAAACTTATTTTTAAATTTGCTGCTTTGCTACCTTATGCAGTAAAGTAACTTTCAGTATTTTTAAAAGTATATTCAGCATTTACGTAAGAATTGAATTCATAATGTTTAATAATATAAATTTACAAGAAACATTTCAACTGCTCTGACGAACAAAAGTTAATTTTTCAATCACGACAGATTTTTTGCTCTCGCTATTTTACTGTAAGGTACACGTATCCTGCGACGCGATACTTTTCTGTGTATATAAATTTCCTTACTCTAAATTGATCCAGTAAAAAATTTTTGGTTGACTTATAATTTTACTTGAATGTTAAAATTTATTGCAAATTTTGTTGTTCATGCTTTTTTTAATGGCTTCCAGATAGTAAAATTAAAAGTTAATTATTATGTAGTAAGCGAGATTTTGAAAAATCTTTTTTCAAAAAAATATCAAATTTTATTGCATCAATTTTGAGTAACATCAAATGTCTTCCCCAAGGTACAAGGAAGAATTTTGCTGCAATCTCCTTTTATTCTCTCAATTGAAAGTGAACTTTGCCAACTGCAAAGGGCATTGTACTTGGTTCAATATCTCTGATCTGAGTCATGGAAAGATTTATAATAGTTTTGATTGATGCTAATTTAAAATATTCAATGTTAACTGAAATAATTTTCATTTTATCAAAAGATATACAGTCTTTATCAATTAACAGAAACTCATGAAGCAATAATTGTTTTCAGGCTCAGTTCAAAGATAGTACAAAGGCTCGAAAAAAGTATAAGAAACTCGGTAAATTTCAATGTGCAATCTCGCTCAATATTAGACTGAACTTGTTTTGTTGAAAACATTTATTGTGTATATTTGTTTCGTTTTCTCGGAAGTCCAGTCGAGCGATTTCAATACGTTTATATGCATAGATGTCAAAGTTCATTTTCAATTGCTTAGTGAAAAAAAAACTGTTTTGTATTTTTCATTTTGTACGATTACGCTGCTTAACTCTTTCCGCGAGATCGAAATGAAAGTTCGTAGATTAATAAAAAGATTAAAAGTTAAAGTATATATAATTAGGCTTGGCATTATAATAGTAAGTGCGTAAATTGGTTTAAATTGATGTAATTAATTAAATGAATTGAGAGTGAAGACGTAGAGAGTGATAGATTTCTTTTACGATTACTAATTTTGAATTCAGTTCTCGTGGAGAACTGGAAATCCAAAATCCGGATCATCGATAAAGATCGTAAAACGTGTTCATTCGATCAGATTCGATTTCTATTTGAACATTGTTAATAAATTATTTTATAAATTCAGTTACTACATGTACTTTTTGAAACAACATTGCGCCTCTCGAAACCTCGAAATCTGTTGTTCGCATTCACAAGATATATTGACAGTAACCGCATAAGGATATAGATAAATTTTAAAGGAGAGAATATTTCTTAATGTAATGTCGCGCACATATTGGTACTCATCTCACAGGCACACTCAAGCGCGTTGGTAAAACTTGTGTATACTTTTCAGCAGCGATATGCCATTCGAGTTTCCGACGTATTTGGAGAAGGAATATTTCACAAAAGTTCGCGGCGATGTAAAAGAGAAATAATCAAGCGCAACTTAATTATTTACTTGGAATAAAGCTCGCTGAATGTTTAGCTGGCATATCGCTCGTTCACTGATTTCCAAAGTAAATGCAAGTGAAGAAAGGGTGTCTACCAGCGATTAACGTAACTCGTAAAGCTCTTGCATAGAAGTCAAGAGAAACACAAAGACTTTAAAAAGGAGAAAACTCAAAGACTGGCTGCAAAGTACTCAATTAAAGCACATTTCCTTAATACATACTTTCTCCTTGTCCGCAATTAATATAGACTTGAAAGAAAAGTTAAAAAAATTAAGCTTGAAAGGACTGTGAATAAAAAGAATCAACGAAACGAGCTGGTAGACACTTGAAAATCAGCAGGGAGAATTATGACAAAAATTATATATATATATATAAATATATTATACATACAAAAGCAAAAAGTGAAGATTATAATATTAAAGCGTAATTAATAAGTAATGAAAAAGTGAGCAAGGGAATTAATAAAGTGAATAAATAATAAGAGAAGCTTGTCAATTGTGCGCGTGAAATGTGTAAACTCTAAGGAAACGTAATAATGTGTGACGTACAATTAGACGTCGTACTTTAATTATAGTTCTTGAAAAGCGGGGGCAAGATGCAAGAAAACGAGAGCGAAATCGCCGGCGGGTAGCGTATACATAAAGTAAAAAATTGGTTGCAACGTTAGGATTTCGTATAATAAGGGATATACGTAGATATATATCCAAGTGCGAATGAGAGAGCGTGCGAGTAGGAAAGAACAAAGGAAAGCGAAAAAAAAGGGGAAAAAAAAACTGACGAAGGAAGACTCTTTATGGACTCGCGCTCTCCGCGAAGGGGTCGACGCACTCTGCCGCTACTTTATACATGTAAGAGGATTGAGAGGGGGAGGAAATATGAAGGAAATCGAGAATGCGATAAGAGTACGAGCGAGATCTGGAGTGGGAGAGCAAAAGCCAGAAAGGAGCGGCGCTTTTTTTTTCTGCTTTTTTTGTCCATATTTTTGCCCGGTGAGCGCGCGCGAGAGGGGAAAGAAGAGAACAGCGACGCTCTCTCCTTCTCCCTTCGTCGGGCGCAGCAGATTTTTTTAAGGGAGAGGAAAGAATGGCGAGGTATCCGCAGTCTTTTTCCTTCTCCCCGCACGTGTGTACGCGCACGCGTTTTACCCACCTCTGTCCTCCCCCCTCCCCGTTATCAGCCTACGTGCACGCCTAACCGATCCCCTCCGCGACCGTCAACGATACGGATAGATGGATCGCTGCACCCTTGTACATCCTTGCGTCCCGTGTTGTAAATAGCGCAAGCCAACCTACCCCTTACCGATTCCACGTTTCGAGCCATCGAGACACGAGTGCGAGGGAAGGAAGGAGAGTATGGAGGGTCGCATCAGGACTCGCCCTCCCCTTGCGAGCGAAAGCGTAGATGTAAGTTGCGGAGGCGCGCGCGTATACATGGATTATTATATATAACAACGCTCGATGACGAACGAAATGACTTTTGCCAAATTTTCGATGGGACTTAGGGACGAACGATTAAGCATTTGCAAAAATATATTGGTATTATAAACGAAATCGATTGTCTTTATTCATTTTTTTTCTCCTCTATCCTCGTTCACACTCCTTTTCTCCGTTCCTCCGTACACTGTGTCTTTTTTCAAACTAAAGAATTAGTTCGCTGAATCGCGCGACTGTTACATTTATAACGAGTAGTGGCTCGGATTAAATTTTTTTAAAAGTCTAATGGAGCTTGGAAAAATATTAAATTATGTAAAATTACGTACATTTGCTAAACTGCAAGAAACTAACTTACGTTGAAGTTGACAAAATTTTAATCTTCAGTTGTTTTACCTTTTTAACAAAATTTTTATTATTCATCATTATTTAATTTTAATTTACAAAAAATATATTTAAAAATTATTTTATATCCTAAGAAATTGTAATTTATTTAAGCGAGTAAAAATAAATGTTTTCTCATCAAATTTGCCGAAATAAGATCAGGAATTTGATTAAAATCATCCATTGGTTGAAGCTGTAAATAACGCTAAAACGAAAATTTTATACATTTTTATAAAAACCAATTTCATTAAATATTAGAAAGAAAACTGAAATTTAATAAAAATATTTCGATTATGCTCAATCTGTTAAATGGGTTAAGACGGTTAAAAAGAGCGTTTCATGAATACCTGAGAAAAGAAAACTTTCTATAGCCATTCGGGGCATTTTTAATAGTTGAGTAGCTACCAGGAATGTTGGAGCAACAATTGTAACATTATCACAATAATACAATCAAAAATTAAAACTCATATTTAACGAATTATTATAACAGACTAAATGTTGATTATTAGATATTATGTACAGATTAAGCGTTAAAAAGAAAAAAAAACTGGGATAAAAAAACAGAAACAAATGATTAAATTAAATTTATTTAACTTCATTTTTGTGGGCTTTGATTTGCGAAGGTATAATGTTATTGCGTCAAAAGTAATTGCGACAGTGCGCAAGATCGCCCGGCAAGCGGCCTTTTATAGCCCTCTCCCGCCCTGGTTCAAATATCTTTTGAGATGCGTCTACAATTGTCTTGCTCTGGGCTGCCGGTCCCAGAGCTTTCCTTCGACGGAAAGCTTCGTGCGCGTTATTTCTATTTAAAAAAATGCAAGCATTTTCGAACTGACACCTGCGGCCTAGAAATGGATTCCAAATTCCATTCTAGCCGTGGGCTTACGAGTCTGCGCTCTGGGCGGCATTTCGCCCACACCACCTTAAATTTTAATTATTCTCGACAATTTCACGAGCGATCCATTACACCTTCGCAAAGCAAAACATAAACGCTTCACATTTTATAAACAATTTTTAAACATTCTTTGAACAAATTCCACAATACATAAATACAATAGCGCTTGTTTACAATAACTCTCTCTCGCTTATGATAATTCTTCGCAGTAAATAAACAAATCACACTACGAATAACGCAATTAAAAACAGAATTTTTACAACATTAATTACAATAGTACTCAAAATAATAGCAACAAGCGACACATCTTCTACATTATTTTTAAATTAAATAAGCTTACATATAGGTAACAAAAAGTTATTTTAAATCAACATTTTCTACAATCTCTATCAATGGTGGAACCATTACACACCAGTAGACAATTGGAAACTAGAGTAATTATATTAATTTTTGTTTTTTATGTTGTTAAAAATTAGTTATAGATATTTTCTAAATTTTGTGCTTTTCATTTTTTACGAATAAAGTTTTTTTTCTATATAAAAATAGAATAGAATCTAACACCTCAACTTTTTCAATTTAACGGGATTCTTTGTATATTTTCGACAGATTTCTCTAAAAATTCATAATTATTCTCAATTTTTTCTGAAATTTATTTCAGAGTATGAAACGAGTTCTGAATGACATCAAGAATAATTATTTTTGGATTGATGACTGCTAACTATTTAGGCGTAACTTCTAAATTCAAACATTTCACTTAATGTTTTGGCGATTTCCCCAAAAATCCTGATTGGTTTGGGACAATATTTGTAAGAAAAACTGTTTTCTTATTATATTGAATAACCTGAACGCTTCCTCAGGAATTTCATGTTCAAACATATTTTCATATTTACAATTCCAATTGTAAGAATTACGCAGATTGTTTCGAAAAATGGAGAATGTCATCCCGCGTGAAAATATTATATGAGATCTCATATAGATCTTATAACGTTTTTCAGACAAGATCTCATTGAGATCTCATCTGCAATTGTTTATTAAAAAAAATTAATAATTTAAAAAATTAATAAGTTTATTAAAAGACAATAATATAATTTTAAAAAATAATAATTTTTATGAAAATTAAAATAAAATAATTTATTGTAATTTTTAATAATAAATTTATAAATATTTAAAATTAATAATTTTTTTTAACAAACAATTGCAGATGAGATCTCAATGAGATCATGGCTGAAAATCGTTATAAGATTTATATGAGATTCGTATGAGATCTCATATAATATTTTCACGCGGGATATAGTGCTTCTCTTTTTCGATAATTTTTTTTCCATAGTTTTAATCCTAAATTATACAAAAAACCAGTATTTCAAGCACAAATAGTTCAAAATTCATCAACCGGTTCAGCACCAAGAAGAGTTTAGGTCAAACAAAAGGCAAAATATTTAAATATTTATATTTTAAATAATCCATTAACCCTTTAATAAACTGAACGGAAGCTTTTTAACGAAGAGTTAGAATTCCAAGATTTAAGGTACGTAACTCCTCTCAGGAAATGTACAAAAAAGGTATCTTATATCATGAGTGGAAAAATATATGGGTAAAGCATGGGTTTAAACACTATAGTATTTTCCGGCCCGGAATGGTAACGCAAATTTAAATCATGGAAGTTGATTTCATCCACTTTCATTTTTTATAGGAGGTTAAAAGTCGGCACAGGGTCTTCTGACTGATGACAATATAATAATCCATTGCTTGCTTTCATTCGAACATCCACGTCGCTCATATAAGGTGTCCCTCAAGCGCGATCATTAATAGCTACCTGGATGTACAGGTATAAAATTAACTATGGATTACTAAATTGTAATAGGTCAGAAAGCTTTATGCAAAATTTCAGCCTTCTTTAGAACATCTAAAAAAGGTTTAAAATAAGTTTTTTGTTGAACCTCCATATAGTGGCTTTCCAGCACTCTAAAGGTTAAAGCACTTTTTCCATGTCAGTATTCACCATGATAGTCTTCTATAAAATTAGAACAAGTTTTTCTTATGTAAATTTTCCCGCCCTTTCAGAATCCGACATTCTTTTTTGTTTTCTCAAAGAGAAATGCGAAAATTTTTTAACCTTAAATTTGGTTTAATTTCGATATTTTCAAGGTTCTTGAGTCAGAAAAATTGTCTCAAATTGAAAGATCCTTAACGTCATAAATGTTTAAACTCGATTTTTTTTAATTTCGATGATTTTAAAGTTCATAATTAAAAAATAGGGGGGGGGGATAGCCCCCTGGCTCGCTCCACTCGCCAAGCCCCTAAATTTGAGTAGTAAAAAAGCAATGAAATGAGATTAAAATAATGTAGTTTTTATCTTTTCCACTTAAGAAGTAGGTAGATAGGCGCATTTTTTAAAGAGGTATCCCTCTTTCACTAATTCTGAATTTTTTTTTTTTAAATTGAAATGTTAGTCAAAGAAGGCCTAATCCTCTGCTAAAAAAATTTTGTAAATTTCTATTTAATACATATACTTATACTGTAAACACATAAAATTTATAAATAGTATATTACACCCCTAGAGAGAAAATGAATTGGCAAGCTCATAGCTCGTGTAAATTAACACCCGAGCCGAAGGCGAGGTTTTGCCAAACACTAGCTATGGGTTTGTCATTTTATCTCCCGAGGATTGTATACTATTTTTTTGCCTAGCGAGGCCGAAAATACAACGTTCTTGATCCGGCGCCGGGCAAGAAAGTAGTACTTTCGGCCCGCTAGGCAAAAAAAAAAGCTTTAAGCAGATTTGTTATTTTGAAGGCTGCTATATATACGATAAAAACTATTTCAAAAGATTGATGTAAGCAAACTTTTTATGAATGTCGCTCACAGCAGACTTGCGTAGAAGCTTTCTGATTTATTTAGTATAGCTTCAAATAAATTTATATTCAAGTTTGTTTTTAACGCATTAATTTTTTATCAATTTTTAAATTCACTATAGTTATGATATATCGCTGTTTCTTTTTAGAAATGTATGAAGATGATTAATTTTACAAAATGTAAGAAAACAGATTTTGAAATGTTGAAAGCAGATCTTTATTACAAATTTATGGAAATTGTAAATTTATGGAAGTAAACAAATTTTAATAATTATTAAAAACAAACTTAGATAACCGCCGAAGGTCGCTAGAAGCAGACCAAATTAAGCAGTCGTTAGAAGCAGACTAATGTAAATAGTCGCTAGAAGAAGTGTATTTTAACAGTCGCCGTAAGCACTCATTTTACTTATTTAAATCAAAATGTATGTTTGAAACATTAGATTTATGCAAGAAAATAAATTTGTTAAGACCCGCAAAATAAACGAATATTAAAATTTTGTTAATTTAAAAACGTATAATTAACTTTTAATGTTTTATTTAGTTTAACTAAGATTTTCTATTAGATTTTTTATTTTATTCAAATCATATTCTTTTAATAAATTATCCAAATATCTATAATATTCATTAGTATCATTAATATAATTTTTTATCTGTTTGTTTAATTCTATTAGCTGTAATTCCTCTTTTCTTTTATTCTACTTCTGTACATTTATTTTCATAAGGATTCCATAATTTGTGGAAAATTTTGATCACTTTCAATACTATAATTTGCTATAATATAATTAATAAATTCATTTTCTTCTCGTTCTTGATCTTCGATTTGTTTGTTCAAATCATTTAAAACTTGCTTGCTCCAATGTGTTAACTGTGATATATTTTTTTGAAATTGGTTCCCAACGTGGTGTTATAGGTGTTGAATCTTTATTATCTGCCATTTTAATCAAACATTGAAATTTTAATATTCATAAAATAACTAATATTTTACAAAAAATTAATCATAAAAAATTTCATTCCAAACTATATTTATAATTTCGTCTTTATTTTCCGAATCATTTTGTATAAATATATTATTTGGATTTCTACATCTAGATAATGCAACGTAGAATTGCCCATGTGAAAACAATGGTTTTTTAATATAAATTCTTTTAAAATTATTTATTATTTTCATTTAAAAAATTCATCCATATTATATTTGTTCATTTAATTCTGTAAAAGTAATGTATTGTAATATTCTACAAGCTCCATTTACTAAGCCATCTTCAACATCAATATTTGTTATCATATATTTTATTCCAACATTCAACATAACTTCTGTGCTCAGTCCACCACATTCTTGTCTTTTTTTTCAATTGATTTTAAAAGGTATATTTTAGTTTTTTCTGAAATTGATTCTGATACTGTATCTATTGATTTAGAAATAAAAGTTTCACCAGGATAATTTTTTATTTTGTTTGTATTGTATTCATCTACAAATTTATATTCACCAAATAATTTTATAGCTTCATTTGGTGTATTTTTTTCATTAAATGATCTAGAATTAATTAGTTTTATATCATTTTCAGTTAAATTACCTGTAGCAAACTCATTTTGTTGACGCATAATTTTTGTTAATGGAAAATATTGAAATTCTTCCCATAATATATTTTCACAAAAAATGTTTAATTCATTATTATTTGGTATGCTGTATATAGGCCGATCCATAACCGGAGGCAATTGATATAAAACTCCTACTAGAACTACTGATATCCCACCAAAACTTTTATTTACTCCGAAAATTTGTCTTAATCTTGTATCTATACGTGTAAGCATGTTACTTCCAACCATTGATATTTCATCAAGCTGTTTCTCTTAATAATTTTGAAAGACCTGCTTCCGTTTTAGTTATATAGTTTACCATATAAAAAGGAGCTACATAAGCATCTAAAACTTTTTGCAAATCCGTATTAGATTCTAATAAAATTAATATTGTTGGATTGTAAGGATTTATAGCAACTTCTAATTAAGATCTTATTAAATAAATTTTATTTCTTTTTAATGTACTTCTAATTGCATTAATCTCTCTATATTATAAAAATATATCGCCGCCGCCGCCGCCGCCGTGGATTCAGCCAGCCCCCTCCCTTCACCCTCCTTCAGCCCTCCTCCAGAAGGGTCCCAATTATTGTACTGCCCTAATTAACGATCTTTTAATAGTCGAGGGGTGTAGCCCCCTGTTTGGCGGAGCCATGGCCTGCAGTATGCAAATATAATTGGTTGTAGTATAAGAAATAAGTAAGAATAGTATAAGTTGTAGAAATAGTTTTATTAATTTATTACAATACTTCTTTCCATACAATATTTTCGATTTCATCATTGTTTTCGGTACTATCATTTTGAATAAAAATTTTATTACAATTTTTTGATCGAGAAATAGCTACGTATAGCTGACCATAAGAAAACAGACGTTTATTTAGATAAATTCCTACAGTTTCTATATGCAGTTATCGTAATTTAAAGGTATATCACCATCTTTTGACACAATCAAAGCAGCGCATTCACCTGATAATGGTTTATTATATCTGCGTGCATCAAGATGGATACTTCTCGTAAAATATAAATTATACTCTATTAGATTCTGTTTTGCAATGTTTTAAATTTCTTTACATAAGGATTTTCATTTAAAATTTTAGAGATTATCTCAGTATATGATCTAACTAATTGTTCATTATCTTTAAGTCTTATTTCAGTAGCCTCCCAATCATCGTAAATGTAAATTTGACGATTTTTAGGATTGCTGTCAAACGGTACTATTGTGTTAGAAGGGGCAAGGTGTGGTTTGTACACATAAGAATCTTGCACATATTAATTGTGCACACTTTAGCATTGATGAAAATTATATATACATACATCGAGCTATGCTAAATTGTGCACAATTAATATGTGCATAATTCTTATGTGTACAAACCGTACCTCGCCGTTAGAAGATACATGATAAACTTGACCCTCAATTTTTAAATTATCAATTCCAGTTTTAAATGGATGAATTTCTTTGGCTCTAAAAGTTGCAAAAGAAAAAATATTATTTTAATAGCGAATAAGATCTTTAAATTTTCCATCGTTAAAAATCAATTCTTTTAAATTTTTATCAAAGTCACTCAATGGCGGTAATTTAATCTACCCGTTATGACAACTTTTTTTTGAAAATTCTACAGACCAAAATGCAGCGTTACAATGTGGACAAAGCTAATCCATTTCCTCAAAATTAGAAACCTCGCACATTGATAAATTTTTTCTCAATTTTTGAGTTAATCGTCTTCTATTGCCGCGAGAGATAGTCATATTAAAAATTAGATCTTTTTTTCTTTTCTTTTCTACTTCATCCTCCGTCATGTTGTCAACTAAGTCCTTCTTTATCTTTTTCTCTACTCGAGCTTCCGTCATGTTGTTCATCAAGTCCTTGTTTCTCTTTTTCTCTACTCGAGCTTCCGTCATGTTGTTAATCAAATCCTTCTGTCTTTTTTTATATATACGGACTTTATTCATATTACCGATTAAATCATTCATTCTTTTCGCTTCAACTGCATTTTGATTATTTTTTCTCATATCATTATATACTTTAGATTCTTTACTCTTATAATTTTGCCAAAAATTAGTATTGCTACTGCTTAAAACATTATAATGACCATTATCAAAAGAACCTGTTAAAAACAACTTCAGTTCATATTGTGTAACCAAATGTTCATTATAATGTATTGGTGAAAAATTAGTACTATAAATGGAAATTCGTATAGGGTATAATTTATTGAATGAACTCTATTAATTCAACTTCTCCATAAATTCCATCCTGAGACATATGAATTTTATAGGAATTTTTATCAATAACTTGTGGATTATTAGGATCGCTTAAAGTAAAAGGAGCAAAATTTTCCCAATTTTTGAAAAGGTTATTTTAATATTAATAACATTAACTTATGTAATATATATAAAATGCGATGGAAGTTATCGTTGCAACGATCACTGGCATTACAGCCTACAGAAAGGACTCTGAAATCGCTCAGCTGTTTACAGAATTCCCTGAAATAACAGGACACTTGCCATGCAAGCCCAACAAAGCCAGCGTCACGCATCATCACGAATGGCCCTTTTGTAGCAGACCATCAGAGAAACTCAAAATAGCTAAAGGACAGTTCCAGATGATGATTGACCAACGAATCTGCCGTCCTCCGTGCAGCCCTCGGGCCTCTCCTCTGCGCATGTCAGCTAAGAAAAAAGGTGATTGAAGGCCTTGCGGGGATTACCACAGCCTGAATGCATAGGCTGTGCTGGACCGTTACCCCATACTTCACGCTACGCGAACTGCAACGTTTTCTCGGCGCACTCAATTTTCATAGACGCTGCTTGAAGAACGCTGCCGCACTCCAAGCACACCTCTATGAACTTCTAGGAGCTAAAAAGAACGACAGAAGATCGGTAATCTAGAACAAAACTGCTGAAGACGCTTTCCAGTTTTGCAAAGAACAACTTGTGGATGTAACTCTCATCGCTCACCCCAAGCCAGGAGCCCAACTACGCATCTCCACCGATGTCTCAGATACAACTATGGGCGGTGTCTTGAAGCAACAAGTCGGAAAAGACTGGCAACCTCTTGGCGTTTTCTCTAAAAATTTCTCCAGCGCGGAAACGAATTAAAGCGTGTACGACAGGGAGCTGGTTGACCCACTGCTTTTACGCACCGACCTTAAACCTCTGACATGCTTTCAAACAAAAACCTGAAAAAGCATCACCCAGACAAGCCAGGCAATTGAGCTTCATCGGTCAGTACAGCACGGAAATCGAGCATGTCAACGGTGATAATAACTGCATAGCTGAAGTTTTTTCTAAGCGCAATCTTAATTTTAGAAAAATATATTTATATACTTAAATTGAAAATATACCGCAAACAAGCAAAACGTTTATTCAAATAACAACTATAATACACCGTACAACATATCTTTCAATACTTTATATGTACGAAATTTAAAAATAGTAATAATAATAGTTATTTATAGAGAAAAAAGAATAAAAGGGAAACACGCTGTACGTCGTGTCGATGGAGGCGCCTCTGCCGTGCCAATCTCACGTGGTACGCGCCGATTTGCAAGCCATACCAGGCGAACGACGCGCCACCTTTCCTGGTGAAGGTTCGGGAGACTTAAAAGAGTTCTATCGGTACCGCATGAGTTCTGACCTGTATAGCTTTCTTCTGCTCGTTTGTAAAACTTTTTTATACCTGCAGTACCTTCGTACAAATGAGAAAACTGAAAATTATCTAAGATATTGCATAGAGGAAAATTTGTTAACAAAAATTCTAACCTCAATAATGAAAAATCTTTTTTTTTTTGCTTTTGTAATATTAATGTTCAATGAAAACAAATACTAATAGTTCATTTAAAAATATTTGGCTTAGAAATGTTTTGCTTTAAATGCAATTAATCTGTATTTTCTTTACTTCATATAAAAATGTTTATGTTATTAAAACAATAAAAGTTTCTATTTTTGAATTAATGTCATTTTGAATTTTGTATTAATATATTATTTATTATAAAGAACTATATTTGTTTTTAATTTATAAGTGTCCAATAACATCAAAACTAGTGATTCGAAATCCACTATAAACTGTACTTACTGATCAATCTTCGTCAGAAACTTCATAAGCCGGAGGCATTAACTCGGGTGGCAAATAGGAGATATCTTGAAAACGCCGGCCGTCGATACGCCGGGCCGCTGCCCAATCTCGAGAAACTGCCGTCGCATAGCCGCGCTTCTCTAAGATTCTAAAATTAGAAATTTTTGGCGGGCATTCGATTGCCGCGCTTTTATAATTTTTCGGGAAAGAGAAAAAGGGAATTTTTTGGCGGGCATTCGATCGCCGCGCTCTCACAAATTTTTGGAAACGAGGAAAAGGAAAAGCGAGCATTTACGCGGGCATTTTCTCAAAATTTTTCTTACATGAAAACGTGAAATGCTCGTTGCATTCCTCGCGGCCAAACCGGTGTCGGGGTCACCCATAGGTTTCCCCGCACACCCATGGACCCATATTTTCTCGAGATCACCATCTCGCACCGGGTCAAACAGCCTCGAGGAACACGAGGTTGCCTCGAGCTGGGGCCAAATAGCCGTGATCGCCAAGCGATTCACGCTCGGACGAGTCGCCCACGAGCCTTTCCGTTTTCTTATTTAAATTTATTTCTAAATTTTTACGGCTCGCCTTTCCCTTCGTCCTTTACAATTGTACATGATTTAAATTTTACATCGCCTCTTTCTGATTTGAACATTAATAGAAATGCGGCGGAAATTTTCGAAATCAGCAACCGGTAATTTACGAAAGGAATTTTTCCGCGAAAGCCAATTTATCCACGAGCCTTCCACATAATAAACAAACTCGTCGTAGGGTGTCGAAGGAATTTTATTTATAGTATCTCGGAGACATTCCTTTCGCAAAACAAAACATATTTCGCTTGTGGCATACAAATTTTAATTCGAAACTAAATTTTCTTATTTCTTAAATCAAACTAAATTGTTTTATTTTATAAATTTAACTCAATTACATTTCTCATTTAATTATTTTGTTTTATTTTGATATTCAACACTAATACACTCAATTGTTCAATTCTCAACACTAAATTCTTAACTTTTAAACCATTAGTCTTTAATTCTTTAACTTTTAAACTCTAAATGCTGAATCTTAAACCCCCAACCTTGAGCCTTAAATTCTTAAACTCTGAACCGTTCAATCCACAAATATAATTTCAAGTCCTAAACCCTTCCACTTGCAGAACTTTGTGCAATAAGATGGAGCTGAATAATAATTCAAAATTGGCCTTTCCGCTCATCGTATCCAAACATGTGTTTCGATACACGTTTGAGAATGTAATTTCAGACCTGCGTGACCTTTGAGAACTCGTTTAGCTATAAGAATACGTAATTAACAAAGGTATGAATTTTTCATATGAAGTCGGTTTTTGAGAGTTAAATAATTTAATTCTTTCAGTGTATGTGTTGCAAATGTTCAGTGTTTATGCTTTATAATAGGTTGGCTACATACCAAGCATTTTATGTATAGACGGTCTACTTCCCATACTTCTTGCAGCTATCAGGTGGAAGTTTTCGAACGTGTTATTGGTGTGTACGGGTTTCTTAAAAACCGAAACAACATTGGCTAGCGGAACCCACGTATTTCTTAAATACGTGCCAAACGATTGCAATTTATCTTTCGCTGGCTCGTTCCGTTGCCAAATGTTGTCTATTAATGTCATTATATGGGTTACTCCTGCCTCGATTTGTGCAGCAGGTAATTGCGCGACTGCATATCCCTTTTCAAGTATATACTCAAATTGAACCGGTATGTTCAATCTCCTCCATTTTCTGCCAAGTGCCTAAAATGGAACAAAATAATAATTCAAAATTGGTCTTTCCGTTCACCGTATCCAAAAATGCGGTTCGACACATGTCCGAGAATGTAATTTCAGACCTGCGTAACCTTCACGAACTCGCTTCGCTAGTTCGAAAACGTTCACACAAGCTCAACACACATTTTCGTAGTGGTAATGAAATATGCTACTATACTTGTTTAAAGTGGAACAAGCAGCCTGAAATTCTGGCTCGCGGAAAATTTTGCTTTGTGCTGTTGATTTGCGCCCTTTCGAAATCACTTGTTACGGTGGTAATATTATTTGCCAGTGCCGGAACAAGTTCAAATAATTTTTGCCAGATTGCATTATAGACGGCAGTCGTTTTCGAGCTCGTTAACACGAATACTGCTGGAAAGCCCTAGAAAAATATTTTATCAACAAAAATAGTTCTTTACACAAGAGAGAAAAAGTTGATTCTTGTAAGAGAGTGACAATCGGCCTCGCTCGAGAATCATATTTATCACATGCGT
>JAWWEO010000045.1:8290393-8337706 GCA_035582975.1 Ormyrus labotus | reverse complement strand
ATATATATACTTTCTGTTTATCTACGCCCTGAAATTGGCTACTCGGTGTCATCGAGCATTTTGTCCAACAACCCTGCCGCCGCGCGGTCTCGCCCGCCAAAACGCGAGCTTGCGCCGCCATTCCGCTCTAGCGACCGGTTCAATAGAGAGCTCCCGTAATCGAAGTATTTGTAAACTCAATAAAAAATCCTCAGTTTTTTATGCCTTTAAGGCTTCTTCCTATAGAAAAAAATCTTCGCGACAAAACAACTTTAAAAGACTTTTTATATATACTAGGGGGCTTCGCACCCTGCGCGCCAACCCTGTTATATCATAACCTGTTTTTTTTAAGTGGTTTCCCCAAGCAGGCCTAATCCACTCATATAAGAAAAAAACGCTCCAAATGAATTTATAATTTTTTTTTATAAAATAATTTGTAACATTTTTTTCTTATGTGTGATGAAAAAAAATTTAATTATTATTATTATTATTATTATTATTGTTTTCAAATAAAGAATATTTTTATTACTTTTTATGCATTAATTTTTTTACTTGTCCTGGACTCTAGTGTTTTAATTTAATATTTTCCTTGAACTGATTTTATACATTATATTTTTTTGTTATGTTTTGATTGTAAATGAGAATTAAAATTAATTGAATAAATAATACAAAGAAACATAATACAAATTATGTCTGATACAAATGTTTATTTTCATTATTTATTTAAGTAATTTTAATTCTCATTTTACAATCAATTTAAAACGTAATATTATATTAGTGCTTACCTTTTTAACTTAGGCAAAGGAAACTTTTTAAAAAAAAATCAAAACAAACTTTTTAAACTTTTAATATTTTCTTTTCGATAAATTTTTTTTCTTTCGTATTATGATGGACTTATGTCGTTTTTCCGGAAATTCGGGAAATCCTGACACGGCGGCGGCGGCGAAATATTTTTATAATAGAAGAAGATTATAAACTCGAATATGGTTGGTGGCTGAGGTTTCACCGAATTCGTCTAGATATTACTGATAGTTACGATTTTATAAATTTTGATTTTTGTGTTTATAAGATTTACTGGTTCTTCTTATTCTTGTAAATTCCTTTACAATTGTAGGGAGAGGGAATTTGAGTACTAATTTGACGTGAAACACGTTGAACTTAAGTAGAAAATTTAGCTTTTATTTACGAAGGTTAAATGTCTTTACAATTAGGCGATAATATTAAGCATAAAAAATAAAATGTTAGTTTGATTGAAGTATGCGGAGTCCTTTATTGGGATTTGACATGGAGGCGTGGTTAATATATATAGTAACAAATATGGTGACATTAAGCTTGCGCTTAGCATTAGACATAGAGATATATAGAGATATATAGATATAGATATAGCACGAAGTAAAGGCTACAAGCATAAAGTATTTTTACTTTTCGCCGGTAGGCGAAACGTCAAATCCCAATAAGGACGTTCACACGCAGCAGCGGTGGTCGACTTTATCGAAATTTTGAAAATTGTAATTTATTACGATAATTTATAATGATAGCCTTCTATTAATTAGTATAATGTAATGCGAATAAAATAGTTAACAAATTTTATTGTAAAAGCAACAGTATTAAAACAATATTTCACAATAAATGTACTCGCGCGCTAACACTATATAGATATACAAATAACATAGGAATTATCTTTTGAATAGCTATATCTTCAAAATTAGTATCGGAAGCTACTATAAAATTGGTACCATATTATTCTACATATTTCATAGAATCATAAAGCAGTTTTTCACAACAATTCAAAGAAAACTGCTTTTGCTATCTTAAAAAATATGCTGCCTAGAGAGGCTTACCATAGGAACTCTATGTTAATAAGCTCAAGTTTAACATTTAATTTCTCAAAGTGGGTTGACATTTTTACAACTTACAAAGTACAGTTAAATTTATATATAGTTCAAATTTTAAGAAAATTCTAAGAAGTGGCCTGATTTAGACAGGAGATTTGTCACATATTGTTTAAAAGTCTTTGTATTTTTTTAGCTTATTGCTGATGAAATTGCCGAATTGACCGATTTTAATAAAAATTTGGAATATTATTAATGAGTTTATTTAACATACGTCGTAAGACCAAAACACAATAAAAATTACAAAATTAGTACAAAATTGATTTCCTAAAAGTAAACCTAATTCATCACTCAAAATTTTGATGCATTCAAAACTTTTTATCTTTAAAATATAAGTGTTTTCTAAAAAAACAATAATGGTATAAATAATACTTTATAATAAATACATTATCTCAAATCATCCACCTATTTATTTATTTATTAAGAAAATAATTTTATAGGCTTCTAATCTTAAAATTCAAACTTTAATGTAAAAAGAAATTGTCCTTGAACGCAATCTTAAAATTTATATTTTATGTAATTTTCAAGCTTTAATAGAAAAATGATTTTTAATACTGTTTTGTAAAAGAAACGAATTTTACATTTAAATAAGTATCCATATTTAGATTAAAGTTAATTTAAAAAATTCATAATTCTTGCAACCAGTTTAGAATTAAGTTTAAATCGTCTAATTTAAGCAAATCATGAATAAATTATTTAATTACAAAAAAGATCTCTTAAAAATTTTCTACTGAAACTAATTGATTATAACATTTTCTTGTAAGTCTCCTATTATATCTTTCTCTTTCAATGAAGATATTATCTAATTCATTTTTTATTTAACATATTTCTAATTTTTACTCTCCAACAGTAATATCTCCAAAATTTTCTAAATCATTATTTTTATTTTTTTGTAATAAAATTAGAAACAACAAATTTCTAAAAATGTAAATTTTATGACAATTTATGATACTAATTATTTAGTCCTATTGGCCCTTTCGAAGAAGGTTAAATAATTATATTATTTAATTTATTTATATTATTTAATTATTAATCATTTAGTGCGTGAAAATAAATTAAGAAAAAAGTTCAGGTTTTAAATTTTCAAGCAAATAATTAGATTGTTTATTTTAAGTTTGCAATGTCGGAGTTAACATTTTCAATTTAGAAATTTGAATTTCTCTTAAATAATTTTTATATAAAATTAATGATAAAAGAAAACAAAATTTTCAAGTTAAAAAAGAAAAACCAAAATAATATGACACAAATTTCCAAGAGAATGCAAGATTTCAATTAAGATATTATATACAAATTAACCTTCGATATCTTATAGAAAAATTTAACAACACTTATAGTAATAACCGAAAATCAACTTCAAATTTGGAAATATCTGGAGTTACAAAATAATTTATAAACCGTAATATTTTATTGATTTTCCTATTAATTCTCACGATAGTAAATAATTTAAATTGGGTTAATAAAAATAATGCAACTTTTTGAAAATCAAAACATAATATTATAAATATAAAAGTAAACAAATTATTAGTATGTTAACTTCGGTTAAATTTTAAATTTTAGAATATCTAAAGTAACAAAATTTGTTTAAATGATGAGATAAATTTTTATTATAATTAATTTTTAAAAATAAATAATGAAATATTATTAAAATAATTTCTAGATAAATATATGTTTAAAATAAATCTATACATTTATATAGAAAAACATTTTTGAATTATTAGAGTTGCATTAAATTGAAGCAAATATGATTAAAAATAATTGAGAATTCAACTTATAGTGAATTTTTATCAGAACAGAAATGAAATAAAAAAAATATATATACTTAATTCTCGATATTTATTTATGATAAGAAAATTATTTTAGTTAAATATTCAAAATTTTCTTATTTAAGTTAATAATTTATAAAAAATATGTATAAAATAACATTGATTACACACCTTGGCCAGTAAAAAAGAAAGCCTCAGATCACACGTTTGTCAACCTCGGCTTCGCCTCGGCCGGCAATTACGTGTGATCTGAGACATTTCTTATTTTACTGGCTTAGGTATGTAATATACTATTTTTTATTTAAAAATTGAAATAAATTAAAAAAAAAAACAGAAAATTACTAATATTTTTAATGAATATATGATTTTAATTAAGAGAAAAAAACAGTGTTGTAAAGATTAATTGAATAATTAAACAGAAATAATACCATGTGAAATATAATATTAAAGAATAATTAGTTTATTAGAAAATATAGTGTAAAAATAAAAACATTTAATGTAAATAAATAACCATAAATTGAGGTTTATAAAAAAATTTTTCGTAAAAGCATAATTGAAGGGATTAAATATTTAGTTTTATGTTAATATGATTGCACTAAAAAATTTAATTTATATTTAATACGCAATTAATTGTGACGGGTGGTTGGCGAGCGAAGCGAGTTGAGTGGAACCCATCCTAGTATATATAATAGAATGTAAATGTACTAGTACTTACAGAATTATTCTCTGATATTACTCAGCATCAATCGAGGGTTACTGTCTTGCACTATCTTACACGGTTATCTTCTCACACTGAAGTCAACGCGGATGTCCGATGAAATGCGAAGAAAACAAAACGCGCAAACTTTTTATAGCACATTTTATAAATATATATGTACAGAGTATGTACGTGCACCTAAACCTGTGTACACAAACACGGATAAAAGTTATTAGATTCATTCTTGAATGAACTGTAACTAATAATTTTGCACGATTTGATGTATATATTTTAGGCTCACACGAAAGAGAAAAAATTTATTTTTCAATAGCTTCTTTTACTTTTTTGAAGTCTTATGTTTAAAATACTAGCGTGTTAAGCAAGCGATATTTAGAATGTTTTTTCTCAAATATTTGATCGACATCAACTTTCATAAAAAAATAATAAAACGTTCTTCAGTTATTAAATAATCTGATAGAATTTTATTTAATTTTAGTCTCATCTTTGCAATTATTGATAAACTAAACCTTAATAAAGTGTAAAATTTGCGCGTTTTATACTTTTTCTAAAGTATAAGACGCATCATCTATACTTTATGAAGTGTAAAAGCAGAACTTTATGCTTTTTAAAAGTATTATTAATCGCACGGTTTACACTTTATAAAATCTAAAATCGTTACTTTATACTTTTTATAAAAGTATAAATCGTACGATTTATATTTTTTCGCGAAATTTTATACTTTTGGGCACGCGGACTACCTTCAGGCACATACGTGCCTTCGGAACGCCCCCGCGCTCCTTAATATTTTTTTTATTTAATTATTTAATGTCGCATCCACTTTAATTAAGGGTATTTGCGAAAAAATTAACCACAGTTAGTAAGTTTTGTTGCACATATTTTCTATAGGACGATTGCGGTCATTAGGTTCAACTCCCACTACCCAATAATCCGGTCCACATTTTTTTTTTAAATTTTTCCGAAAATTGACGGACAGATTCGAGTCCGCGTCCTCGAGTAGCCTTGTCTAAACAAATTCCGGCGTTTATCTTGAAATAAACAAACCGATGCCTTAACCGTCTCAACCAAGTATTGTACTTAAAAAATATTTATTTGTTCAAAAATTATGCAAGAAAAACTACAAAAAAAAAAAAAAAAAATTAAATAATTTTTTTTAGAAAGATTATTGGGATGATAGTAGTACGTAGATAAAATAAAATAAGATAGAACTTGTCTCCACTGTTAATTTGTAATAATTTTTTACCCATTTCGTACCGATTTTGTATCTTTTTGAATGTCAAAAAATTATTTGAAAAAGTCGTCATAATTTAGTTATGTATATGAATCAGTTATACCATAACTTATGTATGTAATGAAATGTATATGTAATCATTTACACCATGTAGTATGACCAGGTAATTGAAAACGCATAGTATCTATAATAGATTTTATGTTTCAGAGATTTTTTAAATAAAATAATACATTTTATTTGCAAGTATCTATTTATTTACAAATTTACTATAAATATAGAACAAAGAATATAAATTTATTCTTTTTTAATTTTACTAGAAGTTCATTAATGCGCGTGCCGCGCGCGTGGAGTTATTAGCTATGGCAAAATAAATTAATTCATGAAAAATACATATATTACGCTGCTTTTATCTACGAGTCATATTTGCTCATATTTTGCTCAGCAATTTGGCTGTCCCCTCCTAGCCATCTCCCTTATAATGTAGTTTTTAATTAGAATTCAAAGTAATAAGAAAAGTAAAACTATCAAGTTTGTTGGTGTAATTTTAGGTGCTTCTCACAACGAAGATGGCATTCTTAATATTCAATCTGTTTTAACAATATTTTTTTTTACAAAATTCAAGTTTCACAACTTTAGGTATAAATTTAAAGGTCAATAGTATTTGTAAACAATATAAATAATATACCATATACTTTCTGAATACTATGTAGATTTTTTAGTCTGATTTATTTTTATAAGAAAGAGATTTTTCGTGCGAACTTTTAGAAGACGAACTAGAGATTAACGTATGTTTGTTACTTCCTGAATTATTGCTTCTGCTTCTTTTATCTTGTTTTGCTTTCTTTATCATATCTTTCAGTCGACGATCAGCACTAACAATATGAATATTTGGTACCATTTTTGTACTACTTGAACTATTACCATTAGATGAACTTTGTGACTGATTTGAAGAACTTGATGATTTATATTTATCAGAATGTTTGGAACCTGAAAACATGATATATTTATAGTATTACATGTACTACCTTATAATATATTAAAATTATTAAAAAGTATAAAATGGTATAATTCCAGATTTTGTATGCAAAATTAAAAAAATTATAAACAATTTTTTGTTAAAATATAATTTTTAAAAATAATTTTGTTTACTACTGACTAATCTTTTTTGTTATAAAGATTATAGAAAGATTAAAAAAATTCATATTTCTTTTTAAATAAAATTTATATGCATGTGATATATGGTCCTCTTAAAATCACCTGCAAAAAAAGATTTTAAGAATAATATTTTCAACGAAATTAATTAAGGTAAAATACTTGATCCTTTACTTTGCTGCAATTTGCAAATTGAATTAATTGATGATTTTTCATTAAGTCAAAATTATAATTTTTGTATTTTACATGATTTAGGTCTTCTTTGATTTATTATTTTAATTATTTGTTTATGCTTAAAATCTTAAATTATACAAAATTCAAGAATGTTATTCTTTATTCAATGTACATTCATCGGTTACTTGAACTTTCAGGCAACAGCAAAGCAAAAATCATAATTGCAATATTTTTGCATTGAAAAGAACAGGAGTTATAGTCCGACTAACTTTGTCAGGAATTCAATACATTACTATAAAACTCGTACAAAAAAGTATTATTAATATAATCTTGTTTTTTGCAGGTGGTTTTAAGGAGTCACACTTATGTGTATAAATCTCCATAAATATAAAAGAGTACGAATTATTATATAAGTTATAAATATTTTGTTTTACACCGGGCAATTTCAGTTTTCTTAAAACTTACTTGATGAGGATGATTTCTTGGAATCTTTACTTTTGTTTTCAACAACAGGTTTTGGTGAACTACTTTCTTTTACCTAAAGAAAAAGTCATGAAATTAATCAATTTAAATAACCAGTAATCTTAGTAAATGTTATCTGCTAAAATAAAATTATAATATTGAAATACGAACCACTGGTGTTTTTATACAATTGCAACAATACCATTCCACAGGATGAGTATCAACTTGGGAATCAAGAATATGTGGAGTGTGACATTCTTGATGATAAAGAGATCCACATTTTACACACTCAACCAATCTGTTTTTTGCTCCTACATCCATTCCTTTACAAATAACACATGCAACATCTTCTAATATATCCGCTAGATTATCATCTGTTTGTAAAGGATCAGGTGTGGGTTCCCTTTGTATAGTTATTGGAGAATTATTTTTGCTTGATTTAGAATGTTTGGAGGAATTAGAACTTTTACTTTTTTTGCTACTTGTACTGCTTTGGTCACTCAATACAGGCTCTTCCATTGTATACTAACATGTAAATAAATTTAGATAGTTATGTATTTTTTTTAACGAAATTGAATTAGTTCTATACCATACCTTTTTATGCAAAGTATTTGATAGCATCTTTGAAGTTCCATATTTTTGTTTTATAGATTCATCAAGTAAATTGCGCAACTGTTCAATTGAATCCTTGTTTGTAGAATGCAGTAGTCGTAAAGCTTGAAGAAACTGAGAATCTAAATCCAATGTTGTCATCGTAGAATACTGTACTTTTTATTATACTTTAATTAATTTTGTAACAGGCATCGATTTTAAAACAATAATATTAATGTTACTTTTTGAAGGGCAGAACACTTAAAATTCCGCCTGCACAACTGCAGATTCTAAACACTCAGTTTTAAAGAGGTTAGTTTTTTTAAGGGGATTTATACTATACAATACGCTTCAAAAGTATAGCGCCGCGCTAGCATGCTCTAGCACTAGCACGCGCGACGCACCCCACTCCTTTTATCCCGGCATGCCTTTTATACCACGAGTAAAGTAAGTCAGAAAGTTCAAAGCAACGTTGCGCCGAAAAATTAAATAAAATTTGAATGAAATTAAAATAAGAAAGTTAGGTTCGGCAGAGAATTTCATTAGAAACCTCTTTTCCAATTAAACTATATTAATAATTATTGTAGTTTATAAAATATTTAAACAAAAAGTCACTTTTGAGAGAAAAAAAATTTAATTCTTTTTTTCACTTCAACTTGTTATAACTTCTGTAAATATTCATCTCTACAAAAAAATTACCTTTGAACCAAAGTAAAAGGTTAGGCGAGCTTGATGTATTCCATATTACCAATGATGTTAATTACAAAGTAAAAAATAGTTTAAATATTATAAATGTATCAATAACAGTAACTGCAGAATATACCCAAAATATGTTAGTAGATAAATAATCTTACGACGAAATCACAGGTAAAAAAAGTAATGAAATCAAAGTAAAACAGTAAAGTTTTCAATTCATAAATATTTTAATAACTAAAATTAGAACATATATCAAAATGACCTATTTCACACTCATGCATGTCAATCAAATACTTTACTCAACTATTTTATACTACATATACAATCATTTGTTATATTCCTAACAAACTGATTTTTACGAAAGAAATTATGTAGACTTAAGTAATACATTGATCAATTACAAATAAGTCTCGTGATACGTAACTTGCCAGGCCTGTTTCATTTTGTTAAAAGGTGGACAAATAATTTTTTTTTTTTTTTTATATCTTAGTATTTTAATTATACTAAATACTTATAAAAAGTCTTTATGCAAAATATAATATAGAAATGCTGTATAAAGTTATTGTTTTGACATACATTTATACTTCTAAAATTAATCCGATTTTTGTGACTTGTAATTGAACTTTATTTTTTTAATGAAGAACAATTTTTTTTAAAATATCATTTTAATATATATATATATCAAACTCGGTTAACCGTTGCTTTCGTTAAAAGTTAATTTTTTTACGGAGATTTTTTAGAACGATGTCTTTTTCAAAGATTTGAGAAGTTTTAGTCTAATTTTAGAAAATATTGATAGAACCTGTTACCGAGCATCCTTTTCTGTTTAGTAAATTTTTTATTTGAATTTACAGATATTACACAAATCATAAGTTTTTAAAACTAGCTATCATTCCAATTTTGCACTTTAATAAAGTCAAACATTTTTTAAATAAAATGAAATACTTAAGAAAAAGGTAAATTTGTTGGCATAAGCAAAGAAATTAGTCATTGTGTATCTAACTTAATTAACTAATGAAACATGCAGAAGAAAACAAAATGTAAATCGTACAGCTTTAATATATACATTTTCATTTTCAAGCAGTGTACCCAAAGTTCAATTTAGCACACTTGTTTCGGTATGCAAAGTATCTTTTCCAGACGGCAAAACAATTCTAAATGAATTCTTTTGAAGCAGAATTGACTTTCGCGTTTGCTTTCACGCTGTCAAAAGAAAAATAATGATAAGAATTAAAAAATAATTGCCAATAATTTCTGATTTCGCTGCTGTGAAAGGCTGAATTACCTAAAGATTGATTTTGATTGGTTTGTAAGAATTGAGCATGAGAATCTACTACATACGCTAAGTTTGAATTTTTGAATTTGAATTCTTATATTTACAATTATTAAATAACTATTTACAGTTATATAGGTAAATTAAAATAGAATAAAAATTTCGTTTTTTTACTTCAAAACATATTAATGTTTTAATTTGAAAAGAAAAAGAATAACTATTAACAATTATCTATAGACTACTGAAAAAAAATTGGATGACGGTTGAAAACTTATACTTGCTTATATACATACACCTTTGTTAAAAGGTAATTTTTTAAGATTTCACAAGTTGTATAGAAACTAAAAATTATATATAATTTAATAATATTAAAATTAACAATTATAGATTTTAATTTTTGTAAGCACGAATTTTCTCTAAAAGTTTCGAAAAAGCTTTTTCATAATAAAATAATTGTTCAAGTAAAAATAACAGTTTTTAATAACAACCAAATTGTTGCTCGTCAGATGTCTATATGTAAGTAACCATTAAGGCTCGAATTTATATAGTCGATATTCAATACTCAAAATCAGTTCTTAGGAATTCAATGTTAATTGTATTATATCTATATATATTAAAGTCTCGACTATAAATTCGAGCCTTATTGCACACAAGATATCAATCCAGCCATCTGCAGAACATCAATAAAATTTATCAAATCACTAAAATAAATTTAAAAAACTTTGTTCTTTCTTTTACGTGGCTATAATAATTATGTCGCTTCCAGATGTCAGTGTCGTTGACTAAAACTTTAAAGTCTCGTGCCTCCATTTTGGTATCGAAGCAGCTTCAGCCACTCGCCGTTCTCATAGCAGCACTACCCATCGCTTAATATCACAACGAATTATTTTATGATTTATCTTTCGCAGCAACTACAGCATATGGTTTCTCACCTTCTATGTGTTCTGTCATCTATGCTTTGCGATTTTAGCGCCGCTATTTTAGAACTATTTCAGAAATGGTAGAACCGCGAAACTATATTAAATGTACAATATAAGCGGCCAACTGTTGATTTTTTAATTTATTTTTAACTCCCAATATCTCTGCTTAGTTTCCTTATTTACAAAGGAATGTTCAAATAATAAACTAGAAAATCATAACCGTTACTTTATTAACCTGGGGCTTTCTTTATTAAATTCATTCATTATTTATAAAAAACTTATAAATAGTTCATGTCCTGAAAATATTTTCCTCGTAGGTAATATCTATTTTAATAGATTCATAACACTACTATTTATGATTAAAAATAAATATTATATATAATCGCAAAACTGATGCGCACGGTATTGGTTTGACGTTGGCAAACGTTCAGTGCAGAATGAAGAAAAATGTTGAATTGCTTATTACGCCGTCCCGCTAAAGTGGCGCTAACGTTGCCATTCTTTTGATCCGCATCAGGCGAACAGACCAAATTGTCGGAATCAAAGCGAAAAGAGCAAATGGGGCCTGATGCGAGTCAACGGGGGAATAGATTTGGACCGCTCGGCAACCGTTTCATGACGGTCCGTCGACATTCCAAAGCGAGACGACAGTCTGCGAAAGAGAGACCGAAGACGCGTGCATGCGCTTATATGTGCGACTGCTAGGTATGTCTCTCCTTCCCGATCTGCGAGAGTGTGTTCCCACGGCTGCGAGGGGGAACAAGAGACACATGCACGCGAGCTCGCGCAAACAGGACAGAGACGGAGTCAGTGTAAAACAACACGCAGCCGCCGACTTGGCGCAGCAGAGGGAACGAGAGAGAAAGAGAGGGAGATAAGCGCGCGCGAGCAGAGTCATCCGTGGAGATACGAATCCCCCTCCACCCCTCGGCCAGACTGTCCCGTCTCCCGTAGTTCGTGTAGCTAACTCGACAGGCGACCTGGTGCACGCACGTACACACTCGAGTCAGGCGTGCAAGTGTGCGTGAGCACACTCGTGCGCGCAAGAAGCAAGGAGAGAGTGCGAGATTCGGGGCGAGAAAATTATCGGCACGGCACCTTACTACACCGACCGGAGAGTGCGTGCTTGATGCAAGGCGCGCGGCTCCTGACACGAGCCCGCCGACGAGGACGAGCGCGAGGACGGTTCAGTATCGGGCACCGAGCACGCCACGGCCAGAGCAACAGAGACGGAGAAGGCACGAGGCGGAAAATACACAGAGCCAGCCGAGCTCCGCGAGCCTTGTGTTGCCGCTGCTCTGCCTGTGTGAGTGCGCGCCAGAGACACCGTCAGGGAGAAAGAGTAAGAGAGAGAGAGAGAGCGCGCGCTCACCTCGACAGACTCTCTGTGTGTTGTTTTTCTTTTTATTTTCGCGAACGAGGCGCTTCGCTGCTGCACGGACGCGCACGGCCCGCGAAACGAGATCGCGAGCTGAAACTCCAGAGCCAGACGTCCGCGATACACTCGAGTCCGTCGAGTCTGCTGAGATCAGCGTCCCAGCAAGTCTGAGGGGCCCCGGTCACGGTGTACGGCCTTTACGGGCACTCGGGGCTCCTCGCGGTTGGCTCGACGTCGTCGCCTCTCGGTGACGGCGGCATCAGTCGAGACGCTCATGCAGCTGAAGGTTCCTCTGGCCGACTGGCTGCAGCGAGTATTGCTGCAGGTCTTGCCGAAGCTTCGCGGCTAGCAGCGCGGACACAAGCAGCATCCTGCGTAGCAGCTGCCTGCCCAGACACCTAAGATCCTGTGCAAGCTGCACTGGAGAACATGGTTGGCCTGGGTTTGGACCAGTCAACAGTCTGACACGCATAGAAGGGAGCAACGCTGTCCTAGGTAGCCTCAGCCAATATGAAGACTGAGAAGAAACAGAGCGAGCCTAGCTGCGTGCCTCCAGTGGTGGTTAAGGAGGAACAAGAGGGCGAGCGGGTCAAGATCAAGGAGGATGCTGGCACAGGCAATACAGAAGATGCACCTAGCGAGGACAATACAGAGTGCTTGAAGGACGCTGCCTTGGATGCTGCCAGTGTTGAAGCTACAATAGCTGCTGATAATCAGAATGGAGCCGGAAATCAGGCAATTTTAAACTCTGTCAAGCAGGATACTGATCCTAGTAGTACAGCAGAGGAGTTGCCATCCGGTGAGTTATTTGGTTTTTTTTATAAACAAACTGGATTACTTTGTTCAAATAATTATATATAATTGAAAATTTTTATTTAATTAATCATTTTCAACTAAAATTATAAATATTTGAGATTGAAATATTTTTCATGTCAAGAATGCATGTTTTCATTTTGGTTTAACAGATTGTGGGACAAATGTTGGAATACCTGGTGATGGAATCCAACCATTGGTCACTAATGTACTGGCTAAGCAAATGGGAAGTGGTACAAATTCTGGTGAAGCACAATATATGCAACAGCAAAGTCAGATATTTGTTTTTTCTACACAAATGGCTAATAAGGGTGCTGAAATGGTCATGCAAGGGCAATTTCCAACAATTATTGCCTACCACATGGCACAACCAGAAACAAAAAAGTATTTGGAGGTATGTATATTTTTATCTGTTAAATGCTAATTAAAAAATATCTTAATAAATTTACATTTATTTATTGCAGAGGCTTCCAAATAAATTAACACACTTCCGACAAAATACCCACCAATGGTTAAATAATCTTGCTTCAATGAAGCAAAAAAGTCATCAGCATAGTCCTCATATGGGTTTCCCTGGAGAGCAACCTCCAGATCTTCCTCCTTTGGATCCAAATGAATCTGCTTTTTGGAATGAACAACCAAACATACGTAATTTAAATGGCAGTAACCCTCTGGGGAACCCCGAATCATCAATAGATGATACAAATGTGCCTTGCCTTGTGCCCAACTCCCCTAACAATTCAGGTATTTTAAATTACTTTTATTTTATCTAAGCATACATTATTAGTAGTTGATAATTTTTCTTTAACACTTACAATTTTCAAACGATAAATTATTACTTCATTGAATCTAATTTAATTTAATTTTGCTCTGCTTGTATCAATAATAACAATATAATATATTATGTTTTACATTCCCGTATCAACAAAACTACTTTTTCACAGCTAACTCTCAGCCTGTTGGTGGTGCACCAATGGGTCATAGTCCAAACTTAATGGGAGGCACGACTAGTCCAGGTCCTGGAAGCATCCAGCCTTCGTTACAGGGTGTCAAAGTACCAGATGAAAACCTTACTCCACAACAGCGACAGCATAGAGAAGAACAATTGGCTGCACTTACGAAAATGCGCCAAATGCTTTTTCCAGAACAAAAAGACGTAACGGCTGGACAACTGGATCCAACGCAAGGAAATACAGCAGCGTCGCTTTGCCCAACTGGTAGCCTTCCACCAGTGAGTGGTTCAAATCAATGTGGGCCTGTAACCATGGATTGGCATAAAATACAGCATCCTTTCTTAGATGGAAAAAACAAGGTAAAAATTGCAAATTTGAACCTTCTAAATATTAATAACACTGTTAATAATTATCTAGCATTTAACTTTAAAATGTTGCACTTGAATATTATTGTAATTTCAAAATTCTATTGTTTCAATTATTTACTATAAAATTCTTTTCACTAAGCTATGGATACTAAAAATATGTTCCTGCTATCATAAATTTGTAACTGCTTGTAAATTTTAAACTCTAGATAAAAAATTTAAATTTCTATTTTATAAACTTGTTAAATAGAAAAAGATTTTATTTTCAATTATATGTCACGTTTTAATTATATTTGTTTATAAAATGCAAAGAAAATTAAATTTTCTAAAATAATGCATTATATTATTTATAACATTCCTAGGTCGGGGTTGGTAGCCCAGGTGTTCCGGTTCGAGGTGTAGGCACCAGCATGGTTAGTGCTACTGGAGGGTCAGGAAGTGTGGGTACACCTACTACTGGAGCTACTGTTCCTGGTTCCAGTGCTATCACCGGTAGTGCTGGAACAGGTGGACCACGAAGCCAAGGTCCTCCACCACCTTACCACCAGACAACGAGATCAGCTAGCGTACCGATAGCTATACAAAGTCCAAATCCCTCGTCACCGAATAATCCAACGAGTAATCTGTCATTACCGTCGCCTCGAGCTAGTTCCGCCTTGAATTCGCCGGCCGATTGTACGAGACAGTTTCAACTAGGTCCAGGTACGACTAGTGGCAATGGAGCAGCTGCACCGCGATCCACGGGGCCTGGAGCTGCTCCTGGAACAGGTCATTTACCAGGTCAAAGCCCTACGAGTCAGGATTCACCGAATCCAACGTTAGGAACTAATACTACAAGACTAAATCATAGCAATCCAGGCACGCCTGTTTCACACGGTCATTTACCTGCTCTTAGTCCTAATGGCACGCCGCAAAAAGATTCCTCGTCGCTTGATTTTCCTGCCACTCAAACGTCAAATGGTACATATTTTCTATCTTTAATAATTTAAGTATACTTTTTTTTAGTTAATACTGAAACTTCAAAAAAGGACGTTACCGCATTAAAACTTATTCATTTCAAATATTTAAACAGAGTTTACAATTATTAGTAAACTTAAACTTATTTGATGTAAATTTCTACACCATACAAATTACCATAGCAAGAAAATCGACGTTATCTTATCACATTTTGTGAAAAATTATTGTCAAGCTTTATTTTGAAGTAATTAAATGACAATGATATTTCTATTTATTTCAAACAAATTTTTTAAATATTTTTTCAAAATTAAATATTACAAGTATTCATTAAATGTAAATATTCAATAAAAAGTTAATACGTCAAAGTGGTTTTCTAGAAGTTAAGAAAATAAACTAATTGTTAAAAATTTTTAGTGGATGGAATGTTCTGCCGGTCGTTACAATCGCTAACGCAACCGAAGCCATCGCTTGGACCCGGTGGAGTTAATCAAGTTGGCGTAAAAGAACTAATGCCTGTACCAAGTCCACAACAAATATCGTATCTTAACACCTTTGAAGGGCAAGAGCTGACAATACAAAAACAACCAAATACCAGTCTAAAGGACGGTAGCTTACCTGCGTAAGTAGTAAAAGTACTTATTGTTAATTAATATCAATGATAACAGCTAAACTTTATTAAGTAACAATCTTTGAAGTGAAAAAAAGTTTAAAGAATAAAATAGTAAATCGTATGAAAAAATATATTTACTTTCGAACTAGAGAAATTAAAAAAACTATATTGCATATTCTGAACGTTTCTGATTTTGAAACATCTTTTTTTACACACTGAACAGTGTTAATGTAGGTGATATAACATATAAATACGTTGCGTGAAAATTGCTGTGTTTATAAAATGAAATCTATTAGTTGATCTTTTCAATGATTAGTATAATAATAATGTTTTAAAATTTCTTAAAAGTATTAAATATTGTTATGTACAATAAGATTTTTCATAAGCATTCAAAAATTTATTTTATATTAACAATTTTTACACTCTTTAAAATAAATATAACACTTGTTTCTCTAGCAGCATAACATGCACTTTAAAGTTTTTTTTAAAAGAAGTTAAAAAAACTTATTTCTACATTTTTAATAAATGTATCAATTCTTATGAAATAATAATGCTCTACTTCTAATTAATACTTTTTAATTCTGTATATATATTAGTTGATTTGTTTATTTTGAATGCAGATGATAAAAGTAAAACATAAAAAACATTTTATTTCTGTTTCAGAAATACTCAAGGCAGTAATAATCCGGAAATAAGTAATCGAATGCTGCCGGGCAGCATAGAAACGAATAATGCTGCAAATAATCAATATGGACCACGATCTGAGGGTGCTAGTCCGTCGATAGAAAGCGCCAATCGAGGATTCGGTGGTCCTCTCCACAGTCCACATACGCCGCACACACCTCATACCCCAAGCAGCGTAGCTCCTCATACACCTGTTGACACGGGAAAAACTGGAAATAAAACTACAAGTGCCCAAAGTAGTCCGGCCTCGCATAATACAAGTCTTACAGATATGGGCATGGGTCCACCTAGGACAGTACCTGCTTCACCTAATACAAAATCTGAAACTTCGCCAACGTCTAAAGAGCTACAACAACAGCAGCAACAACAACAACAACAGCAGCAGCAGCAGCAACACCAACAGCAGCAGCAGCAGCAGCAGCAGCAGCAACAACAACAGCAGTCAAATATGCCTGGAGTAGTGTCTGCAAGTCAAGGAAACATACCAGCTGGTGTGATGCCATCAATGGTTGGTCCAGGTAACAATGCTCCGTTTCCTTGCAACCGACCAGCACCGAATGTTAGTCAGCCTAATGACAATATTCCATTGAATCCTAATAATATTGGGAATAGGTTGTCTGGCCTTGGGCCTATGTCAACCAACAATTTTGATCCCATAACCTCACTTGCGCAAATGAGTCAACAGTTGACTAATACGGCATCAAACAATTCTCTTGGCAATGACAATTCAGCCATGCATGCTGGAAATTCACAAGGCATGATGCCATTTAACCATCCACACAACTTGCACATGATGCAAATGCAACAGCAGCAGCAGCAGCAACAGCAACAACAGCAATCGCAGCAGCAAGTTAATGATATGAATGGCAGCTGTCACATGGGAGGTCCAGGAGGACCTACAAGTGAACCCGGCGACGTATCCAATTTATGCATGGGCATAGGTGGACCTACCAACAGCTACAGTCCAACTCCTCACACCGGCAGTCCTAGTGGACCCAATAAAATGGGTCAACATCATCATCCAATGATGTCACACCCTATGATGGCCGGTGGTGGACCCCAAGGTCCTGGTAATCCAAATATGAATGTCAATGTTAATGTGAATCAACAAGGTGGCTACCCGTCTGGACCCGGTCCTGGAACTAGTATGATGGGTCCCGAAGGAACACAATCACGTCTCGGTATGCCGGTTCAGCATCCACATCAAGCACCAGCTCATCATCAACACGTCCATGGATCGAATCCTTATAATGGTACCAATGTCCAAGTGAAACCTAACGCCCCGAATACGATACAGTACTTACCAGCGAGGCCAAACGTTGGTCACGCACCTCGTGGACCGCCAAGTCTCGATTTTTTACAACGTTTCGCCAATCCCTTGCCTGGTATCGACGCGAAGATGAATTCGCCTTCGGTTAATCTGCAATACTTTCCGAATGGCTGCGTACCTAATAATATGGGGCCCGGACCTCAAGGACCTCATGGTCCTGGTCATGGAAGTATGGGCGGACCTGGTTCAGGGCCCGGCGGTATGCCCCCAGGCATGTCTGGAGGTGCACGCATGGATCCCAATCAGCCTGGAATGGCTGGTCAACCTCAAGGGCATATGCACCCATCCATGAGGCCCGTTGCTGGCGGTGGACCTCAAGGTCCAGGCGTACGTCAACAACAGGCAAGCATTATGCGCATGCAACACATGGTAGGAGGTGGGGTTTTTCCAAGCAGTCCCATGGATCCAGATAAAGTCTTCCCGCCGGATATGATGCCGGGTCCACAAATGCCTGGTCAGACAGCAAGTCCAGGCATGTACGGAGGTCCAGGTCCTGGTCAGAAACAGTCAAATTCTATGGGGCAACTTGGACCACCGCCTCCAGATGCAACGCAACCCCTACCTCCAAGCATGGGTGGAGCTGGAGCTGGAGCAAACTTCAAGAACAGCCCATTTATAGGAGCGGGTCCAAGTATGTCCGACCCAAACTATGCTCAACAGTTTCATCATTTCCAACAGCAGCTCTATGCAACCGGTACGCGGGGTAGTGGGCCCCCAGCTCATCCAGGAATTCATGCTCAGCCCAACTCGCACGCGCATCAGCAGTTTTTCATGCCTAAGTAGGCCGACGCCATTGCCACGGAGTTCCAAGTCGAACCAAACGCACTCTGAGTTATACGCGCGCGACTACGCACAATACAAGAGATCAAAAAAGTGAGAGAACACTAGTGAAGTAGTCGAGGGTCTTTCTCAGCTCAAAGATATATCAATTTTAGTCGCTCTGCGACATGGACAGAGATTATATGACGCGGAAAACAAATTCAATTCATTTAATTTTAATGAGACTATTTATAGGAATTTAGCTTTTACTTTATGACTAAATTGTAGAAGCAACGTTTTTTACATGATGCGGAAAATTATTCAAAATTTGCAGAGTAGAAGACTTTGAAATTTTTATTATTGACGATTTGTAAAATACGAAGTATTACGTTATTAATTATTTTTAAAATACTTTTATTTAATGTGATTAATAAGTAGAAAAAAATTAAGTTTTTGTTGTTGCTACTCTAATTATCGCTTTTCCGCGCCATGTAAAAGCAACCTTTTCAAAATGAAACTGTATTTTAAAATCTTTTATTCGATTGTCATTTTTCTAATCCTTGCTCTGCTGTGTTTAATCTCAATCCAGGGGTGAAAATGTTATTGCTTGTACTTTTTTGCGTTTCAGTCAACGGAGCTGAAATTCGAAAAACAAACTAAGGTGCTTCCTTTACGGACGGAAATGTACAGAGGCGCCTTTTTGAGAAGATTTGTTAGAGAAAAAAATTCTTGTAGAAAGAGTGAGAGAGCGAAAGCTAATATGAAAACAAGAAAAAATACAAAATTTTGTAGGGTTGAATGCGAAGTTGAAAGAATGAGAGTTTAAAATTTTGTAAATTCAACTGTACCGAAATGGCGGCGCGCCTGTATATATAAAACATAGACTAAGACAAAATTTGGGCTTTCGCAATGATGCTCGGTAAAGATAAGAAAAACAAATACACGTATGCGTTCTTTCTAATAAAAATATTACTGTTATACATCGAGAAGCTCCGTAAGACCATTTGTCATTTATAGTTGATACTCAAATTAAATGCATAAAAAGTTAAATACAACGGGAAAACCCTCGACGAATGGTGATTCCGAATAAAGCGCGTTTGAACTCGCGCTAGACTTCCCTTTTATGCATATGTATATATATATTTATATTTTTTTTATATTTATATATATACATACATATATATGTGTGTATTCGCATGTTTAATATATGTATATATATATATTTATATGTATATATTGAACACGCGAATAAAATATATAATGTCAATGTGGCAAAGTTCCATATTGTTCAAGAGAACGCCCGTAACAAGCCTCTAAAGGCCATTGAGTCCTTCCTTATGCTGAATTACTTAAATGAAGAAAAGCTCAAAACCACGAATGTACATATATACGATATATACATATTATATATATTATATATAATTACACATGTGTACCCAAACGACATAATTCCTACGAAATCGCCCGCCTCTCCATCTCCCATTGAATTACAAAATTTACCTTTTCATGACCAATTCAATTTTGTGCATAATCATTCAAACCTGTTGACAAAATCCTTTCCTTTTCAAACGATGAATACACTCGCACACAAATCAACGCAAACACACCTCATTGTAGTGTGTAACAATATATATATAAGATATTATTGACTAAGAACAATTACGTTGTTGACGAATGATTTTTATTATAAATGAAAAATAAAATAAAGATATTTACAAGAAAGAAGTCAATAGTAAAAACAGCAAGCGAAAGAATTAACAAACGCTTTGCACTGGTACCTGCCTCCTTAATTTGATGAATACAGTTAAATCTGCTTATTAACTATTTATATATTTTTTTATTTTTTCAAAATTGTTTTCAAGTCTATCACAAAAAAGTATTAATATTGCAAAATCTGCGTATCTACGACGAAATCAAATTAGAAATAATTTTTGTAAAATAAATAATTATTTTTTTAAATTGTTTAAATTTCATTAGAATCTAGACTTAAAAGAATACGCAGTTATATCAATTATTAATTTAGTAAATTCTTTGAAATTAGCAAAATACTATTTTTTTTTGACTCAATAGTAAGATATGAAGAAAATTTATATATTTGCGACGGAATTTTTTCTAAAAACGCTTTGGAGTTATCACTGCTTGCAGGAGTATAATAATGTGCGCGAATGAAAAATTCTCTGTCACTAGATAGATCTTTTCTCCCAATGCTTTCATGATAAAACACCATTTTTATCACATTCTCATCTAAAAAATAAATTTTTATTTTTATTTATTTTATGAAGAGTTTATACTAATAAATAAACATTTTTGTAATACATTCACCTAGATTGGTGTTCTTCTGAGGAGCCGGCATTACTATTTGCACTAAAATGAAAGAAATATTGAATGTACAAAACTTTATAGAAACTTTAAAAAATATTTGAAAATAAGTTTAGATATAAACCTCTTTTTTACAGGCGTAAAATCATCCCATTCACTCAAGTCATACTTTGATAAATCTCCATCATCATCTTCCTCTTCATCATCATCCTCCCTCTTTAAAAAAAAAGTTAATATTATTTTATAGGTCAAATAAAATAAAAGAATAATTTTAACTTACCTCTGATTCTTCTGCTTCTTTCTCATCTTCATCTTCTTTGTCAGACTCATCTTTTTTGTCATCTGAATTTTTAGATCTATTATGTGGCGGACTACTATACCTTGAAGAATCTTTGGAATCATCATCTGATCGATTTTCTATTTTTCGTTTTTTTTTACGTCTGCCAAATTCATCATACTCATCATCATCATCATCTCTGCGTTCTTTGTACTCAACGATCCCTCTGTCATTATACCCACCACCATATCCTGTTCTTTCCTCAACTTCTCCAAATTTGGGAGCATTGCACATATTACATTGTTGTCGACGAGCCCAATTTACATTACCACATTTACTGCATTGCCAATCATCTGCACTGAAATGACAGGCTTAATTAATTTTTTACATAAAAATAGATGACAATTTTTTGGTATTTAAACTCACCTAAACAAGCCTCGACTCTTTTCAGCAGCTGCCTTTCCAATCTCTTGACCAAGTTTCTTCTTTTTGGGACATTCTCCTCGGTCTGAGAATGGGTAAAATTAATCACATTCTTTTCTCTCACCGAAAAAGGATATAACATAAACATCTTTACCTTTTCCACATCGATTACAGGAACTACGTTTAGCAAAATTCACATTGCCGCATCTGCACAAAAATTTATTACACAAGGGTTTTAAATCAGATCTTTTTTATATAGTAAAATATCAAAGTATTTATTATTCAACTTTAAAAATTGATGATAGGTGTTTGTTATTAAAAACGTAATAACTAAAAATAAATTAGTAAAGGCAATGCAGAAAGTCAAGATATTTGACAAGAGGAACTTACAGGTATTGACAGATTGAAAAAACTTGATGAAGCGCTTCATCTTGAAGTTATGCTTCGACGACTTGAAAAAACATATCAAGCGTTCGAAACTCACGAATGAAGCGCCCACAGGAGGCTTTACAAAATACAGTTATGTTCCGAAAAAAAAAAATAACATCTAAAACAACTGAGAAGAGGGAAGCACGAGTAGTTTACATTCGTAACGCGATCGATGGAAATCAAGTTAGAGAGCGTAATGAAAAGAGATCGTATTTTATTTACGCACTCGCTGTCGATACAAATCCAATCGCCATAATTGGCACCTCGTTGAGCATCTTCGTCGACTTTTCCCCCAGCGTCTATCTCCGTGGAAAGTCTCTTGGCTTTCTTCTCCGTCATTGTGCGCTGTCGTTCGAATTAAGCTACCCCTGGCGTAGATTTCACGGCTTTCGATCAAGGTGTGGAGACGAGAAATAAATAACGTTTGATACACCGATGTACTATCATCAGTTAAAGAGAACTGCAACTTAGCTCGGTAACCACATGACTCTTTTAACTTCTGTTTGTCTCTTTTCCTATTATATCGTGGATAGGATAGATTGTGCAGCTTTGCTGACGAATGCTGGTACTGCTTTAGAGTTTCAGTGCTTTCGTCTGAAAAGTACGACTTGATTTATACCTGCCGCAAAATTCTTGGTTATTGCAGTACGTCGGCTTGCTATTCAAATTTTTAACTATCCTTTTCTTTCTAGATCTTTTTATTCACAGTGGCAAGAAGAAATATAGCAGTCGCTCGTCTTACGGTCGACCACTGTGCGCGATTGCGATGCAGACGCGCATGCGGATAACAACATCATCCCCCCTCAGTTCTTTCTGCCCTCTCTCTGTCTTTCTTTATTCCTTATTACCATCCTCTACACCATAGTGTAACATCTAATGTGAGAGGTATATATGCAAGATTAATTAATATTCGAGGTTACTGTACAAATTTAAACAAAACAATGAAGTATTTTACTTTAATTAGTTAATGTTCATAAATGTTTAGTCTTCCTCATTTAAACTGCACTTTTCCTGTGAATTAAGAACGTATTATAAATTGTTTAATATTCATTGCAAACTCAAAAATTTCGAAAATTTATCTGTGAACAGCTATCAGCTATTTTAAAAGTTTCGTATAATTAAGATACTTGAAGCTAAATTGATTATTGTTCACGTTTTATATGCGTTTTCTATTCTAAGTACTTATATTGAAATCTTATAATTTTTAATATTAGTGCTAATGAAATATTTTTCCTTTCTAAGGTACTAGACTTTAAATTTGATCATACCTAAAGAATAATTTAGGAATCGCACATGTAAAGAAGTTGAGAAACAGCGCGAAAAAGAGTTCAGAGAGAGACCTAACACTACCGGTTGGACCTGATGGTTATACCATACCTATATATACCTATAGGAAGCATATGCGCGCTGTATGTGAATTTACAACTTAACCTAAACAGAAACGTAAATGTGCACGTAGGAAAATATTTTATTTTTTAATAAATATGCCTACGGTCAGCGTTAAACGTGATTTATTATTCAAAGCTCTTGAAAAAACGTATAGTAAGTAATTATTTAAAATAATTTACACGTTTTAACGAACATACTTAATATTATTTTATAATGATTTTCAATATTGTACTTGTAATATGCTAATACCTATTTCCTTTATTTTTTTCATGTACTATGAAGCTGACGATGAATTCCGTAAATTATGTTTTGAATTTGGACTTGAGCTAGATGAAGTGGTAAGTTAAGATATTAAGATATTAAGATATTTTTCAAAATTTTATTTTAAGCTTTAATTTTAGTTTTCTTAAAAAGTGATGGCTAGTCATCCTCAAATTTTTTTTAATTGATTATTTAATATAGTTTTTAAACCACTACTTTGTTTTATAAAATTAATTATCTGAAATTATAATTTGCAATAATTTCATGTTACCAGACAACTGAACAACAAATGATAGCTAAAGAACAAGGTGTACAACAAATTAATGGCGCATCTGATGAAATCCTTTATAAAATTGATGTACCTGCTAACCGTTATGATTTACTGTGTTTAGAGGGTCTTGTTACTGGTTTACTGGTATTTTTAGAAAGGTAAGTTTAGATTTTAGTTAAAGATTAAAAATCTTATTTATTAATGGTTATTCTTATTTAATTAGGATTTCAGTTCCTTATTACAAAGCGATAAAACCAAAAAATGTACAAAGAATTGAAATGAAAAAAGCTGTAAGTTAATAATTTTAAATTACTTAGTTATTTTTTATTTATAAAATTGTAAACACGTTCTCTCTTATTTTAAACTAAATATTTTTTTAAAGTGCTTGCAAGTAAGGAATCATATTGTAGCTGCTATTTTAAGAGATGTTACCTTAACTGAAAATGCTTATGATAATTTCATTGACTTACAAGATAAGTTACATCAAAATATTGGCAGAAAACGTACTTTGGTATCAATAGGAACCCATGATTTAGATACAATTGAAGGTCCTTTTACCTATGATGCTAAACCACCTAAAGATATTCGCTTTAAACCTTTAAATCAAGATAAAGAATATACAGGAGAAGAAATAATGGATTTATATGCGGTAAATTTAAAATCATATTTTTTTGTTAACTAGTACTATTTAATTTGTTAATATCTTTTCAGCACCATGCACAATTGAAACAGTATTTGTCTATCATAAAAAATAGTCCTGTTTATCCGATAATTTATGATAAAAATGGTGTTGTACTGTCATTACCTCCAATTATTAATGGAGATCATTCTAAAATAACATTGAACACCAAAAATATTTTTATTGAGTGTACTGCCACTGACCTTACTAAGGTTAGTTTTTAGCCATTTTTTAAATAAGAAATTTATTTACGTAATAATTTAAGTAATATGAAAATTTTAATTTCTTTTTCGAAGGCTAAAATTGCACTAGATACTTTAGTTTGTGCTTTTAGTGAATATTCCTCCAAGAAATATGAAATAGAAGTAGTTGAAATAATTTATCCTGACAATCAGAAATTTGACAGTCCAGAGTTAAAATATAGAGTTGAAAAAATTAGTAGCAAGAAAGCTACAAATTATATTGGCATTGAGTAAGTTTTTAATTATTAAATTTCTTCACGAATTATTTTAAAGCAGAACGTTTTTAATAAGAGCTGAATTATTTAATAAATGAAATGTTTATAATAATAAATATTTAGTTAGTTGAAAATTTCAATGAACAGGCAATCACCTGCAGATGTTGCAAAACTTCTGACAAAAATGTCTTTAAAAACTGAAGTTAAAGGAGATGATGAATTATTTGTTCAAGTCTCTCCCACAAGGCATGACATAATTCATCCATGTGATATATATGAAGATGTTGCTATTGGTTATGGTTATAACAATATAAATAAAACAGTGCCTAAAACGCCCACCATTGGAAAAGAGGTAGTTAATGTTCATTTATTTTAAAAAACTTGTTTACTAATCTAAACAAATTGTAGTTTCCTCTTAATAAACTTAGTGACCAATTACGAGAAGCTATGGCAAATGCTGGTTTTACAGAGGCTTTAACTTTTTCACTGGTACGTATCTGTAATTTTAATTACAAACTATCAGTACAATTTCTTGAATCTACTGACCTTCTTGGATCAATGTTAATGTAATAAAGATTTTAATGGTGTCACGATCAAAAGGACATTGAAATTAACTTTAAGCTATTAACTTTTTTCCAAATATAATTCGATGTTTCAACTGTCTTTATTTTTACGGCCTTTTAATTTATTAGTGATTATTTATTATGCGATCTTTATTATATAAATTTGTTTTTTTTTTAATTGTGCAGATCCTGAGGAGAACCGTAAAAATAAATATGGTCGAAACGTCGAATTCTTCGAATCGTCGAAAAAAATTATATTAATAGTTATTATTTAACTTTATTTTTCTTTGACAGTGAGACCCTTAACATCTTTATTAGATTAAAAAATATTAAGTAATATTACACACTGAAAGAAATAACTGATTTTACTGTCAAATTCAGGATTGAATTAAGACAAATAAGAAACAATTAATTAAAATTGCGGACGTTTCGTGCGTTATATTAACGTTTCCATTTTCGAAGACAATTTAAACTTAGAATTAAAATTACAAAGAAAACGATTTGCACATTGAAAAACGCTGCCAATTGCTTTGACACAATGCTTTTTCACAGAGGTCACTGTATAAGATAAAACAAAAACTCTATGAGAAAGCAAAAAGTATTCACAGTACACCTGAAATGTCTGTAATTTTAATAGATTTTTGTTTTTTATTTATCTTTCATCGTGGAAAAATTAGACAGCAGGATCAGTAGTTTCTTTCACAAATGATCAATCTGCCATCATGCTCAAATACCATATTTAGTTCAGAAATATTATTAATAAAAATCAATTTTAATTTAATGTAGTGTTCTCGAGAAGATATTGCTGATAAACTTGGCCATGATATAAAAAGTGTACCTGCTGTTCATATTTCAAATCCCAAGACCTTGGAATTTCAAGTAATTTAACAAATTTATTATTATTTTATTTACACAATAAAAATACTTTATTTATATTAATTTTGTTATATTTTTGTGACAGTTCAACGTTATATTCATTTTTAACAGTTGTTTTACATTGATTTATCCTGCTTAAATTTTTGTTCAGGTGGGAAGAACAACACTTTTGCCAGGTCTTCTAAAGACTATTGTTGCTAATAGAAAAATGCCACTTCCAATGAAATTATTTGAAATATCTGATGTCATACTACAAGACCATAAAGCAGAAGTTGGTGCACGTAATGAGAGACATCTTTGTGTAGTTTACCATAATAAAATGGCAAGATTTGAGTTTGTTCATGGAGTCCTTGACAGGATAATGCATATCCTGGAAGTTCCATGGCGACAAAATAAAGATGATGAAGGCTATCACCTAAGACCATTAGAAGGTTAGTAATGGTGGTATGGATAAATAAATAAATTCCATTTAATTAATTATTTTATAAAAAAATATCTTGTTAAAATTTTTAGATCCAACATTTTTCCCACAACGATGTGGAGAAGTGGTTGCATATGGTAAGGTGATTGGTAAAATTGGAACTCTTCATCCTGAAGTGTTAGCAAAGTTTGGTTTGACCATTCCTTGTACATCCTTAGAAATAAACATTGAACCGTTTTTATAAATAATTAAAGAAACTTTGATATGATTAATGATAAATGAAAATCAAATTTCAGAATTACTACTTTTTGAAGAATTTTTTTTTCTTATAATACGATATGTAAAATAAAAATTTATTCTTGCATTGGAAATATTACTTGTAATATAATGTAATAAACTACAATTTGTAACGAGATCATTTTTTTAAATGTAATAAAATCACTTTACGTTACTATTTTAAATTTTATAGCTATTTACAAATTTTTCCCTGACGTTAATCCTTAGCTTTATTAAGGAACGTACACAATCAATTTAATTTTTAGTCATAAGTTATAATCCAAAGACAAAATCATGATTAAATCAGTAAGTTTTTACTCTATCTGTAACTACTGTAACAGTAAACAAATTATTTAATTTTTGGACAAACTAAAATCGATGAAGATGCGAACTGTAACTAAATATACCAATAAAAGGAACTTTTAAAAATATATTCTTTACTACTACCATCAATTCATGAATGTTCTCATAACTTTTGTTTTCACTTTGTGTTATTTGTTTCTATTGTTAGGTCTTGACTTTGTTGGAAAAGACTAAACGATTTTATATATCTATTTTGAAGCTCGAATATGGTCGGTGGCTAAGGCTCCACCTAATTTGTATGTTGTTGGTATTTTGCGTTATAATTTAGAACTTAATGTCTCCTTTTTGATTGATTCGCGCTACTCTCGTTATCGAGGTTGTTTGGATTGATCCCTGGGAAGAGAGAGATCGGGAGAAATAAGATTTTTTAACACTGCGCACTTTAGATTCACTAGAGGCTTTATTATTATCGCCTTTCACATATCACTATAAATAAAGAATAATCGCGTTAGATTTACAAATTACGTGTACAATGCTTGACATGGAGTCCATAGCGAAAGCGCGACTTTTGACTTTCTACATTTTGACAGAGTGACAGCTGCGTGTTAATTGTTTTGAGGTGGATTACGGACTGCCGAATTAGTCGCCAGTCTTGTTGACTGTTTCGTGTCGGATTGCTGCGTTGCAGTTTGTACGGGTGATCGACCGCAATTTTTGCGTGCAATAAAGTACTACTTATGTCACGGATAAGCGTAAGTGTGTAAGTGCGGACTTATGTCACGCAGTGCTATAAAAAATAAAATATAAATGAAGCCATGTCCGTTCAGTCTAAAAGGTCCGATTGCGAAAAATGTATGCGTTGTTTTATAAAATATCTAACGGAAGATCTGTTAATTTAAAATACTTCTATTTAATAAATATAAAAAATACGATTCTTTAAAAATACTACGCTAGTTTATTTAACGCGCTTATATATTTGTAACGCGACTCGCGAACGAACTTTGAATCGAGAACGATCTGACGAACTCAACGAATTTATCCTCAAGTCTGTACCGATATAATTATTTAAAAGAAAAATTATGGAATATCTTATTATTTCTTCAGAAATTATAATGAAACTAAAATTAAAGTAAAATTAGCACAAAAAAAGCTATAAAAATTCATTGAAGCCTTTTTTAGCTTCGTATTTGCTGTAAATTTAGTTTTGAACTTTAGTTTTGCATAAATAAGGATTTTGGTTAATTTTCTTTGTGTTTAATTGAACTCACCTTTTGAATGCTGTGTCAATTAGAATAATACTTAGAATGGACACGGCTTGTTTCAATATTTTCATATCCCCAATAACACAGGTTGCAATTTTACATAAATTTGATGCAAAACTGCGTCCGTTTTTGCTGTTTGCTGGCATATTGCTGTTATTTTGCTCTATTTTGCTGCACTTGTGTTATTGGGGATACAATAGAATGTACGTATTCCAAAGTCACACCATCAAAATCCGTGACTTAAATATGTGGGATTCTTCTTTATAGTATACACAAAGTTATTGTTAAAATATCCGAATTAATCTGAGATTTCTTTACAATTAATTGCTTCTAAGTTATCATCGAAGATTCCTTCCCATTGTGAGTATAATTTTTGCTAATATTCAAGAAGTAGATTTATTTATATAATACCGCTTTCAAATAGTTTCTGTTATTTCCAGAGCAAAAGTCCTTTCGATACAGGAATTGGCAAATTTAATAATAGTATATTACATACCTAAGAAATGTCTCAGATCACATGTAATAAATTGTCGGCCGAGGCGAAGCGACAACTTCGTTTCGCAACATATTTTGGAGCTTTGTGATCAATAGTTTTTTTGAGTTTAAGCGTAATCATTATAATGATTATTATAGAAATTTGTACTTTAATCTGTATTTATTCGCATAAGTAGATCCGACATTCAATTTGGAGATATTCCAAAAACCCAGGGCCGCTAACTTATTATGTATCGGATAGAGATTAATTATTGATTTATCATAGATTCATTATCTACACCAACAGTTAAATCGATTTGGAAAGTATGTTTTATAAGTGAAACTAAACTATTAAGAAGTGTCAATTAAAATTATATTTTTCATAATTTAAAAAAAAAAGATTATTTTTACATGTTATTTTAATTTATGTATGTTTTGGTATAAAATTTGTAAATAATAATTTACATCGATCAGCTTTGATTATTATTTAAATAATATTCACATAAATAACAGTAATTTCCATGAAATTATTAAATTACATCATGCTTCATTCTGTTTTCTAAGTTTTTATTTTATATTTCGCTCTCTTGTACTGGAAGTGATAAACAAAAGACCAACATAAAGTATTGCACTTAGAAATTTATTACTTTTAAATGAATTTCTAAATTTATGACGTATACTTCCATGGTACCCTACACTGAGAAAAAAATTTCATTGAATCAATGAAATCGGTAATCATATATTGGCACTTACATATTTAATCATTTAAAATACATTTTTAGTTGAATCAAATATGATCTTATTAGGTCAAAGATGATGTTATTGAATTAAAGAATCAAAGAATTGATCAAATGACAAATGTGTTGAAAGAATTAAATATGTAACTATCACTGTATGATTACCGGTTTCATTGATTCAATGAAATTTTTTTCTCAGTGTAGTGGAAATGGAAAAGTTGCCAAACGTTGTAATAATTTTGTCAATTTTTGATAAAACACTACTGGATAACACTGCCTAACTAATGCATTACGGACTCTTAGCCACATTAGACAGCATTCAGCAGGATTGACAGAAGTTTAATCGCGTTTGGCAGAGTTTAGCAATATTTGGCAAATGTGCGTTTCTTTCGGCAGAATCGATAATTCAAATAAATTAGCCCAAGTAAGGGAATATTCAGCGATGGTTGGCAAATATTAGCAGTGTTTATACCCACGTAAAAAAAAATTAAGTTTGGGCCGAGTTTTGACAGTATTTCGCAATGTTCGGCAACGTTTATTAATAATGTTTAGTACCCCAATAACACAGGTTGCAATTTTACATAAATTTGATGCAAAACTGCGTCCGTTTTTGCTGTTTGCTGGCATATTGCTGTTATTTTGCTCTATTTTGCTGCACTTGTGTTATTGGGGTACATACCTGGGCAATGATTAACAATGTTTTTTAGTTTTCTGCACAGTATTCGCAATTAATGTTTAATAGCGCGTTTATTATAATATTTAGAAAATACTAATATCTTAATTCCTATATTACATTTTTTGTAAAAACTGTTCATTGCTCCAAACTTCGAGAAACACTCTGTCAAGCACTACAAAATGCTGCCAAAAGAGAGCTAATTTTATCAAATCTTTGGTATTACTGCCTAACACTGCAAAGCGCCCGAAATTATAATCGCAGTTTTTAGAATTATTCAGCGAGGGTTGACAGTGTTTGGCAGCGTTTCGTAAAATTTTTCCACTCTGGTAGCAAAAGAAAAATGTCTAATATCCGAAATCTGACACAAAAAGTGTTAGACAAAAGTTTTAAAGGCCATCATTTCTAAACTTGACCTGCGAGTTAAGGTGAAATCTATTCCGAAAGTATCTTGCTTTGATCCCTAAAACTTATATTTGAAAATTTTTCCTTAAAATGGTTCCTTAAGAAATTATTTGATTCTCGAATTATTCGACTATAAAATTGTAAAGCGGACACGTATTAATTGCTGCATTTTCTTATAATATTGACACAAACGATTAAATACGATGGCCACGTAGTTATTTTTAAATTTAAATATTTAGATGTGAGGCTCACCGACAAAAGAAATTTCAAGAAGAAAAATGAACGAGTTTTATAATTTCTATCGAAATTTTGATAAATTTTACATTGTCATTGGAATAATTATTTTTATAAAAAAAATATATTTTGTATGATTATTAGTTTATACGCATTAAATAAATTTTATATACAATAAATAATACTTGATAAAAAGCGTATTAAATTATTTCATTTTTTGCCGTGTAGTAAAATTACAGCGATTCAGATCACAAAATGCCTTGTTTGATCAATCAATGGCTTCCTTAGTAACTATAAAACTGTATTTATTACGTTTGCAAGGCAAAATAGATATACGTAAGGCTCACAAATTATTGTTGTTGTTATGTCACGTTTGGCTGTTAATGAATTAACCTACAAAAATTGTGTAAAAATTAAAAAATTTTTTGTTATATAAACACTTTACAATAACTAAATTTAAAATAGATAAATAGTTAAATTATAGTAATCAAATGGGAATTTATAAGTACATTCTTTTTGCTTTAAAGCCCTATCAATAATAATTTTTGTAAATCACTTTAAAAATTGAAAAAATTAAGAAATAAAAATTGAAAAAATGTATCCAAACTTATTTAAGCAATATAATCTCCCAAAAATTTATAATAATGTTTCTAAATCTTTTGATATTTCTGCTCACACAGAAGGTATATTTTTTAAATGTCTACTTTTGTGTTTTTAAACATTTTATAAAATAACCTGATCTAAATAAAAAAATCTTTTATTAAATTAGCAGATGTAATTGAACACCAAGAAGAAGAAAAGTATCCTGAAGTATCAGTAAAAATGTTCTTTGATTTTATGAGAACAGCTTATCAAGTTAATGAAACTTTTGATGAACTGGCCAATACATTAACAGCAAATAGTGAAATTGATTGGACTTCACTTGCAAAAGTTTCTCTGAATTTAACAGAACCAGAATGTAATAAAAATATAAAAGACCTAAATGAAAATAAAAATTTGCAAACTAGTTCACCAAAGGTAACAAATAATATATTTTAAAAAGTATTTTATATGTTCAATATTTGTTGATTGGAATTAAATAGATTAAGTGTCAGTATACACAAATATAATATAATACTAAATTAGGTTGAAAATTTTTATTTTTATTAGGAATCGAATACTTTACTGTTAACTTCAGAATCAGATGCTACTCCAGTGAATGTAGAACAGCCACATAGTTATTCAAGTGCAAGCAAAGAGTGCACTGATAATAATGAATTTATGAAAGAAACATTAAACGATTTATATGTAAATAAGTCAAAAAGTTTACCAGCAGTAGTAACTGCAGAAAATGGGAAAGAGCCTTTATTATCAAAAGTAATGAAAAGATGCTTAAGTGATGTTCTTCATGAAGGTTTGCTGGATTCTGTTCTTCCTTACATGCTTCCTAAGCCTGTGCTATCACAACCAATTATAAAAAAACCTTTTGAATCCAAAAAATCATCTTCTGTTATCAATAGTTTTGAAAATCGTATTATTAATGCTGTAACTGGCAATAAAGAAAAAGAAAAAGAAAAAGAAAAGAACAAACAAAAAAAGGGTACAGAGTAAGAATCATTTTTAAATATTTGTCTTGAAAACTATATTTTATACTGAAATCATAAAAATATTTTACTGCGTATTCATTATAGTGCTGAAGTAGAAATTCATGTGTGTGATGAAGCAAAAAATATCAAAAAAGATTTCCGTTGTCCTCAAAAACTGTTGATACAAAAAATGTGCTATTTTGCTGATGTTACAGCTGGTCAAAAATTAGAAGAAATGGATATATCTGTACATTGTGATATTGTTATTTTTGATTGGCTTATGCGATGGGTTAAAAAAGATATTATTAAAAAATCTGAGTGGCCAATTTTAGAAGCAAATAATGTAGTCCCTATTATGGTATCTGCATCTTTTCTGCAAATGGATCCATTATTGGAACACTGTTTAATGTTTTGTCATGATAATATGTCAGAAATTTTAAAAACAACCACTGTATTAACTTGCTTAAATGATACTCTTTTAACTCGATTAGCAGATCTTTTCACAAACACAGATGTTGAAGCCATAAAAGATAAAAAGGACAAAATTCAAAGTAGATTATTTTGTAAATTAATTGTATCTCTAGCTAATCCTAGGCCAGATACTAAACGAGGTCATTTTGGGTCATTGGCTACACTTTTCAAGTGTGCAAAATGTGAAAAAAAAGTTGTTTGTTCAATTTCAAACTTGGTTCCCTGTACACCCAGTAATATGAGAGTTGACAATAAAGGAAATCTTCACAGTAAGCACACTAGGTATAAATAATGTCTATGAAAAATAATTTGTATTAGAATCCAAGAAATAAAAAAATGTTTTTTTTAGAGACTTGACCTGGAATCTAAACGATTATATCATTTATCTGCGATCAGAATTACGTTCTTGGCGCAAAGTGTATTGGAGGCTTTGGGGAGATTGTCATTTTCTTTATTGTCGTCAATGTAGAATTTACTTTCCAATTAATCAAATTGATTGTTGTTCCTATCATCCTGAGAATCCACAATTTTTTATAAATGAGCAGCAAAGAGCTACACCCTTTCCGTTAGGCAGGTATCCTTGTTGCAGTCAAAGAGCTTACAGATTTCAAACGATAACTAATAGAGATGGCTGTAAATTTAAGGTAACGTTTAAGTTTTATAAATTTGCACGATAGATTTTATAATTTAATGATTTTTTAGGAGCATGTTCCAGAAATCTCTTCAGAAAAAGATGAAAATATTATCAATGTCTTCTACGCTTATAGGGATATAATATCCATTGAAGCTCCACATTTATTTTTTCCAGAAAAGATTACTCGACTCGTAGCTCGAGATTCTACTCTTCCACCTGGAAAATTAGCTTGTAAAGAAACATTTTGGTGGGAAGGGATTGAAATTGTGCCACCTAGACCAAAACTTGGTCTTCTTGGTATGCATGTTCCCAATAATCTTGTTGTTCTTAATAATGAATTGCCTGACATCTTATTTTCTTCATAATAGCAAAAATTTGGGGAGGATCAGGTGTTCGAATACCTTGTCAAGCAGCTTCTTTGAAAGCTACAAAGAAGGCTCGTCGTGAAATAACAGATGTGTGTTCTGCGGTATCATCTGACTCTTGTAGTGATGAGGATGAGGATGGAAGTCGCATTGATAATATCACTACTGCTGATGAGGAATCTTTAGACAGTGATGATACTTTTGAATGGGAGCCTATAGAATGCTTAGTTAAAAAAAAAAAGAAAATAAAGACTAAGATTCTTAAAAGGTATTCATAATTTTTTTTGGATTAATTCCTTTTAAAATTTCTTGTAAATTAAATTAATCATAAATCTTTTTTTAAAGGTGTGAAGGCATGGGGTCATGGAGTCCAAACTTATCTATAAGATACAATCAAGACAAACAAAGAGATTTTGAAGAGAAAGCAGCTGCACAGATGGTAGCGTTATTGACTAAAAGAACCATGGTGGAATATAATTTACGTCCAAAAAGTAATTCTTTAGGAAAATGTAACGTTTTGAATAGTAATGCCCATTTACTAGGTAAGTTTCATTAAATTCAATATTTGATAAATTTTAATAAAATTTTTTTATGTAGGTGGAACATATGTTAGATTAGAAGCTGAATTTTTTAATCAAACAGCTCAAACTAATAAATGCAAACATCCTGCACCAAATAAAGTTGCAGCTCGAGTAAAATCATCAAAGTAACTATCATAACTAGACTTACTTGGAATAAATAAACATAAGTTGAACTATAATTTTAAATAACTTTTTTTATTTCTCCCATGATCTTATGGATAAAATTATAAAAAAATTGTAAATCTAGAACTTCATTCTATGTGGGTATTGACTGCTTCGCAATCCAAACATAGATGCAAGGTAGGCGAAGAGCATCTTCTTGTCTTTATTCTTCTTAATAGCTTCAATGACAAGTTTGTCAATGACTTTCTGATCTGATTTTTTTTCATCACTTGGCTTATATTCTGCCTTCTTTTTGGCAAAAATATCACCTTCTTCTTTTTTAGCTCGCTTATCGTGTTTCCTTTTGAAGTAATCATCATTTATGTGCTTTGGTACTTTTAAACCAGAAATATCAATTTTTGTAGATGTAGCAATGACATAGTTTTGGTTTATTCTTCTTAATGGACAAGCATTGATGAGGAAAGGCCCTGTTAAAATAAAAATTCAGAATAAGATTATTCTTTTGTCACATAAGATTACATTTTATGATAAATTAAAATAATTATAACTATTTCTATATAAGTAGAAAAATACAAAAATATTGATTAAAAAATTCTAATTTAAATAACCAATATAATAACAAAACATAACTTTAATAATTCTCAAAATTGTAGTAAATGCAGATTATAAACAGTCAATATACCTGTGATAAGAAGTAAACCACTCTTCAGTTGCTTTAAAAGGACAGCACGCTTTCCCTTGTGCGGACCTGCTAAAAGAATTACAATGGTTCCTGGTGTAAGCGTTGGTCTCAAATACCTAGCGTGATCCTTGAAGCATCTTTTTGCTGGATGGGGTTTGATAGGATCAGCGGTCGGATAGTTTGCTCTCCGTTTTTTCAAAAGAACTGTCCTTGTTCCTCCATTCTTTTCACCTCCAATTTTCTTTTCAACACTCACTAATTTTTTGGGAATTTCCTACAGTAAACATTACAAATTCGTAAATTAAAAATTTATATAATTGAAAGGGACAGTTCAAATTTTGATATTATTTATAATGTAACATACCTTCTTAGGTGTTTTTTTACCAATAAATTTATAGATAGCCTTTTTGTGGTACATGCGACTGCGGCTAAACCTATAAACTCCATTTCCTAAGTCATAGTTTCTTGGTCTACTGACTCTTTTCTTTTCACCTGCTTCAGGAGTAGTAGCTCCTTTTGAAGCAGCTGCTTTGGGTGCAACAGTTTTTGCCTTAGTATCTGCCATCTAAAAGTGAAGTGTATATAAGATACCATACATATATACAGTAGTAAATTCTTTAAGGTTATGTGAAATGAAAATAAAATATTATATGATTAGTGCCTAGATAAACAAATAAACAAAATTTTTTGTTAAAAAAAGTTGCGTAACCTAAAAAATCTTGTATTTTATATATTTTAACATAATAAATAGAATATTAAAAACATTTAACTCTCCGGGTGTCTACACGTTAGTCTATTTAGAAACAGTAAATCGAAAATTGTAAAATTTTACAATAACTAATGCAAAAGATACATTCGGCAACGATTAAACATTGATTCTTCGTTAATATTACATTTGTTTAAACAGTAGAAATGAAGGATTACATGGATTCTTTTACAAAACTTTTAACATTTGTTACTCACCATGAGCCCAGACGGTTAAAAGAGTCTCCTCCTTGCGGTCTGTTTTTGAACTTAGTTTTCATTACATTGTTGCCAATTGTTAAATGTCAATATAAATTCTTTTATTATTCAAAAATTCAAAAATGTATTAATCATTTTGATATTATAATATAGTATAATATAATGCATGAAAAAGCAATATCTTCTTAATTTTTTTTATAAACATCTGTAATTTTTGCGGACAATGATATTTCTCTCTATAGAGTCAAGCAACCATCGCTGAGAAACGGGCATTGATTGGTTCATGCAATTTAGCCCAATATATCTAATATTTATAGAAAGTGTTCATAATGTTTAAGTGTACGATTCTTATATATGCACGCCAGTTAAAATTTTAAATAAGTTATTAGTTTATTTTATCAGTTTAAATTTTTTGAAAGAATTTAAAGGATGTAATATAGCCGTGGGCTTTTCTATGACGGAGATCATCAGGGCTCCACAGGGTAATAAGCCGTCAATTTTGAATGTGTTTTTTTCGAGGTATTCATTAACCCGAAACTAATTAACTCAACTATGAATATAACATTAAGTTACTAAAAACTGAAAGTTTTAAATGAAGAATCTAAAAATGCCAACCATTTAATAATAGAAGTAATAACTGTATAAGTAAGTATAATACTAACTAGTCCCTTATATTAATATAAATATAAATTAAATATTAAATTTTGGAAAACAAAATATGACGTACAATATTCATTTGTTCCTGCACATATTCGCAGAAAAGTAAAGAATTTAGGGCCCTTATATAGGATAGGTTCATTAAGCATTATTTAGTTCCGAAAATCAAAATTAATCATAGTTTATAAATACTGAAGAAAAGTAAGTCCAACAGAAATAGCAGTGCAAATTGCAAAAAACTTGTTTTATAAAGTTATACATTTTCAAGTTATTTTGAAGTAGGATTATTAGAACTCTTAAATTTTCGGAATTTGAAAAATAGAGTACAATTCCTTAAATATTGGCAGATTTGTTGGACTTAAAAAAAATTATTTATTATTAATTATTGATTATTTACATAATTTAAATTATAGAGATCTGAGATTACTCCATTTTAAATTTCTTTAATTTCCTTTATTTAAGTAAAATTCTTCCACGTTGTCAAAATTGCGATCATAAAAGATCATAAATTCTCGCGATGTTGCGAGAATCAACCGTTGGTTACAAAATCTGATCACCATTACCACCCGTCGCCGCAATTTTTTCGCCTCGTAAATTTTCTTTATAAGAGAATCAGACAACCCAACCTTTGTATCAAATCATAACATTAATTATGTTTTTACAGCAATAAATAATAATAAACTAATAAGTCATGTCTCATGTGTCAATACTTTGGCGTCAATTGATATTTACATATTTAAAAATCATACATTTTCAAGTTTAACACGAATTTGGGGTTAGACGAAGTTAACCGATTCAGTATTTTTATATTGCACCTGATTTATAAAATTTATGCACACTTATGTGTGATATATACGTAATATCGGTTTAGCAAAGCGCGTCGCCGGCTATGTATGCCTGTCAGTACTCAGTGTCATAACCATAAGACTATAATATGGTGTGTATATTTGAGTGTGTGAGTGCGTACGCGAGTGTGTGCATAAAACGCATATTTTTCAGCAAGTTGCGTTTTATGACAGAAATGCACGTAGGTAGTTCGAATTGCTAGAAAATAGTTGTATTTCCTTTAAGAATTATAAAATAATTAGTGTCAGAAATGAAAACATTGAGAAAGACTAATTTTTCAAAATTTGGGTTGCAAACCTTTTCTCGATTTAGGTAATTATAACCTTAAACTAAAATTATTTTATACTACTTATAAATTTTATGATATACATTTAAAATGGAAATAAAATTTTTTAATCTATAAAAATAAATAATAAACTTCTTATTTTATAAATAGTACTTCATTGAAATTAAAACAGGAAGATCAGTCTTCTAAATCAAAGTCAACAATTGATTTTCAAGATGTTATTAATCACTCAAAACACAGTGATCACTGGTGGGATCCTCAAGGTGCAATGAGAGCACTTCATGGTATGAATCCTTTAAGAGTAAAGTTTGTAAGGGAAGGACTTGCGAACATTGGATTTCAAGGTAAAAATCCAGGGCGTCCTCTTGAAGGTATCAAAATATTAGATGTTGGATGTGGTGGTGGAATTCTATCAGAGCCTCTTGTAAGAATAGGAGCTCAAGTTACTGGCCTTGATGCTTCAATGGAACTTATAACTGTTGCGAGGCATCATGCAGCACAAGATAAAGACCTTTCTTCAAATTTAAATTATATCCATACAACAATTGAAGACTTTTCACAAGAAGAAAAAAAAGGAGAATTTGATGCTGTTGTAGCATCTGAAATTCTTGAACATGTGATTGATCAAGAATTATTTTTGAAAGTGAGTTGAAAATTTAATTTTATTTACTAATAATATTTGTTAATATAAAATTATTTTAATATTTCTTAGAGTTGCGTTAAAGTTTTAAAACCCAAAGGCTCCATATTTATAACAACATTAAATAAGAATCTAGTTTCATGGCTTGGTGGAATTGTTGCTGCTGAATATATGTTAAAGCTTGTACCAATAGGGACTCATGATTGGAATAAATTTATAACTCCTGATGAGACTAGACGATTACTAGAAAGTTGTAAGTTAAATTTAATAGAATAAATTTTTTAGAAATGTATGAAGAATTTTATTTAATACATTAATAATTTTTTCTATTGATTTTTGTATTTTTTTAGATGATTGTAAAACAAAATTAGTTCATGGATTGCTTTATAATCCTATGACAAATGAGTGGTCCTGGACATCTTCAACAGCAATAAATTATGCTATTCATGCAGTAAAAAATGAAACCATGATTAAATAAAATAGTGTTTAAATGTATATATTTTTATTGTAAAAAGATTTTTTAAGTAATATTTATAACTCTTTAATTAGTATATGTTAAGCTTATTTGTTAAAAATTTTAAATAAAATTTAAAGCAAAAAGTGCTTCTCATTCATCGTTATTTTGATATTATTTTTAACGCCCAAAGTAACTTTTTTATTTCTTTGACTTCAGTCTCTTAGAAATATAACTAATATATTGATTTTGTTTTTGAAAATCATCTCTCTAACTATTTTTAAGTATACTCTTTCAGAATTTGCCCTCATAAATAAAATAAATGCTCTTCAATGTTTCTTTCAATTTAAAATAAAAAAAATGATAATTTTCGATCCCTGTCTTTTTATAATATTCTTATTTTTGCTATAAGTTTTAGTATTTCTAGATAAAAAAAAATATGTAAACAGTGTTCTTTTTTTCTCGCCTTTAAAATGCTGTGTTGCAATTTAAAAAAGCTACAATAGCCGCTTCAAAATGACCGTTCAAAGAAGGCAGTATCAAATAAAACTTTGGCATTCATTTACTAGAAAAGAATCAACTTGACGAAAAAATGTTAAAGAACAGAATTTTTTCAAAATTTTGAGATTTTTAAATTGTCTGACTTGACTACTTTTCGACAAATCCAAGAAACGTCAAGTTTTTGCAAATTGCAACACGATATTTTAAAGGCAAGAAAAAAAGAACCCTGTTGGCACAATTTTTATAAATGAGAACGAGAATGAGTAATGAAAGATAATAAATTTTATAATATTTATAAATAAAATTGTAAGTTCGAGAAAAAATTTTAATTCAAAAATATTTTTTGACCTATTTTAATAGAATCCCTAAACCAATCCATAGACATTAAAAAAACTGGATTTTAAATCGGGTTTATCTTGACAAAATTTTTTAAAAATTTAGGGTAATAGAGGGTCATTCCATGCCAAATGTACAGTCGTTACCATGCAGGTGTGGTCTTTCGATTCGGCGCAAAATTTTTAGTTTTATTCAATTAAAAAATAAGACAATTGGCCAAATTCCAGCCATTAATATTCAAAATGGCTGGATTTTTAATTTTTAACAATTGTTTCATTTGTTTCGATTATTTTGCTTATTTTTTGCTTTTCGTTATTCAATTTTTTTTTATAATTCGATAAAATTAAGCGATAATTCGATATCCTCGGCTCGAGATCGATAAATACTCGAAAATCGAACGAATTTCGCGTGGGATTTTTATAAGAAAAAGATGTATTATTGGCTGTAACGTCAGAGTCAAAAGTTTTCGATTACTAAAAAAGGGGTTTTAAACAATGTTGTAGATCATTTTTTCAATTTGTAAATTGGTCGTGCCCTTAGAAATGTACTTTAGAATATTTTTAGCAAATTACAAGATTAGTAGCAAATCAAGCATTTCATAAAAACACATAAAGTCACTCATTTTATATAATTTAATTTAATTAACAGTCACAATCAAGAATAGGTTTTAAACAATGGTGGAATGACAATTGACAATTATTTTTTGAATGTCGCGCTCATTAAAGAGCACCACCTGTCGCGCAAACTTAAAACTGTGAATCAAATACAAATGCACGTGGTGCAGGACTTTGGCAGAACCGCTGAGTCTGCAGAGAGTCTTGAAGCTATTGCGTCGTTTATGAGATGACGGTATAATAAGCTCGAAAAAGCCGTCGTTGGGGTCGACTGTAACCTCAAACAATTGTTGAAGGCGCGACTTGTTATTCAATCTTATTTAATCTTCTTTAAGCTAAATAAATAGTACGTTTACTAAGTTGCTTAACTCAACTTATTCTGAAAATCTGTAGAGCTGAGAAGACTACTACTAATCATGATCAGCAAGCCTTGTCTTTCCATTATCTTTCATTCACTCGCTGAAAATTCGCTCAATTGAGGAAAAAGAGCTATTCTTGTATTCTTCTTAGAGATGAGCTGCTTGAAGCAAGGAATGTGATGATTTAGTTATGCTTCCCTCGACCGGTTACTTCAAAGCTATTTTTTGCCCGTTTTACGAGAACGGTTACTGCGAGAGACCTTATTGTCATTTTAGACATTCGCGTCGAGGTAACTTTGTTTAGGTTCAATATATTATTAATATAATTCTTTTATTATTCTAAACAATATCTCTGGAAAAATTTCTAGAATATATTAATATTGTACTTACAATTATATTCAACATGCAAGTATTTTAAAATCTGTCAATTAAACTTTATAATTATATATTAAAATATAATTATTAAAATGTATTTCATTATTATAAAGTCTATCAATATGTCTAGAAATATTTCTTCTACATTAAGTATTTATTTATATATTTGCTTAAAAATTCTGACATAAATTTTTTTATAAAAGATGGTGCTAGCACATCATCAGTTGTCACGTCGGAAGCAGGGCAGCCAGTTCAGAAGTCTGGAACTACAAATTCAACCACCGTAACATCGGCAAATTCTGATGTTATTCAACAACTTGTTTCCGAGGCTGTAAAAAAAGTGTTAGCTGATCAAAATGTTAGAGACACAGAAAATATTGTAAATAAAGTTGTGGAAGGTTTAAAACCCAAACTTGTTCCTGCTGTACTCTCAGCAACACCAACTATTAATGAAGAAGTTATTTCTCAAGATCCTATAACAAAGCACACAAGTGTACCTGTAATGCCAACTGCTAAACTATCTACTTGCGTGTATAATCCAACACCTATAGCAGAATTAAAAAAGAGGCATATACCTGTGTCTGCTTATGAACCAGCTCGAGAGAGTAAAGCAGTTAAAAGAAAATCACCAGATGTTGAAAGACCTTGGATGGATATTATTCGTAATATCAGTAGCATAAAAGAATCAAAAGTTAGTTATACACCAACCGTAATTAATCAAACTACTTCATCAGAAAAAAATTCTATTCATAATTATATTCCAACAATAAAATCTGATACTTCTACAAATCTATATAACAGCACCAACAGTAACGATTCTTACATTCCTGAAAAGAAAAGGAAGAAAGAAGTTTATTGTCCAAAACCAAAAAAACGAAGAGAAGAATATGTTCCTAGAAAACCTAAAATCTCGTTAAAACCTGAACAAAATCTAGATGTTTCTTTTGATATACTTGATGAAATTCTGGGAGGCTCTGAATCTAATCCAAGTATTGTAGTTGAAGATGAATCCCAAGATATAATTGAAGTAGATCCAAAGTTTTCTGATGATGATGATGTTATAACTATTGTAAATTCAACCAAAGATGAAAAAAAATTAAAAAATACAATTAAAAATGTATCACCCAATGAAAAGGAGAATGAGGTATTGCAGGAAAATCCTGAAATAAATAATGAAAGTAATGATTGCAGTTCTAATACATTAAATAAAGAAAAAGCAATTAAGCAGGAAGAGTCTTCAAAACAAACTAAAGATGTTTCAAAAAATAGTAGTAAATCTTTAGAAAAATTCAGTAAAGAAGATTTAAAAGAAAGCAAACATAAAGAAACTTCAAAACATAGTAGTCTAAAGAAAAACAGTGATTCAAAACATAAGAATAAAGAGGAAAATTCAAAAAATTCTAAAAGTAAAGATGAAGATTCAAAACACAGTAAAAATAAAGAAGATTCAAGACATATTAAGACTAAGGAAGAAAATTCCAAGCACAGTAAAAGTAAGGATAAAGCTAAAGAAAGAGAAAAAGAAAAGGGTAAGGAAAAGGATAAACATAGATATGGTTCAAAATCTAGTGATAAAGACCGTTCTTCCTGTTCTTTAAAAGACAATAAAAACAAAGATAAAGACAAAGATAAAATTAAGGACAGTCGAAGTAGTAGTAAAGAATCATCAAGTTCACACAGATCAAAGAAAGATTCAAAATGCAATAAAGAAAAACGATTTGGTTCAAAAGACTTAAAAGATAATAGAAAAGAAAATAAAGATAAAAGTAAATATAAATCTGATGAGAAGGATAAGCATAAAACTAAACCAAGTTCTTCAGATTCAAAAAGTAAATCTAATAAGGAATTTCACAAAAGTTCAGATAGACATGCTTCACACTCTAGTCATAAATGCAGTAAAACCGATGATAAAACGTCCTTAGAAAAAGAAGAAAGTGTTAGTGATAAAAATGAAGAAAAATCTGATCAAGAAGAAAGATGTGATAGTCCCGAGTATGAAGAATTTTCACCATTTTATGATGAACAACTGCTTGAAGATTCTGATTCTGATCATGATGTTGAAGAAGAATGCAGAAAAATTTTTCAAGTATTTCATTTTATTTTGTTAAAATATTACTTTTTGTATTTGAAGAATAAAATGATTTCATGCTTAGAGAGTCGTGCAATCACCACGAAAGCTGAAATTATACGCCCGAGATGTAAACATTATTTTTTTATGTATTGTGGATGTATAATGCTTCTTTTTCGTCAACGATTACGGGAGTGTAAAACTGGCATATTACGTTCAGTGCATCAAAAAATTATTGTTTTGTCGTTTATCAATTTAGATAAAGTTAATATTAATTTTTTCCAATTTAATTTTAATTTTAGGAATATGAAGTTTCTGACCATCCGAAGGACATGACAAGTAAGGCACCTCCAAAGCCTGAAATTGAAGAATCTGAAGAGATTTTCAAAAAGAGAGTTGCTCATCCATCTGCAGGTTCAAATATGATGAAACAAGTTGGACCAATTCAAGCTCCAAAACGTTTACCTAATCCTCAACAAAGAATGTATGAAAGATGGAGATTGCTAAAAGAAACAGCAGCCGAAAAAGCGGCAGAAAAAGCAGCTGCTAGCAAAGCGTTAGAAACCTTTCAGAAAAAACAAGCAGAAATTAGCTCTACAACCCCTAATCACGACCAGCAAGTGAATGGTAATGGTAAATATTATTTCTTTTCATCATTAAACCATACCGCGGCACTTTACCTAAAGACACTTCTTCAAAAGACATTTCACCTAATGACATTTTACCTAAAGACACTTCTACAATGCGACATTTGGTGTCCAATGACCAAAATGATTATTTCTTTAGTAATGTCGCATTGGAGAAATGTCTTTAGGTGAAGTGTCATAAACCCCATTAAACCTATTCTAAAGGTATTTAATATTTCAATTACTGTTTTAGGTCGCGTACGAATAGCACAAGTTCCATATGCAATGTCACTTGCGCTAGAAAAGAAGAAAGTTTTAGAACAAGCTGCCAAAATAGAAAAGACTGTAGCTCAAAATAAAAAAGGAGGCTCCCGCATTGCACATATTCCTCAAGTGGTAAATAAAAATAAAACTTTTAATTGCCAATTAAAAAGCATTGGCATTATAGCAATATAATTGTTTATTATGTTTTAGGTACCTCAGTTAATACGTCCGGAACCTTTACAAATTTCGGGTACGCAAAAATTTCCACTTAACGTGCGCCAGTTTTATCTTAATGCAATGCAAGATATCTGTATTCAAATTTATACTAGTGCTGATGATGCTGCTCAAAGAGCAGTCCGTGAGGAATTGACTTGTTATGAAAAGTGTAAAGCTTTGAATGTGTACAAAAATTCTTGCATGCTTACAGTGCATAGGCTTCGCAAAGAAGTAGATCAAAAATCTGAAGAAACTTCCACTTCCTTTAGTGGAATGATTTCGCATGAAGCTGTTTTGGCCGGAAAAACAAAAGGCTCGTGGAGTGTAGTGAAACCCAGGAAAGTGATCACAGACTTTAAAGGTGCATCTTTGTATAGCATGTTGACAAAGTGGATTTTGACTGAGCAGGATCTAAAAGACAATGGTTATCCAAGATCGCACCCTGAGGGTCCAAAGGTATTTACAAATATAAACTCTGAAATTTGCAAGTCCTTATTATTATTATAAATACTTCTATTTATTTATCCAGAGTAACAATATACATACATTACATTGCAAGTAATCCAGCAGAGGAAAACAAGGTTTCCTATTCGCTGAAATATAATTCTTATAAACTAAAATAAAAACAGGAGCAAGCCTTACAGATCAGCTCTGTAGTAGCAGTCTACGATCCTGCTAATAGAATGAGTCTGTCAGACTTGCTTAAATTACAAACTAATTTAAAACTGAGAATTCGTAATATTTAATGTAATATCTCTTCTTTATTCAGACTTAGTTTTTTCTCTTATAAACATAAAAGGATCAAGTTTGTATTTTACAAATTTGAATTATTATAAATATATATTATCACTGATCCATTCTTTTACCTTATTACTATTCTATCTTTGCTATATCTAGATTTTTACATCATTTGGCAGTTGGTTAAAGATATTTATTGCCTTAATATTACTACTTTTATTACTTACAGTTTTGTATATTCTTGAAAGTTTTATTATTTTTTGCCTCGTTTTGCTAGTCGAGGTCATGTGTATATTTTTCCAATTATTATAATTGTGTTTAATACTTTCCAGCGCAAATAATTGCTGCAAGTTCATAGGTCTTCTTTGTACAAAACTACTTTTGAATAATATTTTTAGTAATCTGTTTTTTATGTTTCGAAGATTAAATTATTTTTATAACTCTTTTTTTTATATTATTTTTAGAGCTCTGCTCCATGCTACAATACGGTAACTTATACTATGAAAAATGCATAACAAATCATTCTTGAAGTATTTATTTGTATAAATTCTGAGATTTTGTAGAAAACAAATATTAAGTATCTTGTTCTCTTTATAGCATCAATGTGCTCCTTCCACTTGTAAATAATTCCTAAATATTTATATTTTTCTACTCTTTTGAATTTTTCCGGGTTTATTCTCTTAATCTTGGTGGTGGGAACGCTATCACAGTCATTTCCAAAAGGAATATATATAGATTTGTTTACATTTAAAGGTAATTTATTTCATGCTAACCAAATTGATACTTCAAGGTATTTATTTATCATTTTTTCTACATCTTTCCAAGTTTTACATGTAGATATGATGGCTGTGTTATAAGCGTGTGAAAGTGTCGTGTTTTTCAGCATATTGATCAAAAGATCATTTACTTATATTATAAGTAGTAACGGTCCTAAAATTATTCCTTGTGGAACTCCTGTATTTATATTTTTGAAATCGTTTTCATTTTTCCCTACACAGAGAAAAAAGTTTAAGTAAAAATTCCTATAATTTTTATTAAAAATTGCTATATTGTATACTAACCTGGAGACAAACTCGAACTATATTAAATAATTATCGAACTTTAAAATATTTTTAATAATGCATAAGGTGATGCACAACTAAATTATTATTATATATTATTGTAATTGGGTTTGTTTCGGTTTTTCAATAAATAAATAATTTATTAAATAGATTTACCGCAATAAATAAGTCAAACTGTTTCAAAGTTTACAAAAATTTTTAAAATCATTTATGATTTTTATTGTTTTTAAAAATTCTATTTTCTTACAAAAAAACTGACTTATATTGAAACGTTATCTTGAAATTTTTAAACAATTACATTTATATGTATTTCTTCAGAAGAATTTAATTAAATATTTTGCTTCATGATAACAACGGAACCAAATAATTACAATAATAGTCTTTAGGTTATAGTTAAATTAATAATGAATTACTAAATTTCATTTATTTTATACTTGATATTACATTCAAATTAGAATTAAT
>JAWWEO010000045.1:8257396-8290293 GCA_035582975.1 Ormyrus labotus | reverse complement strand
ATGGATTATATGAATGGATCTCAGCATTTATTAATTAGTGGACAATGATGTAATGCTTGACATTTTATAAATTGATTAATTATACATCTCTTCTGTGTTGTCGTATTTATTTATTTATTAATGTTCCAAAATTGTGTTCTCAAAAATCCTATTTGGTTAAGTGGTTAACGCGCCGGCCTACCAAGCTGAAGGTCCCGCCCGATTAGAATTGTTGGTAGGGCAAACATTAAGGCCTGATCCACTACCTTAAAAAAACTTGAGGCCCTCAGAAGAGCTTTTTAAGAGCATTGTGAGGCGTGTAGCGGTGCATTTGAGATATCATCATATAATTACTAATATTGTGCTTTTGACCAAACTTAGAAATTGGGACTATTTCAGTTGCTTTTAGGGCATTAGGTGACATTTACTTCTTTATAGATCTACTGAAAATTTTGATCATAACTTTTATTTTTTAATTTTAAAAAAGTATCTTTAATGTTCTTTTATATTATGTTTTTCAAAGAAAAAGCTTTGTAAAGAAAAAAAATTTCAAATTACGTTTTCAATGTTTTTTTATTTGAAAAATATATTATGTTTACAAAAATGTGTTTGCTTCTACAGTATGGTATATTCCATTGAAATATTGTTAGTATTCCAGATACTGGAGATTTTGGAACTATTTACTATACATATAAAAATCAAACTTTCAATATATTTAATCTTCTTACTCCTAAAAATACAGTTGTCAGACTTTTGAAATTCGAAATTTGGATACATTTTCCTCTCTTAAGGAGGCTCTAGCACGTACAACTAAAATCAAGCATTATCGAAAAATGAGCTGAAATATTTATGCACATTCTTAAGCTTAAAAATTGAAAAATGTTTTTTAATGAATAATTAAAGTATAAATATTACTTTACTTGTTCATTTTATATTTTTATTAAAATATTTGGTATTAGCTTGATCTCTATTCACGGCGAACCTCTGCGAGAGTGACATACTATATCAATGGCTAAGTAACGTTGTGGTCACTTTCTGCCGTTTTTAAGTTATTCATAAATAATAATTAATGCAATTATTCATATAAATGTTCATACGGTTGATATTAATCGATTCAATTATATTTATTTTAATTTTATTGTAATAAAAAAATTTCAGTTTTTAAATTCGCGTGCTTTCCGTGCGCTTCTCGCTTACTACAAAACAAACATGGCTTCCCTTCAGTTTCCACAGCGTAACGATAGATGAATTACTTTAATTAATAATATCTCAAAATTTTCACCGTCTGCATACAACTTACAAAGGCTCACTTGAAAGAGGAAGCTTTTCTCTTTTTATTTATATATTTTTTGTTATTGAACAAATAGTTTTCATTTCACAAATTACAATTTTACTCGGTTTTCTCCTACGGCTCTATAAGAGCCCATGTAAAATGTCAAAATTTCAAACTGGAGTTTCATCAGATTTTGCGCGGTAAGAGGAAAATAAAGTTATCGTAAGATTCAGCACATTTTAAATAATTAAAAAAGTTATTACTGAGTCCGTAACAAACCGTGCTAGAGCCTCCTTAAAAAAGTGACAATGTGTTTACAACAGCGATGAGTATGTATTATACACGTGTACAAAAGTCAGTGCACAATATGTATAATATGTATGTACAATATTCTTCTATTTTATACACATGCATTTAATCATATGGACAGCCCGATTGACCGCCTTGTTGATTGGTCTGCATAAGATAGGCGCTAAAATTTGAATTTTTAAGATTGATTTTTCGAGGTAAATAAGAACCCAATAAACAATTCCTCCTTAAAGATGTCCAATATCCATCCGAAAGATATCTTTAAGATGAAAGATACCTGAAAGAGCTCTTTCGGATGAACATTGAACATCTTTAAGGAGGAATTGTTTACAGGGAAATTTATAACGACTAAGGAAATTAGAGCAGAGTGTGTTTGCGTCGATCACACCTTGCAGATCAAAGCGCGGATTTTGCGCTTTTGAGAGTGTTTATAACCATAAAGATTATTTACGTTAAAGGCATGTAATTTTTTACGTGTAATTTTAATAATTTATTACAATAAACTAAGTTATAAATTTATAAGTTACTCTCAAATTGTACTCTCACTGACTTCGCAACGACCTTCCTTAAAAATCATTTAACAGATTATAGGTTTTAGACTGAGTGATTATATAGATAATTGACTCTGATTCTCTTAATTTAATGTAATTTAATTTTTTTATGAATAGTGTTTAAATTTAATTTTATTTAATTAATTTAATTTTGTACATTTTATACATATTATACATATTATACATTTTGGATGAAGAAAATCTGGCCTTATGTATAAAACCCACCACTGGCTTAACAATAAGACTATTTTGATTGGTTGCTGTTGAGTAATTTGATTGACTTGCATAGATTGGGCGCCAAAATTTAAAGTTTGAATTTTTAAAATTAATTTTTGAGTTTAAGTATAAAAATAGATTAATTAAATTAAAATAATATGAAATAAATTTAACTATTTAATTATTTTTCTATAAAAATTGTGTTATTATCAAAGCGCATTTTATATTTTATATTTATATATATTACTTAAAGCTTATATGTTATGGAATGTATTATACCTATACCAGACCTTTAAATATTAGGTATTGGGTTATTCTATTCTGCAGGATTACAGATCCATATTACAGACTTATATGTAAGGCATTTTCATGTACTTTGGATAAATAAATAAATTTAAACAAATTAAAACTTGATTTTATAAAAGAATTACGTTCGTAACCGCCAAATGAGAAAAATACGAAGCGCGCTGAATGTACTATTTTTAAAAATCTTAAAATTTTTGAATCGTTTAAGATCAGATCTGATAGATTTTGCTCCTGTCTTTGTACTTTCAGGAAAAGAATATGTGCATTTGATATTCAATCTACGAATCTATAATTTTTCGTTACCTTTCTTAATTTTTACGTTACTTTAATCCTATGTTACTTTATTCACTTACATGATGTGTACATTTAATTTTTATCATTGTTTTCTCTAATAAACTCGCTTCTTTTTCAACAATTTTCAACTTTTTAGTAAATATATGCAAGGTGATACAAGTGAAAGAAAAATTTTAAATATCTTTTATGTAGTTATAAAATCTTGTTTTTAAATGTTAACGATCATATTTAACTAATTTTGCTCTTTCTTGTTTATGTAAAAATCGGTAAAATTCATAAAAAGTTCGCAATAAAAACATAATGGATAAAAAATATGAGAAATTAGTATTAGGTATTACGTATTCTCTTAGGGAAAGTATTGTGTCAAACAGAATTTTTTTGTATTCATTACTTGTTTGAAAATTATAAATTTATTTTATGTGCTTAACTGTGAAAAATTTGTAATAAAATTTTAAACAGCTCTTCTTTAAGTTGTATTTATGTGTTAAAAATTAATATTTGCAGGGCCGTGCCAAGTTGTATGTATCAAATGTCAGAGGCCAGTCAACTCTTTCGAAAGTGGTTAATGAACGTTTTTGTTGTCGTTGCAACAAACCTTTTATGGTCGATAAACTTGGTTTTCCTGTGAGAAAAGAAAATTGTATTTATCATTATGCAAGAAAATTTACTTTTAGAGGTGAAAGTAAATACATGTGTTGCAAACAAGATGGTTCATCCGATGGTTGTTGCGATGCAACGACTCATGTATGGGATCATGTAGACGTTGAAAATCTTAGGGGATATGTATCGACTTTTGATAAAGGTAGAAAAATTATAATTTTGAAGGCAAATTTAGTTATTTAAATTTTAATATTCAACAACATTGTTTTTCAAGGTAATCATTCAGCTGAAGAAGAAGGTATATTTGCTTTGGATTGTGAAATGTGTTATACAACTCAAGGATTGGAATTGACAAGAATAACTGTAATAAATGATGAATGTCAGGTTGTGTATGAAACTTTAGTTAAACCTCCTCATCCAATTATTGACTACAATACTAGGTAATTTTCATATTAGAAAAATATATTCATTATCCAACATTTTTAAATTGAAAACCCAAATTTAATAAAAATGTTTCTAATATTATTTTAGATTTTCTGGTATTACCGAAGAAGATATGAAAAATGTGACAACGACATTGCTAGATGTTCAGGCGACCCTTCTTTCCATGTTCTCATCAAAAACTATTCTCATAGGACACAGTCTTGAAAGTGATTTCAAAGCATTGAAACTCCTACATGATACCGTTGTTGATACCAGTGTTATGTTTCCACATAAAAACGGACCTCCTTTTAAAAGGGCATTAAAAAATTTATGTTCAGAGTATCTTCGGATAATTATTCAAAACGATCGTAAGTTTATATAACATTTTAATTTTATTAAACTTATATAGTGTCTAACGAGATAAAATAATTCCAAAATTATATTTTTTGATTGTAAACATTGTACATTTTTATTTTTTAAGCTATTTTTAAGCTATTTTTAGCTGACGTGCTAATAGTTTTTTACAAATTATAATTTTCGTTAAATTAAGTATTTATAGACGTCGCCTGAGGGTGACCGTGCTACTATATACTTTGTTTGGATAGTCCAGTCGGTGGAATTACAAAACATGTCATCAGGAAATCGAACACAGGCATTTTTTAAAAATGGTTTTCTTAGAGTATCTCCACATTGTTCCCGATTGCAAACGACTTTAAAAAATTAATACAAAAAAGTGAAAAAATGAATGCAAAAACAATAGGTTATGCGGTTTTTACACTCTTTCTATTGGGTTTTATAGGACATTTGCAACCAGGTGCCAACAACCCAAAGTTTGAATTCAGGAAAGGAAGTTTTGTTAAATTGTAAAATTAGAAACAAAAGGGCATAGGTTGGTTTATGCAGATAAGGATTATACACTTAAAAATAAAAATATTGTGCATACTAGCATTGTTGAAATTTTAGTTAGGAGCGGTTTGACGAGGTACTCTTTGCGCCCACCTACTTTAGTCGCATATTTAAAACATAATAGCTTGCTATTTTTCTTAAATCGTCGATCAAAGAGAAAATAAATATTTGCGACTTCGTAAGGGATGCTCGTCCGCCAAGTTTCGGTGGTTCGATTCGGGAACGGTCGGTGAGCTTCGGGACTTTCTCTCTTTTGAATCTCTCTTAAGACAGCTGTTGTTTAATTCAAATACGATTTTTACAATCAAAAATTAATTTTTTTACAAAATAAACATGAACTGTTCTCTAAAATATCTAGAATCTCTAAAATCTGAATTTAAATTCTAAATTCTAAATTTAAACTCTGAATTTGTATCAAATTTTACATAAGAATTCATATTATATATATACATGGGTCATTCTCTGTCAACCCGACACCCTCCCCCCCTGCCCAATTCAATTTTGATCCAAATGAGGTTCATGACTGGTCAAATGAAACCTTATCCATTTAGTTTTCAATGCCGTCTGATTATTTTGTTAAAATTAAAAATGGCGGACTCAATATGGTGATTGAATTGTCTATGCATGAAAAAATTTTTTTTTTAATTAATGGTTGATTTTTCAAGGAACCTCTGTGTTTTATTACAGATGTAGAAAGAGCGGAAAATTTTACGTTCTGATGTTGTGTAATGCAAAAGTTAAAATGTCATCTGAAGGTCATCTATTTCTGTCTTTGCAGATAGGATATCGGAAAAATGATCTTTATGAAGCTGTAAAAATTGAAAATTATATTACGTATGACCTTGGATATTCGAGGTCTATTTTGAAGGTCACCGTAGGTCAAATTTTATTTTTGTATGGTTAATGCCCATTTCAAGCTAAGATTCTGCGAGCCACCATTTTAGGCGTCGGCGGTGTATCTTGACTGTCAGATACGAGGACTTTTAGAATAGACCTCGAATATCAACTCCAAGGTCATACGTGATATAATTTGCAATTTTTACAGCTTCATAAAGATCATTTTTCCAAGACCCTATCTGAAAAGACAGATGACATTTTGAATTTTGCATTAAACATCAGAACGCAAAATTTTCCGCTTGTTCTATATCTGTAATAAAAAACAGTGGTTTCCTTGCAAAATCTACCATTAATTAATTAAAAAAAAAACTTTTTTTCATGCATAGACAGTTCAATCACCATATTGAGTCCGTCATTTTTAATTTCAACAAAATAACCAGACGGCATTGAAAACTAGATGGAATAAGGTTTCATTTGACCAGTCATGAACCTCATTTGATTGATTTGACTTTAATTTTTATTTTTTTTAAATCACTTCTTGAGGTTCTAAAATCATTAAAAAATTTGAGAAGATATGTATTTTTATATAGTATCTGGTAAAATGTATTCGGATTTTTCCAATGCAATGATTTTGCTAAAAAAATTGTTTATGAAAAAGTCAGTTTTTTGCGTGTCGGGGGGAAGGGAGGAGCTAAAAGTACCATGAGAGGTTCTCATTTTGCGTGCCTAAACACTGTCGAAAAGTTTTGCAATTCCAGGAAAGGGGTCATTTTCACTATTATAATGAGAAATTTTTGTAAGAAAACTTCATAACTTTTCTAACAGTGTAGTTCAATGAGACATTTGTTAATTTAATTTTAATCGAACAACATTTTTATTTGCAGTTCTTATTTTCTTGTTTCTTATAAAATAATATTACAATAATTTTACAATTACAAAATAATAAGATTGCTCGCTCTTTAGGTGAATAATATACGGTTGTAGACTTGAAGTAGCATTTTCTCTTTTTTCTTTAACGAATTCTTCCATGTAAGCTCCACTCTAGAACAAAAATTAGCGTTTGAAAAGATTAAGAAAGAGCATAAATAAATTTGAAGGTAAGAAAATATTCGGTTGTTGTTTCTAACGTTCTTCTACATATTTTTTACATAATATTAGATAAATCGATAAACTTATGATTAAAAAATTAAAATAATAATACCCAGATTGATTTAATGTATAATTCTGCCCCTCGATTATCGTGGTATTCATGGTAATTTTGAATAGAAAATTTTGTCCGTAGAAAAAAATCGCATATGCAAGATACAGTTTGATCATTTCGCTAGAAAGTAGCATAGAAAATCGAGCATTCCAAACGTTTGGGAAAATTGTTTGTCCGAGCGGGGACAAATAACATTTTTTTTTCCTCTGTTTTAAACTATTTTTCACTATTTCTGTGCACGATCATCTATCCAACTTTCTAACACTAAATGTGGGCCTTCCATGCCCTCGTTGACAAAAACACGGTGTGTAACGGGATGAAAAGCTATTTCAGACTTGGGTGAGGTATTTTCAGCACTCGTCTCTGTCTCGTGCTGAATACCTCACCGTTGCTAGAAATAACTCATTTTCTCCCCTTGTTGCACAATGTACTATAATAATGGCAAACAATCTAATATAGATATATTGTATTAGGTATATATATATAAATAGTATATATATATACACACAATACAATATATCTATATTAGATTGTTTGCCATTATTTGCCAAATTTAAAATTCGATTTATATTATGACTGAAAATCACGATATAAAAATAGTACATTGTGCAACAAGGGGAGAAAATGAGTTATTTCTAGCGAAGGTGAGGTATTCAGCACGAGACAGAGACGAGTGCTGAAAATACCTCACCCAAGTCTGAAATAGCTTTTCATCCCGTTACACACCGTGTTTTTGTCAACGAGGGCATGGAAGGCCCACATTTAGTGTTAGAAAGTTGGATAGATGATCGTGCACAAAAATAGTGAAAAATAGTTTAAAACAGAGAAAAAGATGTTATTTATCCCCGCGCGGACAAACAATATGTATATACATATATGTCAAATATAGTAGTTTTAATATGTGGTAAAAATCTTAAACAAAATTCGTTTTATTTGAAGTAATACAAAATTTTCTTTCTAAATATTAAATAATGAATATCCCTAGTAGAAATCTCACTCTATTTTTGAAGTAGTTAATGGCTAGTTTTTAATGGCAAAGTAGTTAATGGCCAAAAAAGGGGAAAAAAATGTATCCATTTTTCGCCCCTAAACCAAACGTTTTTCCGATCTTTTTAAAGCATTAAAAATGGAACGAATTCTGCAATTGCTATTTTTTTCGGTATTTCCAAGCTAGTTTTATTGGCCAGTTTAGATACCTATAAAAGGTCTAAAAACTGGAGCGAGAAAATGGCGACGAGGCGAAATTAATATTTTCTTAATTTCTCACGAAAGGACAATTACAAACGTTCAATTAGTTTAAGCTACTTTTGCATTTATATAAGCTATCCGTAGCATTTAGATACTTTTTACGCTATTACTGAATAACTGAGAACGGAGACTGAAATATAATAAAAATATGTTCATGCTTCAAAATGGCCAATAACTGCTATAAAAGAAGTTTCATTATGATCTGAGAACTGACCATCTTTCATGGTCATTTTGTAGATTGGAAATTCTACCAGGGATAATTTTAATACAATTTAAATAAAGTTTTTTAAAAAGAAATCTAAATATTTAAAAGCTTTCTAATAATTAATACAAATTTTAGTTAGCAAACGGATTTCCTAATTTTATATTAAAATTTATAATTTTTAATTAAAAAAGTCCGACGAGCATTTGAATTAACCAATAACCAGGCAGCTGTATAAAGAGAGATTCCAAAGAGCGAAAATCCCCCCTGAGCTGTCGCTGCATCCCTTACTAAAACGCGCTTATTTACTTACTAAAACGCGCTTATTTATATTCTCTTCGATCGACGATTTAAGAAAATCTATTGGGATTGAAATGTTGAAATTAACCCTAAATTTTTTTATAGAACGAAGAATTCGCATGTGCAGTTTTTACTCTTAATCTTCAACAGATTCGGAGTTATTGATTTTTGCCATTTAGTACATTATTTATTTTTTTTTTTTTAAATTTCCATTATATTATGTCCAATCTTTCAAAAATAAAAATTGAGTTATTAAATTTTACATACGCGCCTAAAGTAGGTGGCCGTGAAGATAACCTAACCGAACTGTGCCTAACTAAAATTTCGGAAATTTTCCACAATATTTTGAAAATTGAACAGTTGGACTATCACAAAAAGAAGTTTAGCCCAGACTTAACCTTCTTTTTAGAAACAACGTCTGCAAATCAGAAAAAAGAAATTTGAATCTTCAATAACCCTGGTGGTAAAACTGAAAACATTTTTGAAGTAGAAATTGGCTATTTTGACTTCAGTAATGCGTAGAAATTGGGCATCTTTTATGCTTTGTTTTCTAACATTAATGTAAACGTTTTTTAGAACATTTTTCCCATGGTTAGAATGAGGTAGCGAAAATGGCCAATTTCTACGTTAAACATAGATACAATTATTAACCTCGAAAAAATTGGTTAATAATTCAATCTAGTTTTATATAAAGTTTTTGAAAACATTAAAAATTGACTATTATTTGGCCAATAACTAGGTTGTTAGTTTTTATATTCTAGCCATTGTATTCTTACTTTAACAATATAATGCCGTAGCCATATATAATTATGAATTAATTATTCAAAAATAAGAAAAAAAATAAACTTTTTAGTAAATGTTAAATAAAAATTCTAATTCTTATAATACACTTAATAAAAAGTTGATTATTTTTCTTATTTTTGAATAATTAATTCATAATTATGTTATGATTCTACATTATTATTAAAGTAACAATAAGAAGTTGAAAATTGCATATAAAAAAATACACAACATTTTATACAAACATTTTATAAAAACATTTATTTAAAAAAATTTTTAATTACAAAGAATATTTTAAGATAGAAATGTAACGTTTCAATTTAAATGAAACATTTAAATATAAAAAAAACAAATTATAAAATGAGTAAGAAATAATTATAATGAAACATTTAAATATAAAGAAAACGAATTATAAAATAAGTAAGAAATAATTATAAAAACATCGCAGGTTAAAAATCTGCCAATTTGTTTAGAGACACAAGATTATCATCAATGGCACTAGGCAATAGGGCATACGTTCCATCTATATCGTCGTTAAGACCCGCATCAGCAGGATGATCAACTTGGAGATCAGCATTGATTTCATTTATATCAATGAAATTTGTTTCTTCTAGGCTAGACTTCCAAGCATTTGCGTTTGTCAGAGCATTACTTAAAGCTGTAACGAATTCCTTATCCGTTACTGATAAGTTTGATTGTTGGCGTTTTTCCTTAATAAGTCCTACAATTAAAAATGTTAGAATTTTATTTTATTTGCAAGTTAGGTGTAAATGGAATAAGATTATTAGAAAATTCTTACCTTCAGTACAAGAATAGAAATTAGTTTTTCTCGTGACTTTTTTATCTTTCCTCTTCTTTACAGCTATATATTTTGTTGCCACTTCTCAGATAGTAGAATACGTTTCTGAAAAAAAATTTATTTAAATTTATAAAAATAATTATTGTATAGTTAACTAAAATAATAATGTAGGGTTTATTATTAATCTGTCAAAATCTATGGAAAAATGATAAAAAATTAGAAAATAATTAATAATATTTAAAAATATCGTATTTAATAGAGCAATCGACATGAAAAATATATTTTCTATAATAAAATTAACTATAAAATATACTATATAGGTTAAAAGGCAAAGGCGTATTCTATATTATAAATATCTTTTACACTTGTACGATGCTTTTGTGAATTAATATCTTGCTTAAAACGTTAAGCTTCCTGCATAAGTTGATGTTCCCGAATACTTTGGAAATTTTTTCTTTCGGCATCTGAATAAGTTTCCTCCGAAGAGGCAGTTAAAGCAGTTTTTTACTTATTTAAAGCATTCGCTTTTGAAAGTGCTTCTTGTACTGTATATGTAACAATAATTTTTTACTTAAAAATTCTTTTTTATTTAATACAATTTTTTTGTACCATACCTGCACGTCCTCTTATAATGCACGTGTAACTTTTCCAGTTACTGTTTGGTGGAGTCAAATTTCTCAAACACTGGTAATAACCGTTTAAGGATAAGTCTGGATACTTTGTAATACATTTTTTTTTGCTTCTCATTATAAGCTAACCAAGAGCTTACTACAACATCAATAAATTTAATTTTTGGTTTTCTTCCTCGATTAACAAACTCAATAATATAGTAAGGAAAAAGCTTGTTTGGCTTCTTACTTTTGTCCATATTAATTTAATGCTGCATCTGAACATTAATATTTATAGGTTATATCTTCTTTTTATGATCAATATCATTTCTTAAGGTTATTTTATTAAAATATTAAAACTTAAAGTTATTATTAATGCATATCTGAATTTAGCATAATTTGTTTGAATAATTTGTTTTTTGCACTTCACCTTTTCTTCGTTAAGAGTATTAGTACAAAAATCCTCACAACGAAACGAAAAATGCATGATCTGAATTCTTTGTTCTATTTCATTACAAACTACATACTAAATTCAAATATTTTTGATGCATTTGAAATAGTTTGCCATACGCTGATACGCATGCGTACATAGCGTCATGTTACGAGTCTCAGTCTTGTCTTACAAATTTAGTATACTCATTACTCCCAGAAGGTAAAGTTGCAGACAACTTACTGGCTGTATATAACTTATAATATTAACAGTGTCAACATGAAAACTTGTTTGTTTTAAAATATCTAATTTATTATGGATTTATGAATAAATAAATACCTTTATTGTTTTTCTTAGTGAATTAATCTCATTTTTAATAATTCGAACCTTCGGAAATTTAGTTTTCAATATGACAGTATTCATTTTTTTTTAAACTTTCTGTCTTTAAACTTAACTATAAATATTTTGCAACTGGTGAATCACTAACTCGTTTTAAAAATCGATATTTTTCAACACGCTTAGTACTGCATTTATTTACCGGTTTCATGTTATTTAATTAATTTTGAATAATAGATAAATAAAAAACTTAAAAATAAAATGGAGACAATAATTTTTAACTTCAACGCAGAAACGAAATATTTAGGGTTAACTTGTATAGAAGTAGTTTTTAGTTATTAACTATTTGTTAATATAAAAGTATTATTTTTACTCACTTTCTGAGTATTTTATATAATACTGTTAAAAACCTTTTTTCTGCGCATTTTTTGAATATTTATTGCTTTTAATAATTTTTTTTAAATATATCCGTATAAATAGGGTATTTTCTTGCCCGTTTTATTAGAATATGTTTTTCGCATTATACTTGATCATAAATTAGTTTTCTGCCCAATTATCTTACTCAAAATTCCACCAGGGAACTTAATAAATTATTTTTCGATTACCTTGAAACTTGACAGTTAAAGTTGTATTCATAAAAGGAAATGATTGACGAAATTTCATTCTTCTGAGTTAATTAGATTTGGGAATATGAGCCCCTCAAAAAATCTTAAAGTGTTACGTCCATGTCACTCACTTGACGGTGGTTTACTCGGTCCGTGCGGTCGGGATTGCTGACGTCCTCGCAACGTGCTGTCGGCGATGTTAGACGCGATTTCGAATAGGCGTTCCTGCCTATTGAAGTATTCTGATCGTCGAGTCTTAGAATTTAAATAGTACGTAACCGAAGGAATCTGGAGAGGTTGCTGGTGTGTGGGACTTTAATGACGAGGAAAAAATAATGAGGACGCAATAAATAATGTGAAAAATACAAAATTAATATTTTCAGAACGACACTTTTATTTATACTTGCTGCTGAGACTTTGAAAAACTCTCGTACGCTGCGCTGCCACGTTTACATTTATAACCTGGGGAGATCGCCTCCCCTCGGTTTATCTCATTTCTTCGTGGGAAAGGAAGTCTCTTCCTTCCCCACTTACAAATATCTTTTATTTCGCTAAATTTTATAAAACTAAAAATATTATACATAGCGTGCTCGCTACATAACAAGAGACTTCTAGTCGATCTTTTTTTACATATATTTTATTTGTTGACGATTTTCCACGCTCTCCCTTCAGAGAAGCGCTATAAAATATAAAACAAAAAAGGGACTTTTTTTATTTTGCAATTTAACAACATTTCTTACCTGAGTTCAGACTTTTGGTTGTTATTCAAATGTGGGGGGTATTCTAAGGAAGTGAATACACTGAGAAATATCTTTACATAAAAATTAGTATATTTTCTATTAACGAAGAGACAAACTTGAAATATGCAGATTATTTAATATACTTTTGTTAAAAATAAAATAGTTTTATCAAAAATTATTATATTGCTTAAATTTTGCTATAAGGTATAGTAAAATTTGCAGTTTAAAATTTCTAATATAACATATAATTATATTTTCTCAACTCAGGCATGAAATAGCTCTCTTTTCCAAAAAGTACAATAGAAAACCGAGCATTTCAAGCGTTTTAAGTGACAAATTTTGAGTGACTATTTTCCCTGCTTGGGGAAAAAGTCATTTTTTAATCTCTAGGTCGCGGGTTCGATCCTCCGTCAAATATAACAATATACTTCTAAATTATACTGAGAAAAAAAATTTGAGTTCAGTGATATTCTAATACTTCAATGATATTGCCATTGACTTAATACTGACTGACTGAATATACTATTAATTTAACAGATTGCAGATTGAAATAAAAGTAATACTATTAAAATAAGCGGATTTTATTTTAAATCAATAATTAGTAGATTTTTAAAGTAAAAGAATTTATTTTGACAAATTAAATAGAACATTCAAATAATTATAACAGTAAACTATCCATTCAAAAAAATTGCGACAGTGTTATGATACGTGCGTTAATTTATAAGTAATAAATGAATATATACTTAGACGAATGCTTAGTTAATTGCACGCTCTCTTCTGTCGCACCGGCACAATAAGTATCGTGCCGTTTATTGTGTGTGTATCCGGCTAACTCTTACCTCTGCATGATATGCCCGTGCCGCGCACACATACCGCGGTGGCACGTGGATCCTTCTCGACGCCACACACAAGCTTACGCCCAGTTCTTATTTTAATTGTTTATTGGAGAGGAATTGTAGCATGCAAATAAAGATACGTATATTTAAAATCAAAATGAACTGTCTAGTTAGTTTTGCTCGATTCTAACTTTATTTAAAACAAATTAAAATTGTAAATTCTTTCTTACAACGCGCACTTGCGTCTCGCTTCGAATTCGCATTTCTATCGCGCTCCTTTCTTCACAAGATTTTTTACGCGGGGGTCGGATCCAGTTGTACTAAATTCGCGTAATCAAATAGTTATAGCGATCATTAATTGCAACGTATTTCTCGCGTTCCGAAATTTGATTGATGCTTTGTGTCGCTCGACATTTACACATCTTACGACATATATACACTGTCTACCTTGTAGCGTTTTTCGGACGCTCTCTCGATGCCGTCCTCGAGGTGCTCGCTTCGTCATCTACGGGATCTGTACCTCTCCTGCTGTGGTCGACTCGATCGATCTAGGATACCCCTCGTCTTCCTCGAAGCTTAAAGCGGTGGTGCTCGTCCTCGGAGCAATTATGCTGTCCCCTTGCTTTGCGGTCCGACCTCGTCCGCGGCTCCTATCAGAGAGAGAGTCTTTCCCCAAAATCGTAGATATTGCTAATGCTCCCCTCTCTTGTCGTTTGTCTCGCGCTCTGCTCTTCTAAACTAATTGTTCTCGCTGTTACGCGTGTTTACATAGTCGCGCTCGTATGCATACACATTCTTGTTTCCTAGTATGCGAATCTCGGTAATACTTCTAGTATTGCCGTCTTAGAGAATTTTGATTAAAAATTTAAGAATTGCTTGTGCGCGGCAAAACACCACGTCACAAAATATTTATTAAAATAATAGTAAAAGAGAATTAAGTTGATAAAAGGTTGTTTGACTTAAGCAGAACATCTCCAAGAACATAATTTTTTGTTTCGCACATATTATGGTGTATGTAAAAGGCTGTGAGGGTCAGTGAAAATGTAAACATTATTTCTCTCGCATTTTAAATGTGTTGAAGGTATTATTTTACATCACGTGACTAAACAAGAGAGCATTCAAAACGACACGCTTTTGCACGATTGTTGCGAGAACCGATAGGTGGATGAACATATAGGATATTTCATATATATGAACAGTGTTTGAATAAAGTGATAAATGAATGAAAATAAATAAACATCGATCCGAAAGTGCTTAAAAGCGTCTCAAAAGTGTATAAAGAATAATTGCGAATTTAGAATATAAGTTTCAATGAAAAAATCAGGCTGTAAGCATAGGTCACTGGGAGATATAATACAGAAATTCGAAGAAATTTTTTTTATTGGATTTTCTTTGATAAGTTTGAAGTAATATTAATTTAAATTCAATCAATATGCTTAGCCTGTTAAAACAGACCTGTGCAGTAGAATTAATTGTGTTTACCCTATCAATTTAAGTAACATTTTAGTTGCGAATAGTTAATAGTAAAGTTCTATTAATTCAATCAAATTTTTTTCTCAGTGTAATTTAAGAATTAAAAAAAAAAAATAATATGGATGGTGCAATGCAGATAAATGCGGGAAAAAATGTTTTTATCCCGAATTATCACTTTAATTCGTTGTAAGTAAAACCAACTACAATGAAAGATAAAAATTAATAGAAGCCTAGTTTGTCTCCCTGTCAGTAAATAGTATAGGAATTTTTCTTGTGCAAAAAATGTTATTATTTGCATACAAATTTTTCTCCTTGTTTACAAATAAAGCCTATGTGTTTGATTTCCTCAAAAAAAGCTATTTTACTGGATTTATAATTTGAATGAGAGGTCGAAGAATGTTTTATGCAAATAAATTAGATATAGATATTATTCATTATCTAATCAAATTATTTAATACATTCTGTAATTTTCATTAACAATTATTAAATTATTAATCAAGATTAATCAAGATAATAAATATTATTTAAAAATTTCCTTAGGTGCAATCAAAATTAAATCTTTAAATTTCGTAACTTCTAATGCTTATTAATATTATCGGTGTGTTATTCATGCACATAAGGATCATACTCGTAAACATTTTGTACAATTTAGCACAATTTAGGTCTATACTAAACTGTGCACAAAACGTGTACAATTCTTATGTGCATGCACAAGCCTATGCGATATTATTAAAAATTATTAATATAATGACATTAGCTATAATGTAATACTTATTTTGAAGTTTTTATGTGTATCTATTTTGTAATGAAATAATGTAGGTTTTTGGAATAATCGTAATGTTTCTTGAAGAGGGATCTTGTCTTGTTTACAAAGAGAAAAAAAATTAAAAAACTCGAAACAAAATATAAAATATAAAGTAGAACTAAATTTTTATAAATTATATCTGAATGAGATTGATTATTTAAATGACTATATTGTAAAAATTTATTAATTGTCTTTGTCTTTAAATTTTTAGTTGGCGGTCATGACAGTAAAGAAGATGCTGTTGCGTGTATGCAACTTGTTTTGTGGAAAGTCAAAGAAGAAGCAAAACTGCAGTAAAGTTATTTTTCAAGATTCTATCCTCGAAACGTATCTCATACAATTGTACTGCCAAATGTATTATAAAAATTATGTAAAATATTGTAATATACGCGAAGAATTTTCTCATAGTAGTGTTTGTCTAAAATACTCGAATAGTTACTTTTTTCTTACTGCTTGATAATGTTTGTAACAAGATAGAATATACGGTACATTGCTTCATTTTTTATACTGTAATTGCTTATTTATACTCTATGACAGATATTTGTCCAGTTAATTATTACCTTGCGATTTATAGTTCTTTTTACAAGTTCATTATCAAGTAAATAAAAACTTATTTAAAATACTAGACAAGTACGTATATTTCGTATTTTATCTAGATTACATTAATCAAGTAATTATTGCAATCATATTTATAAAACCTTAAGTTTGTTCATTTATACATGTAATAAGGTTCAAAAAATGCCCATTAAATATAAGTTAAAAGTGATTTTGAAAATATTTTCGAATTGCTGCGTCAATATTTAAAAACATTATCGACGAATAAATAAATTGTATGATGGAACAAACTTAAAACTAATAAATATTTATGGTTTCAGATATTAGTAAAGACAGTTTAAAATTTTTTTCAAATTACTGAAATTGTCTTAAATAATGACGGAAATTTTTTTCTAAAAATCTTTATTGTCATATTAAATAAAAGGTATTTTTTTAAAAATTATTCTTAATTTTTTTGAAAACACAAATACTACACTTGTAAAAGAAGTTTCTATTCAAAAAAATAAAAAAAAATAAACGTTTTAGAAAATATACATGCTTCTCTGATAAATTTTATTATCACTTGTAAAAATATACATGAGATTCTACACATCATTGTTTCAGTCCTTTTATTACAAAATATGTGGGATCTCAAAGCTTTATCCATCACGAAATTGTTCTGAATCTTGTTGCTTATTATTATCAGAAATAATATAAAACACAAATATATGCATATCGAAAAAAACTGTAATAGTTTAGAATACACTTAATTATTGTTACAGTTTCAACAATTATGAAATGCATTTTTTTAACATTTAAACATTTAAAAAAATCACAAGAGAGAAAAAGATTATTTCATAGCTCGTGAAGGAAGAAATAACAATAAATATACAAGTATAAAAAAACAGTAACAATGAGCATAAATAATTAAGAGAAACGAAAAGACGAAAGAGCAGAAGAAGTTTAGGTTTTTTGTGTTTTCTTTACCTACTAAACGTCGTCAAAAGTTCAAATTTCGTCTTTACGATTCTCTCATACAACAAGTTTTGACAATTACAACAACAATGGACTTTATACAGCATTTAGTTATTTGATCCTCCGACCGATTGAATTATCTAGTCAAACTAATAAGCGATCAATGCAAAAATGCATTTCAATAACTCTCACTTTCTTTTTTCCACATTTTATTTCTGTCTGTTTGTATGCGCTTTAATTGCACAATTGGCATCAGGTTAGTGTACTTGCTACTCGTGACTAAATAATTTTCTATAGGCTGGAGCCTTAGAAATAAATAAACAAGCATATTTTTTCGTCTCAATTAAAAAAGTGTTTAAAATATAATTTTTAGCTTTTATAAAATTTGTACAAAATTTATCTCAGTAAATAAAATAGTCAAAGATACGTATAAAAATTGAACAATTATTTCATTTTATTGTTTAATAAGTAAAGCATTAAGGAAGCTATTATATCGTTCTCTTACTTGGGACGATACTTCTTTAACTGATGAATTTGTACACTTGCCTTGCCCTATAAAACCAAACAAATCCAACTAAACACTAGCCTTTAACTAAAGCCTTTTCCAGTTGATGCCAAATACTATTTAGTATTCATACAAATATGATCATTCATTTTCATGATCAAAAAATATAATTATATAATCATCTTTAAACTAAATCTAAATAATCTAATTGACGATGAAGTCCATTCAATTTTACATTTTAGATTAGTTCTTGCGACCGTGTTTTTTCATTAAAAAATAAATTTTCGGTCCAATAAATTGCTTCAAACGCGTGCGTTAAAAGGAGATTTTTATTTTAATAACTTATATCCTTTTGCGGTTTGCAAAATATATTATTTTAATATTTATCATTAATTAACATTTGGTCAATATTTGAGCGTTTTTTATATTGATTTAGAGTTATAGTTGTCTATAATACACTAAGAAAAAAATGTTATTGAAACTGTTAACTATATCCAAAAGAATTTTCAGTTCATTTGACAGAATTTTTATGGAGTTAACAAAAAATATGTTGATTTAACAGAAATTCTATTGATTTAACAGAAGTTCTGTTAATATCAATAAAAATTTTGCCAAATCAACCGAAAATTCTATTGGATATAGTTAACGGAAAGTGTGATTGTTTTAATAACGTTTTTTCTCAGTGTCGTGAGAAATCTTTGACTTTAGTTAAGAAAATATTTTTCACGGTATTTCTTCATTTCCATTTGTAAACGTTTTCGTTTAATAAAAAAATGTGAATTTACATTTTCAATATTTCAAAATTTGTGATATTTTTTATTTCTCGTAGACGTTGTTATTTCTTTAAAAATAAAATCTCATTTGCATATGTATACATTACAAATCTATGATTTTTATCAATATTACTTTTCTCCATTGAATAAAACTAAAATTAAATAACAATAGAAATTGTTACCTACTTAGCATCTTATAATTTATCCGTCATTCATTCTTATTTCATCATTAATAAACTACATTTTAACGTTCACGTTCTTTTAAGTTACATACATGAAACAGTATTGTACTAATATTTTATTGGACGAGGCCACGGATACTGCGATGCGCAGTTAATTCTTTAAATAAAATAACAACTTAGCAAACCTCTCTCTCTCTCTCTCTCTCTTTCTTTCTCTCTTCCTCCCTTCCTCCCTCTAATCATGATTCGAGTTCTCATTAAAAAAATGAAGCATTCGTCTTTACTAAGACTCAATAAAAGAAAAGCATTCAATTGCAAGGAGCGTTGCCGACGCTTAACGGCAACGTTGATTGACCTACTAGATTTATAAAGAGTTTAAGTTAAAGGTTGAAAGAGGACATCGAATAGATAATTGTGACATGAATGATTTTTGAAGGAAGAGATGAATTACCGAGCGTTTTAGCGGGGTAAGCTTTCGGTAAACTGTTTCTTCTCTTAACTGGAAAATTTAAAGGCCTTATTTGAGGAAAGTAAAAAGAAGCAGAGGGGTGAAAGATGGCTTCTGAAATAAGAGCGCGAAATATAAGTATATAAAGGTCGTTGAAGCGCACAAGAGAGAATGCTATAAGTGAGTTCGGCGACTAGGGCTTGATGGTCTCGCCGAATTCCTGGTCGCCGACGAGGTAGAGAAATTGGAAGGCTATGGCGAGGAGGCTGATGCCCAGGAGGTCGCCCATCGCCGTCAGGTAGGGGATGGCCGAATTGTCCGGGTCGATCTTGCGCTTCCACATCCAGTGAATCATGATGTAGGCGATGTAGAGGAGAGCCGCAACCTGCAGCATCGCCGCGCACAAGTAGACGAAGACGAATAGCGTGCTCATGGAGGTCTGGCCCTCCTTCATGTAGTTGATCAGGTAAATGAAGATGACGTGGCCGGGGATGACCATGCCCATGAGGACCCGGGTGGTGCGCGCGTGCATGCCTGGCGGGGAAGAGGAGAGAGCTCGCGTTATCGATCCACTTTGAGCGCGAGAGTGCGCCGTCGACGCCGCTTACCTTTCCCGAAGAAGCTCGCGATCGGCGTGATGAAGATTACCGGGTGCGTGTGACCCGGTGGGATCAGCAGCGTGCCCAGCTCCGCCTGCTTGTGAAGCGCCGTCGAGATCCGGCTCGCCTGGACGGCCACCAGGTTGCCACCGACCCCGTTTATCACCGGCTGGAAAACGGTCAGATTCTCGAAGCGGGACACCATGAACTCGAGGATGAGGCCGCCGCAGCTGCTGATGAGCATGGCCACGATGACGGGCGTCCAGCCCGAGTAGAGCACGTCGTTCGTGTACTTGTTCTTCTTGGCGATCCAGACCCAGAGCGGCGTCACGAGGACGTAGCAGGCGATGACGAGGGGCGCCAGCCAGTCCTGCTTGTCGATCGACTCGTAGAGGACCGTCGAGATCCAGGAGAGGAGCGCGAGCGAGGTGATGTCGCCGAGGCTCGCGGCGATCGGCGTCGCGACGTTGTCCGGGTTGATGTGGCAGTGCCGCGAGAAGACGATCACCCCCGCGGTGATGAGGCCTAGGACGAAGGAGGCCAGCGACGCCGTGACCAGGCTGCTCGCGCACAGCAGGTACGCGTGGTCCAGCGAGACGGTGCCGTTGCGGATGGCCCCCATGACGATCGCGACGACCGAGCCGAGGAAGCCCACCACTATCGCCTGGCACTGGAGGCAAACACAGAGACAGAGGATCAGATGCCGCGGCCGGCCCCGCTGAGCTGACGACCTCTTTGCTAAAGCGACATTACTTGAATGAGCACGAGGTTGCCGACGATCATGTACCACTGCTGCTTCGGCGTGTCCATGTGCCCGAGGTTCGCCTGCGTCGAGAGTCTCGAGGCCAGCGTCATCTCGAGGTTGCCCTTCAGCCCGAGCAGCGCCGGCACCAGGATCATCAGCTCGTTCACTTTTTCGAAAACAACCCAATACTGCAAGGGAGCTTCTTAGAAATGCTTCTTAGAAACGGTTAAAGTTATTACGTGTCAGCTGCGTACCTGAACCAAGTCGAGGACGAGTCCGGCGCCGACCATGCCGAGGCCGGCGATGAGGAAGGGAATCGAGACCTGGATGGTGATGGCGAGGTAGGACTCGTGGGGCTCCTGCGCCTCGTCGTAGATTTTGCTCTCGGCGACGAGGTCGGGCAGCCTGCTGGCCGCCCCCTCCTCCAGCAGGCTGCCCGAGTCCTCGTGCTGCTGCGGGCTCTGCGTCGCGGCGCCGGCGTGCTGGAGGGCCGCGGCGCTGCCCGAGCAGCTCGGACAGCCCAGCAGCCCGGCGTTCGCTAGGGCCAGGGAGGCGTGCGGCCCGACGTTCGACTCGGAACAGGTGCGCGACCTGCCGCCCGTCGGCGTCATCCGCGCGACGTGCGCCACCTGCGACATCGCTGCTTCCGCTCGCTGCTGCTGCTGCTCCTCCTGGTACTCCTGCTGGCTGTCCTGGAGCAGGGCCTGCTTACATTGCTCACTGCGGACAAGAGAAAAAAGCCGACTCTTTAGTTGGATAGGCAAGCTCCGTAAATGAACGTTAACGTTGCACGAGGCATTTGTGCGCGAGCAAGCAAGTTTTACAATCGTATCTTATCTTTTCCTTATTGCTTTCATCGCAAGAAAAAGCGCTCTCGGGCGGCGAACGCGACAGATTTAGCGGTTATTTTTTTCTTAACGAGTCGCTCACGTGCCAGGGAGCTTACGTCTGGCTCGCGAGGACTACCGAATAGAAGGGGAGGAGAAGAACAGTCGTACTCGTCGAACTTGACACTGGCGCCGGGCGACGGCTGCGACTGCTGCTCTGTCGGAAATTGATTTACCTGGCCCTCTGTCATCTTTCGACTGAGGGCCCAAACCGCCGCACAACCTGTTATCTACGACTGGCTGCCGCCGCCGCCGCCGATAAGAAGCGCGCTGACAATTGCGTCACTTTTCGTCCCCGATCATCGCTCGCGCCAGCAGCCAATACGATTGCTCGGGGGTGCAGCAGCTTTTTACGGTTTGTTTAATTGCTGTCTTCTGGGCGCCACCTACGATTAACTCTATCAAGGAGAAGTCGACTCTTTCCAAACATCGCCGGAGACGGTAAAATCAGACACAATGCGATTACGTATTCTCGGTTATCTTTCTACATATGCTCTTGTCGACAACAACAGCTACCTAACAGCTAATCGTCTTTTCTCGGCGAAAACTTCTCGATACGCTTATGCGTCTTTAGGGAAATTCTTTTATCAATAAACTTTACTAAAAATAAGTGATCAATATCGTATCATTTGGCAAACTTTAAAAAAAAGAGTCAACTAAACGTGTATGTCGATGAATGTACACAAGTGCTTGCACCCGTGCAAACGTTTGCATTTATCAGCTTTTTTCAATATTTTTTCACCTTAATTATTCCTTCATTTCAATAATCAAACTTGACAGACTGAATTATGAAAATTCATTTGAATTAATAATAATTTTTTTTTCTTATCCAAGGTAATTATTAATTTATATAAAGCCAAGGTTGAGACATGGCAATGATAAAGGTTGTCTAAAAAATATTCTCAATTTCTACGCCCCTTTATTTTACATCAATATTAAAATTATCCATCTGGAAATTCTGCTTCGTTTAATGTTAAAGCTACAAAAAAGTATTCCAAAGAAAAAACGGATGAAGAAATCGATTACTTGTTTTACCTCTTTTATAATTTATAAACTCCTTCCCGTACTTGCAATCTACTATAACATTTGCATTCCTGCACCAAATTGTCGTCAAAAAGAAATGAAAACTGGCATTCTTCAAAATCGTTTTCATCATTTTTTCACAATCGTTTGGCAACGTTATCAATGATTTGAGGTAAGTAAATATTGATGGATATAGATTGATAGTAAACGGACAATTTTTTCAATTGCAATAAAGATTAGAACGATATAAACGATGAAAATTGTTTTACTTAATTTTAATGAGAATTGGATTTCATGAATATATGAATATTGTTATATTTTTATTAATACATTATAGTGTTTTTTTTATTAAGAATTTCAATTTATTCATTTGCTTTGATAAATTTTCAAACAATATTTTTTATTTCATTAAACACCTACAAAATCAATTCAGCAAGGAAACATAAATTTTCTCAAACTTATATTATTATTTACTATTTAATTGAGACTTCGCTCTTATCTACTTCGTATAGATATTAAAGTACTACCAGCTGTTGAAAGTGAGTCATCAGCAGCTATTAAATGTATAAATTAACGAAAAAATTCTTTATATAAAAGTTTAGTTACAGTGCCCAGCGTCACAAGAAGCACGTCGCAATAAGCATCATGCTTTCCCAGTTTCTTACTCGCGCACTATCCCCCACTCCGATTCATGTTCTTAGCTTCGATTAGACTCGTGGTGCAAGTCTCTCAATAAGAACGGCAAGTCTGAAGTAATTTAAACGAGCGAATTCGGACAAAAATTGTAATTATGTACTTGATTACATCTCTGATTTTCATCTAAAGTATTTTAATATATCAAAAGACGTACGTTCATAAATAATCAAATTTAGTTCCATCCTCTTCAGAGAAGCTTTGATCCTTAACGAAATCAATTAGATGACAGTCGTTTCGTCGTTCGTCCTACCGTTCTTATTGGGACGTTGCACTCCCAAATGAGATAAGACAGTGAGTGAGCGAGGAGTGCACGTGTCGTCGGGGTACTCGAATTCACGCAAAACCTCTTACCCTTGCGGGTATTTGCGTGCATATTGTGACGTTGGATCGTAATAATTTCTTATCATAACAGGTTATTTAAGATAAAAAACTAAATCAAGGTGTTAAGTTAAGCATTTCATCATTTTTATTAAATAAAAGAATAATTATAATATTACGTTTAGGCGTGACGTCTATGTCTTAGTAATGTAGCATCTGTACATAAAAATTACACGTTTTATTCTGTTTTTTTACGAAAGCTACTTATTTATATTTACAATTTGAAAAGAGATAATAGTTTTTAAATCAGTTAAAATAATGAAAGTGGGCTTTGAAAATATTTCTTCGAAGAAACTATTTCGCACATTTATATAGCAGTGTTAGGCAGTAATATAAAAAATTTGACAAGAATTAGCTCTGTTTGGCAGTGTTCTCAAACTTTGCAGTAAAGAACAGATTCCACAAAAAATGTATAATAGGAAAATATTAGCCTTCCGTAAATATTATAATGTTCACTATTAAACATTACCAATACTATGCACAAAATTGCAGAAACATTGTTAATCATTGCCAAACGATCACAGACAAAACGTTAAACTGCAAAATACTGCCAAACAAAGTTAAACACTGCTAAGCCTTGCCAACCACTCCTCAACCTTGCCATACTTTGTCAAATTTATTTTCGTTATAGATTTTGACAAAAAAAAAAATGCAAATTCTGCTAAACGCTGCCAAGTTGTTGATAAACTTTTGTAAAAAGATGCTAAATACTGTCTAATGTTGCCAAACGTCCTAAATACTATATATAGCTAGATAGAATTATAATTTTCCATTTTCACTAGGGTATGAGTATAAATGTTTTGTCATTAAAAAATATGAATTGCACATGATAATTTATGCTCGTACAATATTAGCTATCTGAAAAGAATTGTTTTAACAAAAAGTTCTGTTGGTGCTGTTTTGAATTAAATATATATGGAGAGAAATTTTGTAGGTAAAATTACCATAGTCGTCATTCAATTGAATCACAGATTGGAAAACCCCAAAAAACTACAACTAATTTAAATTTTACTGAAATTTAAGAAAAAAGTACGAGATTATATCAGTAAAAAATTACAATAGAACTCTAGTAAAAATTGAGTTATAATAAATAATCCTAAAATAATGTTCATATATTACTAAAGAAAGTGAAAACTTTTACTAAAACTACGGTAATTTTTATGTATTTTTTAATTTTTAATTGATAGTAAGTGCCACCGCGGCGCTGCGCGAAGCTTACAGCTGGCGTTGTCATTGCAATGATCACATAACCTATAAACATAGTTCGTGAACTTTAATAAATATTTAAAAAATGCTCTCAAAATTAAGAAGATTACCTAGAAAGTTAATTTGACTTAGACTTGATTATTATTTAATTTGTTTAAGAGATAAATAAGGCTTTTGTAGTGTTTCCTTCATTAAGGTAGTTCTATCGTAAGATGTAGCACATCTCATAAATATAGATATACAGTTTGCGCGGATGTAAACAAACGACGCGCGGTCACTGCGTATATAGATATACAAACGTGGGTAAAAATGTTTATAAGTCTCAAAGATACCCTTTGACGGTTTTGTAAACAGATAATAATTCTAAAATTTCTGTCCTGTTATTCAAAAAATTCCCGATGAAATCTCATCGTCAATTAAAAAGTTATTTACAAAAATAGTTCGATGCCCATGAGGTTACGTGCTAAAAGAGCAAAAACAAAATTAATTATTTCAAGACTCTGAGATACCCTAGCTCCGTGAAATTTTAACACAAGCTTTATTACATATTTATGAAGTTCTGTGTAAAATTTCAGCCAATTCTCATCGTTAATTCGATTATCGATAGAACTCCCTTAATATATAAGGACGATTTGTATCAATCCTAAATAATAACATCGGTGAACTAGTCGGTAATTAGGCCTCTTGCGCGAAAAGGAACAGCGAGGAATACCGAGGAATACGAGTGTAGTATAACAGTCATACTACACTCGTATTCCTCGGTATTCCTCGCTATTCCTCGCTGTTCCTTTTTTAGGAAAATACATTGTTTTTATATATATAGATATAAGGAACACCTCGCTTTTTCCTGGAATAAGCAATATGTTCCTCATATATATAGATATAAAAACAATCTATTTTCATTGTTCTTGTTCCTGTTCCTTTTTGACTGTACCAGCTCTAATCCATCGGCCCTGGTTCGAATCCTCGTTAAGGCAACCATTTTTTCATAAATAAAAATTAATTTAATTTTCATGTCTAATAAATTACAAAATACATCATGAACATTAAAATTAGCTCCGAATAAAGAAAATATTTTATTTCAAATAATAAAATTTTAAAATATATTACTACTGTGAATATAAAAATTTACAATTTTGTTCGTCTGTAACTAGATTACTAAAAAAAATAATAAAATTTTTTTCTAGGATTTGGAATTTTTTTTATAAAATTTTTCTATGTGCAGAACATGTAAAGAAGTAATCTTAAATAAAGATTTTAATCGCGAGGCAACCTAATCATTAATCAAATTGATTGGTCTATTGATTATCAGTAACTTTTTTCCATATATATACATTATCTTAAACTGAAAAATTTAATTAAAGAAAAAGTTGTTCTTATATGCAAGAATATTTATTAAGAATAGTTTCAGGATAATTGAATTCTTTTTTCATAATTATTTTAAAAAGATATTCAATAAAATTTTTAATTTTATGGGAATAAACATTAATAAAGTTTAAAGCAGGATGCGCATAACGAAAGCGACTATTTGTTATTAATTTTAATTTTAAATTATGATATTTTATATTATTAACTACATTACAACTTATTATTATATAGAATTTTTTGACATGGCTAATTTTCCGAATTCAGTGGAATACAGTCTCTACTTTAATACCACGTGCTTTGAAAAAATTAATTTTTATTTTTTCGTTAGATAGTCCTGTTTTTCACCAAATTTCGTTATTTTCGGCATTTTTATGTAAAATTACATTATTTGACACATAAAAATGCCTGTTATATGTTCTAAAGTCTTAATTCTTGACTCGAAAGATACTCCAACCATAAAGAATTTTAAGATAATAATAACCATAATAATTTTATGACGACTTCATTTAACCTCAAAATTTGAACTTTTTAGTACTTTTTACATAAAATCACGTTGTTTTGTATTAAAAATAGTTCAAATAAGTTTTTAAATTTCGAGTCTTTGTTCATGGAGAATTTTGTCTTTGACCAACCTAACCTGAAAATTTGGCTTTTCCGACAAGTTTATGTTAAATTACATAATTTGCTGCTAAAAGATAGTGGTGATATGTTCTAAAACTATAGCATTGTCTTTAGCAGAAGCGTCAACCTCAAATTACGTTTTAGCGAGTCGACCTAACCTCAAAATTTGTATTAATAGACATAAAATTACATTATTTTGGACTTCATAAAAAACCGCTGCCAATTCATTGGCACTTAGCTTCCTTGTAACTAATTTATCGATTCAATATTATTACTGAGATTCATTAAAAAGAATCGATTTAAAAAAAATAATTTCAAACTATTCTTTATTTAATTAATTATTTATTTTTATATTATTATTTTATTTTTCTATCTCCATTTTAGAATTTAATAAGCAGCAAACAAAATTTAAATAAAAATTTTGTTATTGGAAAATTCAAGTCCTAAATACAGAATTTTGGAAACGGTATATAATTTAAAATCATTATAAAACAAAAACTAGTGGATAAACTTATAAACAAAAACTATAAGCAGAAAAACTATATAGCTCTAAACATACAAAAGATCTACCTTTTCCCAAAATTTCAAGAAATTTAAAGCCTTTTTACTCCCGTAATCGTTGGACATAGAAAACTCATTTTTTTCAGTTTTCAGCTTTTTATTCAAAAATTAATTGACAAAATTGCTTGACATTTTTACAGATTCTAGATCTATATGTTGTTAATTACCAAAAATTTGTTCAGAGCAGTTGATAATTTAAATTAAGAATTATAAGCTTCTTTAAAAAAAAAAAAACACGTTTTTGTTAAAAACAAAAGAACTATAAGAGTTAGAGTAACTTTTTTTCTCTGCAATTATAGGTATTTTTATGCTCTTTAAAATGGTCTTTGTTCGATTCAAATATCTCAATCCTATCATTAAAAAAAAGTATATTAAATTTTTCGAAAATCAAAAATTTGCCATAAAACGAAAACAAATAAGCTGAACAAAAACAGATTTCTTTTCCCGCCATCAGAAAAAAATAACAAAAAAAATGAGCCGTGAAAGATGCCAATCCGTGTAGAAGCTGAGATCCAAGCTTATACACACACACACATATACACATACATCCACACAGACATTCTTCAAAAACCACTTATTCTGGTTCCTGACACCTTAAAATACAATTATAAGAGGTTTTTCGAACAACTCCAAAAATTACTATCACAAAGCTTCCTCTTGGAGGAAGCAAAATACAAAATAATTGCAACAAAATAAAATATAATTAAAAATAATTATTTTTTAATTAATTAATATTATTAATTTCTTAAAGTTTAACTTAAAATTTAAAAACTTCTTTGAACTAATTTTAATACAAAACAACGCGATTTTATGTAAAAAGTATTGGAAAGTTCAAATTTTAAGATTAGGTGAAGTTATCATAGAATTATTTATGGTTGGAGTATCTTTCGGATCAAGAATTAAGACTTTAAAATACATAACAGGCGTTTTTACGTGTAATATAATGTAATTTTACATAAAATGCCGAAAATAACGAAATTTGGTGAAAAACAGGACCATCTTTAAGAAATAAACAAAAATTAATTTTTTCAAACCATGTGGTTTTAAAGTGCAGACATGTATTCCACCGGATACGGAAAATTAGCCATGTCAACAAAATTTTTCCTAGTCAAATGTCGATTTTAAAAAAAAAAGCATACGTTTTTTCGATTTTTTTCACTTTAAGGAGGGTTTTGCACGAAATATAGACTATATTTGCTACTTTTATATTTCAACTATTTAAGATTTAATAATCTGATTGTCAATATATGTTAAAGAGGTTCCCTACGAACCGAACAAATGCAGATATAGTTCATTAAAAAATAATTGTTTAAAACATGGGAATATTTTTTTATTTTTAATTCAGTTTTAATTTGGAAGGTTTTATTTTCTTCCTTATTCAATTTCAATGAGAGTTACCAATGCAAAAACTAGGGTATTTTCATAACCGGTAAAGATACCTCTTTAACATTTATTACCAGTCAGATTATTAAACCTTAAATAGTTGAAATATAAAATTAGCAAATATAGTCTATATTTCGTGCAAGACTCTCCTTAAGTTATAAGTCACCATATTTAAAATATGACGAATCCTACAAGAAAACTAATCTCAAATTCGAAAAGAGCATCCTCAAAAACTATAGCTTATGGTGTTTCGCGAAAATCTTTGCACTCATACTGCTTTATTTTTTGCATTGAAGAAAAAGTTAATTTTATGCTATTTCAGGACGAAACGAGTTAAACCTTCAATATTCTGAAAATAATGACATCAAGTCTACCTATAATAAATAAAAAGCTTTGACAATGACGCGTGCGTCAGAAATTATGAACCTTATCGTATTATCCGATCTATCAACGGATCTCGCACCTATTTGCCGACTGTCAATTCAACTTTACTAATTGATAATAATAATAATTGTAGCAGATCGATGATTGCATATATTGCCCAGTTTTGGCAAGAGATCTTTATTTATATTTTACAAAGCATGAAGAGTTAAATAAAGATGACCGATGATAAAAATCTTATTTAATAAAGAGGAACGTAGAAAGCGGGAGAAAAAACGATGAAAACATGTACCTGCGACTGTTACAACTGTCATAATTGACGCGTTTGACTGCTGATGCCAGCCGGAAATGGTCCGTCGTCTCTCTGCCACCAATTGCGGAAGCACGAGGCGGTGGCAGCTGCTCGTCCAAGAGTTTTGACCTCTCATCGATCGGGCGATTTGATCTACGCGAGCTACGTCGATTCATCAGTTATTCGTTTCATCTTTTGCATTTTTAATCATTCGTTGCTACATTTCTACATTCAAATACGCTTCTTTTACTTAATTCAATATTGTGATTAAGATAGAGTCATATCTATGTGTCATAGAGTACGGCGATTGTCAATTTGCATTGTTTCAACTTCCTTTGTCATAAATTGATCAAATTTAGTTTAAGGATTATAATTTTTATTATTTTAGAATCATATATAGTTAGGAAGTATTTAATTCTTAAAATTTATTTTAATTACCACAAATTAATTAAAGTTTATTTCAAACAATTTCTTAATTATTTAAAAAAGTGTTGATTAAATTTACTTAATTGTAATTAATTTAAAAAATTAGAATAATTGTTTATTTTATATAATTATATATTAATATTATTTTGATTTTACCTTACTTACTTATTTGATTTTGACCAAATATTTGACCGATAAAAACTACTTTTTGTTCGAGTATTTATACTATTCTTATTATTCTTATTGTTATAATTTTACACTACAATTTTTATCGTTTATACGTTTTCAGGTTTATCGTTTATCGTACATTCGCGAACGTACAACTGGAACATTTTATTGATAAGAGACTGCGAGATCTTACACGATCAATTCCTTTAACACCATTGAAATCCGTATTTTTCTAAAAAGTAACTCCAAACTCGCTTATGAAATGTAGCAGCGAAAGACGTTGAAAGGAAGAACTAAATAAAACTTAATATAGTCAACAAAATATTTAAAGAAATCAAATTGATACTTGCGCGCACATAACGAATTCAGTTAGTTGTCACTGCTGATAGAAACAATGCCGCATTAAATTCTACGAACCGCGGGAAACAATACAAATTATCGCTAATCATTTATCTGCTTCTGTTATCATTATTGAATTGGTTATATTAGATCCTACTTCAGACCGATTGAGAATAAGCGGGAATCTCAAATTAAACAAACAGTATTAACTAATAATGTTCTTAAATTTAAACACACGCAATGTTAATTAGTTACGTACGTATTTTTTATTTGTAAAAAGTGATAATGAAGAAAGTAAAACGTTTGTGTTGGTTGATTGTCGAGGAAAATGAAATCGGAATGGCTTATGTCAACGTGATTGGAAGACTCTGGACTAAAGCGTGAAATAATGATAGGTTGGGATTTGACATTTTCAGTGACGAAAAATGGAACTACTCCAAGCGCTACTGTAAGTATATCGGTATATCGGAAAAATGGCGGCTTCAAGCGCGATTTTAATTTTAAGTATAGTTTTATTGGCTTTAGATACAGAGTCTATTACGCCATTACACAATTTCTGTACTACAACCATTACTGTAATATTGAACGCACGCTCGCATTTTTAAATATATCAATCAAATACCCTAAGAGAAAGAAGAGGACTTCGCAACGCTTAGTTTTTAACCTAGTATTATACGTGTTTACACACTCGATTTGCCTGGTAGGACTTTATTACAAACTCATGCCATGTAGGACTTTTTAACGATCGCAATTATTTTATCAATTAATTGACAAGCATTAATTAATTAATAACTACGACGCAGGCTCGAATAGGAAATACTGATTAAAAACGACTTTCGAAAAAATCGCATTAATCAGGATTCGAACCCGAGCCCACTTGGGCAGCGTTGTATCAAGCAATTAAGACTAACGCCTTAACCACTTGAGCCAACGCGTACCCCTAGCGCGATGTTAACATAGGATGATATAAGTGGCGCCCTCCCGATGTCAAATCCCAATACTTTAATTTTTTACTAAAATTTGAGCGCGCGCGAATTTCAAAAATTAAAATAATGATGAAAACGAACGATAAACTGCTTTCACGCTCATCAATTTCGAGATTCAAGAATTTCGATCTCAAACTCGAAGCTACACTTTGCGAGCCGACATTTGCATGCTTTATTCAATTTTTTTTTTTTATAATTCGATAAACTTGAGCGATAATACGATATCCTCGGCTCGAGATCGATTAATACTCATAAACCGAACGAATCTCGCATGGGATTTTTATAATAAGGAAATGGAAGGAATCGCAATACATAATTAATGTTTGCAATTTTAATGTAAAGGGAAATATTTTCAATAAGTTAAGAGCTGTTTTTAATCGAAATAGAGACTAATTTATTGAGGGCGCGGAAATTAGTTAAAATAAAAACAAAAAGGAGTCATAGAAAGAGTCATATGATTATATGGATACTTCTCAACTTTGCAAATTTTGATTTCAATCTGATTAGTGGATTTTTGCTGAAAATTGTATTTAATTTTTTCAGTGGTCTTGAGAAATATAATATAACATTTTTAAAAAGCATTTTCAGTGAAATTTTCACATTAATTCGACGTAATTTAAGTCGGTGCAATATTTTTTTTTTATGAAATTTTAGTGCCATTAACTTTTAAGTATTTTGCATTTTTAAGATGGATTAGAACTCTTAACATATTTTATCAAAGTTTCAATTGTATTTTTTTAAATTAAAAGGTTGGTAGAGTAAAAAGGATTTGGGTAGACTGTAAAAATAAAAAAATTCATAATGGTCTAAGGATGATTTCTGGAAAATTTTACGTTGACAACGTCTAGGTAGCGCCACAAAAAGGCGTTTCTTTTGATTTTCCTTATTAAAAAGCTTATTAACATTAATATTTCAATTAATTATTCCTAAACTTTGACGAAATCACTTATACAATTCATTTGTAAAAATAAAATCGAAAAATATTTTTATAGATATATGAGTAGGAATACATTAAAAAAAATATCTTTTTCTATTAAAAGCATGCAGGCGTATAAAGTATTTATGATGAATGTCTGACAAAATTGCACATTCAGTAACGCTGGAAACTTATAATAACATCAAATTTGACGCTGGTTTTTCCTTTTCGTTTCCGCGGCCACAAATCTATACTATGTGACATATCGTCATCGTTAATGCAGCTAAACGCATGAAAAATAAAGGTTAGAAATAAAAAATAAAATAGTCGAAAAAAAGTCAGGAGTAAAAAATATATAGTGGGCGCTTGCCTTTAAGGTAGCTCTATAGTTTTTCGATTTATCTAAGACCATGTTAAAGACTAGTTAAAAATACTCATTAGAACTTAC
>JAWWEO010000045.1:8239940-8257296 GCA_035582975.1 Ormyrus labotus | reverse complement strand
ATATATTTTTTTGTTCAAAAAAGTGCGTGTAGATCGCGCGTGTAGAACAATTCGGTGTAGAAACGACACGGTCTCATTTTTAATTGTAGTTACATTACATTTGGTTTTGAAAAAAGAATATATTTATTATTTGGGCAAAAGCGTAATTTAAATCTGCTGTTTTCAACCTGTGTCCGATTGCTGCGCCTCCTGTCTCAAAACGGGTATATTAGCTTTTTATTTACGAGAGCATCGAAGATAAAAAGAGCAGCAGTCAGCAGTCCAGCAGAACCCGTAGGAAATGTGTCGCCACAAATAAGCCATAGTACCTATCCCGACAGCTAAGTCGTACTAATGTCGATACCCCCCCAACTGCTGATATACATATAGGATCTTATTCGTATCCCAGGCAAACGGGAGCCCTGATGTACTAATTAATTCAAAGTTAAACAAACCTTTTATAATTTTATTGTTTTTGTATACCATATTATGTATGTAGCTTCTGTATGTATATCAGTAGTAGTAGTAGTAGTAGTAAGATAAGTTTTTATTGGCTTTTAACAGAAGTTACATTGCCATGTCACAATACATATATAGAAATACTTACAAGTATAATACAAAGTATATTACATGCGTTTAAATATCTGCGTATGTAAAAGAGCGCACCATTTGAGGTAAATTTAATTTAGAACAACCTTATATACATCCATATATGTATATCAGCTGTGTGGTATCGACACTAGCACCGCCTAGCTGTCGGGGTAGGTACTATCGCTCATTTTTGGCGACAAATTTCCTATGGGCTCTGCTGTTCTATTTAGGAATTTAGGCCTATCATTGTTGAAGAGAGGTCAATAACGAAAACGCGAGAAGTCGAAAACGAAAAGAACGCTTTTGTAGGTCTTGTAGATACTGAAGGATTATTTCTATATTCTCTGGTCTTACTATTGCAATGCCTGCATTCGTTTATTATTCTATAAGTAACATTGAGACGTCTATCATTTATTTGTTAAATCGTTCAAGGACGACAATTATTTTTCATTACATAAGTTAAGCCTCGGACTCGAGTAAAACAGAATTCGATTTGTATAGCATCTGCTCGTAAAGAATATAAAAATATAAATAACGGTAAAGCTTTACTCGTTCAATTTGCGGTTAAAATTTCCAATTATTAACCATTGCCGTTAGTGAATCGAATACACATTATACGTACAGTGATGTAGCGGACTGGTAACTTAAGGTCTTATGAAAGTTTCATATTACGCAAACCTCTGAAGTTACCAGAAGATAAGTTTATTGAGAATTAAGTTAAATAACCAGTTGTCTTACATGATCTAACCATGCAGCATACTGTGACCGGCCGTCTTCTGCTATGGACGAGTTGTCGTACACTCCTGTTTACGATGAGAAGACGCGGCAAACTTTGGAGGAGCAATTCGCTCGTTTTCAAGGTAAAAGAAATTTTTGTTTTTCTATTATATATTTTTCAGGATGCAAACAATATATTATTCATTAAAATTTTAATTTTTTCACTTTTACAATACAAATAAAATTAAAAATGTTATTTTATTAATTTATTACACCATAACATAATAAAAGACATACAATACAATACCATAACTTTTTAACAGTTTTATAAAAAACAACTTTTACATCTGTTTATTTATTTATAATTAATGTAATTTAATTAATTTTTCCAGGTGAATGTTACGTAGATCATGCTGGAACTACTTTATACTCTGATAATCAAATTAAAAAATCGATGGATGATTTATTGGCATCATTTTATGTAAATCCACATTCAAACAGTGTAAATGGAATTACAACTGCTGAAGCTATTGATAACATACGTTATTTGTAAGAGATTTTAGATTGTATTGAAATATTGTGTAAACTTTCTTGTAAACAGTAGTGTTTTTTTTTAGAATTTTAGATCACTTTCATACAAATCAAGATGAATACAGTATTATTTTTACATCTGGTGCAACTGCCTCAATTAAAATTGTAGCTGAAACATTTGATTTCACAAATCTAAAACAAACATCTGATAAATCTGTCAGTGGAAATTTTGTTTATCTTCAAGATAATCACACTTCTGTACTTGGCATGAGAGATGTTATTGCTCAGAGGGGGGCAAATGTTATTTGTCTGAATCATGATAAAGCATTTCAAATCTTGCAGGAAAATACGCATAAAAAAGATTCCAAAGATTGTAAACAGAATTCACTATTTGTGTATTCAGCCCAATGCAATTTTTCAGGTTTGAAATATCCATTAAATTGGATTGAAAAAGTGAAAAATGGTTTTTTAAATTCATACACTGGGAATGAAACTAATTGGTACACTTTGTTAGATGCTGCCAGTTTTGTTGCTACTAATGATTTTGATCTCTCAATTTTTAAGCCAGACTTTGTATGTATATCATTTTATAAATGCTTTGGTTATCCTTCTGGAATAGGCGCTTTACTGGTAAAAAATACTAGTTCTCATGTTTTAAAAAAGATTTATTATGGAGGTGGAACAGTGGATATGGTACTTAGTTCAAAAATGCATCATGCCAAAAGAGAAAATTTGCAAGAAAGGTAGATATTGAAAATTAATGCGAAGTAAAATATATAATATAAAGATTTTTTTAAACATTTTTCAGATTTGAAGATGGCACTGTATCTTTTTTATCAATTGTACCTCTTCAATACGGATTAAAAATTTTATCTAATATTGGTATGCACAGAATATCTATGCATGTATTTTCTTTAGCTAGATATTTACATCATGCTTTACTCAAACTGCATCATGAAAACGGCGCCCCAGTCATAAAATTGTACGGAGACACAGATTATGAAGATAAAAATTTGCAAGGAGGAATTGTTGCTTTCAATATTTTAAGAGCCAATGGGGAATATGTAGGTTATATGGAAGCATTGAACATGGCAGCTTTATACAAAATTCAATTTCGCACTGGATGCTTCTGTAATCCTGGAGCTTGTCAACGTCATTTGAATCTTTTGGATACAGATATTTTAAAAAATTATGATACTGGATTTACTTGTGGTGGAACAACAGATTTAATTGATGGAAAGCCAACAGGTGCAATTAGAATCTCTTTTGGATACATGTCTACAATAAGAGAGGTGGAAACTATTCTGCACATGATACAAAAATGTTTTGTAAATGGGAAATCTATTTTGAAATCCCCAATTTGGTGGTCTGAGTTTAAATCTACAGTAAATGCAAAGTATAAAACAAACAATAACAAAAATTTAAGTATATCTAATTTATTTAGTAACATGAAACAAGATAAAATCAACGTTTTGAAAGAAAATAATTTACAATCTCAAATGTTTAAAACTTTAAATAATAATAATGTTTTAAAAAATAATATTAGGGAAACCAAATTGTCCAAAATATTTATTTACCCAATTAAATCCTGTGCAGCATATGAAATTAAAGACTCATGGAAGTTAAGTTCTACAGGATTGCTGTATGACAGAGAATGGATGATTGTGACATCTGCAGGAGTGTGTTTAACACAGAAACAGGAGACAAAGCTTTGTATGCTTGCACCAACTATTGATTTGATAAAGAAGGAATTGATATTGTGTTATCAAGGTAATCAACAAATTTCAAGCTTTATATATCCTTTTTGATCTTGAAATATTTATTATTAAAATAAAATAATAATACCTTCATAGGTATGCCACCAATAAGAGTCCCTCTAAATGTTTCTTCATATCAAATTTATAATAATAAAATATGTAAAGGAAAAGTTTGTGGACACAAAGTTGAAGGAATTGATTGTGGAGCAGAAGTTTCAGAGTGGTTAAGTTTAGCCTTAGGAAGGCCTAATCTTAAACTTATTAAACAACATTCATCAACTAAATCAAAACGTAATATATATCAACCTAATAAAAAAAAAAGAATTCTCATTATTTATTACTTATTATTTTTATTTTTTAGAAAACAGTGAAACTGAATTATCTTTTGCAAGTCAAAGTCAGTATCTTTTAATAAATGGAGCCAGTGTATTGTGGCTTTCAGATAAAATAGCAGAAAATGCAGAATGTGATAAAAGTACTTTATTACACAGATTTAGAGGAAATTTTGTTATTGAAGGCTGTGAGCCTTTTGAAGAATTAAACTGGAAAAGCATTGAAATGGGAAATTGTAAATTTGAGGTAACGAAGCAATGTTTTTTTATTATTGTTATTCAAAACATTTTATCACAACATAAATTTTAAAATTATGTTTTAATTTTTTTAGGTTGATGGTGTGTGTACAAGATGCCAAATGATATGTATTAATCAAACGACTGGAGAGAAGACTGTAGAACCTTTACGAACATTAGCTGAAGAGTTTCATGGCAAGCTTCGGTTTGGAATATATTTAATTAAGAAATTTAAAGAAAATGATATTTTAAGCATAGGTGATAAAGTATACTTTAGTTAATTATTAGGATTAGAGCTGTTACCTATTGTTAAATTTTAATAGTCTTTTTCTTTTCACAATTTTGTTTTTAAAATTATAATGACGTGCAAAAGATTAGTATAACTTTTAATTAATGTAGGTTATAAAAAATTGTTAAATATTTTATATATTTAAACTTATCTTTTACATTTGCAGTATTTGAAAATCTTGAAAATATTTATATAATCTCATTAATCATATAATTTATAAATTTTCAAGTGGGAATTAGGTAGTGTCATAGCATATTATTTTTCTTAATGTTTATTTAAAATTGTTTAAGCATTACATAAAAGTAATGTACTATTTTCTAAAACATTCCAAAAATTATTAAAATAAATTATTTACAAGCAACCTCACAGTCTACGTACAAAATGAAATATTTTTTAATTCACAGTAATTTACCTTAAAACTGTTTATTTATTAAGATATTATGCAGTCAATGGGTTGCTGTTTCTGAATTTTTGTAATTGGTTTACCTTCTGACACATCTTTGACTAACATAGAAACTTCATTAAAATCTGGAAAAGCCATAGTTTGTAGTTTTGAATAAACTAATTCTTCATTAATTTGTACTTCAAAAGAGGCTGAAAAGTAGTTTATTCTTTACAACAACAGCAAAAATAATAATTACCCTTTTAATTTTAAATAAAAAACCTGTTCTTCCTGGTTCTCCTGTAATTTTAGCTTCTGGCACTGTTTCTTTAATTTTTTGTGCCATTTCTACAAATTGTTTTATATGCCCACAAGTTCCACTAAAAAATGTTTGTAAATTTTATATAATCAATATTAAAATACTTTGAAAAATTTTAATGAAAATATGAGCTACCAATACTCAACGTTAATCCTAACTCTTGAATCTTCAGTCATATTTGTTTCTTGAAGTTGAAAAAATTAAAATAATTATCTAGTATTGAGTAATCGTTTTAAGAAAAGCTATTATTCATGATGTACTTCAGTACACTAATAAAATTTGTACAATTTGAATAAAAATTAAACTGATACTTCCGTAGCTAAATGTAGAATTATATTTTAGAAATTAATGCAATACGATTGCATAAAAATGATACATCAATGCTGTATGGACGTCATAGGCCACGATGAGCCTTTAAAAGGAACAATTAAAAGTTACCCAATAGCAAAATGTCTCTACTCTGGGATTAGAATAAAAACTATTATATTGTTTGGACAACAAACTGAGTATTTTACCGGTTACCTGCCTCTCCCTCTCTCGTTGCCATAACCTCAAACAACCCTTTTTCTCATTTTATTATTCTACCGTGGTGATAGTGTATGGGCAATATGGGCATTGGGTACTGGCACTGGCACTTGGCACTTTGGTAGAGATGCAAAATTGCAAAATGACCGTTCATTTTAACCATCGTCATGAAACTGAGAAAATAAGACCGTCTTGTGACAGGTGTGACCCAATTCCAATTCCATTTTGGCATGACAGGTTCCAAAACAATAATTACTGGTGCATGTAATGTCTGCAAAATTCATAAGAAATAGAATTGGCATCTAAAATTTAACAATACCATCCTAATTTTAATAAAAATATATGACACTTCGTCAGCCATACTGAATGTTGGAAAAACTTGTAAGCGTGGTTCAAAATTTCAAAACTTTACTATTATTAAAATATCTCGATAAAGGGTCGGTCGATCAGTAAAATATGAGGCGAAATGCTTTTGTACGAAATTCAAAATGGCAATACATGTAATACAACTGAAAAGAACACATTTCTTAGAAACTTTTTACCATGATGATGTTAATGTTAAGTTAAAGCAAAACCAATAAGAAATCGAAAGAATATCTTAAAAATTGTGTGTATAACAATGATTTTCTATTCATAATCGGCATAATCGGCTAGTTAAGCAGAGCGGTTTGTTATAATATGCAGAGAATTTAAACTTTGCCGTTTCCACTGTATTTCTCGCTCCCGAGTCCCGCGAAACGCATTTTCAAGTACTTATACAGCAGCGCCTTTGCGCGCTATCCCTGATTTCAGAAACTACGTTATACGTAAGAAACTATATTAACAACAGCAGGCAAGAGCGTAACCTGCAGCAGAGGTCTTGTATATACTTATTATTATTATTATTATTCGGAGCAGCACACACAGACACATACATCTGGCTCGGGCACGCCGGGCGAACGTTGTCGCGGAGGCCGCTCGCTGCCTGTGTACGACGCTCCCCTAGGCGTGCGCGCTTGTAAACTCGCGCCGCCGGCGGCGAGCGTGCGTGTGTACGTGCGTGCATGTGCACAGAGCGCGCGCAGCCTGTTTCGTTCGCTCGGGCTCGCGTGTGAGAGCGAGCAGTAGCTGCACAGAGTCGCCGCGACTACACAGACGAAAAAGCGCCGCCCGAGGAGAGAGAGCGTCGCGCCGGAGAACGAGAGACAGCAGCCCCCTCCCGAGCGTGTGTGCATCCGTGAGCGCAGCAGTGCTGCAAAGTCGCGGCTGGCGTCCCGGTCCGAGAAAAAACGCTCCCCGAAAACAGCCGCGTAAGATGGCGAACGGTTGAATCCGAGTCCCCCCCCGAGTCCGTCGAAGATCGTTGCTTCAAGCCATCAGAGTTCGCGTCTCCGAGTGGCCGTTCCCGCGCGCGGCGCCCGAGAAAAAGCGGAGAGGCGCGCTGATCCCCAGGATGAGCTGCTCTAGCCGGCGCGGCGTCCGCCGGCGTACCGACGACGATGCGCTTTCACGCACGTGTTGACTTTTGAGCCGAGGTGTGCTGCAGTTTTTGCTTGTTTAGTCCCAGTGATTAGAAGAGCGCGCTTACCAGTGTAACAGTAGTCAGCGTTTGCAGAAATGAGTGCGGTGGTGCAGCAGCAGCAACAGCAGCAGAGCGTCATCGGCGAGGAGGTCGAGGACGTCGAGGCGCTGCTCGAGGAAAAGAACCAGTTGATCACCAGACAGTATGCCGAAATCGAGCGACTCCAGTCCGAGCTCGCCGAGGTCATCGGCGAGCGCGACGCCCTGCTCTGCGAGGTGTCCAAATTCAAGTTCGAGCTGGAGATGGCCGACCTGAAGCGGCTGCAGGACGACAGGTAACGTACAGATTGGTTTCTCTGAAAAGAAAAAACCGTTGGCAAAATTGTTTACGTATTACTTTCGATGGGAGAAACGGAGTATGCGTTACAAATCATTCTCTTAACAGAATCGCGTGCTTAAAAACTCTTTTCCGATATACCTATAGCACGAATGTAACGATTTATAAAGAAGGTTAAATGCTAAAATTAGTCGACAATAATCGTAAGAATTGATTAGTTTGTTTTTTGGTCGATCGAGCTTCATTTCTTTAATTGCATTCACTTTTTAACTTTTCTTACTTACTTTAAAATACAGTGTAACAAACAGTTTTACGACCACATCCAAAATTTAAAATATATATTTCTTTTTAAAAAGAACTATATTTACAAAAGATGAGTGGTCGAATTAAACTCAATTACAAGATGGTTATTTTCTTTACCAAAAGTTCATGTAATGTTTTTTTATTCACATCGTTTACCAGTGTATTTAGTGAATCAGCGTATTTGCCGTTTTTTCATGAGGCTTCATCGATATTAATCGTTTAACCGAAAATGTTTTCTGATCGATCGCAGTTTTGATGGAAGTGATTAATCATTAAAGTGCTATATTTTGACCATTTTTTTTTAGTAATTTCGAATTGTAACTTAATACAATTCTACTTTTCTTTTTTTATTGTAGTAGTAATCGTTACCTTATCAATTGATTGAAAGAAATGTACTGAAGTGTGCAGACGTCTCGAATGATATCGATAATTAGATAATTAATTAACTGATCTACTTTTTTACACTTGTGTAAAATACATACAGGTAGATGTATGAATCGAATCTTTAACCGGTTTAAAGCACACATAAATATCGAAAATATACTACCGCGAAGTGCGAAAGTTTAACGCTGCTGTTAAGCTATAATTCTTTGAACTAAATTCGAGAATAGAAATGGCACGTTGTTTCACTATCGCCTGCAGAAAATGAATAATTTGCCCTTACAAATATTATACAATATAAGCTTACCAATTTCACGAGTAAAACCGATTAATTATCGAGTGTTTGCGCATTGAAAGTAAAAAGTCGCAGCGAAGGACTCGTTTTCCTCCCCCCCGTCTCTCGTAAAGTTTAACGAGTGGAGTTTGGCCTGGGCGCGCGATTACCATAAATCGAATAATAGAACCATATATCGCGGCGTCTGCAATGGAATGTTGCCGCCTGAAACTTAATTAAAACTTGCGTCTCGCGCAGAAACTTGCGTGCTATCAGCGGCAGCGGCGGAGATGCAGAAATTCATTAATTCGCCATGAAAAAAAAAAAAGGAGCGCACAATAAACGCGCTGAAAGCCGTCAGTAGCAGCGGCGGCACCACCGCCCCCCAGCAGTGTGTTTTCGTAATTACCCTCTCTCATCCAGTAGTGCGAGTCCCCGCGCGCTCCAGGCACAAAGACCGATTTTCCACGTGAGAACAATCCTGAAAAGCTCTTAGCGCAACGGCTAATTCTTCCTCCTTACTTGGCAAACCGAATCGTCGCGATTTCTGCCAAAAGATCCCGATTTAACGTTTAGATTTCGATTAAAGGCGAAAATGATGTATATTTCTCAGCGAACGTCCGCTTCGTCGAGTTTTTCTACCTGACCCCGAGGTAAACACACACACACACACGCACATACACGCGGACACGCAGAGACACACTCGGTGCTCGGCTCAGGTATAGTTTCGCGAGAGGCGTTTTGAAACGGCGCGACGGCGGAGGGCGTTGCCTCATTAAAACAAAATAAAAGTCCGCCGCAAGATTTCGCTCCATCCCTCCTCGCAGTATAATTACGCGGCTCGAGAGCGCGCTTTTTTTTTTCGCTCGCCCACGTTTCCGAGAAAATCTAGCGGTGGCCGTAGCGTTCTGTCGCACGCACGACGACGCGTCGGGTCCAAGTGGCAACGACAGCAGCCGTGGGCGTATCCGAACGACCTTCTCTCTCTCTCTCCCGGGCGTGCATTTCTTCTTTAGAATCGGGGATACGAGGAATGCGCCGCTCGGGAGAAAGAAAGCCGAGTTTTCGCTCGCACACGTGTGTGCGGCGGCTGGCTTCTCGCGACGCGGAGCCTCCTTCCGCGTTTCGAGGGTCCTGAAGCGAGGAGGATCGAGAGGGGGCGTGAGAGAAAGAGAGACATATTCGGTGACTTGAAAAACTTGGTAGCCGAGGTTTCGGCCGCCGCGTGTCTTTCCGTTTACGAACTTTCAAAAGCTTTCCTTGTAACTCGTCGAGTATTTATGAAACGATGCTTCTCGAGTTCGTTTCTAATCACGTCACGTCGGGGAGGGAAGTATCAACGCGTTTTCCGACGCATTTTCCCAGCGCTGCACTTTGCATACAAAGCTCTTTTTTTATTACGCGGACGTTTTTATTGAAAATGGTTACACTTATGTTCGCAATAATAATTTTAATAAAACTTATTCAATACTCTGATGAATGCCAGTATAGATATCTTACTTATTGTAGGATTGTATAGATTAAATAACGCAGTGCAACGAGTTCATTCATTTATGCACTATTGATTTGACGAGATTGACATTGCAGGCGCAGGTCACGATTCGATTTTTAAAGAAGGAAAATGATTTGGAAAGATTCTTGTTCACAACCAAATTTTCCCTTATCCATAATTATGACTTCAGTTTCGCAATTTACAATTCGTCATTGTAAATTAAAAGCAATAACGTATTAGTATCAACAATTCATATCCATCCCTCAAAGTTGAGAGTCGTAATAACAACATTCAAGCCTCCTAATTGAATTCAGTTTGGAAATCAATTAATACATCGTCATTTTACCAAATCGATTTCAGTTACAGTCATTTCTGCTTTCGAAACGTGCATTCCTAACGTACGATTGGTAATCATCAATAGAGTGTAAACTAGCCGGTGCTAATTTATGCCCAGTTTTATTACTAACATCCTGTCGTTAGCGAAAGAATTCCGCTGATTTACAATACTCACCATCAAAACTTATTACGCATTCAATTTCGCTTCCTGCGCCGGCAATCTATATATATACATTTACATTTCAATATCCCCCGATAATTCGTTAAACGACTCTTTGCCACTTGGAAAAAGCTGTTGACAATATTCCCCCGTCGGCCCGCGAGAAAAAAAGTGAAGAAAACAACGAGAGAGCGTCACGGCCGACTTGTTTATCTCCGCGCGGACTTTCGAGAGCACATCTCCGCGAGAGGGTTGCCAGAGCGAGGCTAACTTGGCCGATCGTTCCATAAAAGGCGAAATCGGCGCTCGGCGCGCCTTAACCGGCTGAGAATTAAAGGCGACGTCACGAATCGACGACTGCCCGGCGATAATTAACTTAAAGGCCTTAGCGCTCGTCGTCGTCGTCGTCGTCGTCGTCGCCCCGAGAAAGCCTTCGACCGTCTCTCTCGATCGAAGAAATCACTCGCTGCAGAGGCTTTTCCCACTTAACCTCTCACACGACTCGCTCGCCGCGCCGGGAGCGGCCTGTCTGACGATTTCGCGTTCAAGCGAGCCGAAGTACAACTGCTCTCTGACACGGATGACTTGGCGCGCTTCTAGCTGTTTCTGCTCTTTTTTTTTCTTTCAAGCCGTAAATTGCCCGTAAGTGAAATTGAGAGCTTCGGCGTTAAGGTATTTTGTCACTGCTGCCGAGCTTTACGAAGTAACGCATATATCAGAAGACCCGTGAAACGTCAGTACCCATATATATGTAATAGTTTGAAAATCAATCGTTTACGTTAGGCTATATGACGCTCGAGGATTAACATTCGGTGATTGTCGAGAAAAGAGAAAGCAATGTTCAAAAAATGAAACAATGGCTTATCTTCCGTGTTTTGTATTTCTCCATTTTGACTTCCGCGCTTTTTGTTTATCAATACAAAAAAAAAAAGAAATAAAAACAATTCCCTAAGCAAAGTGCGAGCTCCCGACCATCATTGAAACCGTTCCAATTAAGGAAACTTTAAAAATCCGCTGACGAAGCTTAAGCTCCTCGTCCTTTGGGATAATCTTAAAGCCGCGCGAGGGGATTCGCTAATTTCGTCCGGCGACGAGCTCATCCCTGTGTGTGTGTGTGTGTGTGTGTGCCGGAGGTCACTTTTTTTAACGCTCGCGTTATGTAAATAAGCGCTCGTTGCGCCCGAGAGCAAAGAGAGCCTCGTTATTTGATTTGTTGCGCAAGCCACTCCCGCGAGCGATGATTGACGCAAATCGCGCGAGCGTTTCGGCGACTCTCTTTACCTCCCCCTTTTTCGCGCGCGCGTAAAAAGGACGCGGCGCGATGCGGCAATTGAAATGTACGGAGGTGTCGTTTTGCCGCTGCTGCTTCTTCTTTTTTTTTTTTTAGAATCGAGGATGGTCGAAGGACCAACTTCCACGGTGAGAATAATGAAACGTGCGCCGAGTGGCTGAATAATGTGTTTGCCTCCATAAAGTCTTGAACTTATGCAAATGTTCTAGGCTTCGAGCTTGATATATATTGTGAAGAAGAATACCAATTGGATGTGAACCTTGTTGTATTTTTTTCAAGTTCGTCGCTACTCCAGTTTGATGTTTGCTATTTTAAAGAAGTCAGAGTTCGATTGAAATATTAGCGTAATGAATCGATAATTTTTTGTAACGCGAAATTTTTCCATATTCTGAAAATTTTATTTTCATTTTTTTTTTTTTTTTTACAGGAAGCGACAAGAAAAAGATAATTAAATTGAGAATATAGAAACAAAAGAATCATTTTCTTTAAATAAATTAGCGTAATTTTCTTAGATTATAATAAATTATGCTCGCACGAAACTTCTTTATGCGTGCCGTTAATGTAGCAGTGGGAGAGCTTTTAACCACACTCCTTCTTACTTCACTAGTAAGAAACGAACCCTGACGTTCCAACAGATTCATCAAAAGCCGTCTGCGGAGATATCAGTCCAGCCCGCAGCTCGGCGTCGTTCTTACATGAAAGCCAGTCTGATTGACTTCCGTTCGCGGCCTAGTCGAGCGCGCTAATCGTCCCACACTTCGCGGAAAGAATGCGCGAACGAGCCGCCAACAGCTCGTTGGAAAGTCTGCGGTTCTGCGGGAGAAAAAAAAAATACGCGTGTCGCGTCTCGGCAGAAGAAATAAGTTTTGAGGCGGCATTGATTTATGCCGGCGGAGGAAGTTTCAGACAGGCGATGGGGAGGGAATGAAGAGTCTCCTGTATTTGGAAATCGTCTAGGCCATTGTTAGAGTTTTAATTCCTTCTTTCCCCTTTTTTGTTTCGAACCGAAGATGAGGCGGAATTCACAATGAGGAACATCTAGTCACCTGCATTTCGTGACTAAAAAGTAGTTAAGGACATGTTGATGGAATTTTAATGTTAGTATATACTTGTAATAATAATTTTCTGAATTTATACAAGAAAAAATCTACATTATTTATGAATAATTACTACTTGACTTTTTGCTATCTATTTTAATGCACGTTTTATAGTACGAAATCACTAAACAAGCGTAGAAATTAAAAACAAGAGCCAAAAAAGTTAGCAGAAGAAAAGCAGCTGAAGCTCTCCCGCGCCAAAGTATATATCTACTTACAACATCACTTTTGTTTTCCACGTCCCGAACGACTTCCTCATTTAATAAACCGAGCCAGACGCAGAGAGAGAGAGAGAGAACAGGAGCGTTAATGATACGCGAGGCGTCGTTACAAGCGCGCAGCGACTTCCGTCGGTGAAGAAAAAAAAAACATGCCAAATATCGTTGTTTAACGAACATCGCGTGTCTCGTCAGTTTTCCGATAGAATTCCATCGGTCCTTCCTCTTCCTTGGCGCAAGTAAAGCTTGTATCGCTTCACGCTCCGCGCGCGACAATGCGAGAGAAGAGAGAGAGAACCTCTGCGGGCGCATTCGCTTTCAGCTTGTTCTGAAAGCGGCGGCGACACTCCGCGCGCTTCTCTCTCTCTCGGCTTTGAATAAAGGAAAAGTTCGAGCCAAGAGAAACGGAGAGGCGAGCGCGTTCCGCGAGGACTTTAAGGGTGGCGCATATCGTATATCTTCAGTCACGTGTGACGAGAGAAAAGGAGTCTGGCCGCACTCGTATGTGCAAAAGAAATAGAGTGGAGCGGCGGGAAATTGCAGGAAAGTCGAGAGAGCAATAAAGAAGGAGTCTGTGTAATGAGCGAGAAAAAAGCTGCGAAAATAGAAATTTGACGAAATTTACGGGTGTCTTAAAAAAAGAACGGCTCGGAATTAATGAAATTTATTGCATTCGACGTTTGTTACTTTCTAACAATTTTGTTCATAAAGATCTTTTAAGGTTTTTTTCTATAAAATAAATTCTACAAAAGTTCTGAAAAAGTTGTAAAAAAGGCAAAAAGCTGCTTTAATCAAGTTCATTGACTCTAGCGTATGATTTAGTAGCTATGAAGGTCAGGAACAGTCAGTTTCGGCGTGTTTGCACGCTTATTTACAGTACTTAGCACTAGATACTCTTCTATTTAGAATTAATAGATTCTCACAAAAGTAACAATGCTCTTTTGCAGTCATTAACCTCATACTAATTGTAAGACTAACACAGTAAAGTCTAGATCTTATCCATCGGGTACGTTTCTCCTAGTGCTCTCAGCTAGAGTTTTTATACCGGCTAGAACAGTAAAACGGGGTGTAGTGACTTCGGGGCAACGAATACTTGCCACTTGGATAACAGTCGAAGGTAAAGCGAGAGAGAGACAGAGAGAGAGAGCGAGCGAAGCGCGTTAAAGGGAGCGACGACGAGGAGCGAGAAAAAGAAGAAGCAGGACGTTCCCACCACTCGGAATGAAATGAGACAAGCGAGCCGTGATATGGTCGCACGCATACACGAGCTCGCCTCCTGTGTCGTTATACTTATTAATCCAGCGAGAGATAATTAGGGCTTTAAGTGGCGGTAGCGAGCGAAAGGTGCATCCTTAAAGTTGACCTTTAGCTCACGACTTCAATTACGCGGACTAAAGCGATGCACCGAGCGTATTTACATTCGAGGCTGCCGCGCAATTATTGCATAAACTTTTGCTGCCTATCGCTCTTTTTTTTTTTTCTTCCCTCGAAAGCGTAATTCCGCCTCGCGGATGTGAAGAGGGACCGCGTTGCTGCTCACTTTTTATCTGTCCCTTTGTGCGATTTTGCTTTTAATTTCATTCTGAGCTCGGGCTTTTAAGCTGTAATCATTGGAATCGAATGCCGCGGTGTAATTCCTATATGGACATCCCTATAATAGGCCCCTATAGGTCCCTCCGAGGAGAATAAATTTCGATTAATTTACTCCGGAAAAGCTCATTTTATATGGAAATTGTGTGAAAAGCGTACAATGTTAATCAAGATATTTTTAGATCTCGTATTAATTTAATCAGTCTGTTAATTTCATTCTGATAATCACTATTATTATAACGAGGATTTATTTTTGATTTTTAATTTGATGAAAACCGTTGATTATCAAATTTCTGTATCGAATTCGATTGTTCGAATGCTCGTGTTAATGTAGCTTTTAAATTAATTATTAAATTTAAAGAATTAAAGAAATCTCTTGATGGATCCACAGTCTTTGAAAAAAGCAAATGTGTCTAAACCTTTGCGTACAAATTTCCCTAAATTAAATATAACGAACAAAAAAATTGTTTCTACTTATTCATAACATCAATGTTTGCCCCAGATGAAATAATAAACCGAACGAGATGTAATTGAGAGATTATGCTGTCTCCCCCTCATATCCATATCCTTTTAAGCGAATGAGGTGGTCTTTGTCGTCTGCAAATTCTAGTTACATTTTAAAGAACGAAACATAGTTTATTTAAATTATACATATCTTAAATCCGAAAAAATTATCTTGCGCAACCTTATCGCAAACTATTTTCTCGAGAAATTAGCTTATTGCGCGATTTTTTTTTTATTTCAAAGTATTTTTCTCGAACAAATTGTATAATTTAAAGCACGCAAAGAACGAACCTGAAAAATCGAAAAACTCCAGTCTCGCAGCAGCAGAAAGATCCGGAAAGCTTATCACGTAATATCTGCAAACGGCGCCTCCTCGTCGCCGCCTCTACCCACATTTAGCGCTCGATTCGAAAGTGTTCTCGAGAAACACGAGAGAGAGAGAGAGAGAGAGAGAGAGAAATCGGACTGTTGGTAACGGCGACCTTGGCAAGGATCCTACTGACCTGCCGGAACCTTGATTGGAGCGAAGTGATGCACATTCCGAATTCGGCGCGCCTCGTCGTCCTCGAACCGGTTTTCTCCTCCATACGACGGCCATAAGTCGTCCGCGTGTCTTCGACTCTTATGGACTCTTTTTCCGAGGCAGCACTTCTCCCTAATCCTTTTTATAATCCTCGGAAAACAAACACTCGCTGGTTTTAGGATCGCGCGCGACCGCAAACGTTCGGCCTTTGAGGTCGATCATGGTATCCGGCAGATATATGTTTGTTGCGATATGTTTTTGTGGTTTTCGAACTTTCTCGCCTCCTTTGTGCCCTCGAATGATGTATGTTTTTTTGGTACGTTCATGCGACGTTTTTCCGAGAAAGCCGGAGCCGTTGGACCGTCTTTTTACAGCGCCGATAAATAACGATACTTCATTAAAACTGGTTCCGAACTATCGACTTTAACGAACGAGTTTATACTTCTGTGAAATCAGTTTTATCGCTTTTATCACAATTATGTCATACCGAGCTCGGCCGCGGTATCAACCATTGCGCGTCCTAATTAAGCCTGCCAAAATTGGTGGTGTAAAATCAGCGGTTTCCTGCCCGACTGCCTGACCTTACCACGGAGATTTTAAGCACTTTCGCGCTAACATCGACGGGCCCGTAATTAAATTTTCGAAAATATTCCAAGCCCACCGTCAGACCTGCAAATGAGAGAGATAAGCTTCAGCCGCGAAATTCTTTGCGCACCGAAAAAATAAAAAAAGGAGTGCGCGTAGTCGCGGGGTGACGTGTCTCGATAACGACTTATCGGGCGACTTTATTTCGCGCGCCTGTATCGTTGCATAAACCAGCATATGCGACAAGGTAGAGCTCTTTTGTCTCGGCGATAAATAATATCGACTCTAGCCGCGCGCGGCCGTGTGACTTTTTCTCTCTCTCTCTCGCCTTTTCGAGGAATCGCACAGGCGCGCGATTTTTCGGCCTCGCTCGGGAGAGTCTCTCACGGCTTCGGCGGTGTAAAAAAAACACACACTCAGGTTAGTCATTACGTCCGCTTTTCCGAAAGCCTTAGATTCGGTCGTTCACTTTTTATCGCCTCGCGCGAACGCACTCCGTCACCGGGGCACATGCCGAATTGGAAATAAAGAGGGACAAAAGCGCCTCGAAAGTAATAAAGTTCCCTGAAAAGCTCGAGACGCGCAAGACCGGCTTGAGCAGGAAGCGCATGTAGATTTTATGGTCAATGCGTTTAGCATATTAGTAAAAACACACTTTGTGTTTTGACACGTAATACATCATTCAATATATATATATATATATATTTTTAAGGGTAAAATTTAATATTTATTCGCCACGTGGACAATGATTATTATAGGTTTATTTTGTCTACACTGAGAGAAGAGATGTAGTAAAAATTATAAATAGTCTTGTAAAAATTATCATACTGTCTAGGAAAACCATCAGAAACTGTCAAAAACAAAAAAAAGTATGATAAATTTTTTGTTTTTGACAGTCTGTGGTGGCCTTACTAGATATTATGGTAATTTTTACTAAACTTTTCTCTCAGTGTATGAACAATAAACTTACTACTGCACGCTCACCGTTTTAAAGCAGTATCAATAGATATAATAAAATCAATACAACTTCACTGAGAAAAAAATTTGATTGAATCAATGGAATTTTACTATTAACTATTCACAATTAAAATTTCACTTAAATTGGT
>JAWWEO010000045.1:8192594-8239840 GCA_035582975.1 Ormyrus labotus | reverse complement strand
CACGCATTAAATAAAATACAATGGTATTGATTAATTAAAATAATTTATAATTAAAATAATTTATAATAATTGTCTGTACCCCATGACCTGCAAAGGGCCTCATGGGGCACAGACATAGCAACCATAGCACTCTATAAGCGTTACACTCCTTGTTGGGGCCTCGCATGGTTGCCTCAGGAGGGCCAGACTGGAGTTTTGGCAACCCACAGGAGGCCCTCGTGAGGCATCTATCAAAATTTCTAATCGGGATGTTCTGAAAATACGAGCAGCGAAAATAAAATTTAAATTTTTTTAAAATTTAAACTCATTTGTAAAAATTACTATGTACATAATAAAAATTGATAAAATTTGAACATGCACTCGCTTTACCACATAATATAGTAATTTTTAATGAATTTATAGTAAATTTTGAAATAACATTTTTCTCAGTGTAGCTCTTGTTCGCTTTGGCTTCGTAGAAATATTACTCCCGGCGATTGTGCGTCCGTTCGTTGCGCCATTAGCCTTCGGGTGTGTGTGTGTGCGCGGGGGCAATTTCAGCGATTTGAATTCGAGCCCCCGTTAATCGCTGGCGTTTTTGACGAACGATCGCTTAATTGCCGACGATGATTTGTGCGCGGCCGAGCTAAACTCTCGGATGATTATGGATTGCGCCTCTGTATTTGCGTTACGCAGCCGCGTAATCGTAGATTAATTTATGAAAGTGTTCCGAGTAGCTGTTGAGGCTAAATGTATGTATTAAGTTCAACCGCTCAAGACAAAGATTCTGAAAACGCTGCGGGGATTCAATGAGTTTAATGGAAAAAAAAAGTCTAGTCTGCCGACTGCAGATGTATTTCGAGCTCGCAAAAATTTATTGCTCGTTTCCTTTTTGTTGCGTAAGGATAACGAGACAGACCTGCTTTTCGCGTTTAAAATAATATTTTCTTTGACTGTAACGAGATTTTCCGAGGAGCGATTGTTTTGTTTCCCTAATTACAGCAAAATGACAGTAGCGCATAATTACAGATGGCTACTTTTGACCTTTACGGAAAAAGTAGTATACAATTTTTAAGCGTTTAAAACGTGCATTGATCGGTGGATTAATCGAAGAAAAAGCCAATAACAAACACCAGCGGACAATCTCGGCCCGGTTATCCCGTGAAAAATTCCAGCTACAAAATAGGCGAGAGTGTCGCGCAAAATAAGAGCGCAACCGACGCGATTTACGTGCAAGTCACTCCTCTAATTTGGACATTCCCGCTCGTTAACTTCCATGACATCCTCTTGCTGTTGCGGCGATTATCTACTTTGAAATCCCCGAATAACCGTATCAATGGCGCTCGCGTCCTACAGTCCCTTTTTCGGGCCGAACGGCGCACTAAATCTTTCGATCGCTCCGCTTCATTGATCAACGAATGCCGATACGAGACTTTGTCGGCTGCTTGCTTCCGATTGATTCTCACGACCGTCTCGCCGCGAGACTTATTTTGAGCTCCGTTTCGGTTTTGATAGAGAGGTAAGACTTGAAATACTTGCTTCTGGGGAATTGTCCCACGGGATTCTCGGACTGGGACTCGTAAACGTTTACTGCTTCCTCGGTTGATTCCGCGTTCTAAATACACGAGAATTTAATTAAATAACCAGCGGAAACTAATTCTCGACTCTATTTCGCCGCAAAATTAGCAGACATTCGAAACAGCTGCCAATTCGGTAATCCAAAGCACTCGGATCGGACGGTAAATCGAGCCCGAAACCCTCCCGGTCTCACTTGGGCAGCTCTGCTCCTCCAAAACAGTCGTGCAGGCGACATTAAAAAGTGAATTATCCGGGCGGCGTAAAGCTGCTTAGGCACCAGAGCTCCTGCACGGGCTTCGCTAGATAAAAAGAGAGAGGCGGCTTTTACGCCGCGCGGCGAGTGGTGGTGGCGGCGGCGGCGGCGACGGCGGCGGAGGCACGTGGAAGGAGAGAGACAGTGCACACGCAGGAGGAGGTGGGGTTATGGAGTGCGGAGGCACTTGTCGGAACATCGTCCGGCAGTCAGGCTGAAAACAGCGCGAGGCGCGCTTTAAGCCCCGCGCGAGCGCACACGAACCGAGGAGAGGGCTTCGATTTTCCGCGAGTAGTGCCATCGAGCTCGAGTCCTCGCCGCGAGTGTTATTGTCGTTCGGCTGTGAGTTGTGTGCTACAACCCCCACCCCGAGTGCCCCGCTGTCCCTTTCCCGGAGAAGAGCCCCGACGAGAGACTGTCCATAAAGCAAGTGTCATGTGACGGTGCCGCCGCTCTCTGCGAGGTCTTGTTTCGGAATTTCGGGCTCTCCGCCTTTTTCCCGATGTACACCGAGTAGAGTTTCACTCGCGAAAGTGCTGCACCGCAAAATCGATCGACGAACGCAGCCTCCTCGCGGGCTGCTAAAAATACACGTCAGGCAAAAAGGGACGAGAGGAGAGGAGGGACTGGCGCGAAAAATGAAAAGCTGCCGCCGCCGCCGCTCCGCGGGGGAAGTGAAAGTGTCGCTCGAGTTTTCTGGGCGCGACGCGAACGCGAGATTCTAGGCTGCTCTGCCCTCAGGGTCAGAAGTGCCAGGCGGCTGCGAGAAGACCTTAAGGCGGCCGCGAGTGGATCTTTGCCTTTTTTTGGGCGGCTGCTTTTCAAAACATGGAGACGCGAGAGTAATGCACGGAGGCTTATTATTTCTCTGTTCATTTTACCTGACCGCGTGACGTCAGGTGACGTTATTAGCATATAAACAGATGCGTTAGTCATGCTTTTGAGCTTGACTTGCGCTGAAAATTTTGAAACGCTTTCAAGGATAGTTTAAACGGACGGTTTAACCGTGTTTATCGACTGAATTAACGTATGTTATACTTTAGTTTTTAAAAAATACGATACTTCAATGAAATATTATACGAGCTGAGATCAGCGATTAACTTCGGACTGTACAATCTAGAGTTTGATACGTAAAAGATGATTAAAATTTTCGTTACCAAACGTAAACTTTAGCGATCGAAGCATAAAACTCTTCATTTAACTTTGACTAAATTTAATCTCATTCCGCGAAGTCCATCATAAACATTGTCCGTCATGAGAATCTTTCCGAAACACAATACCCACGCATTTATCTACGCCGAGCATAAAAAAAATTAGTTTGGCATTGAAATCCTTTAGTAAAAAGTAAACGTTAAATTTTTATTTCGTCCGCTGAAAGCAAAACTAAAATCCCAACGAAACTCATTATCAAAATCCCCATTACGAATTTCGTAACAAACGTAAAAGCAAACCAAAGCCAAGCGAAGGGACAAATATTGACGAATCGAGTCATCGGCTTCATCCTCGGCGACGACTTCCCGAACGTCGGAGGAAAGCTAAATAAGCCGCGGCGGCGGCACACTTACGACGAATCAAAAGTTTCTCCTAGCCTGCACTGCGCCGTCCGCGCGCGGCGTCGTTTTCACTGCGGCCGGTGTGTGTGTGTGTGTGTGTGTCGCGAGAAGCCAAATACGGCATAGGGGCGAGCGGAAACGATCGGCGACGAGCGACTTCCGGCGCACGGCCACTCTCTCCCGCGGGCACCGAGGCCTCTAATCGACTCGACATCGACACCGACGCGCGGCACCCCGTTTTTTTTTCTTTTTTTTCGCCTCGCAGTCTTCTCTGTTGTCTCTCTCTCTCTCTCTCTCTCTCCGCGTCTGTTTTTGCGCCATTTTTTCGCAGACGTTGCGGCGAGAAGGCCTGATGCCGGCCGTCTCGTCAAGGTTTCGTTGGCCGTTTGCTTCGGCGCTCTCGGTTTAAGTAACGAGCGTCTTTTTGACATTGAGGGTCCTTTTTTTTCCGAGCGCTTAATGTACCGAGAATTGATTTTGTATCAGGTGTTGCTACCGCGCCGAGAACCGGTTTAATTGGACACTAAACAACTAGTCTCTTTATTGCGGATGTAGATTTTTGATTCGGTTGCGCAAAGCTCTCTCTCTTTCCCGCGTTTATTGATTAATTTCACTTTCTCGCCTTTTCAGCCGGTCGAGAATAAAGAAGCGTCGAAATTTCATAAAATAGACGCTTTCACGCAAAGGTCTCTCTCTCTCAATTGAAAAGGAGACGGCCGCGCAGCATAATACATTGGCTCGACAAAAAAAAAAAAAAAAAAAAATCCACCGCTCGTGTGCAGCTACGAAATCGCTTCCTGCGCCTGGCGAAACTTTCACAATGGACGATAAAGTGACACCGTAATCGAGGACGGGAGAGAAGTAATCGCGCCGCCGGCCATTATTATTCGACCGGCATCAAGAAGAAAAAAAAAAAAAAGAAAGTTTCCCGGGGACTCGATGCAAATGCAAGAGAGACGGACGAAAATCGCGATTCCTGCGCTTCGTTTGCGAATCGCGCGTCACGAGCGCAAAGTCGAGAGCTTGGGCAACGTCGCGCGCAGCGCGCGGAGGCGGCTTAGGGCTCGTGAAAGTTTTTAGAAAGGTGCACACCGGCCCGCGGCGCGCGGGGAAAATTGCCGCGATCATCGGAATTCGATGGGATTTTCAGCCGGGGCTGCTGGGACTCGCGATGCGTCGAGCTTCGAATGCTTAACGAGGACTCGATCGAGTCTCTCTCTCTCTCTCCGATTTCGCCATTTCGTCCTTTTGTCGAGACTCGCTTTTTTCGTTTGCGCTTTTGGCGTTTGCCAAGATGTACGTTTGGTATTCTTTTCCGTGCCGCACCGTCCGCAGTATCTGGAACGAAATGGGATTTAAGTGAACCTTGCGTCTAAACCGTGAGAAAAATTCGTTTCTGCGCTCTTTCGCAATTGAACGACGTAGGCGAATACCGTGCAATGATGCACTTTTCTCAAGCTGACTCGTTAAATTCTCACTCTGCCGTAACAGAGTTCTGTTTGGAAAAAATCCTTCGTTTTCACCCTGGTTTCGTGCGCCGCTGCAGTTTTCCGAAGTTGAAATATGGAAATAAAAACGCAAAACGGCGCTCATTAACCTTGCTTATGACACACAATCTCCGTAAAGTCGTGTGAAAAAATAGTCGTTACTGGAAGGCTCTCTCGGCGAAAATGGAAAATTTCTTCATAAAATGCTTAAACAACAGCGAAGAAATTTGGGTCGAGAGCGGGAATATCTAACCTAGACGTGGATGTAATTGAAAAATCGCGCTCATTTCGAGTGAATTTATCGGCCTCTTTGAAAGCCGCGCACGAAGCCTCTCCTCGAAAGTTACGTTTCACTCCTCTCCTCCTCTTAACAAGCATGCTTTTTCCCGATAGGCATGCAAAGCAGCCGCGCGGCGATCGAAGCTACCAAAAACTCGTCGGATGCAGGCGATTTTCTCCCAGACTGCCTAACCCACATATCGCGAAATCGATAAAGCTCTCTCTCTCTCTCTCTCTCGAAGGGGAAAAAGCGACGTCGCGCGCTTTCGGAAATCGCGTGCCCGCGACTCATTATCGGTCGCCCGCGGCTCGCGCCGCGCTTCGGGCGTCTTATCGGACTGTGACGTCTTCATTCGCCGGCCCGACGTTGGAAACTTTGTTTGTTCTCCAAAAGTAAAAAGCCCCGAGGCGCTCGCCGATGCGCCTTTCCGAGGCTTTTCACTGCACTTTAACGTGACTTTTCATGCTTTTGCAATTACGGATAGTTACCGCGTTTTGAATTAGTGGAGCGTGCCATTTGTCTTCGGCGGAAAAGGGATGGAATCGCGATGAATGAAGAGGCGCCTGCAACGTCAAGTCCTTTGTAAGATACACTTCCGAGCGACAAAACAAGGCAGTTCAGCCTTCGGTTCGACGTTTAGGAAAAGTTTCTGGACGGCCAAATCAAATAGTTGAGGTGGGAAGGTTATTAGCGACGTTTTGTCAAAAAGGAAAAAGTATTTTTCAAAATTAAAAAATAGTGACACGTTCAAAAGTACAACGTTAAACCCGAAAATGCATCAAAATGTCACAGAACTTTTATTTCTATTTTAATTTTTCTTCCGAGGTAATAGTTTTTTTAATTTTTCACAATATGACGCTCATTTGCGTTAAAACCAGTGAGTCATTCAAGGCTTAAGAAGCTTTAAATTGCTAAACAATTACACTTAAATCAACTAGTATAAATTTGTTTTTTAATTTTTTGCACTTAAAAAAATTTAGAAATTGGTAAAATGCAACGATTAAAAATCTCTATAAGATATCTTGAATATTGAAAGATCAGCATAAACATTTTTTCGCGATTTACAGGTGAAATTTTACGGATATATATTGAGAGTTTCACTTTTGAATCGTTTATTTTTGGCGATCGAAAGCTTTAATTATGCCCTTCTGACGTGCAGTCCGTTTGACAAATTACTTCTTCAGTTTATCTGTGGAATTGGTGCATCCTCTCTTCTCGTTCGTAAATTATAATGCTTTTAAGTGAAGATCCTTTTTAATTAGCGCGGAATAGCTACAATTTTTCCGACTCTCAACTTTCTAAAACCTCTCAAACTAATAAATACATATTCCCCACGCAAATACGAGTGTAACAACACCCGGTAATTTAACCGCTAACGAATTTCGATCGCAGGCACAAAACTGCCCTACCCCGGTTTCCAATTACCCGCTCATCCGAGGAAAAGACGAAAATCCACCGGGGAAAGACGAGAAGCGCGCGCGCAGAAGCGCGAAAGTTCGCCTCGGAAGGAAAATTCGCACACGGAGGCGCGCGATTAGGTCGCAGTCACCGGCGCCGGTCGGAGCAACGACACGCGAGAGAGGCTCTCCCGAAAGGCTTTCTCCGCGCCGCGCGCGCACCGGGAACTTTTACTTTTGCCGCCGCAGGCAAATTCACGGGCATTATACAACTTTGAACGACAGAGAGAAACTCTCTCTCTCTCTCTCTCTCTCGGCCTCCCGCGTGATCTTCCGCCGATGCGTGAGCGCGAGATGCCTTTTGTTCAGGCCGTTTAGACACGAGGAAACGTGTATGCGGATTTTACGAGGCTCTCTCGTGGACGAGAGAGACCGAGGCGCTCGGCTGTGCGAGTAAAAGTCTTTCATTTCATTCGAAAACGTTGCACCGATATCCGTTTTCGTCAAGCTGACGTCAAAGTTCACCGAATGCTTCCGTTACCTTTAACCGAGTTTTTTTTAACTTTCCCCGAAAGTGGAATTGCGCGTTCTTAATTCATCGGGTTTACACTTAAGCGTGGCAATGTGGGTTAAGTAGATATTTTCTTGAAGCTCTTTCGGAATATTGATAGCGATACGTAGATGCTTTATTGATATTGTTCCATTCGTTTTAAATAAACTTTTAAGCTCGTAAACGAGATATTTTAACTCGTTCCGTTCAACGAAAGTTCAATCGAAAAGAATTCCGGTACAAGATGCTCTATTTTTGTTTTTGCTTCTTAACGACTCGACCTACATTTACGTAGATAAAGCAAGCAGGCTGAGGCGCATCGCCTAAAAATACATTTCCTTTAAGATCGCTCTTGGTGTAAGGTATCTGGAAAACTCTTGATTTTTTATAATTATTTGGTGGTCAGAATTTTACAATTACGAAACGCAATTTTAATGAAGCTGCCACGAGACAAAATGTCTGAACTGTTCGCTAATTAAGAAAATTAAGGGAATGAATTCATTAAAGCATCAAAAGGAGGTAACTAAAATGAAGACATACAAGTGTAAAAGTTTCACAATTAAGGTGTCACAATACTGGAGCTTCACTCTGGCCTGACAGTATATTCAAATTACTTGAATTTTAGCACTCGTATGTCCAAACTAAAATTAATTAAAACATAACAAGCATCAGACATAAGCAACGTTACCAAACCGTTATTTAAGTTATTAAATCTTCGCGAGTACTTTGCTAAATTTTTATATGGGCGAACGATTACGTTTTACTTATATTGTAAAAAGCTGCTATAAATGTAAAAAGTATAGCAGTAAAGCAGCTCTTATTATAACATTTACCGTCCTCTTAATTTTATTTAAAAACTAATTGATTCTTTTAGTACCGTGAATTTTTCTTCCAAAGAAGGCAACGATCCTCAATAATTCTGTTATCGTACCTACGTACTCTTTGCAGTGTTGCAACAAGTACATTTTTATAGTACAGCCTACACAAACCATTACTTCGGGTTACATAATTATTTTATGCGTACCTACAATTCCTCGCGTAAAAGTATGTCCTATCTCTCGTTGCTTATGTAATTTCAGTACCGATCCTGTAATGCTTATTCATCCTGCTACATCTTCAAAATGTATAAACATGCATTTCGCAACCCAGTCGAGTTATGCTCCATTCCTTTTATTTAAAATAATCACTGGACAAACTCGCTTCTGAATTCAAATGACAAAATTCTCGCCGATAAATAAAAAGTAATATTCCGCTCCTCTAGAAAAGCGAGCGGCCTGCGTGCATTTCCGAAGTAGGATTTCTAAGCGGGCCGTTAGCCGCCTGCCGCGGAAGGCGCCCTCTTCCGAACATTTACACCTTGTTAAACGCCTAATTAATGCGGCCCGCGCGCGTAAGACTTCCGAAGTGTGTAAGCGTATACGCACGAGAGCCCGCCGGTAACATCATTAATTTCATAGCGCGACTTTCTTCGCGCCGGTTTTTATCTCTCTCTCTCTCTCTCTGCCTTAATTTAATACCAGTTTACCTTTTCGAAATTAGAACAGCTCCCTCGTTTTTCATTCGCGCTCTGACTGCTGAATTTTTTTTCACTTCTTATCTGCTAATTGATAATTCTTTGAATACTCATTGCTGATCATTCGCGTCATCGTCGGTGTAAACGAAAGTTACGCGTACTATCATGCAGCCGCGTCAATTTCACAGAAACAGTCAATGACTTACGTATAAAACCACTTGTTCTTTATAACCACCAGCTATTTAATATATTCCATTCTGTCTTGGAGAAAAGTTGCAAACAATTTTGCTTAATAAGTTGCCAACGCCGAAGTAAAGAGAAAATTTTTCTACTTATAATTGTAAATCGAGAACGCACATGTTCACACTCATTGAACAAATTAGGACTCGGTACAGGTTTTAAATCTAAAATGAAAGTCTGCTACCTGGGTTCATACTTTCTGTGCAGCCTGCCAGTACAAACTTGTTTCTTCATCCTCAATTTATTAAACCGGATGTGCACTCGCGGCTCTAATGTCTTTTCTCTGTAAAACTGAGATTGCGTACGGAGTAAGCAATTCTTTTCGGAACCTCGACCGAACGCTCTTTTAAATTCAGGCTATTAGAAACAAAATACTGTAAATGTTATTCCTTTGGCTCATAAGACCGTTAAACTCTTTTATTGCTTGGATAACTTACATGTTAAAAGTTATTGAGTGTGTCATATGCGGGAAGGCTGTGATAACGATAAAGACATAACGGGGATTTGCGCTACCTTATAGACTTCTTTGCCAATACAGTATTACACTCGGCTTAGTGAAATAAAAAACATTTTTTTTTGTAACTAAATAATAATGTAAATAGATAATTTTTCAGAAACAACATTTAACGTGCAATTTTGCAAAAAAAAAACGGGTTTAATTGGAAAACGCGATCTTGTTATTAAAATTTTATAAATCAAGTTCAGATTGATGTTTCATTATTTCAGATAACGTGCGTTTAATTCCATTCGTGAGAAAGGACGTAAGAATAACATTGTCATTAACAGAGTGATTCTATCATTCTATGAATTGCGGTTTTTTTCAATTACCGCGGAATTCTTTTAGAACGGGGTCGAGCTGCGGCTTTTAAATAAGCAATTATCAAAATAATATTGTACCAGGAGTTATAGAAAATTTGTACTTTTCAAAAACTACTTTTGCATACAGAAATTTATCGGAGAGTAGGCGCATTCATTTTCCCAACGAACCTACTTAAAAAAAGATGCCGCAAGGTGAAATTTTATTTGTACCAGCTCTCTAATAAAACGCAAGGAAAAAATCAATATAAAAAAGAACAATAATCTCCGGCTCGCGCGTCGCATTCCTCGATTTCGGACCGCCTCGGCCGTTCCATCAGCCCCATTAAACCCTCGTCGAAGCCCAGGCGCGAAAATCAATTTAGCGAATCAAAGCCAATACACAGGGCGGAGAGCCCCAGAAAGGCGCATTCGGGAGTGTCGATAACCGAGCGGAAAAAAAGAAGGAATCTCGTCGCCTCCCGTCGCTCAATTCTCAGCTGCCGCCGCCGCCGCCTCGTCGACGCGAGGTTTCGAGGTCGCGAGCCGTACGTGCCTCGATTAATCGTGGCCCTGCCATGTGCGCCGAAGTCTGCGCTCTTCTTTCCCCGCGCGGCTTTTTTTTCCAGCGGCGTGGCGCCACGTGTCACTGAACCGAGCGCTTTGTCCCTTGTAAGCGATCCCGGGCTTCGATCGAAAGCGACGTTTTTACGTTGCTCATCGCGCCCGTTTTTTTTTTTTTTTTTTTTGCGAGACGAGCTTTATTTTCGCGCGGTTTTTTTCTTTTTTTTTCTTCGAAGCGAGCGATTGTCTTCGTTCTTTGTCGTGCTGCGAGATGGCTTTTGCCAATCATTAAGGACTTTCGTCTCTGTACTTCATTCCAGTTTGGTTCAGAATTATTGCTTTCCTACTTTTATAATCAGCACATTATGGAAGATCGATTATTTATTGCGCACTTAAAAGAAATTATCTGCACGTTGTTCATCAGACAAGTGAAAATTTAAACCTTACTTAAAGAATACTTTATTCATATTTACTGCACAACACTTGCATAAATCGCGCAGAGTGCGGAAACGAGCGGAGAAAGAAAGAAAAAAAACATAATAATAATAAAGAGCGCACACGTTGCGCGGCCCAGATGTTTCGCTTTATTTATCGGCCGCGCGTTGTTAATGAAACGATATATACTTGACCCACACTTAAAGTAGGCATGAAAACGACGGTTACGTATCGCGAATGTATTTCACGACCTACAACTTTTTAGTAACTATATAATACTCTGCGCGCGCGCGCGCGCACTCGTTAACGAGGAACGGCGCGGAACGAGAGCTAAATGTATATACGCAACGCGTGTGACCTAGGCAGGACGCGCGCCTACCTCGATGATTTATCGTCCCCTCGTAATTTATATTTCGAAAAGTAGCACTCGCCCGGCGTCCTGTAAATAATACGCGAAGCAATCGCAATTATCGTCGCTTATGAAACGATAACGTCGCCGCGTTCTGAAAAACTGAAAACGCAAGCAGTAAAACGGCGGCGACGGAGCATCGACTCAGCGTTTCGGGACGTGGCTCGACACACATACTATATCCCTTCCGAGAAAGAAAGAACGCTGTCGAAAAGCCAAGAGGCAGAGAAAATGCCCCCCCTTTCTTATATTCCAGCTGCTCTCCTCCGGCGCGAGCCTTGCCTTTGACAGGCCCATTACCGCGCGACGCCGGCGGAGGTAAGCCGCGAGAAAAGCGAATTTCCCGCCCGGAAAAAGCAGAGCGCGCGAGCGATTGCGTGGGCGTGTGGGCCGGCCTTTTGTGCCAAAGCGATTCCGCGGTGAAAAACCGAGCGTCCTTGAAAGTTGCCCTCGTCGAGAGGCTCTGCTTTGCACTTTTCTCTTTTTTTCAAGCTCGTAGTTTCACCTTTTTCGGAAGGCGATTATAATAATTAATTTACGACCGACGTATATACATGTGAAAAAGCGGGTTCCATCGCAAAGGCTTACTCGCTTTTTGGTAGAAGAATCGAGGGTATTTAATTTGGATTTAAATTGAAAACTACAATTCCCCAAGCAGTCTCTTTTCAGTTCCTTTGCATGAGAACGTCTTCTTTCGCAAAACGAAACTTCCTCCTCCTCCTCCTGCCGCAGGCAGTAAGAAATATTATAAGCATTTGCCGGTGAAATAGAAAAATTTCACGAGCAAATCGAGCCGAGAGCTTCCTTTCCTGAATGCATTAAAAACGAGCTCCGCCAGACAGCATTGTGCTGGATTTTCCAGTGAGAGACTGGCATATCTGCGCTCGCGATTGGTCCACTCGCGACTAGTACCTTTGGAAAAGCGAAGGGGGGAGTCTCTCGAGTGCCAGGAGAGAAATTGCCGGTGGATTTAATGAAGCGCCCCGCGGATTACCGGCCGAGCTTTGGCGCGCGTGCGCGCGACGTTTCACCTTTTTTTCTTCTTCTTTTTCCTCAGAGACGACGCCGGTCGGAAGAAAAAAAAAAAAAACACGTCGCGGGGATTTTTCCCGACGCGCGCTCGGGCTTCTGGTGCATTTATCCGAGAGAGCAGGCGCACCGTATTTTCCAGAGTGCGCTCGACCGGTTGACGAAGCATTTTCGAGAGGAGAGAAAGTCTCCTGGTTTGCTCCTGGGCTTTTTACGATTTTCTCGGCATTGTTCAATACTGCACTTATTCGTTCTACTTAGGTGCCTTTTATCGGACATGTCGGCCTAATGGAGGTCGCGTGGTTACGACAGTTTTTCAATGCCTTCGAGTAAAATAACAGATTGATTATGGTAATCCCCGCAGAGTTTACAGAGCAACAATAAACAGCACGAAAACTTCTCACCCGAGAGCGTCGTTAGCCCGCGAGAAGTGCGCCGGAAATCGTCGCGATCGCCTTTCTCCGCTTCTTTCGAAGCTCGCGCCAAAAAACTTTCGAGCACTTCCCAATTTTCCGGGAATCGTCAAAGGAGCCACTGCTTAGTAAAAAAAAAAAAAAAGCAGCCACCTTCCGGCGAAAGTCAAAGCACCAAAGCTCGGAAGTGCGACCGCGAAAAAGGCAACTTTTCAATGGCGCGGCGATATTGCTTCCTCGGCTTTCATACTGAGCGCTTACTTTTTTTATTTTTATAGTCGCGCGTGCGGGACCTTTGACTGCGTTTAATTACTGTCGCGCGCGAGGCAGAGGCCGCGCGGAAAAATAATTCGAGCCGCAGCGCGAAAAGTAATTAAGGTTATTAACGCTCTGGAAAATGCCGCTTTTGGCTTGAGTAAACGTTTTCGTTTACGAAATTGCGCTTTACGAGGCATTTTAATGAGAAAATATACACTTGTAATACAAAAAATACCTTTGTAATCGTATTGGTGGCTCTTTTTCATTGTAAGCCATTTTTATCATGGGAAATTTGACTCTTACGCAGAAATTCGATTTTCCGACATATTGAACACCGCTAGGCAGATATTTTCATTTCTTTTAAATTTTCTAAAAAAAGAAAAAAGAAATACCCGGTGTATTTGCACTTCTACGAACGCGAAAAAGCCCGGAAAAGCGCTTGCAAAGCGAAAACCAGTTCGCGCTTTTCCCGAAACAAATTCAGCAGCGAAGAGTTTTCACTCCCAATCAACTATATTTGCTCGGCCGAAAGATAAATTTTCTAATCGCATCTCGTCCAATCAAAGCACAGAGAGCAAAGCGGCCTCTGCGCCAACGCTCCCCAGCCGTATACACATTTAATCAGCTCCACCCTCAAAGGGAAAAGCAGCGTTTGCGAAACGTCAAAAACGTCTTTCTCCCGGGATCATTGCGTATTCATCGGCTCGAGTTCGCGCGCGGCTACGTGCGGCCTCCTTTTCTTCCGTTCCAGGACGCGGCGTGTCGCGCGCAAAGAGGATAGCTTACGGTATTGTGCTGCCCGTCGGGTCAGCTGTCGCCACGGCGCGCCGAGCGGCTACTGTTTCCCCGCCGCCACGCGCCAAAGGTCTACAATGAAATTAAACCGATATCGCTTTTCGTCCGAGCCGATTTTCGTCCTTTTAAGCGGCGGGGATAAACGAAAAGGCCGGAGCGTCGACCCCGCGCGGTTTTCTCGGCAAACCCCGAGCGTGCAAATTGAAATTGAAATTTTCTCATGGGTTGCATATAATTCTCAATCTCCCCGATTCTAATCAGCGATAAGCGAGTCTCCCCCCCACGAGCCGAGCGAACAATGCCCGATGGTACGTCTGTGCGACTTTTTCCTAACTCCCCGTGTGAGAACGAGACTCGTATTCGCGAGAGCGAGTATTATCTCGTGGAAAGCAGTCTCTGTTTACGTCTGAGAAACACACGGCGATGTATACGCTCGTGTATAAATCTCCTCGCGCGGCCCGCAGCTCTCGGTACTGTTTCTAAAGCGTACAGTTTTACTCTCTTCCTACTGTTTTTTTTTCTCTCTCTTCTTAAGCGTTAATTGATGTTTGCTTTCTACTCCATAAAGTTTTTCCGCAAACGAATCCAGGTCGCGCGTATATATAAAATTTGACTTTCCACGTTCTCGCCTGGCAACAATATTCGCCGCTAAAAAGTTTATAAAGCTTCGTTGCACTCGAAGCGTTTCAATTGAAACATTCTGAAAATTTACTTTGTATTCTAAAAATTACCGCGCACAAGATAATCCGAATTTTTAAATGGACTTTAAACCAAGGACTTTCTTCCTTTTATGAACATTCAGATTACTATATACATTCAAAGTATTACACGAAAAATTTCGCGGCGAAAAGTTTAACGGATATATTCCCCAAAGGCCGCCTCTAATCCGGTCAATTTTCTCCGGCTATCGACGTTGATGATGCAAAATCGATTTTCCCCGATGACGGCGACGACGTCAGCGGCCGTCGAGCGCGCCGTAAATTAGCGCGGCAGCTCGTTCCCCTGCTCGGGACTTTTTTTCCTTCTTTACGGAAGGCCAATTAATCATTTTGCGCCGAGTCGATAATTATAAGAGAAAGGCGTTACCGAGAGCCGCGCTTAATAAAGTCGTTCTCGCGTATCCCCTTACATTATTCAAAGGAAAGTGGACGCTTTACAGCGCATCTTTCAAATTTCATTATTAGCTCGCGCCGAGAGGGGGGCTCTCTCTCTCTCTCTCTCTCTGCGCCGCGCGATCCATCCATTTTGGTAATTAACACACGGAATTACAAGCTAATGGGAAAATTATCGTACCGAGCTGATCGACTCATCGGCTAATTAATCTACTTGTTAACCTGTAGCAGCCGATTCGATCTTAATATCCGATCGACTGTCGTGCGATAACGTGCAAAATCTAGGTTCGTTTGAGAAATTCGCATTTGATTCCCCAGGGGGGGTCAATAACCGGATCGTAAAGCCGTTTTACGACAGTTTACAACTCCATAAAACGGAAATAATTCATCAGCAGGTTGCATTCATTCGCGGGGGATACGTATTCCTCGCGAGGCGCTTTTAAACTGCCTTTCGGCCATTTTTTTTTTCCCGCCGCGCGAGAGAGCTTTCCTTTACGAGCGATGAACCGTTTCGGAAGCCGCGCGCAATCATCCGTATTATTCTGCGGAGCGGCGCTCATTAGAAAGTTTTTACGGGCGATGAAAGGAAAAGCGACGAGCCGGTTTCAAAGAGTGAAAACGATGCTCGAGTCCACGCGACTTAATTGCACGTTCACGCGATACCCGACGAATTTGAGAATGAAAAATGAGAGTTCGGGCGAGAGGCTTCGATTGTCAGACGAACGGCGAGAAAAAAGCTATTTCGGTTAGAATACATTGCAATTTTCCTGAGCAATTTGCGTTATCGAGAAGAATTTATTTTTAAGATTAGAAAATACGTATATAATTTTTGTATTCCGGGTCCATTAACATGAAGTTATGCGTAAATAATTCACTAATATACTATACATACAATCTTTGATTAATCATGTGGTTGATTGGCCTTCCTTCCTTTGGTTTATCGGCTTCATCGATTGCACTTAAATATATACGGAATCGAGGGAATTATTTGCAAAAGCAGTGCACTTCAATATCGACGAGCTCTTATACGCTATATGATTGCGCGATCAATAGGCTCGATGTGGGCTACGTGGAATAATTTACGACTACTCGTGGATTTTATTCAAATTAGTCCTCTACATTCCTGATATTTCGCGATAACTTTCACATATTTATTTAGCTCGACGTTTCCTTATCAAAGGAACGATTAAACCGATCCCGAGTTTTTGCTCCAGAATTAAATGTACTGCCTACCTTTTTTTACTGGAAATTATGCTTGGTAAAAAGTATGCGTGAAGGTCGGACGTAAATTCTTTTTATGCAAAATTTAATTGCTTCAGTTTTTTTATGTTGCGAAACTTGCAGTCAAAAGACGGTTCGATAAATTTATCGGAAAATTTTCCAGTAATATAATGTAATTCGCGAAGTGGAATCGATCCAGTCTAAAAATACCTCGCATAACAACGGCATAAGAATAAAAACTTTTTCACTTCCAGCTCTGCTCGATGATAATTTAATTTCCGAAAAGCTTTTATCGTATATTTTACATCATTTAGTACGATTATTTTTTACCATTTCGAAAGTGAATAATAAAAACCTCCGTTCACATGACACTTGAAGAGACTTTTTACATCGCAGACGTTTACAAGAGTCATAATAAAATGCAAAACATTCGCCAAATTCTATAAATAATATCATCAGTCACTCCGAAAGCATTGACCAAATTGAAATTCAACGAGCCTATAATAAACACCCACGAGAGCCTCTTATCGATCGGCTGGCTCTTCTCTCAACCGCCAATTCCCTTCGAACATACAAAGTGGAAATCAGTCCCCAAAAACCTGCACTGTTTCCACTCGGTGTGCTTATAAAGATCGAAAAAAAAAAAAAAACCAGCAGGTCGACCCGCAGGCGCGTCCTCGCGATTCCCGCAGCGAAACTCCCCCCAACGGCAGTTCCCGACAATGTGACATTCGCCGCGAGTGTTTAAAGTGGCGGGCAGAGTTTCGAGAGAGCGCCGCCAAAGGGTGAAAATACGGCAGGATGTACGGGGCGACGATGGTGGAGCCGCGGGACAGGCCGAACGGCGTCGCCGTCGGCGGCGGCCAGCAGCAGTCGCTCGGCCAGCACCATCACCACCACCACCACCACCAGCAGCACTACCGGCACCAGGTCATCAAGACGACGCGCGTCCACTCGAGCTCGCGCTCCTCGACGCGCGTCGTCACCGTCCAGGAGAAGGTCATTCGCTCGAGACTACAGCTCGGCTACTCGACGCCCACCAACTTTATCAACCGGTATTTTGGACTTTTTTTCTTTTCACTATAATTTTTATGAGCAGCTCTCGCCTTTTTCGGCGATTTCCTTAAAAGCCGCACAATGGGATGCACAGGCAGTCTCGGAGATTAGGAAGATTGAGCGGCTGCTTATTTCGTAGAAGCTTGTAATATGTTTTCGTACCGCGTTCGATGATTTATATTTTAAAATATTTCGCTGTTTGGTGTTTTTTTTTTTTTTTTTAAATAAATAAAGGCAAGCTTTTTATTTGTTTGCCGAACGTAACAGTTTTACGAAAAGCAAGTTTTCTATTTTCAAAGTTGCTTTGAAACTTCTTGCAATTGATCGAGTAGAGAACGTAGAATCAAATAGAAACTAGCGTTAATTGGATAAGTAACTTTAAGTGTTATTGGTGTTTACAGTTCCCTACTATAATCAGAATAATTGACAAATAGATTTCGACAATGAGTCAACAATAGAAACTATTAAGATTGTATAGCACAAGGAAGATCACATCTTGAAGTAAATATTTCCTCCTACAAGATTGTATAGTATGTGATTGACAAAAAAATAATCTTTAGAAATTGTTTTTTAATTCTCGGACATTCGTTTTCCAATAAAATTGTAACTCCTCTCATTTAATCAAACAATAAAACAATGAAAATAAATGAGATCCTAAAGTAATTGAAAGTTACTAGAGACGTAAAGCTGTAAAGGTCAAACGATTACGACCTCGGAATAAAGACCGTGAAATTCTTTATCGTCTAGATGCTCACATAATTCGATCGTTAACGTATAATCGCCGATGATAAAAGGTCAATCAAAAGCGCGAGTAGAGGGGGGGAGAAAAGCAATTTAAAAAAATCTGGGCAAAGCAACACCTTAGGTAACCAGCCAATTGCAAAACGAACGAACCAAAGGTTCACTAAAGTGCCGGTCGTTAAGTCAGATAAGGAATGTATGTCACAAACCAAGATTATGAAACAAAAGACAATTTCGAAAATTGTTCAATCTCGCAGGTAGCAAAATTTCAAATGCAAATACATCATCAACACCTTTGTACATCTCGTGTCAGTCACCTCTCAATTAGCTCGTACGAGAAGGGGACTAAAGTAATGCAATAACGACGTCCATTCCGCGATTAAAATCCATAAAAAGAGCGGTGCCGGGCGCGCGCAGCGGTAAATGACCAGTTAAGGCCGCTGAATAACTGGGTCGCGAAGCATTTTTACTCGCGCTACAAAGGAAAACTCGCCGCCGTGGCTGTTAAGTAGTACAAGTAAAGACGTCGAAATTGTACATTTAGCCGCCGGAAAACAAAAGCGCCCCGTACTATTCGGAGCGTAAACCGCTGTGCCGTTTTAAAAATAACCCAAAATCGATCCTCCCTCTCGCAATCTCTTATCTCCGTCTTATCTAATCGTTGGATCTCCCGCGACGCGGCCGAAAAATCGCGCCCGAAATAAAAAGAAAAAAACGCTAATCCGTCGCGAAAGAAGTCTCGGAAAACGAGGCGAAGCCTGCAGAACCCGCGGAGTAACGGGCCTCCCCCCGCGCGCGGACCGCGCGACTGTTATTGCGTAATGACAGCTCTATATATAGCCGTATCGCGACCGCTAATGCCATTAGGGATACGCGCAGGAGAGCGGAGAGCTCCGCGGGCGGCCGTCGAAATGGAAAAGCCCGCTTCCGGCGGCACGAGAGATATATAAGTCAGATGAATGGAGAGTCGCTTCTGCCGTCGCGCTGATGCGGATATGATGCCGGGGTTTGAAGGAGACTGATTGCAGAGCCACGGATTAGGGTAATAACGATTGATCATCGCTTGCTTTCCAGGCGCGGGAAAGGCGATTACGGGATGAATACGTTTTCAGGGGATCGCTGCTCGCAGCAGATAAGGGAAGCGGGATTCAGAATTTCGCCGATAGATAGAAACAAATCGTTTCCCATTGATAATTTGAAAAATTCTTCTGGTTTCAAGCTGTTGTTGATAAAAAACCGCTAAGCTGCTCTTACGCTTAGAAAAATAGTTGCTCGATTATTCTTGCTTGCGAGCGTTTCAACCGTAATCAAAATCACCCCGGCATTTAAAGAATTCACCGCGGAGTTAAAACCGGACTATTGACTTGACAGGTAAATGGCAATTATTTGTTTCCATTAATTACTTGTAAGAGCGACGAGCAATAATTCATGAAAGCAATTACGCCGAGCTTTTAGGATTAATTCTTTGTGCGCTCACCAGTCCTTTGACTGCTGAATTAACTAAAAGGCCTTCTCTTATTCTGTTTATGAACTTAATTTCCCGCTTACAAGTGTTTCCTGCGTGTAACAGCGGTTTAACACGATACACGCGACCCGCTCTATTGTTACTATTCAGCTTTTTACTAAAATTCCCAATAGAGGTTCAACGCGATAATTAAGGCTATTATCGGTTCATCGATTTCGGCGCATGTAAAGCGAATTGGAACACTAATTATATGCATAATTCGGGTACGAAATGTTCTTGAACACCTATTTAACCTACCAGCTGAAAGCAGTATTCAACTACAAAAAAAGGCGTCAAAGTGTTAGTTCGTTCAATCTGCTTCTATCTAAGGGCTCGTCTCAAAACTCCCCTCCCATCGTCCAGTTCGACCAATCTGTTCCCAGAATCGACGAGATCCTTGCAAAAGCAAGCCTTAACCAAAGCTCCGAACCTCTCGCGTGCAGACCGCATTCTCGAAATCCGAGAGAGCTAAAGGGGGCCTCCCTTGCAATAGTCCCCCCCGCTAATTGGAGGAAGAAAAAATGCGACGCGCTCTTTTTTCGCAAAGTGGTTCGGTGAACCTCGTGACCCGGTTCGGACTTGCGCACACGCGGCCGACGCTAATGGCAATCGGCGCTCGTTAATTGCTCGATGATAATTATGCTTGCGCCGCTGCGCAGCTGGCTCGCAAGCTTCGGGAGACTAAATATCTCTCTTTCTCTCTCTCTCTCTCTCTCTGCTGCCACACTTTAATTGAATTTCGTCGCCAAGTGCGACGAAATAAGCTCTCGCCGTCGCACCGCTGCCGAGGCACCTGATCACCTCGAGAAGGAGGTTCTCGAATGGAGTTTCAGATTGACTGATAAAATCTGCGCCGATAATGTTTCTAATATCTTTTGATGAAAAATAATGAAATTCTTATGCATCTGTAATTGAAAAAATTAGTATTACATAATTGATTTAGGTTGAATAAAGATTGTATTAATTGAAATATGTTTTAGTCATTATTAAAAAAACACAACTATTTTGTTGGATATCCAATTTAAGGACGTTCACACGATAATTCAAGTTCTTCGAATTTACTTGAAATTTGTACTATATGTCAATTTAAGTACGCTTTGTAAGCTGGTAAAAATTTCAACCCACCTTCCGATATTAAAATTTGAGAAATTCAATGTTAAACTTGAGCTTCTTAACACGGAGTTCCTATGGTAAGCCTCTCTAGGCAGCATATTTTTACAGATTCAGTTTTCTTCGAACTGTTGTGAAAAACTGCTTTATGATTCTATGAAATATGTATAGTAATATAGTACCAATTTTTTAACTAATTTTGAAGATATAGCTGTTCGAAAGATAACTGTTATTTGTATATAGCACGTTTATTTTCAAACATTGTTTTAATACCGTTGCTTTTACAATAAAATTTTTTAACTATTTTATTCGTATTACAAATACTAATTATAAAAGGCTATCATCATAAATTATTGTAATAAATTACAATTTTCAAAATTGCGATAAAGTTGACCACCGCTACTGCGTGTGAACGTCCTTAAGAAGTTTTCTTCCGGAGTAAACACTGAATAGTTAGCAAAAATTTTCTGCATTGCTCACTACAATACTATCCGACAAGATTACCTGTTCTTTTAAAACAACAGTCCAAAACCACTCTCTTTTTCCAAAATAAAAAGGGGCCCCGTTAATAAACAATTAAATAAATCCACCTCCGCATCCTCCCCGCAAACAAGAAAATACCGAAAGCAGCCCGCGGGGCAGCCCCGCAGAGATTTCATTCTAATCGCGTGCTTACGACGCGTGAAGTATGACGGGCAGCCGCTCTCGGCTTGTTTATTTTACACGAGTAGTACACCGTTATTACGGGGGTTGAAGCGCCGCATTAGGTACGCTCGGCCGGCTCGCTCTCCGCGCGCATAGCAGTCGCGGTATACGAAAATTCCGCCGTTAACGCGCGGGAAGAAGCGCACGACGAGGCTTCCCCCCCCGTCTGCATTTTAATGCACGCGAAATACCGTCGTGGTGCCGAATTGAATTTCTAATTTCGTGCAGGTACTTTTGCTCGCTGCTCTTCTTCGGTTAATTATTGTGATGGAAATTTTGCCGACTGACGTTCTTTCCACCTTTGTTGGCTTAGCTCGTTCGGCTTTGTTTCGTTTTCGCGTTTTTTGCTCGGTTGCGTAATTTCGAGGAAATTAATCAAGTAGAATATTAAACATTAGATTTTTTTTTTTATTATCTTCGCCGCTGGTAAGAATTACAGTTGCACAAAGTTGTTTTCTTCGCTTGCATAAAAAGCAATGCGATGAGTCATGGCTTAATTATTTTACGGCACTGCTCATCGGACTGAGAGCCGTAAATTAAAAATACTTATATAAATTTTCTACGCTTTCTGTAAATTAGTTTTCAAGAAATGCAGTACGTTAGTGATAAAATGCATAAATAATCAAGAAACATATATGCGTTGCATCATAGTGTGTACTTTAATATTACTAAAGAGGTTTTGTAAAATCAAATTCTTACGCAGGATAGGACTCTTTAAATAATTGTTAAATAAATAAATTTAAAGCAAGAGACGTAAATTTGGCGCGTAAAATAATAAATTAATATTTACCTTTTTACGCGGAAATGTATTTTACAATAATTTTCCAAAAAATTTCCGTTACCTCTCGTTCTTTAATTAAATTATAAGTGTATTATTACATCTCAAGCGATCCTATATCAGCGAGTGTCATCGTCCACCGGATTCTCGTCAATCGAACAAACGAAATTTGTGTCACTAACCTATCAAGCCCCCCTCTCCGAGCATCCTACTTGCAGACAATCCAAATTGAAAAGCAGCCTCGCGGAGAGAAACTCGCCACTCGTCAGTCGCGCTATATTTACCCACCGCGAGAAGCAAGGAAGGCACAGCGTAAGGAGGAAAAACCTCTGGAGTGCGCGGCGCTGCGCGTGGCTAAGGTTTCTCTCGAGACGAGCGGCTCTCAGACTCGCCGGCCGCGCGCACCTTCCGCCATCAGCTGCCACTTGGACACGCGCCGCGCGCGAGGCCTTCTTCTTCTTCTTATTATTATTATTTCTGCCTCCCTCCTCTCCTTCGCGGCTTCTCTCTTTATCTCCATCTGCCGAAAATCACGGCCGGCTTACGCTTTTTGTTTTTTCGGCGGCTAGGCGGACGATCGCGCGATATTACGGAGAAAAAGCTCTCGCGATTATAATTTATTACCGGCTTGGGCGCGGACGCGTCTCGCCCTCGGTCAGTGGCAGCTGATAACATCTGCAGTGGCGACTGCTTTTTCGATCTTGATGGAGGCTGGTGGATGCGATTTTTATTTTTTTTTTTTTTAGGAGCCGAGTTGAATTTTTTACCTTGTTAACTGATTTTACCGAAAGAAGGCGTACGAGTTTATTATACGACAGCGGTTATTTTAAAGCCGCGCAACCTGATTCCAATTGGCAGAAAAAGAAGAGTATTTTCGGTGAAAATCAATCGATCACTTTTAATCATTAAACTGGGACGGATTTAAAAGCACACATGTCCGTGTGCTCTTCCATATTCTGTCAAAATATGTATCCGAATCGGTGGAACAACAAAAATGACTCAAAAATCCAACCACCCCCCCCCCCCCCTCATCAAGCCAGACAACGAAAATGACCTCTCCATTGACGATCCAGCGGAGTGCTCCTTTGAAAAATGCTCCTTAAAGCGAAGCCCTCGTTCTTAAATCCTAATAGCCGCGGCTCGCGACGCAGGCTGCGCCAACAACAGCCCCGCCATATGGCTCGCTCTCCATCTCCTGCAGCTTCTCCGGAGGAAGGAGGGGGCAGGTGTAAGAAGACAATCGCGCGTCTGCTCGGGGCAGACGAAACCCTTGACTGTGGGCCGCGCGGAGCGTGCCACCGGCAGATGTTCGCCGCCTCCTCGGCACGCGTGGCTCTCTCTCTCTCTCTCTCCCTCCCCCCTCCCCGGGCGTATATACAATCAGGCAGGTGCCGCGAGCGACGATGATCGCCGCCTGCACGTACGGGCCACGCTTCTTCGCCTCGGGAGGGACCGACTTTTCTTCCGTTCGAGAGCGGACCCGGTTTTCCGAGGGAGGATGTTTTTCGAGGTTCGAGGACGCGGCGCATTGTGACTTGGGACGAGGTTGACGAGATTGGGGACTGTATTGATTGCTCGGCGGGAAAATTTACGGATGTTGATTGAAGCGGTGCTGAATTTATTTTTATTGGGAACTGGAATATTGCTGTTCATTTTTATGACTCTTGGAAGGAAAATTATGAAAAGCGTATAAATTTTCTGTTAAAATACATTTATTTTATTTCTCCATTCCTTTTTACTTTATCACTAAATTGCGCAACAAAAAATCGTTAAAGTACATTTCATTAGGTAGAATTAAACGCTAACCTACTTTTATTTCAATTCTATTGATTGAATTACTTGGAATCAGTGAATAGCTTTCGAATTTTTCATTATTTACTTAAGCCATTCTCATTCCTCTTGAAGCACAGCACTTACAAGTCAAATATAGCTGTGAGAACGGAATAAATCAGTCGATCCATTGACTTTGATGAAACTAAATCAGGTCAATTTACCAGTAAGGTTAGCCGAACAATTTATTTAGCTCCCCTTAATATCCATTCAATCTCCCTCGAATCTGCTGGCTGCAGTTAAAAAGGCCCTTAGAGCTCCGGTAGCAAAAAAAAAAAAGAGAAAAAAAAAACCCAGCTCGACCCAAAAAGCGGTCGAAAACATTTCCGTCAACCCCGGCCGCCCCTCGAGAGCGGCGTCGCTCTTCCTCCGTCTTTTCCATTCTTCCGGCTCTCTTCCGCGGCGAAACTCCATTCTGCGATGATGCACACTTTTATCTCGACTTGCACTCGAGCTCGGAGTGCCGCGCCTCGGTGCGCTCGGGCCGAAATGAAGCCGCGGCCTGAAAATAGAGAGGCACATCGATCGATTACACGGCTCTCGCCGCGGCGAGGCGCGATTGTGTCCTCTTGTGTCCCTCTCTGGCTTTATTGCGCCGCGCGCGATCCACTTTCACTTTGCGGCGGGAAGGGCGGGGACCGTTCCGTGGAGTGAATTAAGCCCTGCTGCTGGATTTACGCCGACTGAGCTTGGCTCTCCTTGATTTCTGGGATTAGAGCGCGCCTGAAAGGGACGGGAAACTGCAGCTAATTTCGCTTTTCTCTACAGCAATAAAGCGAGCTTTTTGGTAGATTAGATTTAGTTCAATTAATTTTTTACGTAGAAAGAAGAACTTTTAAAATTGTTTTATTTCATATATTTTAATAACCCACAAGTTGAACTTGTTTTATAAAATAATATATTCGTAACAGATGTCTCTTTACTAGAAGAAACAGTTCAGGTAGACAGTAATCTACTTAGGAGCTCATCGTTGCTTATAGAGAAATTTACCTCCCGTGGGTATTATTGGTAAACACGGCTAATCCAAAGGCCAGACGACAACGTAAATATTCTCGACTCCCTGTCCAAACGATTCTCCGGCGTCGTAAGAAAGGAGCCGCAGAAGCGGTCATTTAAAGTTTAAACGCCTTCATCGATAAAGAAAATGCGCCGCGCTCTCGTTGCGTAAAATTTACGAGCCGAGCGAGAAGTCCAAGAGCGCATTTAGGCGTGAAGCTCGGCTTCTTCAATTCAATGAAATCTCCGGAGCGCGGCTTCGGGCTCGAGGAGAGCCTCAATGATCCTCGGCTACCTGCTGACGCTGCCGCCGGTTTTATCCTTCCTCCCGATGTTAACGCGGCGAACAACAGCTTACGGAGCTGCTGCTGCTGCCGGGGCCCGTGTATTTTTACCCTCGCAAACGTTTTTCGTCCGCCCCGGAGATACTTCCGCTTTTTCTTTCTCCTCTCGTTTCCTGCTTAGGAAGCTCGAAAACGGCTGCCTGTTAAATCTTGTAAAGCCCGACTGCTCGGTTAGAATTAATGCTGCAGACGCGGATTTATGTCAAATAAAGAGGGAAGAATGGACATTTTTTCTTACCGTTATAAACAATGATAATGTATTTAAAAACTGTTTAAACGATTGAAATGAAACAGAGAAGACAATCTTTGAAGACAAAAAAAAATACTTTATTCGAAAACAATATCTTTTTAAAACAAAAAAAAAAATCAAAGATCAGCTGTTTGATTCAGAATCGGATATTTATCCGAATATTTCTTAATGTGCTTCTCCAGACTGTCCTTCTGTCGCTCTATGTGCTCAGGCGGGGTGTGATACACGTCCGAGAACAGTTCCTTCCAGGAGGGTTTCGCCTCCTTCTCAGCCTGAAAAATAGCACCGAGGATCGACTTCTTACAAGTGCGGTTCAGTTCCTCCTCCTTCGCCTGATCCCACATACGAAGGTGCTGCAAGTACTTCCTCAGTCTCGCTATGGGCGCGAAGCTCGCGTGCATGTCGATCTCCTCGCTGGATCTGTAGGCCGTGCTGTCGTCGGACGTGCTGTGATGGCCGATCCGGTAGGTCATGGCTTCGATGAGCACCGGCTTCTTATTCTTCGTGGCGTAGGCTCTGGCTAATTTCGTCGCGTTGTACATGGCGAATATGTCGTTGCCGTCGACTCGGATCGTGTTTATGCCGTAGGCCGGTCCTTTCGCGGCTATACCGTCTCCCTTGTACTGCTGTCGGCTCGGGGTCGAGATGGCGTAGCCGTTGTTCCGACAGACGAATATCACCGGGCAGTCGAGGGTCGCCGCGAAATTGAGAGCCGCGTGGGCGTCTCCCTCGCTCGCCGCTCCTTCGCCGAAGTAGCAAACGACGCACGCGTCTCTCTTGAGGTGTTTGAATCCGTAGGCGGCGCCGACTGCCTGCGGTAGCTGAGTGGTCAGAGGCGAGGAGACCGTCACGAAATTCAGGTCCTTGGATCCGTAGTGAACCGGCATCTGCCTTCCCTTGTTTTTGTCCAAGCTGTTTCCGTAGCACTGGTTTATAAAGTCCGCAAAAGTGTATCCTCTCCAGAGTAGAATGCCGCTTTCTCGGTACTGGCTGTAAATCAGATCTTTCGCGTCTAGAGCCGCGGCCGATCCGATTTGCACCGCCTCCTCGCCGTAGTTCGTCATGTAAAACGAAATCCGACCCTGCCGCTGAGATTCGTATAAAATTGTATCCATCACGTTTATCGACACCATCGTCGTGTACATTTTCAGCAGAGTCGTCTCGTCTAGTTTCAGCTCAGCCAGACTCGGGAGAGAGCTGGTATTGCTCAAGACTGTGTACGCCGGAATAGTCTGGGCGTAGTTTTCGTTGATAAAAGACAGTTTATCGGTGTAGACGAGCCTTGGTTCTGCGCTTGTTTGACACCCGCGAAGTACGATGCGCCCGCCGAAGGCGAATTTTTTCAGCAGCTTCGACATCATTTTAATTTATCGGCACCGACGACTGTTTGCTTTAAAGACAAATCGTCATCACTAGATAAAAACAAGTTCGGTGCTTCTCAGTTTTTGCTTTGCACTAGATACGTTTCAATTTTATCTTCGTGTACCAGAAAGATCTTATTTCCTTTCTGAAGGCTGACGGCGGATGAAAGGAGGTGCAGGGAGGTAGCACCGATCAAGTCCTCCCTGATTGACAATCCTTGATCTTCAGGTCATTGACACTTTGTCCGAAGCCCTCTTGCAAAGGTCAATATGTTAAAATATGTGTACACGCGCGCTGTTGTCTTTCGATGGTAATAAACTCCGATCTGCCGATTTTTTTTTTTAAGCTGCGGAAAACAAAGCAAAAGTCAATCGAATGCTGATTCCACGAATTAATTAAAAGTACAAAATGACATTTACCAACTGCCGTTCAAAACACCGCCGACTCCGCGTAAAACCTCTACCTGCCGAAAGGTAGTCCGAAATGCCTGTAATCTCCTTCGAAACTATCGTACGACGTTGCCAAGAATCACGTGTACCCGCGAAGATTAGACGCCGCTCGAAGGCGACTCTTTCTTACGCTCGTAGCCGCGACCAGCTGAGACAACGGCTCTTATCGGACTGACTACCGCGAGGCGTTGATCGGCGCGCAGCGACGCGTGCATATCTAATGTGGTGCGAGCTCGAGCGGGGGGGAATACGTTTATCGTCGAGAACACTGGTTTAGACTGTGCGCTCTTATCAGCCGAAAACTGTTTACAACCGCGAACTCATGCGCAAACACGTCACACGCGGCGCGATAAACAAATCGATCACTGGACCGTCTTTGTCGCGTTTGCGAGTTTCTCGGGGCGATAAATGATCTCTAAATTTAAAGCAGTGAAAAATCACTGATAAGCGGTGCATATGCACTACTTTTAAAAGTCAAAAGTAGGTAACTGATTAATAGTGAATGTGCACTGCAACAAGTAGTGAAAAGATTCACTATTAACAAGTTAAATATTCACTCTGAAAAACAGTGTATTCTCGCTGGAAAAGTAGTGTGTTCTTGCTATGAAAAACAGCGAATTGCCGCTCGTAAGCGACAGTGTATTGTCACTGTAAATAGTAGTGAGTTCTTTCTCTTGACAGCAGTGAATACTTTATTATTAAGAATTCGACAGTTCACTGCATTAATCTTGAATATACACTGTTTTATTAATGAAAATTCACTAGAATCGTAGTGAAAATTCATGAAAACGGTGACCATGTTGATTATAACGAACTAGTGTATTTTATTGTAAAACATAATTATGATGTTTTGATAGCTTTCTTACTTTCTTGAGCCTATTAAAATGGGTATCAAAGATCAGTTAATTTACTACTGTAATAAAATACATTGGTCCGTTGTGATCATGGCTGCTATAAATTAAAAGAAATTAAAAACAATAAAGTCAATTAATTAAATTTTATTATTTTAATCGCGTGGGCACAAGTGAAGTTGTTGGCACGTGGTCTCGGCGGGAAAGAAAAATCCAGTAGAAACACTGTGAAGTTAGTTACATACTCACTGAGGCAATGACCAGTGTTCTAATTGGATTTTTCAGTTATGATTAACTGATTTTTTAGTAAAAAGCGCAGCCACTGCAGAGATTAGTGATATTTTGACTGTCTTACATTATAGAGAAATAAATTCACTGTAAAATTAATTATATATTCACTGATTTTTCAGACAGTAAATGTTTACTACAAAGGTAGTGATTGTTTTAACTGTATTTCTCAGTTGAAATATATTTACTAGCTAATTAGTTGATTATTAATTGATTTTTCAGTGAAAAACGCAGTCACTGTGCGAATCAATGATATTTTCACTGCTTTAAATTTAGAGACTGCTCGTGAGTGAAATCGGCGACGTTGAGAAATGTTATTGAAACGTTTACGTCACGAGCGATGTATCGATAAAGGCCGCCAAATCAGCGGGGGGGCCCGCCGCGGCCAGCTGACCGCACAATACATAACTCTGCGCCCTCTATCGAAGCCGGCAATCTCGAAATTATCGGTTCGTCGTTTTAATAAGCTAATTAGCTACGTTTTTCGCTAGGCTCTCGGAAGCCGTTCGAACGGCAATTTCTCGGAGAGCGCAGGAGTAAGAAAAAAATATGTAAATACTCGTGAAACCGCTGATAAAACGGAGAGCGACGAGCCATTGTGGCGAGGCGCGTTACAGTACAGGTTGAAAACTATACAATTAATGCGGCAGACGAGAAGGAGCAGCGCAGCTCTCTTTGTAAGCAGCAGGCGCGTGTATATATCTCTCTCGAAAATCGTTTCGCCTTCCTGCCTACGGCATCCTCCAGTTAACCACACTGGCTGGCTCCGGCCTCCCTCTCCCTCCCCGAATGTTCTCCTGCACGCGTTCGAGCAGCCGTAAAGGACGGATCCTCTTTTCCTTATGGGCCTCCGCCTCGAGTGTATAGCAGCTGCCGGCGGACGAATCCCTCAGTCCTTCGGCCGCGCTCGACTGAGAAGCTTCTCTCTCTGTTAGAATGGTGCAGCCCGCGGTTCTTCAACAAGTGCTACCGTTGTTCTTTCGTCGCAGCGAGCGAGCTTAGTAGAAGATTCGCTCGCTCTCCCGAAGTGAATCGCGCGTGCACTGGAACAGTGATTGTGGGTGCTCTTGTGGTTCGACTGCCGCGCGTTGTTGCGCGAGCATCATCATTTTGAAGAAGCGCGGCGGCGGCGCGCACAGGAAGTCGGCCGGAAACTTATACCGTTCGTTTTCCGGCGTATATACGTTAGAATATCTGCCGCCGTGAAAAGCCGCGCGTCGTAACCCCGGAAGCCGGAAGCATTGGGAAACATTATGGCCAAGTCGGCGCAATAAAGCCGAAGATTTCGCGAAGTCTATCGCTCGACTATAAAGCAGAAGCCAGAGCAGCAGCACCACCACCACCTCCACCACCGCCGCCAGGATGATTATCTTCGTGTCCGGATTTTTAGTGGGGTACGTCGAGCGTGACCTCTCCGGTCACGGCCTTCTAACCACCTGCGCGCACACCTCTTACGTGTCTGCGTACTTTTATATATGCCGTCTGGTCCGAGGGGAGTCCCCCCAGCCCTTGCGTGCCTTTTTTGCGCGGGTTCTTGTATTTTTAATCGGCTTCTCTTCCGGTCTGCAATTAAAACTTTGTCTGATTACGTTGCTCTGCCTTCGTTACATTGACGATTGTTATTTTTTGCTTGAATTTCTTGTTTTCTGGTATCAGAAGCGGGGAGTGAAACGGGACCCTCGTTAGTTTGAATTTATCGGAGCGCAAATGGATTTTCTCGAAAGCTTCGCATTATTAAGCTTTTTGTGAATAAATGAGCCAACGTATGCATAGAAATTATATCATTCCGGAAATTCATTGCTTTACAACTGTGAATTATTGGGTAAATGTATTTGCTCATAGTTTCAAAGCAAGAAACGTCGATACGAGATCAATTTATTTACGCAAATGTATCCTCTATCATAACTAATTCCCAACACATGGAAACAGTTCTGCATCGAAATTAATTATCATGATTAAACCTATCTTAATTATTATCAAACAATAATAATTTATGCATTACGTTTGATAGGCGTCATATTCTCTTGTTTTAACTGTTTTAGTATATTTGATTTTATTACATAATATGGAACTTCATAACTTCATTTTTTTTTTTTTTAATCACAGTCTATTTATAAAACGAACTGAATAGTTGCGCACAATGTACTCGAACACGAATTATAAAGTATCAATTCGTTGCAGTAAACTTTTTTAAAAAAGAAAACAAAAACACTCCTCCCGCCACTCTTTAATTACAATTCTCCAAGTATGAGCCCTCACCAAAATTTCAAAGAGCCGGAAGAGCACGTGGAAGGCACGATATATTTACGCGCAAGAAGCCCTCCTCGTCAGCCCGAATATTAAACCAAGTCCTCCATTATCCCCGGAGCGATTCTTCGGAGAAAGTGCACATAATGCCGAGATGCTTATCCGCCCGGCCGAAAAATGAAAAATTTCCCCTCCCGGTGACTAAGACCGACAGGGGCTGCATCTAAGCACCCGGGGGCGGCGTGATTCAAGCCTCTCGCGAGAGAGAGAGACTCGTCGAAGGGCCGACTGATTCACGGCGGCTCGGCACGCGTCCGCGGAGAATATCAATGCTCTCTCGCGCGCACCTGGCGCGTGCCGCTCCGGCAGCTGCCACGCGTCTCTCTCTCTCCCACTCCTTCCTGCCTCTCTTTTTCGGGCCCCCGAGCGCCGCCTGCTGCAGTTGTCCTGATTCCTGCGCTTGCTCGAGCTTTTTTTTTTTATTTCGGAGGCTCGCGACGATGGTGTATCCGCACACCCCGGTAACGAGCCAGCCGTTGTCGATTTTTAAAGCGATTTCGCCGCGTCGGTTTTACGAGGGTGCAGAAGAAGTTAGGCGAGTCTCGCTGACTGATTTATTACCCGTCGACTATAGGAAAACTATGGGTTTTCAGTCTTCTGTTTGTAAATTTTCAAGCCCTTAATGACTTTGCATTTGGGGTCATTTTAGGGCTCGGAATGCGAAAACGATAACAGTAGGCTCTTACGGGCAGAGTGCACGACCATTTGAAATTCATTCGCTGCGGAATGATGTTTGGCGAGCCGTCATTGGAACTAATCTTTCGTGAAATCCGATTCCGCAAATACAGATTGCTCTGTTAAAGCTCAGTCCCCGCGAAATGCCGACGCTAAAGCGCATCGGAAGCGGATTCCCTTGGGCAACACAATGGAACAACACGATGCAAAAAATTTTGCGCGAATATACGTTTCGTTCGGCATTCATTTTCAATATGCGCGCACGTTCAATATATACGATTCAATTGTGCTGCTTGTACGGCAAGAAAAGGGACGGACGTGTCTGGAATTTCGTCGAGGAAGAAACCTCCAATCTCTATGTACGTCTCTCTCTTTCCCTCTCTCTCTCTCTCTCTCTAGTGATGGAGCGCCTCGTGCATACGTAGCCGGAAATTGCGTCTGCTAATCAAACTCGCGTGAGCCAATCGGATATTGGTTGCCTCTTCTTCTCCCAATATTAGTGCGCACGAATGAAAAATCGGATGTTTGCACAGTTCATTTACACGTTAAATGAAACTTTCTGTTCTACAACTTTTTATTTACAAACGAAAAATACACGGGTAAAAATATACGGTCAAAACGCCAAAAGCAAAAAAATATATATACCCATTGATTGCAGGAATGAAGCCGACAGTTTTATTTACGATCCCTTAGCGCCGCTGTAAAATTAACGTTTAGGCACACAAGCATTCGATCCATCAGGATTAACGGCAGCTCATAAATCGCGCCCGATCGACTTTTACTGAAGCAATCGAACTAATTGCAGCGATGCTCATTAAACGAAACGGATACAAATCGCTCGGCGCCCCGACCGGACAACTGTTGTCGATCGTGCGAAAACGGCTTGTAAACTTTCACTTTTTCCTCCTTACGAATCAACGCGGCAATTTCGTCATGCGCGCCGTCGCCGCCGCTCGCACACAAGTGCAAGTCCCCCCATTGTTCGCGAAAACAAAACCCCGATACTTTACTCATACACCCACGCGCCGACGGACGCGTCAAAATCCGAGCGAAATAAAAGCACCTGCCCGTAAAAAGGGCTCGCCCGTTCACGCACCGCTTGGATATGGCTCCATAAATCAGCGCCGAGGAAAAACGCGAGCCGAGGTTACGACGGTTTCATGTAAATTCTCCCCTGCCTTCTGGACTGGATTTTTAGCCCCAAATAATTTCAATGATAATGGCGCGCGAATGAATTGCAGCGCTAATTTGCGGCTTGCCGATGAATCATAAACAGATACTCCCCAGCATTTCAGAGAGAATGCGCTTTCAAAATGAAAATTGAAATTTCAAAAGGACCCATTGAGCATACATTCCCAGCGCCCCTCTTAAGAAACAGCTCAGCCAACCCAGTACGCATACCTAACGATTCGCTCTGCTTCCTCAGCTTCCCCCAGAAGATGGAGAGAATCGGGCCGGCGTCGAAGAGCCACGTGTACTCGAGCAGCCAGCAGCAGCCGGCGCTCTCCTCCTCGTACATGACGGGCCAGTACATGTACAGCCAGAACTACGCGCACGCCCCGTACGCGGGCGCCGGCCTCCAGCAGTACCCGCAGCAGCAGCACCACGCCGGCTACGGTCAGCCCCAGAGCTACGGGCCCGTCGTCCAGGGCTACGGCGGCCAGGCCGCCCAGTCGCCCTACCAGCAGACCTGCCACAAGAAGCCCAGCGTTCGTAACGGCGATGTTACGAAGCGCTGCCGCGTACAGGCCGCGTGAGTATACTATATACGCTATTTTTCCGTTTTGCGCATTTGTTTGGAGAATTTTTCTCTCTCGTTTCGATTTTCGCGATTTACGAATATTCCTTTTTTCGTATTTATATGTTACCATATACTGTTTTAACAAAGAAATATGATATGTGAAAATACATCAAGTTTTGCTGTATTCGAATTTTTTAAAATCTAAATTCTATCTAAAATAAACAAAACAAAAAAAATTATTTTCCAACGGAAATGCGCGAAAAATAAGCTTCTAAAAAATTTCAAACAAAACGAATGAATTACAAATAACCCAAAACTACCCCGCAAAACGAAACCATTGAAGAAGCCGAATCACAACAACATCGCCTTTCCCTCCCGAACAGGTACGAGCTGTCCCAGGACCTGCTTGACAAGCAGATCGAGATGCTGGAGCGCAAGTACGGGGGCGTGAAGGCGCGCAACGCCGCGCTGACGATCCAGCGGGCGTTCCGCCGCTACACCCTGCTGAAAAAGTTCGCGGCGATCACGGCGATGGCCAAGGCGGAGAAGCGGCTGAGCCGCAAGCTCCAGGAGGCGGCGGCCGAGCGGCAGGAGCACCAGCACCACCTGCAGGAGCAGCGGCTCGCCTACCACCACCACAACCAGATCTACGTGCAGCAGCAGCAGCAGCAACACCACCACCATCACCAGCAGCAGCAGCAGCACCAGCAGCAGATGGGCAGGCCCACGCCCGTCAGGAGCATGTCGCTCAGGGAGAGGCGGCAGCACGCCGTCGTCGTCGACGGCTCCGGGCACGCGATCGGATCGCCGATGCCCAGGAGTCAGCCCGGCAGATGCGAGATTCAGATCACTCATCAGGTGGGTGACGTCATTTTCATCCTCGTTTCATCGTTTCGGGAAATTAAATTATTTTCAAAAAAAAAGAAAGAAACTCAAAATACGTTAAACCTTTATATCGTTTATCTTGGAATAAAAAAAGTTTGTCGCAATTTAAGTTACTTCAATTGAATTTTTCTTACAACTTTATCAATACATTTTTTTGCTCCGTCAACTCCATTCTTTCTCAATTAAAAAGTTTTAAAAAGAGTTTGATAACCTGCTCATGACGCACAAAGTGAAGCCATACCGGCATTTATCTTGCAAAAAGAAAAAAAAGCACTTTAATTAATTCCGCTGGCAATTGAGCGAGAGGCACAAAAGTAAAGCACCGTCCTTCCCGGCGACACAATTAAATTCCAAAGCCAGTCCCCGGCGGACCGAAATAAGCGAGCAATTAATAATGATATTCCTCTGCTTTATTAAAGAACCAGGTCACGAATCACGCGGCTCACCAGCTGGTGAATCACAGCGTCCATTCCGGCGGCAGGCACACTCCCTCGCTTACGCCGAGTCCTTGCGGCAGGCAGCAGCAGCAGCAGCAACAGGCGCAACAGCCTCCGCCTAGTCCCTGCTGGGAGTCAAGCTCGCAGGAGAGCGGCTCCAGCATTTATTACTATAATCCTCAGGTAAATGATTTTCGAGATTTCACGCGCCTTTGTCTCTCGTATTTTTATGGATTTGAGACGTTTAGGAAGATTGTTTACACTGGTTCGGAATAATGAACGATGATAAACTGGTTTATGGAAGAATTTTTTTTTCCTGGAAAGGTTCTGTCGGCGATAAATCGCTGAAAGTGCTTACGAAGTTTATTATGATTTGCTGCGACTTTGTGTATAATTCCGAATAGACAATAATTTTTGCTTACTGTTGCGTTAAAGATCTTTTCTTATCATTAGTTTCAAAAGATAAATGTACGCTCAAAAAATATTTAAGTTTGTAACATCAAAACAAAAAATTACACACGTAAAATCTCTTTATATTAAACTTACGTCCCATCGTCAAATGCTTTATCTCAAAAGCTCAAATTAAACGATTACTCAACCGAATCCGAAATTCGACAGGAGACACTGTGCGGCTTGCGCCAAGACACGCCGCCGAGAGACGCGGCTCACCGAGTGACGCCGTGCACCTCGCCGTCTACGCCCTTGAACCTGCAGTCGCAGATGCAACAGCAGCAGAACTGGTCGAGCAGCACGTCCCAGCTGAGCACGTCGAGCGCGAGATCGGCGAGCGGCAGTCGCGCCTCCGTCGGCTCCTGCGGCAAAAAGGTGCCGCCCGAGGTGCCCAAGCGCACTTCCTCCATCAGCTCGCGCTCAATGGAGCAGAGGCACAACGGCCTCAGCAAGAGCGTCGAGAACGGCAGCTTGAGCTCGGTTCAGAGCTCCGGCAGCGACTCCACCAATTGCGAGAGCTCCGAGGGAGATGTACAAAGAGGCTCGCCGGTTTGGAAGCACAAGGGAATCGTGAGTATTGATATTCGTTCATTCGCCCCTTTAATCGAGGAAATTTATTTATTTATTCCGTTATAATAATTCCAGTCGAGCTCACCGGAACACCAAGAAATGGTCCATGCAAACGACAGCGGGACTATGATGAACAATGTCAAAGACCTGAGCCACGCCTCGTCAACGTATCAGCTGCCGATGATGGATCACGCAGAGACGATATCCCAGACGAGCTACAAGGTTTCGGAAACTGTGCGCAAACGTCAATATCGCGTCGGCCTCAACTTGTTCAATAAGAAACCCGAGCGCGGCATCAACTACTTGATTCGCCGGGGCTTCCTCGAAAATTCGCCCCAGGGCGTCGCGCGTTTCCTCATCAGCCGGAAAGGCTTGTCTAAGCAGATGATCGGAGAGTACCTCGGGAATCTGCAAAACTCCTTTAACATGGCTGTACTCGAGTGCTTCTCGCACGAGCTCGATCTAGCTGGCATGCAGGTAATGAAATATTTTCCTTAAAGAGACTGTCGAAAGTTGTAGACTGTACAAATTTCGTATTAATTAATATAAACTTCTTAGGTCGACGTGGCTTTAAGGAAATTCCAAGCCTACTTCCGTATGCCTGGCGAGGCTCAGAAAATCGAGCGGCTGATGGAGGTGTTCAGCCAACGCTACTGCCAATGCAATCCCGACGTAGTCTCGAGGCTGCGTTCTCCTGACACCGTCTTCGTCCTCGCGTTCGCCATCATCATGTTGAACACGGACCTGCACACACCGAATCTCAAGCCAGAGCGGCGAATGCGACTGGACGACTTTGTGAAGAATCTGCGGGGAATCGACGATTGCGGCGATATAGACAGGGACATTCTGGTTGGCATTTACGAGAGGGTCAAGGCGAACGAGTTCAAACCCGGCTCCGACCACGTGACGCAAGTGATGAAGGTACAGGCCACGATCGTTGGCAAGAAGCCCAACATGGCTCTGCCGCATCGCAGATTAGTCTGCTATTGCCGGCTTTACGAGATACCGGATATCAACAAGAAGGAGAGGCCCGGCGTGCATCAGCGCGAAGTCTTTCTCTTTAACGATCTCCTGGTCGTTACCAAAATACTGAGCAAGAAGAAAAGCAGCGTAACCTATACGTTCAGGCAGAGCTTCCCTCTCTGCGGAATGGTCGTCACACTCTTCGAAGTTTCTCGTGAGTTGAATTTTTATTTCCATCAATCGATATTAAGTGCATATATGTACAACATTTCGAATATAGTCACGTACTTAAAGATCAATAGCTCAGTTTCTTTGTTGATTGACCTTTAATTAAATGTGTGAATCACTGATTTGATTAATTAATCCAAAATATACTTTACAGACTACCCGTATGGCATTCGGTTATCGCAACGCGTCGACAACAAAGTACTAGTCACATTCAACGCTCGAAACGAGCACGACCGCTGCAAGTTTGTAGAGGATCTGAGGGAGTCGATTAGCGAGATGGATGAGATGGAGACGCTGAGAATAGAGACAGAGCTGGAGAGACAAAAGAGCAGCAGAGGAGCACGGAGTAGTGCTGAAAATCGCGACTCCGGCGTCGCAGACGTCGAGGTTTGTCCTTGTCCGGGACCCTGCTCCGAAAGATCTGAAGTCGCCGACACCGACTCGCAGCTCAAGCGATCTGCGTTAAGCAATTCGCTACTCGACATACATGAGCAATGTAAGTGTAAGTTTAACAAAAGTAATTTCAAATTACTTTAAAAATCACTTAATTATTCCTTTTCTCAAAATCTTGTCTGATTGCTACAAAGCTAATATAGTCTACTTTTAATTAACAGTTGCTGGCGAGAAACCGCAGCGTCGCGGCAGCGTCGGCTCCCTGGATAGCGGTATGTCAATTTCCTTTCAATCGACTTCCGCCAGCTCGATGAGCCAAGGCGCGAAGGCGGTGGCGGGTGGACACCAAGTCCTTGGGCACGCGGTCCACCCAGGGGCTACAATCCCTGGGGGCGGCAAAGGAACAGCCATGGCTCAGCAGCCCTCTTTTTTAGGGAGCCTCTTCAATAAGCGCGAGCGCAAGCTGTCCCACAGCGAGGATGCGACGATCACGAGCTCGACGGCTGCGGCGGTCGGTGCTACGGCAACGGCAGGAGGCCAGGCGGCTCCTTACGGCCGCACCACAGAAGTGTAGACGCGACACACCTCATCCCTTTCTTTATTCTTCTACTCGTTCATCTCTTCGTTGAGCTGCGCGCCTCTCCATAGTTTATTTTCCCGTGTGCAACTGCACACACAATTTGCTCGTCTTCGCAGAGACGTGGGAGAGGAAAGGATAGCTATGAATAAAAAAGGCTACTTCTCGCGTGCAAGAGCAATCATTTCTAGTCATATAGATTATTATTATGCGATCATTTTCATGAACGTTTATCCTGTACGACTTACTTTCTCTCTTTCGACGCATGTTTTTTCTGTTTTCTTTTTTTTTTAGATAAATTTTTATTGTACGTCTGTTTTTTACGTTTATTTAATATATAATTGCATGCTTGAAATGAAAGAGATTGTGTGAGAAAATGCATCGTTTTGGCAGGATCCGATCGGGCAATTTCTCACATACATTGTAAGTTTTCTGTCATTATTATTGTTTCTCGTTAGTTCTTTTCTATTATGTATAAACTTTTTTCTTATATCCTTCTTCCTTGTGAAGTTGTGTATAGTATTTATTCGCCTAATTGAAAATTGAAAATTTTTTTCATTCATCATTTATACAATGAATGAAAAGCATAAATTTCAATCGCAATAATGCGTAAAAGGATGATAAGTAATGAAATAATGAATTTGTAAAGGATCTTTTTGCAACTAGCAGAGACATCCTGACTACATCACAGCGAATTGTCACTACCGATAAGTAAATTAAGCCTATCAATTAATTGTATATAGTACATTTATAGAAGAAAAGGTATGCTGTATGATTCGTACTGTGTATTATGAAGTACAATAATCAAAGTGGGAGTCAAAGTGTTAGATGAAAAACAAGCAACATGCAAAGAATAATACGCAATACGCTGACTTGGGAGTATTTTACTCCGATAATCATAGCGCTGCTCGAGTCACTGGGTTTCATACAGTATTATAGGCAATATTTTAAATCTCTTTTGCATGAACGGTGATTTTTTTTTAATACATTTGGTGAGTTCCTGACAAAGGCAATAAAAGTTTAAATTTTCATTCTCTTTTTTGGAACTAACCAAGTAGTAATCATGACTCGGCGGCATTGTAATAAATAAAGCGAGACACACAAAAGATGTTGAAGTAATAATAACTTACGATACGTAGTCTTGTGGCGATAATTTTGCAATTAAATAAGTAACAATAACAATAATTTAATAATAATTGAAAATGAATAAATGAGAGAAGTTTTCAAGGGATTAAATGACACGGCAACCTTTCGCTGCAAGACAACGAATCAAGATATGACGTATCGAACGATTATAATTCGAGATCGTTTTCTTTTTGGAATTGTAACGAGATCTAATCTTACTGTAAATATAATTAATTATTGTAATACAAAGTGATTAAAAGTAATAAATTTGAAATATCGGAAATGCATTTTTATTAATTGAGCAAAGAGTTCAGAACACTGGTTAATTATGAATAATAACATAGAAATGAAAACAAACTTGATTTGTAACTTCCATTTCTTGCTTTAATCTATTAAACAAAATTTTACAAACATTTAGGATGAAAATTTTGGGAGAATTATAATAGAAAAAGACTGATTTGTTTAAAGTCAGAAAATTTGAATGAACAATGCATATTCTTATAAAACTATCCTCTACGAAAATGTGAAAATGTTTAGATGAATATTTAACAATGATTTCTTAAAGTAGGTAATGAAATAATTCTTTTTCCCATTGGAATTTATATATAAACTTTAGAAATGAGATTAATGAAATGCAAGTGAAAATGTCGCATTTATATATTTTTGTTGAAACCATAAAAAGAATAAGTAATAAAATATGATCCAATTGGACATCAAGCAAAGTATTTAAATATATCTAAATAATATCTAGAAAAATATTTATTGAAAATTGAGAAAAAAATTATTTCGTGATGATCGACTCAGCAAAATTTAAATAAATGTTTTACTGATAAGAATTTTGTATATAATTTTAAAACTTTCTGGTTTTCTGTATTTAATATTCTTTAAAATTATAAAATAAAAATTGTTGAATATACTCAATTATGGCCAATGTAAAGAGTCATAAAAATGTTATAAATGTTTTAAAGTAAAATGGTACATATATGAGAAATGTTTATATCAGAACAAATTTTAAATTTAAGATATCTTATACAATTTTATAGTTGCTTATTATGCCTATAAAATATTAATGTGCATTAACGAATCATGGAATTAGTTAAGAATTAGTTAAGAAATTTATAAGAATATTATATTATAAGTAATATTTATTTACAATTTACATTACATTTTGCATTCAATAATTAAATTAATAAATTTGTGTTTATCTGAAAAGGCTGCGAATATAAAATTTAAGTGATAATATTGCTCTTTTGTGAAATTAAAGCTCTGAAATGGTAATGTTAATTTTTGCGTGTCACTTAATTTATCCGAACACATTTAGTTACGAATCAATAATTTATCATTTTTGAAGCATGCATTACACGGCGATTTAAGATTCCGTGTTCACGTGGACTCTTTTCTCGATTAACATTAATAGCAACGCAAAAGAAGGCAAGACAAATATAAATTCTAAACCATCTTAATAATCTATTCGCGTTTCTTCTGTAAATAAAATAATTTTTATGTATGCATGTGTCTGTTGCACGGTTCTAACATCGAAAGTGAATTCGCATGAATTGTCAAAGTAAATTTCAAGTTTTTCAATGATACAGAATAACAGTACTTTTAATGGAAGATTTTTCGAAAAATTCTTGTATGCAGTTTGAAATTTGTAAATATAATGTACGACATTTAAGACTGACTATGTGCAGCTTAATTTTTAATGAAGTGATTGAAATGTTATTTCTAATTTTATTTTCCTAATCCAAAATTGTAAAAAATTAATTTGTCAGTTTATTAAAAATAATGTTTAGTCAATATTTCAAGTTACATTTAATTAAAAAGTAAGAAATTATCAGGATGCTAAGTGTGTTGCAATATTTTTTATGATTCAATAATGTAATTCTATGTTTTTGGTTTATAATATGAGATATAAAAACTATTTTAATTTGCTGACTTTTATAAATTTGTAAAAAATTTGGCTAAATATATATTATAAATACGAGAAATCACGAAAGAAAACTATTAGGTAAAAATATTTTTTCATTGAGTAAAACTTGCGTTTTAAGATATAAATTTAATGTTGAAATCTGTAAAATTACATAAGTGTTGTCTCTAAACGTATATTAAAAAATTTTAAGCGTAACGTAAAAAAAATTTTAATTATTTGATGTTTGAAAAATGCAAAGCAAAAATACATGTGTAATAATTTTGCTAAAAATAAGTAAAAGTTTGCTAAAGTCTGTAACCAATAAAATTGATAAAACTTACACTTTTACAAGCGATAGTTCATTACTCGTCAACCAAAAGGGAGCGGTTTTCATTTTATATCCACATTCGATGCAGCCATAAATATCTAAATTTCTATGCTGCATCGACTACAAGAAAAAATGTATTTATCAATCATGAGGAATCTGTAGTAGCTTCCACATCTCACGAAACTCAAGTTATATTAGTATGGATGAAAAATTAAAAAAAGACTGCTGGATAAAACCGCATTATTTAACAGATTAATTTCGCACAATAATAAAATGCGTATATTTAACGGTGTAATAGTAAATATTAAAAAGGGAGTTTTGAAAAAAGCTGCCACTTTGCTCTATCATAATTAAAACATTGCGCAGCTACTTTTTACCTAAACATAATTCATCTATTAAAAAAAAAATGATCTAATCTTCATGTCACAAATTTAGGCTGATTTAGATTCATTGTAGCAAAAGAACTGTAAGTCTGCTGATTTCTCTGTTTAATTAAGCAGCCAATAATATTCAATAAGCATTTGATACGAGTTAACCATTGCCAAGATATCATTGACAATACTATTTGTTAGACCGTTCTATTATAGAAAAAGAAGAATCAGCAGATAAGTGTTTATAATCGTATTCGAAGTAAAACAATATTAAATTGGATTCCATAAAAAGCTTAAACGAAACCAAAAATGTACATAATTATTTATAATAACCAAGTAAAATAACAAAATTGTACGCGTGAACATGCAAATATAGCAACATTATTTGATCGACGGCAGACAAATCAGTTTCCGCTGAAGGAACTCCTACCACACTTGCAGCAAATTCTTACATGTTGAATCGTAATTAGTAGCGGTACTTCGTCATGATGTATTATTTTATCGAAATAAAGCCTAATTTGTAAATTAAGTATATCATAATCAAATGTGTTTTAATTTTTCCTTATTGGAGTATTTGTGTTCTATTAAGTAACAACTTTATATTAATGTTAAGATTATATTAGATTTTAAACTAGCAGAATAGAATAGAATTTTTTGGGTTTAAAATTACAATAAAAATTTGTTACTCAGGAAGTATATATAGCTTGATTGTTAATATATTTTCATATAAAAAAATTTCTTTCAAATGTTTTAGCATTTCTAACTTCTTTAGCGTAAAGCAGTGAGATAACTATTATATAATATTATTGAAGGATGGATATTTTAAATGATCAATACTATTGTGAAAATATAAATAATTTATTAAGAATTACATATTTTACAATAAATACTAAGTTGGGTAGTTTTTTCAAAGATAAAATCTAATAAATATTATATTACAAAATTTAAATTTCCAAGTGTGGTGCATAATCATAAGTAAATACTTTGAGCGACAGGTATCCTGCTGAATCGGAATCACCTCTGTGAATCAGACCTGCTCCGGAAAGAGGGACAGGAGTCCGGAACCGAATCTTTTGGACGTCAATGAAGGGAACAACAGTTTGTCCGACATCATCTGGCAATGCGCTCGTTGTAAATTTAACGTAATTGCTGTTTTTAGTGGAGTCAGGTTTATTTATTTGCGAGGAAATTGGCAGTCTCGGATTTGACAATGTCAGTTCAGTTCTGCAAGAAAAATAAATAATGATTTTTCATCACAAAATAAACAATTTTAAATGCACATTATAATAAGTACGTTTTTCAAAAAGTATTTCTTGATTAAAACTAGATAAAAATCGAATCCTAAAATAATTACCAGCCAAATTTTTGAAATTTTTGTGAAATTAGCAAAATACTTTTCTTCGGTTAAATAATGCGATATAACATCGAAAAAATGAATTCAAACCTCGAATTGGGAAAGAACATAGTTAAAATTATAAATAACTAAAAATACTGTTACAAACCCGAAAAAGTAAATAAGATTTGTATAAATAAATTTTGATTTCAAAATTTTTGTTTTTAATTTGATTAAAAAAAAATAAATCCTCCAAATCAAAATTACCTGTCTGCAGCATCATCTGGATTGTAAAGCCATTGAGATCTGCTTGGTCTGAGTTCACCAGTAGTAAAGTCAAAAGGCGTTACTTGAATGGACAGCCTCAAGAACTTGTCATCGTCGTCCAGATTGAATTTCAGACCAGTAAGAGCGTGCTTCGGAAGTGCATCTAATTCATCCAGATGCACTCCTCTGTTATCCCAGGTGATCTTGTGGTAGTCAATGCCCAATGTAACGTTAGCGTCGTGAATAGTGTAATTTTCTACTTGCTTCCATTCGGCCGAATTTTTCTTAATATTTCCGTTCTCTCCAAGGATACCCTCTTCGATTTGGAAGTGGAAAATGTTGTTTTTCTTCACTAATCGTACTCCCGTTACAACTCTATAAGCAATAATTAAACTCATTAAATAAATGTATCTTAAAATTGCGCAATGTAAAAGAAACTTTGAATTACTTATTATTTCCAGCATCCGAAGTAACTTCTCTCAAACTGAAGTAACGGGCCATATCGGAATCATCTACTTCACATGTGCAGAAACACATATCACAGTCACGGGTGTAGTGCAGCTTGTCCCTGACAATATGTTCGTTCGCTTTATCGCACGGCTTTTGCTTTCCGTAAATGGTACCCTTATTCATCAATTGCACGTATTCATACCGCTTGCTGCTGCCTTTTTGCTGGTAGTAAAAACAGTTAATTATTAATGATTGTACAATTGATTAGAATAATTCCCGCTTAAAGTTTCTCTATTTACCGCCAAGCAGATTTTCATTTTCGTATCGGCGACAGCCGCGGCTGCTTGACAATTGCGCATTATTCCCTTACACGGATTCTTATGCCTCTGGCTGCAGTAACGCGACTTGCAAATATCTTTGCTGTCGGATCTCTCTTGACATGAGTCGTCGCAATTCTCCGTCCATGGCTGCAGATACTTTTCAGCGTCGGAGTCCTTTTCACTCATAATGTACGCTTGGAGAAACGGACCCAACTTTTCATAATCGGAGCCTGGAAAAGTTAAAGTCACGTGTAAAATGTCAGCTGAGCTTGCAAGTGTGAATTTCTATCTGATATTAACCTTCTACAGAAGTCCTTCCCCTGGGATCGCACTTCCAGTAATCGCGAGGAGCTACGAGCATATTTTTCTTTACTTCCAAGGCAGTGGAAGCTGATCTTTCCAAGTAGTCATTTTTGAATTTCTCCAGCTCAGCTTTGAAGTGAATCGGGGTTGTTCCTGAGATAATGAAATTCATTAGTTAAGTATGAAATTCTGACATAGTTATAGTGATTTATACTTACCATTGTGGAATAACTGTTTTATGTTTATAGCAAACTGGTACATTGTCAGAGCTTTGATTTCAGCTTTCATGATATCGTTGTGTGCAAGAATTATTCTTTGCTGAGCAGATCCAGGAGGTCTCTTGCATATCATCAATTCATACTAAAACATCGCACTGACATTAAAATCAAATTTATCAAAAAAAAATTATAATTCAGCTTTAATAATTGTTTAAAATAGTTTACCAAGCCTGGATCAGCCATCAACCGTATCATACTTTTTTCTTCATTGTCTGGACTACTGATAAATCTCGTGTGAATTTCTTCAATCAGATAACTTAAGCTGTCCTTGCTTGTTACAGGTTTAAGGATATCACCTATGAAACTGAAAATTGTTTCGTTCGTAAAGCCGAGATCAAAGTTCTCGTAGCTACGGAAATCTTTGAAAAGCTTGCTTATGTGTTCAATATCTTTGTAGAATGTTGCTTTTAGAGAGTCTAAATGTATTTGATCCGGCAATTCCAGTATCACCTTATCCAGAATTATGTCTTTTACTTCCTTGATATTTCTGTCCAGTTTATCTAAATGCTCAGAAATGCTTTCCAATTTGAGGGACATTGAATCCAACTTCTCATCCATTTGGTCGAGGGCATCTTTGATGTCCGTACCGTTTGCACTAGCAATTGATTGAAGCTCTCCATAGACTAACCACAATTTTACAGCTGTTCTAAGAATTATCCTGGAGCCAGGGATAAACGGTGAGATGTCATCTATGGCGTCTTCAATGCCATATTTCATCAATGCCTTTTTTGATGATACTTGTTGCCATCCGAATGTTAATATTAGCAAAAGACATACCGACACTGGGTTGATTAACTTTGTCATGATTCTAATTTAGATGAGGTATTATGACTCAATAAGAATTCTGAAATTTCCGACGAAAACTAAAAAAAAAACTTAATTGAGTCTTGCATTTTTTTTTAAACGATTTAAAATAAATTTAGATGCACAGTTAGAAATTTTAAAACTATTGTAGAAACTCTAAGATTATTTATTTATTTAAAGAGTTTTCCACGTTTTCACTTACCTTCAGAATTTAGTATTCTGATTTCTGTTACTGCTTGATAATTTTCATGATTAATCAAACACTTCACTGACGACGCACCGAAAAATTACCTCTTTAGAGCAAAGAATTATCTTATATACTTACATTAAGTAAAATTTTTAAAATAATCCATTGACGCAAGAGTAGCTACATATGTGCCGAACAATTCAAGATATTATATACATATTTAGACAATTGTACTACACTTAAAACATTTTTCATTTCTATAAGTATATCTGATTGTTTTACGCACTTATATTATACAAGTATTTCCAATGTTTTCATTGAAAGTTAGGTAAGTGTTAAAAATGATGAAAGAAAACTCTTTATTTTTTGGAAACAAGAATTATCGTAGCACACAATGTACCTTAAAATATATTCAATGATAGCTTATCAAAAGAATAAGTATTCAAAGTTATGTAATAGTTGATCATACACATTATCAAACAGACATTGAATTAGCGAATTATAAGCACATTGAATTTTTATTTGCATGCTAAATATTGGACAGGATATTGGTTTATTTATAAAGATTTTATTGACAAACTTTCGAAGAAGAAGATAGTTGATGAATATTGTAAGTTTATATTTATAAAATATCATTTGAGTATCGCGTGTTACTTGCCGGTTTATAATCCATTTTTTATGGATTAAAAAAAAATATAAATAATATCTTGTGCAGATTAAAAAATATAAGAAATTGTTTAAATCAAAATGTGTGTATGTACATCTAACTTTATCAACGAGTATCATTGAAAATTTTTAATCTAGAAAATCTTGCTGTGAGATATTGCTCGATAATGATTAAAAAATTATAATAATAGAGCATTTTAATAATAAAAGTCGCACGTTTACGGAAATGGTCGGGAACGCAGCACATGAATCCGAGCACCGACATAAAAAGAAAAACAAGCATTAGACAAATAAAAGAGATAAAAACCAACACTCAAAATAGGGAAAAAACAGGAAGGGACTAAGAGTGCTAAATCCTTTAGGCAACCCTCTTTTTTTTAACAATATTCGAAATTATACCTAATTTTGTAAAATCAAATTAACTCACAAATTTCATAAAGACACACTATTAAATTTTCCAAATTACTGCTGTCAAATTTTAAAGCAAATATTTTAAAAATTTAAATCGTTTTATAGGAGAAATACTTGGGAAATTTAAAAAGTTATAATTTCTTTAAAACAAAGTTTAAGAAATTAAAAAAAAAAATTTCTAGACCAAATAATGAAATAAAATCTTAAATGCTTTGTTTCAGAATAAAAACATTCCATTAATAATTCAAGAAAATTTTCATGAATCAAGCGTCTAATAAAAGTTTAGTTACGAAAATATTATCATTGAATTCGTAAATACGAAATTATTAGACCTTATCAATTAAAAATTCTTTTATCGTAAAATTTCCAGATCTGTTATTAAACTATTGAACTTCTTGCGCATTATTTTTTACACGGGAAATAAAGACAGCTGTTCTAAATTTTACTTAAAAAATTTTCCTTTTATACAACAGATTATATGTATACATAATAGTATATTATAACTATTTTACGGATAACGATATTTTAGACGATTATATTTGGGTGTCAAAGCTGTTACCAATGTTTAATTTGGAATCAATGTAATAGGTATTTGTATTATGTTAAAAATTAATGAATTGCATTTACATATGTATATCAATGATTAGATTTATTTTATAAAAAAAAAAATTGTTATCTAAAAATTTATAAGATTTACACTTTAGTACGTAAAAAATAATACTCGTAGATGACGCAAATTTATTTATCTTTTGTCGAATAAAAAAATATCGCAGGTGTACATTTTACTGCCTAATAATGCTTAATACTAAAGTTAACACTTGAAAATATTTTATTACAGTTTACAGATTACATTGTTTCTGATTTCTGGTTAATACAATTCTTTAACAAATAAATGAATATTATTTTTAAAAATGCTTTATAATAATAATGCTTAATATAATTTGTATTACATAAAAAGTAATTTTATAAAAATTATATCCTTTCGCATTTTCTTAAACAGTTGTATTAAGTTCATCACATTTTTGGATCTTCACACTGAGAAAAATGTTCTAATAAAATTTACTACAAATGTAAGAAAAATTACTATTTTTTGTGTTAACCGCGGGACATACTTTTCTTCTATCAATTTTTACTATGTGACAT
>JAWWEO010000045.1:8129529-8192494 GCA_035582975.1 Ormyrus labotus | reverse complement strand
AACCGCATAACCTATTCGGTTTTTGCACCAGAATCTATGAGATTTTATTAGTTTTTATAAGATCGTTTCAATGGGGCCGTAATTAGAAAATAATTCTCAGAAATAACATTAATTAATTAATTTATTTATTTCCTAATAGTTTTATCACTAAAATTTATTAACACTTAATTTTATAATCCGAAAGTCTTCAGTCAAAATGAAATCTCTAAAAATAAATCTCGCAATAAATCTCTCTCGGAATAAAAAATTACGTGGGAGTCGTTTATATATTCAAAAAATAACCCACTACCAACCTCAACCCCTTTCATCCCTCGAGTTAACCGAGTTACTAAAGATATAATCCACAATAAATATTTTTTATAGCACTTTTAATTTAATAGCGGTCGCGATAGATTTTGCTTTCTACCGACTGCAATTATAATAGGCAAAAATTAATCTTTAATTAAATAATGTGATCGCTTCCCGTAGAATTTTATTCAAAATAGTTAATGCCACCAGCGATTTCATAAAAAAAAATTAGGGCACGTCACAATAGTAAATTCAATATTTGTCCACATATGTGTACGTCGGTCAGAAAAGGTTAAATTTCGTTTAATAATTAATAGCCAAAATTACTATGATTGTATTTAAATTATTTCTCTAGATTTATTTATGTCTTTTAATTTGTTTTTTATCCAAATTTTAAACGAAACTGTGTAAAGGCTATGACAGCTACGCCACAGCCACAAGTAAATACATTGTTTGTATTTTTTATTTTTTGTTTGTGTCGAAGCACTTCGAAAGCTGACGTTGTGACCATCAGAGACGCTCACCCAAGCCCATGCATTCGAGCGTATTTTGACGTGTACAATGACGTTAGCTCAGTCGGTATTCGACACCCCCTTAAATCGTGTTTCTATTTAAATATTTATTGCCTTTTTACTTGATTTAATTAAATCAATCATTCTATTTAATTATTGGTCGTTAATTTAGCGTTAATTAATGAAATTATTGAATTATTAGAAAAAGAAAAATAACTTTCGACGAATTTTCTCGGTTTTTTCATCTTGATCTTATTTGATTTTTAGTCTGTGACCCAAGGTCAGTGTATAAAGCGCGCGAAAATAAAGCGAAAATAAACGTAGGGTTAGGATTTTATTTTTTAGTTGTATTATTTTAATGAAGATCCTGTTATTTAATTCTTCGCAACTATGGCTGAAGATTTTCCTGATCCTGAAGATGAATTTGACTTAATGCATGAAGATGAATACGAAGTTTTACGAGAACTTGAGGGTGAGAATTCTAACCTAGCCAATATCTAAATATTTATATTTCGTTTTTTAAAAATTTGAAATTTTTTCAACTTTTATTAAGTATTAATTTAATTGTTTTGTGAACTCTGAACAGCTGAACAAAGATCCATTGTTAATAATGTTTCTCAAAAACAAAAAAATAATTGTACTCAACCAACTAGTAGTACTCAAAAATCTGTAAGGAATGATACTTTTGAGAAGCAAAATGAATTTCAAGGGACAGCTGTGATAGAAAATCATCAAAACCCCTTAGAAAAGTCTGAAAGTGAAAATAATGATGTATTTCAAAAACAAAGTGAACTTCAAGTAACAGCTGTGATAGAGAATCATCAAAACCACTTAAACAAGCCTGAAACAGAAAATCAAAGAAAACGATCAATAGATGAAGTTTTAAAGAATACTGTATTAGAAACACTTGATCTAAGAGATTTTGATGATATTGGTAAGCAATATTAAAAGTAAATGCAAAATAATTTTATATTTTATTTATATTTAAATTATTTTTGCAGATTCATTTGAAATTCAAGAAAAAAAAAGGCCTTGTTGGGATCGACCACAGGAACTTATGAAATTAATTTTAGAAAAACGTGAAAACGTTCAAAATAATAATGAAATAAAATCTAATAATCCAAATTACAATTTAGAAAGAGAGTAAGTTTTATTTTTAACATTTTAAAAATAAGACAATAATTATTCGTAACTTATTTACAGCTTGAAAGATTCAATATCAAGAAAAGTACCATTATGCAATTTTATAGCTGTTACTCGTTGTGATGATGGAGAACGTTTTTATATTAAAGTTTCGGAAAGAAATAAATATGAACCAACTACTAATTATCGAAAAACTTCATGTTCTTTATTACGTTCTTTTAATAAGTTAAAAGAAGAAGCAGAACAAATTGTAAGTATGATTTGTAAAAATTTATTATTTTACATTTTTGTCTACATTTTTCTTTTTAAATTTTATTTATTTATTTATTTAGTCAGAGTAAAAGACAATATATTACAAAATTTGTAATCATACATTTTGTTAAATATATTTTTGTAACTATCTTATTTACCTAAGATTTATCTAAGAATTGTACAACAAAGAAACATTTTCAATAATTATAAAGTAATATTAAAAAATTTAGGAAATCGTATTTTCTTATATTCCCTTAAAAGTTATTTTTTATAAATTGCAGATTTTAAATAGTATTGAAAAAGCTAGTATTTCATCATTAGAAACTGTAAGTCATGAAAGTTCTAGCTGTGAATTGTGGGTTGATAAATACAGACCCAAACGATATTTAGAGTTATTATCAGATGAAAATGTTAATAGATCATTATTGTATTGGTTAAAATTATGGGACAAAATTGTATTTGACAGAGATCCTACTGTCCGTCCAAGAAAAAAGCAAGTGTTTTCAAAATTTAAAAATAAATTTAAAAAGAAAGAGGAAGATATTCCAGATTATGATAGTAAAGGCTTTCCAACTCAGAGAATAGCTCTGCTCACTGGTCCTCCAGGATTGGGTAAAACAACTCTAGCTCATGTAGCAGCAAAACATGCTGGATATAATATTGTAGAACTGAATGCTAGTGATGATAGAGGGCCGGAAGCTTTCAGGTAAGCTTAGTTTTATCAACATTAAACAAAATCTTATGCTTAACTTACTTATTACGTTTAATTTTAATTTATATTATTTTATAAATCAGAGAGGCATTATTGGCATCAACACAAATGAGGGCAGTAATCGATCAAGAGAAGAGACCAAATTGCCTTGTTTTAGATGAAATTGATGGAGCTCCAAGTGCCTCGATAGAACTTCTTTTAAAATTTATTCATGGAAAGTTAGCACCTAAAGGAAAAAATGCTAAAACAAAAGAAAATGATGGTTGCCGTAGACCAATTATTTGTATATGCAATGATCTATATACACCATCATTAAGGTATTTAAATTTTTTTTTAGTAAAACAGATTTTACAGTAAATTTATAAATTACATTTACAAAGCAGAAGACTTTTATTTAAATTTTAAATTTTAATTATTTTATTGATCTAGAATAAGTAGTTGAAAAGTAGTTTAATTACTTTATATTATAATTCATCGACATATTGATATTTATAGTAAAAAAAACTTATTTTCCACTTTTATTTTTTTAATAATTACTTTTAAATTTTAGGCCTTTGAGGACTATGGCCTTGGTGATAAGTGTGCCAGAGATTAATCCATCAATTCTAGTGGATCGATTATCACAAATAGTTAGAAAGGAAGGTTTAAGGGTGGATTCAAGAATTTTACTGCAGTTAGCAGAAAGATCAGCTTGCGACGTCAGAGCGTGCCTTGGAATATTGCAATACACTGGAGGGAAAGCGAATATGCTGAAAAGTCTTGCCTTTGGTTTAAAAGATATGCGAAAAGGCCTTTTCGACTCGTGGAAAGAAATGTTACAAATACCCATGACGCGAAAAGGTCCCTTATCCGAAACAGAAAGAGCAAGCAAAGTCATATCAATCGTACATCAAAGTAATATTTTATTTTTACATAGCTTTTAGTAAGTGATAAAAGATAAAAATTAGATGCGACATAATATTTTTTTTTCTTGCAGGTGAACCGGATCGTTTAGTGCAAGGTATATTTCATAACTATCCAGATATATGCAATGAGAAAATTGTTCCCGTCTCTGACGCCTTGCAGTGGTTCGAGTTATACGACCAAATCAATAAACTCGTGATGGAACGTCAATGTTGGATACTCATGCCTTATACGACCTCAGCTTTTGTCGCTTGGCACCTTTATTTGGCAAGCTCGAAAAGTTCAAGAATTTCGTACCCAACAACCTTATTCGAGGTAAGCCGTCACGACAAAGTAGTCCCAATGAAAAGAGGACTGAGGCGCGAGACAATGATAATTCATATTTGTAACTAACGGAGGCAGTTTCGCGCACTGGCAGAGATATTTATCGCTGTTGTTGGAGGCAATAACGATAATGGGCTTTTCTCTCTCTCTCTCTCTCTCTCTCTCTTTGTCCTATACACCCTTTCCTCCAGCTTTTTGATTTATCCCTGGCTAATTAGAAAGACTAATAATTAATGCTGGCGCGCATTGTGCTAATTATCAGGGGAGAACCTTTTAAGAAATGAGAGAATATTCGAAATAAAACAAAGCGCGCGTGCGCGCGCAAAAGTGTTTGTACGCGGCTGCACGTGTTGAAGCGCGCGCGGCAAATGCACTTGCGCGCGAGACTGCCTCGCGGAACGCTGCTAAGGTCAGCGAAGTAGCCCCGACTGGCTATTCGTCAGGCTGTTTTTGTCGCCCTAATGAGACCCTAAATTATTCAAGTTAGAGGAGTCCTCCCCCGGGTCAACGATCGCCCCTTTTCCTGCGCAAGTTCGCGTCCCTCTCTGCCGCCCAACTCCCGTCCTTGTGTCACCGTTGTTCCTTTTTATAAGCCTGTGAAAAATAAAAAATCTGATGGTCTTGCCTAAATGGAGTGTGCTGCTACGTCATTCCGAGAGGCAAACCAAGCTCTCCTCCGCTATGATTCCTTTCAATGGCCAGCTTTTCAGGACGCAATTTACTTTTTATTTGTACTTCATCAGCGTTAGTGTGCGCAACGTTATTTTTTACGTTAGGCAACCACGCTCGTCCAAAATAATCTTTCAAGTTAACTGTCGATGTATGGACTTTCTTCTAAATGTATTATTCTTATTCATTGAAATCTTATGTAATTTAAAAAATTAATATCAAGATTTTTCATCAAAAGTAATGAAGTCTTTGAAAAATGAAAGTAATCCAAATGTTTTCATAATTTTTATGTTTATTTTTCAGGTTAATCAAAAGTTGGAAAGGACCGTAGCAATCCTTAATGTCACTAAAAGAACAGCTAAAATGGATTCCATGACTTTAGTTGTGGATGTTTTGCCGTATCTTCCCGATTTGTTGAGTCCACGTTTACGATCGGTGAACGTTCAATTATTTTCACCTGCAGAAAAAGCAGAATTAAATAAATTAGTTAATTTAATGCTCGATTTTGGATTAACTTTTGTTCAAGAAAAGAAAGCAGAAGGAGGATACGAGTACAATCTCGATCCGTGAGTATCAATCTAATTTTTGTAACACTTGAAAATTGAAAAATCTAAAAACTAAATTAAACTTTCAGTAATATATGGAACATTGGTACATTTCCTGACTGTAAAGTGCGAAGACCGCTTACGTATGCAGTAAAGCAAATAGTTATCCAGGAATTGGAGACCGCAAGATTGCAGAGAGCTGCGATTTTAAATGGAGAAGCAGTGCAGAGCACACCGAAATTTAAAAAACCACCAGCTGTAGCAGTTGCATCAACTGCATCATCGAGTAAGATTGATTCCTCACCTTCATTGAATCAAGCGGAAAGTAAAGAACAAGAAAACCTACCAAACCACTTGAGACAACTCAACCCGGTGCAACTGCAGCCTACGAAAGTAGCGGTACGTTTGATAATATAAAATAAACGTTTATGCATTGATATTATTATATACTAAAACTTACATTTTACACATAAATAAGACAGTAGTTAAGTTCAAAATTTTCACCATCACATGTGGTCAAATAGTGAGTTTTTGATCATACTTTTACGACCTTGCGTATACGACAAACACGTGCTCATTTTATGTGCATAATACGTAGAAAAAAACAATTTATAACTGTTTGAAAGTTTGCGAATGCGAGCAGAGATAATTCACATCGCGATACAAAGTAATTTCTGGCTTATAAACCGAGAAGTTAAAGTTTGAGTAGCGCGCAGCTGTAGCAAAGCAATTGCGACAACGATTAACTATCTCGATAAAAGAAGTTCCAAACTAAAATTGAAATAGATTTATTTTACAGAAATTTTCGGCTTTTTAATCTAAAAAATTTTTCCGCGTTGATGTTTTCACTGTAAGTATGTGGTCCACATTATCGGCAAATCTTAGCATGAACAAATCATTCAAAATCTGATGATAATGTGGTAACAATTAATTGTTATAATGCTTTTAATTAATTATTTATAATGCTTTTCATTTTTAGTTTTGTTTTACCAAGAAAATTATTATTGAAAAGCCTTGATCATTAAGCATTAATTTCTCCCTGTTCTCGAATTATTTTCCTCCTCGATGTAATTTTCTGATTCGCACTAGACTATATACGACACGCCCATTTACCCCTCTCTTTATGTACTTTAGCCCATAAACAATGGAGTTACGGAAGCCAAGCGCTCCCGCGCAGGTTTCTGATTAGTCCGAGACGTTAAAAGCGCCGAAAGATATAAAATTGAAAAATGAGGAAGAAACGTTCCTCGCTTCCAATTATCGAAGCGGTCATCTGGAATGAAAGCCGAAGCGACAGAGCGTTCATTAAAAACTGAAATTTCAATTCGCGCTCGAAACGGAGAAACGTGTAAGCCTCTTATTTTTATCGCCCTGCCCGGTGAAAGAACATTTCCGGCGCGCCTTATCTAACCCTTTTTTCCATCGCGCTCCTCTATTACGCGAATCTCTCAGTGTCCCGGGCTATTCATGCCTCGGCTCCTCGGCCTCTCGGGCTCGACGCACATCATTTTCGTCACTGAAGAGCCGAAGGAGAGAGCGGGGGGCAAGTCGTTTGCAAAAGCTCAAACGAGCCCGAGCCCCGGCAGCGGTTTGATTTCGAGAATAAGCAGCTAACTAAATGCAGCGGAGGCGCGCGCTCATTACTTTCGAGAAGAAAAGAAAGAAGCTGACGAAGACGTGCGTGTGCTCGCAGGAGGTAAAGAGAGAAAGAGGGAGAGAGAGCTAAGCTCGAAAGGCGGACGGCTACATCCGCAAGGCTATTATAACCGCTCAAGCGAATCTCTATTAAAACGTGTTTACACTGGCTTAGGGGTTGACTCAAGCCAGCCCTTCAGCCAACTCTCCTCCCCCTTTGGGTTGCGCGCGCACTCGCTATACAGCCGAGTAATGCCTATCTAATTGTCGCGTGTATGAATAGTGAATCCCGAAGCACTCGAGGCTATGAACCAGATCCGAGCTAACACAAGGGGAGAGCCATATGAGCTAATTTATATTATGATAGCCCGACCTCCGGGGGTTGTTTCTCTCCCCTCCCGAGGCTTTATCCCTCCCTCTTAACTACTTCCCCTTCCTTCCTCCGCCTCTCATCTTTCCACGTCCGCTCTCTCGGCTACTTCCGCTCTTTTCCTCCGAGAAAACGCTTAGTGATCAAGTTAATCTGTTAGCGCGGACAAAGGCAATCAGTACTGGCCGTTCGAGCAAGAGCTTCCGCCCGATAAAAGCCAGCGACTGCATTAAGGGCTGACTCGAGGATACGGACGGCACGCGACTCGATCGTAATCGCGGGGGCGTCGACAGCCCCCAAGAACCTCGCAATCTCGCCGCCTTCCACTCATTCTCATGCTGATGAGCATCCGATTCCTCTCTGTGCTCTCTTCCCCAGAAGTACCCAGTCATCGAAATTTATGGCCCGGGGACGCGCTCTTAGCTCTTTTGTACCGAGGCGATTAATGACTCGGAGCCCGAGCGAGGCAACACCTTACCGCTTACTTGTCATAGCTCGCTCGGGAAAAACAATTTATAAAGCGACTTACGCTCCGGCGAGGATCTTAGTGCCGGCTATTAATATCCATCAACGGCCGCGCTGCGGCTTCGCTTTCGCTTTTCCGCCGCGAGGATTTAATAAATCAAACTTTGCAAATTATCCTCTCGGTCTTTTCATCTGAAAATATTCGTTAGCTTTTTCGCGGGAAACAATTTTTTTCGTTTCTTTTCGTTCGCTTTCTTCTTTGACGATTCAAGGTCTTAGTCGTAGATTAATAAACATAATAAACAGCGGATGATGAACTAGTGAAATTGTTATTTTTTAAATTATTGACAATTTAAATGATTATAACACCAAACTAAAAATGTCCTCTGGCTAAATTTACAAAGTAATGATAATATCAAATTTGGTGAATCCCAATTAGAATTTTTGTTAAATTTTAATTTAACTTTAAATTGTTGCTCATTTTTAATAAATAAATCCTTTAGAAAATTTAGGGGTTTCTAACGCTGATTGAATACAAGACCACTGCACAGGTTTAAGTACAAAACAATTACCGAAGACTATATATTCGCTCAAAACGCATTGATTTAAATAAAATAAAATTAATCTCTTACGTAGAATCCATTTTCACATTTTTATGTTTACACTCTTTAAAATTACTACCAGAACTTAATTAACTTATTCGTTGAATTCAATTAACTAAACGCTTTTCGAAAATTAAACAGCTTTATTTGAAATTATTTGACTTATGAGTTTGCTCAAAAGGCCACTTTAATTTGAACTATTTGTAAAAAAAACAAGTTGATTTATCTAATAAATCTTTGTCTCTTAAAGCTGATAATTTTCGCAATTAGAAGCACTCTTAAATAATTTGTTTATTTCCGTTAAACTTTTTTACATGCTATACGTAAAAAAATTTTTAACGTATGTAAAACTTTTTAACGAAAGTAATTTCTAGATAATTTTAATAATAATACTCAACTATTACTGTGATGACGAGAATTATTTTTTAAACAGCTTTTTCCGTATTTAATAAGTATTAATAAGTGTAAACGTCTACTTTAGATCACGGACTATAAGTTTGAAATTTTACTCTGCTCATACTGAATCTGACCTTAGTTTTGCTCCACCACGTCAGGATTTTGAAATATCTTAACAAAATTTTAAGATTTGATTTTTTAAGTTTACAGCTATACAATGTCATACAAATGAGTGTTTAAATCCGAGACACAAATGTACATGTTAAATCCTACAAAATAAGTTTTATAAGAATTTTACTCTATTCTTATGAAAAAATCGTATACTGTAACATCACCTAAAAAGAAATTGTATAAGCTTTACCCGATAAAAATCGGATGAATATTTCAAAAGCTATAGCCACTACACATACACACACACACACAGATATAAACTTTTTTTTTTAGTCTAAAATGACTTTTTTTATACCAAAAGTCTTAAAACACTATTTTACACAACTTTTATCTTAAACATTTTTTCACCGTAACAAAGCTTCCTCCTTGAATAAGCAATACCAGTTCTTTTACTTTAGCTATGTAAATAAAACTATTTTGTGAACAATAAAAGGCCGTATAAATTTAGTTATAAACACATTCACACATTAACTGAAAAAAGATAATAAGATTAATTTATTAGATCAAGCAATAATCGAACACTATATAATAATTTTACACTGGATTGGTGTAAAAAACCATCGTTCTCAGACTTATCAACTAATTCTATCTAAAAATTTAAAAAATAAGAGCATAATCATTGCTTCAAAGTAATTATCCATGAAAATCAGATGAAATCTAGAAATGAAACTCAGCAAAGAGCGCATAACGTATATCGCAAACCAACAACTTGTATTACTTTACCGTATTCTGAAAACTTTAACTATATGTAAGCAATTTGAAGAACATATAACACCCCTACAATGCCAAAACAGGTAAACAAGGTAAAGAAAAAGACACCACAAAAAATGTCCATATTATATACAAACTTAGTTTAAAAGTTCGTTTGAAAAGTTATGCCACGTATTGACGAAGCAAACCCAGAATCTATTGCGAGTCTGCATAAAAATCTTTTGAAACACGAGTTAGAGTGAGTATAATGCAAAAGTAATGATAGGTGCAGAAGGCACTGTGCTTGTTAGTTATAAGCTAGCGCGGGCCACGTTTCTCGGAATCGGCTGTAGCAACGAAATAAAAACCAATTGACTTTTTAAGCAACAAATTAGTAACAAAATATGCCGATGGTTTTATAAAAAAATATTAATAAAGGATAGAGTTATAGAGGTGGCTGTGCTAGTTTAAGTTTCAAGCTAGCGTCAGCCACGTTTCTAGAAATCGGCTATAATAATAAAATAAATACTAGTTGGCTTTTTTTAGCAAAAAATCAGTAACAAAATATCTCGCCAACCTCATATTGATATCTTGATAAAGTTTTGAAATATAGAGAGTGGCTTAGCTAGCATAATATTAACTCTATCGAAAATATCATGTGGAATCCAATGTAATTCCATTGGAATCCAGTGCAATTCAGCTGATATTTTCAATAGGGAAGTTAGCGATTCATTATTTCTCGGAAACAGCTGGTGCAACAAAATCAGATACGGCGTAACAAATTAGCAACAAGTTATCTACATAATACTGTCCAGTGTTAAGAAATGTGCATTGGATATTTTGTATTTTGGTCTTTATCTAGAAGTGGTGGTGGTCGTTCCTTCTCTATTAGGAGTGGGCTTTGGCAATTAATGGTTGCACCTCTGAAGAGCAACAAATTAGCAACAAATTATGCCATCGGTCTCGTATATCTTTATAAGGTCAGGCGATACAGATAGTGGCTACGCTAGCTTAATATTAAGTTAACGTATGCACTGTTTCTCGGGAACGGCTGGAGCAATAAACTAAAATCAGTTGGCTTTTTGAGCAAAAAATTAGCTACAAAATATGCCGCCAGTCTCATATTAATATTTTTATAAGGTCAGGAGATGAGAGTGGCCACGTTCGTTTAATATTAAGTTGGCGAATCCATTGTTCCTTGGGAACGGTAAGAGCAACAAAATCGGATACTACGTAACAAATTAGCAACAAAATATGCATATGGTTTTATCATGAGCTTATAAAGTGGTTACGCTAACTTTAATATACGTCCTTACTTTATACTATAGTCAATCACGTAAGTCTTTTAACGCAACAGTAACGTTAACAATATTTTGCCAATCTAATCTTAATTTCTTTGAGATTCGGCCCATCACAATCGTTTTATTCATGCTTCAACTTTTCGTCATCACTTTTTTAAGAGGTGATAAGTTTACTGACCCCATCGAAGAAGAGTCGGGTTATTTTTAAAGAAAAAGAAAGATGTTTTTTTTTATCTTATGCCATTTCTGTTAGATCGAATAATTACGTTTTCATAATCTTTGAAAAATAAAACTTCTAATTTCAAAAAATAACAGATTTTACATTCAAATTTTTCTCGAAGTATAATATAAAAAGAAAAATAGTTATTTCAAACTCAAGTTTTGTAGAAAGATATGGTAAGCTTGACGTATAAATTGGATATTCAAGCTTCTCAGAGACGCCAGGCAGAGTAAACTTATCAAGACTTCAATTTATGAAAAATATAATAAAAACAAAGTTACACTCTAGGCTAGCCGAATACAATGGACATGCTATAAAGATAAAACAAAATACTTCCGTTACGGACAGTACACGGAAAGAAATACGTCAGTAAAAATTACAAATATTTCAATAAAAATTACTAAACTTTCTAGTAGTGCAAGCACAGACTGCCAAAACCCAAAAAATTACCAAACTTTTTAGTAAATTTTACTGAAATTTCAGGAAAATTTAATAAAACTACACGAATTTTTACTAAAATTTCATTAAAATTTAGTATGGTAATTTTTTGGGTTTTGACAGTCTGTGCTCGCTTTTCTAAACATTATAGTAATTTTTACTGAGGCTTTTTCTCCGTGTATATGTGACTCAATAATTGCAGAAGAGTAGTAGCAAAAATGAAAAGAGAAGATATATATCGCCCTATGCATTTGAATCTGCACCATCACTGATCGATCAAACTAGCAATAGAAGTTCACATCTACGTTACAAATTACGCGCAAGTTACAAGTTGTTAACGTCATTCTCACATGACAAATAGTTGATTTATTTGTAGCGCCTTGTCTATTACGTATTTTACTGGGCACTGATAGAGCCAACGAACTTCTGAATTTCTACAATTTATATGGTCATTAAAATATTTATGGATTGAAAACTTGACGGTTTCACTTTGATTTCATTACTTTTTTAATCTGTGATTTCGTTGTAATATTATTTATCTACTAACATATTTTGGATATATTTTGCAGTTGCTGTTATTGAAATATTTATGTATTTAAACTATATTTACTATGTGATTGACATAATTGGTAATGCGGAATACATCAAACTCGCCTAACCTTTTACTTTGGTTCAAAGTTAATTTTTTTATAGAGATTTCAGTCCTTTTTAATAATTTATTTAATATTTTGAGATATTTTAGTTCATATTACGCAGTATTTCTATATTATTTTACTTTTATGACTGAGCTTTTATTTCTCACTCCATTTATTACACATTATTTTACTTTTTCAGAAATGCCGGAATTTTTTCCAAGCTTTCCAAGCAGCAGGCCAAGAAAAATTAAAACAAAAGAGAGCAAAGGAAAAAGAACAAGGCATTACAGAAAAGCAGACATCGCCGAAAGAAGAAATGGAAAAAAATCTCAGAAGGACCAAAAGTTTACTCAAAGGCGATGTGTGGTACCAGTATAAAGAAGGTTACAGTAACGCCGTGAGGCGAACTGTATTAATGGAAGATATATTGTGATCTTTCATTTTTATGAATTGTAATTTTTATCCTGAATTTGTATGTAAACATTCAAGACTGTTAATATTATTCTAATAATTAATAATAAGCCTTATTTTATAGTAACTTTTACATTTGTTCTTCGTTCATTTGAACGAAATGAATAAAAGAAATGATTGAAATTGATGCTTTTGACGAGTTAATCACGAAACTCAGCTTGATCAACATTGAATTCACCACAAAGCATCACCGAAATCTCCACGAAGATCAAATAGATTTTGCATTCGAAGAAATTCACTTTGCCCCAGCTATCCAATCAACATCTTCATTACGAACGAAATACTATATAAACGCGTAATTAAATAATTTAGCTGAATAATTGGTCTCGGTTGCGTCGGCCTGATACACCGGCCGCAAGAGCTTAGCCGGCGTCGGACTAAAATCAGCTCCCGAGCAGATATACACGTAACAGAAGCGGCGTGTGTCTGTGCGCGAACGAGGGCAAATATCTAATAAATCACTTAATACATTTTACGAAAGGGGTGGCAGACGCTAAAAGGCCAATCTATATAAGCATGCCGGCATGATAGTACCCCCTCCTCCCCCCACCTCCTCCCCCTCGAACCTGGGCGTGCGCACACGTCTACCTGCACTCTCGCCACTCATCTCCTGTCTCTTTTAAACTGAAACTCGATCCGATAACCCAGAACGCAGGCGCGCTGATGGTTCGCCACCGCCGCTTCCTCACTTCCCGCATTTAATCTCCTGGTCCATTACTGCGCGCTCGTCCGTCGCTTTATTTTTCTCTCTTCTGATGCGCGCGTGTGTGGGTGTTTTTTTTTTCTGCACACACGACCGGGGCTCAAACGCCATTTTATAGCGGAACCGGCGAGAGGAAAAAAAGTGAGGTATTATTGTGTACGCGCGATTCCGGGCAGATGAAAATGCAGTTTAATGGAACGAATTGTTTTACTTGCTTTGAGTGGGATTAAAATTTTATGCGTTTATCTCGCTGAGCGAAAAATAATTACTTCGGCTCTTAGAATTCGTTATGACAGCGTTCCCCGATCCTTTTACGTTCTTTCTTTCTCTCTCTCTTTTTTTTTTTTTTTTAAGATGGATGCATAAAAAGAGATTATTCCTTCGTGTAACGTGTGTGTGCCGGAAATGAAGCTTTATAAAATTGAAAGTAAAATTGGCTCTTTGAAAGTACAAAGTTATTATAATAGTTCTTTGAAAATTTGCTACTTCAATTTATTTTGTTATCTATTTTAGCTTATTGCTGGCTCGAAATATAGTTATGAAAATTAGTCCATTTTGAATGTCTGCGGAGCAGATTAAAATTAAATGCCTAAATCCATTAACCAAATTGCCACAATCTACACATGCAGGTTTATTCGGTCAAAGCAAATGGCATATCAATTAAAGTTATGGTTTTGTTTTCAACTTTTGCGTGTTAATATAATATACCGTAGATGGAGAGGTCGTGAGTTAGAATTCATTAAATCAGCTCTAAATGTCATGCAAAAATATGCATATTTTCATGTACTTTATATTTTTTAAAATTTTCTTGCGAGCCTGTTTGAATTTTAAAAGCGCTCACTGAAAAATGAAATATAAAATTGGCTTAATTATATAATAAAACCACGTGATTCAAAGATGAATTTAAGCTCAGCATAATTTTAATATTTAATTCTATTCAAAGTTAATTTAAAACTTTTTGCGAAAATTAAGTAATAGGAATTCGAAGAAAATCGTTGCTGCGTTCGCGCAAACTCGTTACTACAATGCGTAACTTTAGTGGATTGAAAGACTAGATAAACCAGAGGGTTAACGACCTTACGACAGTTTGGAAAACTATCTGTTCTACTTTCAAACTTGAGCTCAAGTTATTTTCATTCTCTTAATTTATATTGAGTGTACATAATCATCGAGGACTACAAATCATTTCTTCAATAATCACGTAATTGTTAAATTGATATTAGTAATTTATCTCCTAACAGGTTGATTAAAGTTGATTGAATGATGTGGCAAGCGTATCTATTCACATGAAGTAGAGGTAGTTCGATGTAGTCGAGACTAAGCGCATAAGCATATTTCCCATCTTAATCAATTTAAAGCATATACATTTCAATTGGCATAGAACAGTTAATTGTCCTACTTTAATTTTCACTGCGAGAGACGTGAATCTGTTATGAACCGAGATATAATATTTTTGCAAATTTAAAACGAAGCTTTCATAAATTTACATTTAGTTGCTAAAATTCTAAGTTCTCAAAAAGGCAAAATTTTATTTAGGAGTTGAAAATTAATATTTTACGTAAAGTAAAAAGTCTAATAAAATTTATTTTTAAAAAAGTAAAATAAATGCAAAGTTTTTGAGAAGTAGAAAAATCGTGCGGAAAAGCGGAAAAAAATTAGCATTAACAAATTTAGTAAAAAAGTAAGAGAGTGTATTTTTTAAAATCTTTATTGAAAAAGACAATGTACATTAGTTTAGTATTGACTACATTTTGGTGATATACGATGACTTGGAGGTCATCTCAAATAAAGTTACATATATTTCTTCGGTTGCAATTTTAGCATCTTGAAAACACATAAGGTCCAAAGAGCACTTTAGTATAATCAAACAAATTGTCTTATTTTACAATGTCATTTTGTAACAAAAATTTCTTAAAAGTAATTTTTTAACAATTTACATTAAAACAAAACTTAAAGATAAATTGGAACATTTGATTATTTTTCAACGAAAAATTGTAGATTCAAAAACAAGGTAACAGATATTTACAGAAAGAAATATTTCACTAAAATATTAGAATAAATTATTTTTTGGTTTATTGTGAAAAATTGATTTTGTTTAATAATATATGACGTAGTCCATTTTTATTTACAAAATTCAGAACGGACGATCCTACTTGTCGCTTTATTTTTTGACAGTTTCACTTTATTGTCCTTAACAAACATGTTTATAAGTTTATAATTTCATAATTATATATTATTAGAATATTATAGTATTTGTATGCATCGGTAACTGTTGTACGGCTCTACAAGTATTGCTTCATAAATATTACACGTGTTTACGACCGTTAGGTATAGAAAGTCATTTTTCTCTAATAAAAATGACTTGTATATTTTTCTTATAACAGTGTTTTATCTCTATTACATAAAATAAACTTTTCTTTCATCTATAAAGTACAGCTTGATATTTCACAAGATTTCCAGAAGTAAAGGAAAAGTGTTCGCCTCGACTTTTCGAAAGAAATAATATCTTTTTTTTTTTCTTCGAGAAAAAGGTTTTTTCTGATAAAGAAAGAAGCACATTAGAGTTAGAACGAGCCGAAAATAGAATAAAGCCTCGAATCGAGGTAACCGAATGTTTGTCCAACTCTTTGGGAGCAGCAGCGGCAGCGTCCAACCTAATCCGTTCTTTGAAAAACAAAGCAAAAGGCGGAAAGCCCTCGGCAAAAAGGAAGCGCGCGAAGCCTCTGGCCGCCTCCTGCAGGAGCGTCTTGGCTCCGGGAGAGGGGTTTGGCGAAGGAGGAGGAGGATCGGAAGGCATCGTTAAGCGAAGTCGAGAGAGAGAGAGAGAGAGAGAGGGAGAGGGAAAAAGCTCCGGCGGTGGCGCCTTCCTTTGTCTCGGTCCCTCGGTGGAAGGGATAAGCCACGATGTCGTTGATTAATACGGTTTACCAGTAAGTGTAACGGAGTGTGCAAAAGGCGCGTTCGCTCCGCCATCGTCGGCGCTCCCCTTCCTGGAGGCACGACGAACCAAACGCCGGCACGTGCCGATCAATGGCGCCTCTCTCGCGATTGGCCGCGCGCCGCCGCCGCCACCGCCGACGCCGCCGCCGTCGCCGGGGGAGCGCGAGCCTCTCTCTTACACCCCCGCCTCCTCCCACCACCCTCCGACTTACCGGCACCGGGCCTCTCGATCCCGTAAGGGAGGCAAAGCTTTTCTTATGAGGCGCATTGATTGCCAACAAACCCCTCTTCCCGCGGCGGCGACGGCGGCGGCACCAGCTTCGCTCCCCCCCGGCGTCGATTCGAAACTGGAGCGTCTCAAGGCGACTCCCACTACTTGGCTAGGCTCTTTCTTTTCTAGGTAATGAGTGGAGGAAACTGGAAAATAGACAACTGCGGCTTCGTCACGAGAACAAGTTTATTCGAAATATCACTACGATAGTAAAGGCTACAGATCCTTGCTAGTGTGTGTGTGTGTGTGTGTGTATGTCTGGTAGATACAAGATACTCTCGATAAATAGCTGGAGGTTTCTCTACAGTGGACCTACGTGGGGAAAGAGGATCCTCAGGCGCTCTTTGCACTCTCGTTCAGTCTCTCGGTCTCTCGCACTGGCACTGACTCTTGTGGGTTAAGTGTGTGCCGCTAAATATTGTCTCGGGGCAGGCACAAGCTGGTCCTAGGGCTCCTCCTTGCTGGCGGGCTGCAGCTGCTGGACGACGCCCGGGTGCAGGTGGTGCTGGTGGTGGTGGTGGTGGTGCTCGGGCCGCCTCGACAGCCCGAGCAGCGGCGGCAGCAGGGGCAGCGGCAGCGGCGGGAAGTGGAAGCCGGCCGCCAGGCCGCCGAGGAGGGCCGAGGCCGTGCTGTGCTCCTGGGCCTTGCGCCTCAGCTCCGCGAGGCTGCTGCTGCGCTGGAGCTCGGCGGCGGCGGATCCGGGCCCGCCGCCTCCGGCCCCGCCGCTGCCCGTCTTGCAGCAGCCGCAGAGGGAGCCGGCGCAGCTGGCCCAGCCGGGCGCCGACCAGGAGAGCATCTCCTGCAGGCTGCTGCCGGGGCCCGCCATCGAGGAGCGCGTTTGCTCGACGACGGCGCTCGACCAGAGCGACGGCGCGGAGACGGGGCTGCTGGCCGCCGCGGCCGCCTGCAGCTTCGAGGCGAACAGCGGCGGCGAGAACTGGGCGGCGAGGTGCGGCGAGAAGAACAGCGACGTCGCCGTCGTCTCCACGGGCCGGAAGCCCCCGCTGACGCTCACCGAGCTGCAATCACACGCAAACGTATCTTTTATTAAATCGTTCCTTTTCAACGGCATATTTATCGGGAAAATATTTATAGAAATCGTATAGTTAATAGTTTAGTTCACCGACGCGCATACAAGCGAGACTAGCGTATTAGCGTATCCCGAAAGCTAAGAGGAAGAAAACAAAGTTAAGCTTCTGCAGCGCGTGGAATTATAAGAAAAGGGCTTGGCTGCGGTGCCGCGGCGCAAGGGCTCGCGGGCTCGCGAAAGAAGCAAGTAGCGCGGAAGGACGCGCAGAGTCGTAACTTTAATGACACTCCATTAAAGTCCCGATGAAAAATTCAATGGCGCAACGCCGGCGTCGGCGGCGCCTTTGGAGCCCGGCTCCTGAATAAGCGATGAGGATATATTTACGGCGAGGCGGCCGGTTTTAAATAAATTACGCATGCGCGCACGCAGGGCTAAATGGCGCGTGGCGGCTTCCGCTCTCTCACCTCTCGGCGGGCGGTCCAAGCTGCTGGGGCGGCTGCTCCTGCTGGGGCTGAGGCGTCGCCGTCGGAGACAGGCTCTGGGCTTGGGGCTGCGGCGATCCGGAGCCGAGCGCCCCGTGCGCCGGTCGCGGGCTCACCGAGGCCGAGGTCGTGCTGGGGCTGCGCGAGCCGCTCAGGGCCTCCTGCGCCGCGGCCTCCTCCGCCGCGGCGGCCGTCGTCGCAGCCGCCGTCGGGCCCGAGTCCGCCGGGGGCTGCTGCTGCTGCTGCTGCTGGCCGCTGGTGCTGTTGCTCGGGGTGGCGGTGCTCGCGCCGCCCGGGAGCTCGCCCGCGCCCTCGCGCTTGCGCTGCTCCTCCTTCAGGCGCTCGCTCTTGCGCCACTTGGCGCGCCGATTCTGGAACCAGACCTGCACAGAATAGCTGGTTAGCTAAAGCTGATGATGCCGCCTAATGCTCGGGTGGAAATTTAGCGACGGATCGTTCCGGATCTGGGGACTCGCTTTTCAAATTCATTACAACTGTTTCAGTGAAGAACGTAATATATATGTATAAAAGTGAATTAATAAAATTCATTATACAAATTGTCCTTTATTTACTTAAAAGATTAAATAAATGAAGATGGGAATATCGGCAAAAGAGGGGTCGTCAGCGCGGCATGCTCCTTCATGAACTGAGAGAAAAGGTCGCGCATGCTTAATGAGCCAAGTAGAGACAGTCAAGATTCAAGTTTTCGGTAACGTGCCTAACATGACATAATCTCGGCTAAAATAGACTTTATTAAAGCTTCCGCGGCTCTTCCACACGTTTTGTCAGCAAACATTCTTTTGTACGTTCAAGGGCCTGCGAAGTAGCCGCAAGCTACCTCGTTTCGTCTCGCTCCGTCGTTAAAGAAAACAATTTCCCTAGCTGAAAACTAATCAGTGTATTCATTTCACTTTTCCATTTTAATGCGAAAAATTAATAAATTCTCAGAGTCACTTTTTTAGAGTAATGAATATTGTTAGCTGTGAATCCATTTATTATCTACGTAAGGAAAATGAGTTACTTCGAGGGAAATAAAAAAGAATACCGAAAAAATGCTCACGTTTCCGAAATTCAATTCCCCAACCTCTTAAGCAGGAGACAGACGTTTTAGGTCTATATTACTACCCGACATTTATTGGACCAAATTAAATAAATAGACTTCGTTTGTACCTGCAACTTCTGATAACAGTGTAACCGAACGGGGAACTTGATAGATTAGAGTGAAAATTAAAAAATATCATACACTATAAGGGTACATAAAAAATGAAATTACTCGAAGCAAAATAGACAGACTTGGCCGGAGAGCGAGAAAGGCGGACCAGAAGAGACCGCGCGGATCCCGGCGTTTGAAAAGTTTCTCCAGTGCACGGGAAATGGTTTAATAAAATAAATATGACGAGGTTCGTTTCTGGCAGGACGACTTGCCGAAGCAGCTGAACCTGCCCGAGGCAGTCTTAAGGCGAGAGATGACGGCGGAGGAGGTGGAGGAGGTGAGCGGGGGGAGGGGGGAGGTGGAGGAAAAGAAGGAGGCGGCGGCGGCCGCCGGAAGAGGGAGAGCAGCAGCCGAAGGGGATGAGAAGGAATGAAAAAGAGCTCGAGTGCCGCTCACGCGCCGCTACTGCCGCCAGACGGCCAGATATAATAATATCCTAAGGGTTGCTGGGACGAGTAATAGCTGGGAACAAAGCCGCGATTCCCCAGAGGTCGACCGTAGAACGTTGAATTTTTACCCCACTTCTCTGCACTTATCCATCTTTCCTCCCGCCTGCCGCCTCTTAGTTTTTTCCTCGATGCGAATTTAATCCTAAATATGTCTGAAACCATTCAATCCACTAACTTTCGACGTCGGCTAAATCTCCAGGCTCTCATCCTCGACTTCGTAGATTCGAAAATCACGTATTGCATTTACAATATAAACGCGCGAGAGGATGAACCGTTTTAAAGGACGACCTTTGGAAAAGTAGTGTTAGTAAAAAGATTGTTTCTACTGATGAAGTTTCAATTATGAGCAGAAACCAATTTTCATATTAGTATTATGACACAAGTTTGAGAAGTGGAATCTCAAGTAAAATCATTAAGTACAAATTATGTAGAATCCAGTGTATAACCGAGAAATGAGCAGGCATAATTTATGTACAAACTGCAACTCCAACTATTTTCTAGATACAACCAAAAATCAGTCTATTTCAAAATTCGGTATTTCGTACCTACAAGTCTTTTCTATTGTTTTGATACAAATTTTGATACTTGTTATTATTTCTTTTTTTATTATCGACGTCATTTCTGCGAAAAAAATGAAATTGTCAAATGTATATTTTTTTTTTATAAGACTAATAATTTCCTTGAGAATACAGCATTATTTTTAAGAGAAATTCCTACCTTATTACGAAAAAAGGAAAAGTATTAAACAGTTTGTCTTTATACGGTTATAGGAATTTTAATATACTCCTGCTCTTGTTCCTTCTACCATAGTTTCTTCAGCGTCAGCAATCTAATTGTCTGGAGTGGATAAAAGACACAGAATTTTGTGCAAATTAATGGAATGAAAGATTTATTTTACACAACGGTCGTAACGAATTGTATAAATATGAGAATATCAATAAGACCGTTTAACTTTTATCACTCAATGATTCCTGCAAAAGCGAAGAGACTTTCGTTTGCGCCGCCGGACAAGAGAGGAAGAATCTTTCCGAGATCGCGCATTGAAGAGCGCAATCCTTTCTCCCACCGTTCCCTACTTTAAGCCTAATTCTTTAGGGTGATTCGATCTAACAATAGTTAAACTTTCTGTTTATAAATCCTGCATGTAAAATTTATATACTGTTGAATAACAACAAAGTGTTAGTTATACGGGAATATAACGTTTGGATCATGAAAAGCATAAGTTATGCAAACTCCCACATCAGACAGTTTTGCTTTTAATTAATTAAGAAGTATCTTACAATTTCTAGAATTAATTCACGAGTCTCGAAAGTCCAGACTGCCATCGAGTATAACAACTGTGAAGTGACTGCATCTAAAATTCTTACCTAATAAGGTCAGGGTTTTCTCTAAGGTCGCAATTCAGTGAGTACTGAGATCTGAGCACGGACGACCACAAACGTTTGTCCTCTAATATTGCTAGTCGATGAAGTCTCATCAAAATGTCAAGCATAAGCTGCAATACATTGCGTGATCTTAATATATCAAACGGAAGAAGCAAAATATTTTAAAACTAAGTTTTAAGTGCGTTACATTTTTTTTTTCAATGCCTATTTCAATTTCTATTGCATTAAACTTAATTGGGTAGATCAAAATGAGAGTGGGAAGAGACATACACTTCTCTACTAAGTTTCTATTTGATGTTAATGTTATGAAATTAGAAAAAAAAATGCATCTGTTAAATGTCCTTTTCTAAATTGCTTATAATTAAATAAAAACATTAGAGGCCCAATTTTTATATATTGAAATATATCCGTACCTCAGTTACCGCAACCTGACTTATGCCATTCTCATTTTAATCCACGCAATTAATACGTACGTTGTCATTACAACTGGAAGGGAGACCTTTCAGAAAAAAATAATATCACAATTAGATAAAATCTGATATTATTTATTTTTCATTCAATTTTTTAATGAGAGATATTTGATTAGATTTGCTCAATACCCAATAATTATTTTACCATTTTATATTTCGATAATTAATTAGTAAACAATTATTCAAAGGATAAAATAAGCCTTTGCTTATTAAAATTGAATGAAAAATAAAAAAATTCTTGGTATCTGACTAAATTTTTCCTTGATCTTAAAGCTAATTGTGATGTAATTCTTTTTTAAAAGGTCTTCCCACTTGCAGAAGAATAACCTTCCTAAGAGAAAATGTAAGATTGAATGTCTTAATGATGTAAGTAAATCTGTTCAGCCATGTCGACCTCCGGAAAGGCAATCGCCATGACGATTGTATGAAATAATTCCAAATTTCACTGGAATGTTAAAAAAATATTATAATATAAAAAATTTTAAGGAAAAAGTCTAAGAACGAAAAGCGTTTGGCACATCTGCAAAGACATTTTTCTCTGTTTTTTACAGACTAGAAAATTTTGGATGATGAAATTCCGATGGATATTAACATAATTTCTGTATGATTTTAATTTAAAAGCTACGAGTATGAAATACAGGCATGTACAGTAAGAGGTTGAATACTCGTTGCCAGTAGCCCGACGTAGCTTCAAGAAAGAATTCGAATTTAAAATTTTACAAAAACTAATAGATTTGTTTTCGAGCCGATTCAGGAAAGTCCATCAATATAACCGCGAGCTGCGACGTCGCGACGGGGACGACCAGTTGATGCAATAAAATGGGATTTGAATTCACGGCAGCTGACACGAGAATCATCTAATAAAGCCATTAAAAAATCTTGAGACTCCTGAAATCAAAGCGTTGCAGTTAAAAGAGGACTCCCGGAGAGGCTTCAAGTGCAAAGAGCCCCCCCGACAAGAGAGCGCTCGCCGGGAACAAATAAAAAAAAAAAAAAAAAGAGAGAAAAAACGGGCGAAAGGTTGTCGTTTGGGTGATTGAAAAGTGTAGGCTTGAATGAAGTAAGTACGTATGAAACGTGATTTAAGTAAATTGCGCTCGAGTAGATTTCTCCTGCGGAGAGAGGCGTATATGGCTCGTGATACATGCGATGCCTCGTAGAACGTGCCTCGACGGCCCCCCAGGAGCTTCTAATTGGAGTAGCAAAGAGAACGAGAACGAGAACGAGAATGAAAACGAGACGAGAAGGAGAAGACGACGGCTCGAGAACACCGAGCGAGCCTGCCAAGTAGGCGAATGCTGCCTGAGTGAGAGGGGGGGGGGGGGGGCGGGGACCCCGCCTGAGAGGAGGGGATGCACCACTACAAAAACGCGCCTATTTGTCCATTATTCCAGATTCTCTTTGTCTTCGTTAATGAAACAATGAGTCTGCGCCGTAATTGCGTCATACCCGAGGCACCGTCTGCCTACGTACACTGCACTACCCGCCTCACTCCTGTCGAGGTCGCCCTCAATAAACTATTACACCAAATCGCTCAATCCTTAACGCTTTTCTTAACTTAATCCTCTTGCGCTGCCAATCCGCAAATCCTGTTTGCTGATTTTCTCTTACTTGGCTCCGATTGACGTTCTTCGAGCTTCGATAGTCGGACGAACAACTGCTCGTTAAAAATTCATTTCGTCAAATTTTTGGAGCAACAAATGCTACGAAACAGCAACGTTTATTACGGGAACAAGAACTGTTCCCAAATAATTGTATAATTATTCACCAAGTGAATATTTTGGACACTTGTAAGACTAGTCTAACTAACTTGTATAACAAGTTTAGTATAAAAATAATAAAAGATTGCAGTTACTTTTAAAATTTAAAGACGACTTTTTACATCTTTTAATTTTTAAATATCGCAAATTTTAGAAAATGTTTAGAACCGAATAATTAATTCGTTTTCAAACTTAAGTTTTCCCGCGCGTAGTTTTTTGATTCGAGGTTGAAGAAACTAACAGCTGTTAAGACTTTTAAACAACTTTGAAATGCGTTTTGGTAAAGCTCATTGAAACCAGCTACAATTTGATTTGTAATCTATTCGTAAAGATGATCTTTTTATTTAAAATTTGTATCAGCAGAAAATTATCTAAAAATTTATTTACTTTATTAATAAATTTACAGAATAATTCCGGGTAATAAAAGTCCTCGATCCTTTTTGGCAATGATATTTTTAAATCATCAATATCAAAACCCTTCTTGGATGATTTAAAATTGCCTGATGCGATAAAGGAAGAGAGGGTGAGAGTGGGTTCAAACGAACATCAGAGAGGGTGTTGGGGCGTTTCAGCGCGCACAGCATGGGGACATGCAGGCCGAAATCTAATTTCTCTATTAAGCGAACAGCATGTAGCAAAAAAAGATGCCTAAAAGCAACATGGTAACCACACTTTGTGCGACTGATTGACGCTTGTTAAAATTTTTCCTAATGGCCAGTCTGCGAAGCAGTCAAAGACCAAAAGTTGCCGAATTGCATTTAATGAGCTGTGGCAGAGTAAATGGATTATTAACGATATAGTGATTTAATTGTGCGATTAAGATTGAATGGGGTGTATCGTGTACTCGCGTACAATTAAATAAGTTTGTAGAAAATGAAGATTACCAGAAGTCTGCATGATTGAACATTTAGTAATAAATATATAGTTTTTTTATTGACCTTCTAAATAATCAACTTTTAGTAGTGGTTCGTCACAATTTCAGATACATTTTTAAAAAAAATGGAATTTAAACAAATTTAAGACAAATAAAAGAAGGGCGTACTGTAATTTAAAAAAAATTGAAGTTCTTTTTTAAGTTACGATCATTACATGCGATATTATGTAAAGAAGATTTCTCCGGGGATGTATGACATTGATTCTAAAACGCGATTGAAATGGAGACGTTTCTAGCCTAAAGAAAGTGACAGGGAAAAAGATAGTAGGGGATGAAATTGTAACTCAATATGATTCAATTATTATAATTGACATCACAGATTACTCGACTATTTTCAAAAAATTTAGACAGCCGTTTTTTGTTTCAATAAAAAAATTGACATAGAATAACATTTCGCAATTACGTAAGGTAATGCTTATTAAATTTTAACAAAATTGAAATCTAAAACCCAATTAAGTTAAATTTTTCAAAAGTTATTAGACCGATAGATTTAATTTAGAGTTTTCTTGCTTTGGAAAGATGCCGCATTGGATCTACAACTCAAATCAAAATCTTCTACCTTCATTCGTTGATTTTTCATAAGATAATTATTCAAGTATCAAGAGTAGAAAGGCCCGCTTTCACTATTAATAGCCGAAAAATTTTGTTGTTTAAAGTCTGATTGGAGCGATTAATTTCTCTAAAAGCTTCAATATTTTTATTCATATTTTTTTTAGATCTCTTGTAAACATTATTACTCTGAATTTTCACGTCGACAGCAATTTTGTCAGTAATTTTGGCAAAATAACAAACGCGAAGCAAAGATTTAAATTTAGATTTATTCACGAGAAAGAGAATGAAGGAGACCGTCGAAAAAAGGAAAGAGAGAGAGAGAGAGAAAGAGAACGAGAGAGTAACAATCTGGCGAATTACCGGCTTAGTTCGTCAGAAGATTACGTCAGGACGAGGGTGTCAGCGAGACCCTCGGGGCCTCGGTCCTTGTTTTCACGCTTGCCCATGAGGCAAGAGCTGCTATTTTTCCCTTTCGCTCTCTTCCCTTTTTCCTTTCCATCATACCGATGCTTCATACGCCAGGAGTACCAACTTTTTTTTTTTTCAACAAAAAAACGATTCATCTGGGATCGCGAAATGATTCGGAAATTTATACGGATGCAGATTTTTTGCACAAATGTGTTTATTTAATAGAAACTAATTTTAACAAGGAAAGCATAATTTGTATGTTTATAGATTTAAAAATGTTCACGACAACGTCCGTGCATAGGAAATTAGTTTGTGATTATTTTATGTTAAATATTTTAAGAGTTAGAGAATATTATTAGATAATATTAGAAAGAACGAATTAGGATTCTTTCGTCTCTTACTTTAGAAATATATTTTATAACAGAGATATAACTTTTATCTTAAATCTCGTTTTGTATATTAGACTTTTGAAGATAATAATTTTTAAATTTACAAGTCTGCTTCAAAATTTTATTTAACTTAAAAATTTATTTAACAATTACCATCAAAATTATTTATACATTTAACTATATACATTTATATTAAAATTGCCGGTTAATAAAAAAAATAATGTAACCAACTAAATATTTATTTATTGATTTTATTTAATTGCATCTTAAAATTATCAGGAATAAATTAAACTGAATTAACAATAATTTATAAGTTTGACTCAGTCTGGTGATCAAGTATAAAACTGTCACCGTTTAGGGGTCATTCTGGTCTACGATACGATATGATTAGAAACTATTCGCCTTGATTATTTCAATTAAGAAGAAAAAACAACGATTTACTTATTTGTCCCTTTCTATAGCTCAGCATACGTATATATAAAATGCATGTTTTGTCGCTCCTCGTCGGCGGGGTTTACCCAGTCTTGTGACGTTACCAGATTTAAAATATTAAAACATTCTTCGTTCGGGCGTCAACAGCTATCCGCAGTACAAAATATTTATCTACTTTTTTACAAAATTAACAAAACGGTAGATGTTTGAATAAAAAGTAGTAAGTTTGCCCAACGGTTTTGGTTACTGGCTAAGTCAACTTATGGTTCTAACGTATATGTACATCTACTGAATAAACTTTCATCTCGCCAGGTCAGAAACAGACAGTTCACGTTTCGGTAAATATTTTTCATAGTATATTTCAGAAAATGAAATAAAAAGATTTCGATTTTGGATCAAAATTGTTTCCTTCAAGATATCATTTAGTATGAAAATTTTATCAAAACTAATCACGAAAGTATCACTTGTTTGGGTCACGGATTTTGTTCGAACTTTGGGATATGATTTCTAATGTTAAAATATGAAAGAACGTTCGGCCTAACGTTCGATTTTTCAAAAGTTTTGAGCTCTTTTAGCCAAAAGTTTGTTGTTCAATCACATTTAACTTTTCAACTGTTTGTTGAGTATTTTAACTACCGGCATTTGAAAGGCGAGATCAAATCCTATCGATTAAATAAAAGGCATCTAAAAATCTTTATTTATTCAAAAGTTGTAGCCAAATAAATATTTGTAATAAAAGAAGCAAAAATTACGTCAATGAATTTTTGTGGATTTTTCTATGCTACTTTAATGGTCATTTTATGTTGAACCATAATTTTTGAACAAATGAAGATTTTGTGATGTCTTTTTTTTAATCGATAGGATTTGATTTCACCTGTCAAATGCCGGGAGCTAAAATACTCTACAATTAACAGTTGAAAAGTTATATGTGATTGAACAAAAATCAATTTTTCTTAGCTTTTCGCTAAAAGGGCTTATAACTTTTGAAAAATCGCTTCCCTCATATTTTAACGTTAGAAAACATATCCCAAAGTTTAAACAAAATCCGTCATCCAAACAAGTGATATGCTCCTGGTCAATGTTTTATAATGAATTTGTCTTAAATTTACTAACAATTTTAAAAGTCATATAAATTATTGTTAAAGTTATATTTTCCAGAAATAAAATCGAACCTTTTTATATTTACACTTTCATCCCAAAATTAAGCACGCATTTGGAAGATTCATTCTAGTCATTAAGGAATTCAAATTACCTGAACTCTTGCTTCTGTCAAATTAATTTTCATTGCAAGATCCTCCCTGGTAAATACATCAGGATAATGAGTCTGCGCGAATGCAGACTCAAGTTCTTCTAATTGCTGTAACGTAAACGTCGTTCTATTTCTTCGTTGTTTTCTTCTAACGAACGAATCGTCTCCGACACCGTGAAGTGCCGGGTGGTAAGCAGAATAACTGGCGTCTGGAAATAAATTATTTTCACCTTTCTTAAGAGTTCGTCTTTTGTAAAAAATGGAGTAATAAAATTGATTTTCGCGTTGAATGAAGCTTTGCGTTATTTCCGAGAGGATCAAAAATTAATTTTAATAACTTATTAAAGTTAACGAGAAAAGAGATTTTTCATTAATACAAAAGATCCCTTTTGCTGAAAATAAAAGCAGAAAAAAGGTGATGCAAAGTCATAACGGAATTCAGCACTTAATTTTCGAAAATGAAAAATGAAATTTTCATGCTCCCGATAGTAAAATCCGCGTGCGCATTTATGTAATGAGAAAGAAAGACAGAGAGGCGGCGGCCCCGGGAGGGACGGAGGAAGGGGAAGAGCGAAACATTTGACTGCAAAGCTCGGAACCGCTCATTAATGATGCAGAGCAATCAGCGCAATTAATTACCGCGGCGCTAAGCTCGGCTTAGTGAAAAACACAAATTAATTTCCTAAACTCATAAAAATTGACGAGGCTACCGGCCGGATCTTTCATGAAAATTTGAAAATGAATCAGTGTACCGGACGGACCGCTTTTTGCGTGTTTCAACGTCATTTTATTTATTTCCGCAAACGTTTTTGCTGACATTGCGGCCGGCTCTTATTAATTCCATTAATATTTATGTCAATACTTTTCGGTAAATAAAATTACTTTTTTCTTTAACCCTCGCAAAACGGAAAAGGATATACCGAAATCCATCCGTCCGAAATTCGTCCGTCATATAAAAGCAGGATCGAATAAAGGATAGATTTCAATTACCGGTGATTTCAATGAGCCGCGCGCAAACAATTGGACGGAATTTCGAGCGCGGAGGAAACTCGGCTCGCGAGAGGCGAGCCCGTATAAGCCCGCAGATCGCGTTCGGGGTAAAATCGGAAAAGAGAAAGGAAAGCCCGGCCGTCGAGGTGAGAAATCCAGCAATTATCGATTAGCTCTCTCGTAAATAAATTTAGCCGGGCCTCGAGCCCTCAATCCACTCAAGATCTTAGATTAGAGTTCGGAAGAGTAAAGCCGGGGGATCTTTGGAGTCTGCGGTGCCGCGTGCCGGAGAGTCATCAGTCTGTGTGTAGCCGCGCGGGACTCGGCAGTAGTCGTGCTGATCCAATTTATTAGCCTTCTCTCTCTCGCTCTCCCTCTGGATGACGCTCTCTCTCTCTTTCTCTCTGCATCGACTACGTGACCGAGGCGGCACGGCCAGCTTTTTCTGCAGGCTCGCAAATCTAATGAGAGGGAGAGAGAGAGCGAGCGCCGCTAATGAGGCCAACGAGCTAGTTAGATGTCGGAGGGAATTTTCGGGGGGCAGCGGAGCCACTTAGCGACTTATCACGTAGTTACCTAATCTGTTTATCCCGACAAGGGAAAGGAGAGAGAGAGAGAGAGAGGGAGGGAGAGAGCCGTCCGTCCCCTGGGCCGAGCACCAGCTGCTCCGCGTGTCACTTTGTAAGCGCTTGGCGCATGCGGCGCCGATTTCTCCATACTTACAGGGATGCGTCGGGGCGAAAGGATAGTCGAGCGTGGGAGGCAGCCTCGGGGCCGGCAGACCCGAGGGGCAGTGGTAGCAGAACATCCCTCCAGCCCTCGCGCCGGCCCCCGGCCCTCCGGGCAGCTGCTGCTGCTGCTGCTGCTGCTGTTGCTGCTGCTCCTGCTGAGGCCGCTGCTGCGCATGAACCGAGCCAATCTGCAAATCAATCCTTTTTTTTTATTAAATATAAATCCTCGCTCCCTCGCGCCTGTGGACTTCCGCGCGGAACCCCCGAAAACGGGATAACACGTCGATCCCCATTACGGGGAGGGGGGCGGGAGGGGAGAGAAGCATTCTAAACTCGCGTAAATAAGTAACGAGGGTATTGAAGCCATCGCTCGTGGAACTTAATAAGCCGAGAGTCGTCAATTCGTAATGCGACTGCGCGTGTGCGTGCGCAAGCCGCGCCGAGAGAGAGAGAGAGAGAGAGAGAGAGCGAGGGCCGTTACGTAACAGCGTGTCCGCGTCGGGGCTTTACGCTGCTGCCGAAGGGACAAATTGAATTTTAGATCGCGCGCGAGGGAAGAGCCGCCGCCGCCGCCGCCGCTGCCGCCGCTCACGCAGATGATACTAATTGAAATTTGAAATTGATATTAGAGAATTATTACTACCCTCTAGCCGAGCCGATGCGGCGGGAGCAAACGCAATTATCCGCGGCGCGCGGCTACTCTGCGATGCCCGGGCCGAGGCGCGCAATTCTCGTCAAATTCCAGGCGGAGGTTCTCTCGGTCTTTTGTTGCCGCCGTTGCCGAGGACGAACGTCGATGCCTGGCCTCTCTCTCTCTATCTCTCTCTCCCTCCGCCGCGGTGCGCCGAGCTGCGCCGATGACCTTAGGTTGAACCGAGATCATCGGATTATAAACCTCGAGCAGATGTTCAATTTGAAATACGAGACGGCGCGCACAGTTAATGTTAAGCCCCGAAATCGCATTGAATTATTGATGGCTCCGTCCTAATTTCGGTCGGCCGACGCCGGAAAATATACTGTATTATATTCCTATCGCCGCTCGTTATAAAGAAACCTCGCGAGAGCGCCAACATCGAACCGGCGGAGGGTAATGCAAATGAAACGATTACGGCTAATCGAGTTTTCCGCGTTAAAACTCTCACCGGCGCGGAATTCAACCTTTTTCGCGGAAAATCCTTGCCCTCCTGAGGAAAATCGAGGAGGAAAGGCGGAAAACGAGCCGCCCTCCCCCCCCCCCCGCCTCCTCCGCGCTCTGAAATTTGATCGAAGGCCGGGCGTCGCAACCTGCTTGCGGCAAGTTTTCACCCTCGCTCCCTCGCGCACAAAGACCGCCACTTACATCCCCATTGTGCGGGTTAAAGTCCGTCGGGCGCATGCGCCGTCGCCGCCGCCGCCGCCGCGGGAGAAACTATATAACGAGCCACACGCAGGGACCAAATGGACCGGGGCTAATCCGCGGAGGCCTGCGGGGCCGCCCGCGTGTGCTCAACCAGCCTGCGTTTTTATTGCGCGATCATCCGATTGCAGGGCGAAGCCTCTCCCCCCCCTCCCCCGGGCTCAAAAGGGGTGCCCTCGCCGCGGGCGCGTTGCGGCTGATTCCGGCCGGGCCATTAATTCCCCGTCTTCGAGGGCGAGTTCTCTCTCTCTCTCTCGTTTGTGTACGGTGTCATCGAGCCGATTACCCGAGAGCGCCGTTCGTTCGTTTGTCTTAATGCACTCGAGCGCTCTGTTTGCTGCGAGCTCTTTAGGAGTCTGCGGCCCATTCAGAGAGGACCGTGACGCCAGTGTGCTTCTCGTTTACACAGCATGATTGCCGTACTTGGGAATTGTGTTTGCGTAATAAAATTATAAGCAGACGACATTCTTTTTTTTCCGCCTCGTCGCCTTTTAAAAATGCTTCTCGCTACCGAATTTATATCGAGTGCGCTTGCGCGCGCGTGTGTGCCCTTCAGTTTCGAGATGGGTAAGGCGTCGCAATATGCAACCCTTCGGATCGCTAATCGAATTTTTCTCGGAGATCACGCGGCACTCTGTTCGCTTAGTTATTCAATTATTCGTACGCGCGGTAATGTGGATCAGATGCTTGAAACGCATTACATCAAATTATTATATCAATTATTGCGCGCAGAGGACGGTGCAAACAAGAGCTAAAAGAACGACAGTTTTTCTGCCGAGTATAGAAGACAATAAAAAATCCGAACCGCGCTTTCAGCGCTGCTGTCGTGTACCGAGAAAAGTTATAAACCAGCCTATTAAAGCAACCATCTTGCAATCTAATTAGCGAGAAAATTGGCATTGAATTTTTTAATTTGCCCCGTTCAGCCTTGACTCCACGGGCGTAAAAAGCTCCCGTCTACATTTGCTTTCCGAATTATGACGGCCGCGACCTGTCGAATTTCCAGGAAAGCCGTCAATAAACGCGCTTGGATTCTGCATTACAGTCGAGCTTGATTATCGAGCCCGGTTTAATTGCATAATTGCCCGTCGGCAACGAGCAAAACGCTAAGTCGCCGCCGCCGCCGCCGCCGCCGCCGCGCGCCGCGAGGCGCTGACGTCAACATTCCAATAATTTGACACGCGACGTATCGCGACAATATCGCGCCTGCTGGCTCTATTGCGCAATTAGCGCGATTCCCAATTAAAACTGATATTCGCTCGGCGGAAAAACTGTCTCGCAATTTTCAGCTTCTTTTACTTTCTGCGCTATATAGGAGGCTCTTTCAGCGGATTCGAATTTGACGTCGGTCGACGGGAAATCTCGACTATTTAGAGCGGAAATTAAAAATTGTTCGAGTCGCTAATGAATTCAAGGATTTACTTGGAGTGTCAATCAAAATTTAATTCTTCGAGTACCAAGAAAACCGGATATTTTACGATTCTTGTTTACTTGGCACTGTCTAAAAATACAGTCAAGTGCCGTGAACGCGTTTGTCTAATTAAGATTTTCCGTCGCCTTGAAAAGCTCTTGACATAATATTGAGCCTAAGCAAAGCCACTCGAATCAGTAATAAAAAAAAAAAAAATGCGGAAAAGTACATTACTAGAAAGCCGCGACGCGAGCAAGATTTCGTAAGACGAGAAGAGAGCCTGGCCTCTCCACGCGGGAGAAATGTCCGCGCGACTCGGCCGCGTCAATTGAAAGAAATTCGGCGGCGACCGGCTTATATTGAATGTTTTATTAGCCTCGTCTCTCCCCCTCCCTCCTCTCGCGGGCAGCGCGCGGAAAGCGCGAAAGGCCAGAAGCGAGAGAGCGCAAGTAATACGAGGAATGCGCCGGGCTGACGACGTTAGTCGCCGGCGTCGCCGGTCGGCCTGCTTGATTAATCCGGAGCGCTTGGCCGCACGAATTGGAGGGAATTAATTAAGCGGCTGAAATTGGATGCAGCGCGTTAGCCCTTATTCTTGGATGACACAATTCAATAAGCTCCTCGGCGACTCGGTCCGTCGCAGCGCGCGATAGCCGGGGCCTCTAATGCGGGATAACGGCATTACGAGATTCAACTCCTTCGCGAGAGAGAGAGAGAGTCGTATATTTCTGGATCTCGTAGAAGACGCGGCTTTCCTGGAACGACGGCCCGAGGAGAGCTCAATTCAGCGGCGAGTGATTCTTCATCTGCGGGCCTCTTCTTACAATGGATGCGCGGGGCCGCGCGGGAGAGCGATGATTCGCTGAGGGAAAATCTATTACCCCTGTTAACCCGCGGCGATGAGTCGGCGCCTGATTGAATTTGCTGTAAATAAGTGTAGTCGCTGCTCCACTTCGCTCGATTGCCAATTTGCAAATCAATGTTAACGTCGTTTCGCCATATACGCCGCTATCATTTTATTTTGCAATTGAAAAATTTGAGCCGCGATACGCGAAGCGAACAATGTTAACGTGCGCAATCTTTCTATTCAATTATTATTCAATAAACAATCTTTTTTACCCGACGCGTCAATTGGCTCTTATTATTAATATTGCGACAAACTTTTGCTGCGAGTTAGCTCGTCTTTCTAATTTAGCACTTGCCATTGCTTTTATTGAATTAGATTCAATTTACTCCCCTCGTTAAAAGAAGACCGGATTGTCATAATTTAAGACTCGTAACTATAGGACGACGGACAGTTTTTACGCTCTCCGAGGACAAAAAAAAAAAGAACAGGCCCCCGTTTAGCAACGAGCCGGCAAAATATTCGAAGCCCAGGAATCGCGCTGGACAACTAGATGATATTTTTGAACGCTCGAGTCAAAAATCGAGGTCGACTCCACTTGCACGCCTTAGCAAGCGGTTCGAGGCTGCTGCACATCTCTTTTGCTCCCTGTGTGGCAGCCGCATTGGCCCGAGGCGTCGCGCGACCCCTTCCATCAACTTTCGCGGCGCAGAAGCCGCAACGTGCGGGGATGAGTATACACGCGGAGCGTCGGAGCGCCCATCACAGAATCGAGATCCGAGTGCGTACTTTAAAAAGAAAAAACAAACTCTAAAATCGTTTTTTTTTCAGCTTCGAAAGTCACGCCGAAAGAGAGCCCGTATGTGCTTTATTTACGAAGGGGGGGGGGGGGTAAATCATGGCCGTAATTTGTGTAAACGGGACGATAATTTAAAATTTTACTGCCCTGTAATGAATAAATTAAATGCATCTCTCGACGAAAAATATTATGATGTTTATCTTGGAATTCAAAGTTTTAGAATAAATTTATTTATTTTTCTTTAACGGAGTGCGCGAAACTCGCTTTCTCGTGCTTGTTTTGCGTGCGCGAAGTAGCTGTTTCTCGCACTATAGTGCGCGAAGTAGGCTGTGCGAGGAACAAATGCCCGGGTGCTTCTTTTTTATTTATTAATTTTTCACACTCTCCCTTGTTTTTACCACTTTTCACTCCTCGTCTTGTCGTCCTCGACTTGCTCCGCTCGGGCGACAAACTTCCCACTCGTCGAGGACGTAGTTACAATAATTATTTCAGCACGGGTGAAGTTTGCCGCCCGAGCGAAGCGCGCACTTGTATCGAAATATACTAATATAATTAAATGATGAATATTTTTGTTGAGTGATATTATTGTCGTGTGAAAAAAAATTATGGTTTCCATGCAATGAGCTCAAAACTTATTATTTTTATAGCTTGTATACATTTGTAAATTTGTTTGTCAAATTCGTTGAACTGTAAAAGCAGTTAGAATTAAAAGAAACCTCATTCGCAAACGTATATTTTTTTTTTACTTCTTGTTTAACTTAAGTCTGGAATGATTTTTCAATATAAATTTGTAAAGGAAAAAACAACTTTGATTTGACTTTAATATTCTCTCGTAAAAACGTTTAAAAGATTATCTGACAATGGAGAGCTTCGCATGTTTAAATCGCAAATTTTGTTGTAACTTTTGAATGCGCGTTCTAATATAGGAGGCCATGCTCGTTCAATCTAACCCTTATTTTTCAAAAGTTGTGCGGTCTTTTGGTGAAATTGAAAAAACAAAAAAGAAGAAAGTTTCTTACCTAAAACTTTACAATTAGTTGTAGATTATTTTAATTGACGAAATTTGAAAGGCCATATTCAATCCTATCGAGTGCAAAAAGTTACCTCAAATACAAGCCAAAATTGTGTCCATCCAATTTTTTACACTATTTTTATTGCAAATCTTTAACCAGGTCTCGTTTTTTGAATGTCTATGAACTACAATTAATTGTTGTAAAGTTACAGGTTATTCAAGAAACACTGATTTCTCTTTGGTTTTAGTTGAAAGAGTGTATAATTTTTTAAAAATATAGATTTTAATGTGTTGCGAATAAACCGATAAAAACTGAATTGGAATATCTTTATAAAAGGAAACATATCCGGTCACAGTTCCAACAAAATCCGTGATCCAAACTATTAAATTCATTATACTGCTAATATAAACTAATCGCCGATTTCAATAATTATTGACTCATTTATAAGCATGCCGCACGCAATCAATTGCAAAACGACGAACAAACATTAATTAATGCGCTTCTCAGCGCGCCATTGTATTTAAAAATAATTGCCGTTCATTAGCAGACCTCCATTAGAAAATAAATACATTAACAGCTTACTCCACAAGTATACCTACTATCGAAATTGCCTCAGGTGAAGCCTCGACCTTGGTAATTATATACAGCCAATTTCAATAAATCAAAAAGTCCCGCAAGTGGCGCCGGCGAAACGTCGGGCTAAAATATGCGAAAACGTGTATATCTGGCCGTTATAAATCGCGTCGTCTGGCAGCGGTTGCTTATTAGCAAAGTGCAGCGCGACCACCGGCACAATGGCCGTTACAGCCGAAACAGAAAGCTCCGTTTATTACCGGGGCTCAGGTGCCTGTATTTCACTCCCTCTGCCGGCGCTCCGCTAGGAGCGATTGCTCGCGACCCTCGCCGGCAAACGTATACATTTAGAACTGCGGTGGAAATCGTTCCGAGGAAATGCTCGGCGAATCTGGCCGCTCTTTCCGTTTTAATGCATCATCTTTACATCGTATTCGCAAATTTTATTAAACATGCGGAAAATTGATTCGCGCGCTTTCATCTTTTTCGAGGATCGACGCGTTTGAAGGAAATTCATTTGTATATTAGTTTTACGATAAAAATTTATTTATTCGATATCGGCGCGTCAAAGCGAATCGCGCGATGAGCTGCACGGAACATTTTAACGTTTCGTTAATAATTTTCAAATAAGAAATCACTCGGAAAATTCCGAGTGAAAATATCAATATAGAAAAGATATTAAATTTGCCCCGATAAACGCTAAATTGAAGCTCGTAATACGATTTCGCTCTTTCCGTCGATATGAAAATAATATTTAAAATCATCGTCGGCGATTCTCGCACAAACAAGAAGAAAATAAGATATATTCCGGCCAAACCGTACAATTGCCAAAGTGTCCGGATCGGCCGTCGTTCAACTCCGTACCCCCCTCGTCCGGAAGCGAAAGCCGAGAACTAAGCATCGCAAAAAGGCGCATTAGAGTCATAAACGCTCCTCGAAATGGGCTTCTCTCTGTGTCGGCGACTGTCCGAGCGCGACGGAATCGAGCCCTTAGCCTCTCTCGCATTGAGATTCCGATTGACTTCCGGTACGAGACCCCGAGCCGAGGCAGACACGTGCGGGGCACCCCTCTGCGATTCCACTCGATTCCGGCGCATTACGCATGCTCTCGCGCTCGATCAAATCCTGAGACGATACACGCCGCCGCCCCGCACACACTCCGAGGCTCCGGTATAAATAAAGCCCCGCGCGCTGCTCACTTTATTATCGCTTTTGTCTGTATATCTGTTTCTCTCCTCCCCTGATTGCCCCGGCGATTACGGGCCGCGACGACACAACGGGCTCACCAAACTGTAAACAGGCCAGCTTTTCCTCGCGCCGTTACGACGATGCATTATGCATGCGGTGCGATGGTGGATTTCTTCTGCTGGTTTCACTTTGTGTGTGATCGCCGACTCGCGTCGCGTCGCGCTTCGGCGGGTTTATCTTCTGTTTGTATTTGTTCTTTAATTAAAGCTTCGTTAAATAAAGAGTTAATCGAATAAGTGTAATTTACGTCTTTATTTTGGAGCCCCTACTTTCACGCTACTTAAATTACGGCCCATTCCACATTATTTAATAAAGAAGCTGTAAGTCATGTGGGTCCGGCATTTCAATAATAATTCGTGTACCGATAAATTTATCTTCTGCCATATAAACTGTATACAGTATTAAAAATCGGGTTATTTAAAAACTGTTTGTATTTCAATAAATTTTTAAACGTATTTTCGAAAGAGCTCTTGATTCAAGCATGAATGTTTAAAGCAGCCCTTATTTTAATCCCGTTTCAAACGCAATAATTTATTTCGCTTGATAAAATTATTAATAAGTTAGTGGTTTTTGCGTAAATGCCATTAAGATGTTTCTGTAAATGCAGGTAAATGCCTTTGAATACTTTATGGAGCGTCCTTGGAACCAGTTAACTAAGCTATTAATCTTTAAATTATCGGGGAGCCTGCCAAATTAATATTGAAAAGTCCAAGCGCCAAATCCCTTGCAAAAAAAAAAAAAAAAAAACTAACGAAAACTTGATAAAATCGGTAAAAAAGAAAATGCTGAAAGCCTGATGAAAATTGAATTCTTTTCGAGAGTCGCGCGCAGCGGCTTCTTACGTAATTCGAGGCGAGAGCGCGGCTGAAAGAAACAGCAGCTGGATTTAATAATCGGCATCAATGATAAAAAGAATGCGCTGCTCTCATTGTCCTTGTCGGGAAAAAGTGTGTGTTCCAATTAACCCAAATAAGTTGCGGACACGAACGGCCGCCTCCGTGCCGTCCCTCTTTGCGGCGCGGGCACATCGGAAAAAAATCGATTCCTTTACTCTCGCGCGAAAAGCTCGCCGAGCTTGCACGGATGCGAGAGCATGCGGGATCATGTAGAGCCACTATGGCATTGATTGAATTAATCTGTCAATTTAGCAATTACACGGATGAGTTTGTTTGGCGCGGCTCTTGGGTTGCTGCTGCTGCTGCTGCTGCTGCCGCTGCTGCTGTTGCTGTCGTTTGCCGCTGCTCTCGCATGTGTGTACGTATTAATTCCCCTCTCTGCTCGCTCCGCTCTCTCTCTCTCTCTTTCTCGCTCCGCGTATACGATCGAAGCCCGTGTGCGATCGGCGAGTGTGCGCGCAGCCGAGCAGCAATACGTAACCGCGTGGCTCGAGGCACAGATTCAACGAGCTCAATTGGCACACCGAACCAAGAGGAGGATCGTATTGATTCTTCGGTTACACGGCTACAACGCGCCCGATGTGCAAACCCGACGACGACGCCGACGAGCAACAGCTCTTTCGCGAGAGCCGCCGCTTTTTGCCAAATCACGCTCGACTTTCCGAGAATTATGTACGCAAAGGCACGAACCTTCAAAGACACTTGTTTACTCGCTTACTCGTTTATAATAAATCCGAGCTTTTGAACAACGTTTGCGCAATTATAACGAATGCAACTTTGAACTAGCCAGTAGCGAAGGAAAAAAACGCGATCGTATCGCAGCTTGCTCCGGACCGACACCCGAAGCTCAAAGTCAAGTTAGCTGATCAAGTTAGCGAAACTTGGCGCACTTAACCAGCTCGAAAAGTTGCGGCTCCGCTTCCCGGTTTATTTTCCCGGCCGGGAGGAAAAACAGTCTCCCTAATCCATAGGTGAATTTAGCTCGGGAGCCGGGAAAGAAAGTATACGTTATATCGTATACGCGGCGGCAGCTTTATATAAAGGAGGACGGAAGGGCCGCGCCAGGCGCCGCGCTCCCCGAGGCAGCGCGCCGAGAATTAATGCCGGTCTCTCGCATTATTGCTCGGCCGTAAATTCCGTCCGGAAGGCGATTTAGCGAGGAAGCGCCGGGGATAAATCTCGAAGAAGTCGAAAAGCGTAAAACAGGAGCGCCGAGGCGGCGGCGGCGGCGGCGGCAACGGCGGCGGCGCTGCACACCGCAGTACTTCTATCTCCTCGACGTTATACCGCTTAAGGAAGGTCCGATCCTCCAACCAGCGCTCGGGAGGATGAAGGCGTGTCTTCCTGTTCTTGCCGCCGCCGCCGGCCGCACCCGCGACTATACACGTCCCGGCGGCTCGCAGCCGAAAATCGCATTTTTATTGACCACACGCGCGAGAGAGCGCCGAGCGCACGCTCCGGCTACATTTCTGTATTAAGCCTCGCCCGCGAGAGCTTCCCCGATCTCCTTTACCCGTCTTTTATCACTTTTCAAAGTACCGCGCGAGCGAGCAACGACGCCGCTCCGCCTGTCCCCCGCGATCTTACTTTTATTAGGTGAGCCCTTTCTAGCCGCACCGGAATAATCAAAATTCACTTCCCTACTCTCTCTCTCTCTTTCTTTTATGCGCGCCCGAGATAAATTCTACTCTACTCCACTCGCGCTGCCTCCTCCGCTTCTTTTTTTTTTTACTTTACGACCGATACCCTCGGCTATCAATTCTGCTACTTTGCAACAAATACTCACTTTTTCCCTTAACCGTTTTAAAGCGCTAACGCGGAATTTTTTTTTTCAACGACTTCGAGTTCTGGTATTGCTAATGCACTTTTAGCGCGATATCCGATATAAAATAGTTAACCTCTTTATCATACTCTTTAATACTTTATAAAGTTTTAATGAATCCAAAATTATGTACAGCCCGCTAATAATACCAGTCCAACCAACGAGATTGAATGTGCATTGGTCCGTATTGTTTAACTTGATTACTCGACCGAAAGTTTCGGAAACTCGATATCAAAGTTAAAGATTAAAGCAAATTTTAATGCTGTTTCGTCCCTTATTTTTGCTCGCAAATCAAATTAAAATTTCGAGTTCGCGATCCAAGATAATAGATAAATTGACTCATTTCATTGAAGGGAACATCATTATCCTATAAAAAAGTTGTTACTTAAATACCATTATGCCGAAATTATCTGTGTTAAATACACAATGGACTCTAATTACGTAAACAGTTCATTTATATATGCACTCTCCCTGTACGCGTAGCCTTTACGTCGACCTCCAATCAATTTAAACAGTTTACCAGTAAATCTGGACAAAAGCGTTAAAAGGTTCTTATTTCAATCAGTAAATCAACTTTTCATTGTCAATTGTTAAAAATAAAATTTCATGGTTATCAGTAAGATAAACATTTTCCGAAAAAGGAGCGATGGATGAAATGATGAAGGCGTTGTACGGAAAAAGCTCCATAATAAAGTTTACCCTCGGTAAGTAGCTCAAGGCTTATTCACACCGACGAAGTTTTTGTTATTTCTTGAAAATAATTATAATATAACTAAAACGTTTCCCATTTAAAAATTAACAAATTAATTGATCACTGAAGATTTATTAATTTATTTGCATGATTTTGCAGAGTTTTACAGCATTGATTCATAAATAAAAAGTTTCCATAGGACGTGCGCAATCGCGTAAAGAAATATTTTGAAAAACAAATTGGTTTAATTTTACATGGCATTTTCATTATCTCATCAATTAGGAAGTCCATTAGCGAATCAGAGCAAATCGTTCAATTTCGTAACCGATGTTTTACCGCAAAAATAATCTTCCTGTCTCGGAAAAAAATTGTTAAAATACTTTACTTTTGTAAAAATTGTTATTTAATCTATCTTAAATTAATGGTTAATTGCAACATTTATCAATATGTTAATTTATTCAAATGAATAATTAAATATGAAATGAGTTTAATGCAGTTATAACGGAGTAATACCAAAATTGACAACGAGCGTTCATTATTTAGATCTAAAAAAGCAGTTTGTAATCTTTTAATCCTGTTTGAAACTTCACACAAAGTTATGTCACGTAGACATCGAGCGTCGAGTTACGTCGGAAAAGTTGACGCGCTTAACTATGAATTAGCACTGACAGAAACGAACACTTTCACGTGTAACTGAATAAATCATCTCCACTCAATGATCGGCTCTCTGATTTGTTCTTTGATTGATTTTCCTATATTGTTTGGCGCGTTTACTGCTTGACAAACGTGCAAATGACATTGAAAAAAAAATGAATAAACAAAGTTTTGCGTACACAAAAAACAAGAGCAATTCGATCGAGCAGAATATTATTTCCAAGTGAGTAAATTAAAAAGTTTTGCATAAAAAATTTGCATTGCCCGGCGGAAATAGGATGGTACGCGTTGATTGCCCTCACTGAAATCATACTGCGCCTTCTTCGATAAACATTCGAGGCAGTCGGTGAAATTTATCGAAAATAAAAAGGTGGCAATAAAGCGCCAACAAAGATATATATATATAGAGAAAAGCTGCCGCGCGAGGGGGGGGGGGGAGAATTCGAGGAAAGGAAAAAGGCGACGCTGCCTCGTCACATGCTCCGGCAGCGCGCGAGTTCGGAGATAATTGAATGAGCGCTCATGAGAGCACGTAATTTAGCACTTAGGAACGGTAGTTTAATCAGACGCAGGCAGTGCAAACGAGAAAGCGTAATCTCCGAGAAAATGATGGGATTGCCGATTACACGGCTGAAATAAAGTAACTCGCTTAAAGCTCTCGGCGGGGAGCGACGGCGGCAGCGGTCGTTGATAAAAAAAAAAAAAAATTGGACGCACTCGACGGACGAAAAAATAAAAGGACAAAAACCGGCACCTCTTTGGGGCTGGGGGGGCTGATACGATTTGCAAATCCGCGAATCCCCGTAATGGTGACAGGTTTACGCGCCGCTGAATAAATGAAGCGGCCTCGGCCGCGCGTCGCGTCGGACGCACACGTGCACGGGCGACGCGGCTTTATCGGGGAAATTCCTTTGTGAGTCCCGCAATTATTCATGCGCCGCTCGCGGGCCGCGCGCGTGGCCGTGTTTGCGCCTCGGTTTGTATATTATTTTCGCCGGGCTCGGCTTCGGCTCGGCTGCGAGCGCCGAGCGGTAAAAGGACAGGAAGTCGCGCAGATAAGGGGGTCGTCGGCGTATAATGGGCGACATCCTAATCCTGGCCCCCTCCGGCGGCGGCGGCGGCGGCGGCGGCGGCGGCTCGGCGTCGACGTACCTTGAGCAGCGGGGGGCTGGAGGAGCAGTCGGCGCCCGGGCGGAAGAGCGTCGTCGCCGTGGCTGCGGGACTGGTGGCCGCCGTCGGCGTCGCCGTCCTCGTGGCGGGCGTGGGCGGCCCGCTGCCGCCGGGGCTGAGAATCCTGGACTCGTGGCTGAACAACAGCTTTCCTGGCTTCCCGCTCCGCTGATCTCGCTGGTGTCGCTGGCGTTGCTGTCTGCTGCTGCGGCGGCCGCGCTGCCGAGGCGACTACTGGCAGCAGCGGCAACTCGGACTGCTGCTGCTGCTGCTGCTGCTAGCCGTCGCCACCGCCGCCGCCGTCGCCGCGACGGTAGCACGCGCGCTAGAGCGTAGCCGCGGCGGAGCGCTCGCGGGTGGGCGGTACGCGCAGGCGCCGCCCAGCCCGCCGCCATTGGCCGGGGGGACTACCCCTCCGCCGCGGGCGTAAATCGGGAGAGGAGCTCGGGTCTCAGACGAGGCAAGACGCGGCCGCCACCTCCCACCCGACGGCCGCTCTGCGGATTCGATAATCCGCGGGGATTGTCACTTAGACACAAATTGAAAGGCGCCGCGATTGCTTTTTCATTAGAGGCGCCCGGCAGAGAGAGAGAGAGACTGATCGCGTTAGGTGAGCCGCGATCAGCGCCACGCGCTCGACCCTCCCTCCCTACCTGCCTCCCTCCCTCGCCGAGCCGCAGGCACCTGTGCAGCTTGGCGCATCAGGAGAGCTTTTTCATTTTCGGCCTTCTTTTTCGGCCGACCGAGGATTATTCGATTGGAAAATGCTTTGCCTGCGCGCTGCGCTTCTCTGGGGAGCAGCTTTGCCGGCGAGTCCCGAGCACGGCTTTTTCGACCTGCCTCTTATAACCGCGGCGGCGCCTTACGGCAAGCATAAACCGATGGGGATAAGGGCTCGATTCGATCGCAAAATTTTCCGATTGATCGATGCAGCGGGAGCGGCGATCTTTTAAAAAGGCATTAGGACGCTAGGAGGATTCATTCTTGCGATATATCTCAATAATGCGACTGCGCGTACGCCGCAATTGATCCAATAATGTATAGAACGAGTCCGCTCGCGTCGGAGCATCTCCGGAGAGGGAAAGTGTTTACGATGTCGCTCGTTAAGGACAAATGTCGCACATTGTGTAACGTTTTTATTGTGAATCTAAATTGGAAAGCATCACCGAATAAATTTTGATTATCTCTCGGAGGTGTAGCTGCTTGGCAAAGAGATTTTGGCCCGCTAAATAAAACAAATGGCAATAACGCGTATCATGCGAAGATGATAAAAAATTCACAAGACTGCAATAAAGGGATTTCCTACGTCGTCACGCGAAACAATAACTGGAGATCAAAGCGCGCAGTTACGCAGCATATGTTCAGATTGAGTGCATAATCCAATATACGCGCGTTATTCGTTTTATTATTATAGAGGTGATGAGAGTTTGTGTATACCAAATACCGCGTTGGTTTCGTTAAAAATTTATGTATACCATTTCTTTGACTTTTTAGCGAGTCTCGGGGATGATGTATTCGATTCAATAATCCAGCCCTTGTGATTCCTGACGAATCAATCATACGAAAGGATTTTTCCTTTCATCCGATCACGGTTCATTTAACTCACAGCTCGGGAGGAGAGCTTTTATGGAGTGCATTAATGCCAAAGTACCTACTCGGTACGATGTAAATAGAAAATACTTCGGACAACATTCAATGCTACAATAATAATATGTACAAGTAAATATAAGAACTGTCATTGAAGTGCAATCAATCTTTAAAACAATTTCGGCTGTTAAATCGTCATGAATAATAAAGTAGATAAAGCTCGCATTTTCTTTTTCACATGCCGCGGGGGTCTATTGTATCATTGTCCGTATCAAAAGCGAAAGTCAAGAAGCAATTTCGCGCTCATCTCTCCCTTACCCACCGCAATCCATTGGTATTCACCCTCTCGTGAACTACAGCAAGGCGAGAGGGGGTAAGTAAATGGGACCCCGGTACATATGATCACGACAACACGCACGAATTGAATCGACGGCAATGAAACTCATTTTTCCATCGATCTACTTTCCATCGTACACCAGACGATGTACATTTCTTTTTTTTTTTTTGCGTCGTTCGTTTTTCATTTGCTTATCCTGTCGCCGAGGTAAAAGTTTCTCCGGTTAACTTTTCCCGCGCGCGCAGCGCAATTTCGACTGCGCGAATAATGCGCCTAATAAAAAGGCATTTTGTTAAGCGGCCTCTCCTGTTTATTCCCGGGGTCAATTAAAACTTCCCATCTAAATTAATGTAAAAGAAAATTCGCCGGGTGGGGGGAAGAAAAAAAGCATCGGCGGCGACGGGGTAATAAAGCAGCAGCAGCGACCAGCCGAAGACGCCGCTAGTCGTCTTACGCTGAAATGTTAATGAGCGCTGGCAGAAGCAATTGAGGAAAATGAGCTCTGGTCTCGGGGCAGCAGCATCAGCGCGGCTCCCGCAAACTCCCGGCAGATATATATATCCCAAGAGCCGAAGGTGCAAGCGAGCCGGGGGGGGGGGGGGTGGAGAATGCTGCAGCCGAGGAACTAAAAGTATAATTAACGATGCGCGTAAACTCGCGAATACTTGGGGCCCGCCGTACTGTAGGCTGCCGCTGCTTAGAGGTTGTTTAATAAAATAACTCGGTTAGAAGAGTCGCGTCGGAGAGGGTACTAATGTACGGAGGAGGCGAAGGCGCGGGGGAAGTGGGGCGGGAGGGGGGGGGGGACACTAATACATAAAGTAGCTTAAAGTAGAAAATTGTGGAAGCGTCGTGATGCCTGGTGATTGCGTTACCTCCGGGCTTTGATTTAAAATGCAACGAGGGGCTGGCTAAGGGGGCGGCGGGCCGCGCGCCAGCCTGAAAGCAAGCGAGAGAGAGAGAGAGAGAGAGAGAGAGAGAGACAGACCGAGCGAGTGCCACCGCCGAGAGCTTTAAGGCTCTCTCCTCTCCTCTCCTCTTTTCTCCGCCGCTCCGCGGAGGGGCGAGTCTTGCCTCCCTCCTCCCGCGCTGTGTCTTGCCGCCGCCGCCGCCGCCGCGGCCGTCGCTGCTGCAGCGTGATCGATGGCTCGAGCTTTTAATGAATTCGCGCGCTAAGACCAACGCAATTAGCCGTAAACACTCTACTTTATGAGGCCGAATCCATTTCCCGGCGAGCGCGCGCGCGGCTTTTGACTGACGCCAGACAGACAGCTATGCCGAGGATGCGAGAGGTCTCTTCCCCGTCTCGCGGCGGTGCAGCTCGGCCCAGGTGACGGATGACTTAACGCGGCGGGGGCCCTCTTGTTTCGCAGCTCTCGCGAGAAAATTAACCACCATAGCGCGCGGGTAACAGCTCGCGTGGCCCGTTCGGGATATGCCAAGCTTTTTGGACCGCTGTGATTCTGATGGCGGCGCCGTTTACTTGTGTTATCTAATACAGGTGTACGATTAACCTTTTTGAACTTGTGGAATGAGATTCTGGTCTATTCTGACCTTGGCAAGTTGCTTTAAAAGGTAATTAAATACGGAGTGGTTAACTTTTGAACTGCTGCTCGTCGAAAATAGAGTTGGGTCGTAGTAACCTAGTAGGAAAGTTTCACGACAAGTTTGCAGGCACCAAACTGACCAATTCAATGCATCGTCTAACTTAAAAAAGTAAGCCACGTATCGAATGAAATGAAGGGAGCTTTCGCGATAGAAAGTCAAATTAGCAACAAACAAGGAATGTGAAAAAGAGTGATTTAAAGTGCTTTAGTTTTCGTAAACAAGTCTACCCCAAGAAATTTCTTGAGAAAAGCTGTATCGAAAGTCAAGGAGCGATCGTAAACGCAGAAGCGAAAAAACATCCCGAAAAGCTCCGCTCAAGGTTCAGTGTCAATCGCAAGTACAAGCATGTGACCCCCTCGACTGTCCTCCGGACTCTGGGGACGATACAAGACGAGAGACAGAAACTCGACGCCGCGGCGGCGCTCGACTCCGTATAGCAGGTACAAATATGCCTTTGCGAATATCTCCGTTCCTCCCCTTCCCCCCGTGTATATCCTACTTGATATCCATTCGAATGTTTCGCCCCTCTTACGATATCGCGTCGGCCCCTTTATTGATCAAACAAACTGGATTACAGGACCGGCTGCAAATCCCGGCGACTTCTAACGTTCTTATCTTCTTAGGCGCACTTTGAAAAATCACTTACTTAACCGCTCGTGCAGCAGTGGATTAGTGCATCGCGCACGTTAATTCTCGAACCAAGTTATTACGACTGCTAACTGAATTACCCTCTCTGGTTCCCTCGATATTAATCGAAAAGTAGCGCGGGATTAAGCGGGGAATGGAAGTTCTGTGTATATTGAATAAAAAGGAGGAAAAGAAAATATTACCTCTCGCTTGACAAGCCGAGGAAAAATATAATTTCTCCGCTCGCATCGGAAACGGAATAAACGAGAAACGAGAGGGAAGAGCAGGAGAGGAGGGACGGAGGAGGAGGAGGAGGAGGAGGAGGGGGAGGGACGAGAGCTGATGTGCTGGAAACTGGATTTTCATTTCAGTCTTGATGTTCAGTGCAAGAACGATGATGGGATATATCCCGGGGATCCTGTCTAGATGGAAAATCTCAAGACCTTCGAAGCTGAGTTAATCCGATGTCAGATGTGGAGCGCGAGAGGGCACGGCACGGAGGCAAGGGTAATTGATATTGCGACTTCCCCATTCGGGATTTCGGATCCATTCACCGATTCAACTGCATTTCGCCTAAATCGGCTAATCGACTTAAGAAATCGACTTAAGACCAACATTTTAAATTAATCCTATCATTCTCTTGTGAAGCTTAGATATCGTTACGTTGTTTACGTTATTTTATTATTTAAAATATCCAATATTAAAGCTTCTTCTTCATTTTTATATACAACATTTTTCATAAATTGTGTTAGGACTTTGTGACAGTAAAGACAAAGACTTTTAAAGAAGAAAAATGTATGTAATACTAGTCTAACAAAGTAAAAAGTTATTATCTACTAAATATACACCAGTTATTATTTATGTGTATAATATATTCAGATACGTTTCCAAGCTCCGCGCTTATATAAAGTGGTTATACATATAACTAACATTCATAGCCTAAAGCTGCTGCTGATTGAATACTGGTTAGATCATTATCATCAGCATCATTATCAGTGCAATTCCGACTCAATGGATGATACGTTTGATCGGATAATGTGCTATTGCCATAACGACGGTCAATATCAATCGGCATTATCCGTTTATATGATTTACCCCTTCCCCTTCGATACGGTTTTTTTCATTATGGTATTCAACGGTACAATATTATACTATCTAATAATAAAAAGAAAAGTCTTGCACTTGATTTCCAGTGACTTTGCGAGCGAATAAAAACTCCTTTTCCACGGCGATCCGATAAAATGCGGAGCCGCGGAAATGCTCACCTGCCTATAACGCGCAATTTGAAAAAATCTAAAATGGATGCGGAGGCGCAGCGCGCAAAGAAGATCGTAGCCCGGGTGATATAGCCACGTGACCGGGCGAATAGCGTCGCAAATTTCTGCGGAAAGCTACTTTGGAAATTGAAGAGAAGGGGGGCGGGCGAGAGGAGCGAGTAGACGACGCGCTCCGCGCGGAATGAATAATAAATAAGGTTATCGTTTAGCTGATATTTCGTAGTCTGAGGGTGTAGATAGAGGCGCGAGCGGGCTGCAGGAACGATAAGAGATCAAAGCTGAACTCGCGCGCGGGGGGGCGCGCGCGTCTCCGTAGCATCCACCCCGTCGAGGGGTAACTGACTCCTGTCCCTAAATCATTCTTTACACTCTCCCGATATATATACCCATCTGCATTCCTCGCGCTCTTTGACGCATTATCCTGCAGTATTCGGCGATATATAAATTTCAATAGGCGGGATATATCGGTTCCCTCGGCCGATCGCGAATCGGTGCCTGAGCGCCCTCTAGCGGCGCGGCAACTGCCGGGGGCTGGGACAGATGGAAGCATAACGAGTACACAATGCGATGCAAATTGCTCGCTCGGTCGATCGGCCTCTCTGTCTCTCTATCTCGCTCGCGCCCACGATGCTATTACTAACATCACTATTCTATTATGGTATTACGGTTCCCCGAGCCGCAGAGCGCGCGCGGCTACCCTCCCCGCCCCCCCGGCAGCCGCGGCTGCTGGCTCCCTCCAGGCGTCCAATCAGCTAACTCGCTAACTAGCGCCGCGCCGAGCCCCCGGACACCTGGCCCGAGGCTAAGCGAAAGCGCCCCGCTATAACCGCACGCACACCGCCAGGCCACAGAGCTGCTTCTTCCGCCGCTGAACAATTGCCTTATGGCTTATCAACTCTCTGATATATATTGCGCCAAATATGCTAGATGCAGTTATCCGCGGGGATCGCGCGCGCTAGCCGCCTCTTGGTCCGGCAAAATCTTCCCCGCTGCACCGCCATGTATGCGTATGCATCGGTCTGAAACGATAGCTTAGCTGGGGTTATTGTTTCCGGAGGCAGCCTTCGCCGAAAGTACGGCGCGAGACGAATGGCTTTGGCGGCCGCCGGTTAATATTTCTTTTTTGATTAGGGGCTGAGCCAAGACGCTCTCCCGGGAACACTTTGTATGCATTAAAAACCGAGTTTCACGCGTTATGAGCTTGATCGCTTTAAATTGTAGTTGTGGACCTCCATCTTTTTCAGCTTCTTTTTTTTCTATTGAATTATGGTAATGCTTTACAGCCAGGCTGAAATTTTATTAATGCTTGCATGTTAATCTGTGTAGAGGGTTCTGGGAAAAAAGGAGCTTTAAACTTCGTTAAGAATGCGCATTGTAATTATTGAAAAATTGTTATGATTGAAGTACTTATACAAATTTTTTACATTTTAATGGTGAATTGTAAACAGGGTGTTCCGGAAATGTGTTCGGAATAGTACATCCATGAGATAGCGAAAATATCCTGAAGAAGAAAATCTGATAACAGTTTTTAATATGATCATTATGTCTAAAGAATAATTTTAGATGTTAAAAATTGATAATTTTTAGTGTTAAAAACTGATTGCCAGATTAAAAAGTGTTATCAGAATTTCTTGTTCAGGATTTGTCCATCATGATCATGATGACATATTTTTTTCACGTACATTTTTTAAACATTCTGTAAAAGTACATTTTTTACCTAACTGCAAAACACTTTTTTAAGTCTATCATTTATTTGAAATTTTTTATTACAAAACTAATTGCAAGAAATTGACTGAAAGATTTTACAAATGAATTGGTTTCATGGAGGAATATATTATCAAACATTTGTACAAAATTATGTGAATCATTATTTTTTGAAAATTATAAAAGCTTTTATTAATTATTAACTCTGTTTGAATTCTAATTTTTTTTACTCATATATACTTAAATTAATTAGCACCACTGTTTCTTTTGAATCATCAATAATACCAATTGCCTAAAACGACGAAATGGTTCAATATAAATCATGCAAATAGCTTCGTCATTGTTTACATCATCATGACGCAAACAAAAGAATTTTCTCGTAATATTTTATTAAAATAGACCACAAAGCAGATTATAATAAAATCGTAAAATTACATACGTATCTTAAATTTTTTATCAATGCATTTATTACATTAATGTGTTTTATATATTGGAGTAATAACGTACATTATTTTTCACTTTTTTCAAATTGCAGATAAAATAGTGTTCTTGCAAACATTTTTTGCTCTGAAGGAGCCCTGTGAGGGGCACTGAATAATATGTTAAAAAAATTATGTAGATAGGTTAATAATGCTTAATTGCGTTCATTGTCAAGTATTTTTAATTAAAAAAACCCGACAATGACTGAGACAATAAAAAAAAAATTATTAAAAATATTAGTCTCCCTAAATTGTGCCGTCAGTGAGTGCAAAAATTTGACAACATAGAATTTTTTTGGTTAAAGTTGAATGTCCACGCACGCGCAGACGTAATCCTCGGTCGTGACTTTTCGGCAAACTTTTTTTTCCATATTATGAATTAAGTTTTCTTTTATATTTCATTGGTGACTATTATTTTTTTAATTCGAATCTACAAGTAACGAACTATAACTTTGTACGTTTAATGTTATCGGTTTTCGAGATGGTATAAGCATTACAAATACTTCAATTATGGTTCACCCATTAGAGCTAATGTAAAAGTTAATATTTTTGAAAAGTAAAATCTCTTCGGTTTGTCTGGCAACCTGACCTAAATTTGATATCAAAAAAATTCTTTAATATTAAACTTTTTCAACGCATTTTTTATTTTTTTTTCTTATCGACTTGCTAATTCGCCGGAGCCACCTTAAAAAGAGAAAAAAAAAATTAATTTGTCAATGAGCCGTGATGAGCGTATGGCGTCATATCGGTGAATTCTTGCAAAGATTGGATTATGTTAGGATTAATAAAGAGAAGAGAATCTATTACGAAAAATCCTAATCAAACAATCACTGTATGAATTAATTTTACAAGTAGTTGCTACAATTCCCAGATATGTGTCACCTGAATCGCCCGTAGGAAATGTAATGTAAAAGATTCAGAATACTCACTTGGAATTAGAAGTGACTAAATGCATAATTTGTAATGAAGATCTCCAAGAAGATTGAATTCAATGCAATTTGTGTTTAAATTAGGCACTTTCCTAACCTTACAATTTACATGACACTTGCGGTCATTGCTAATAAAAGTAAAAAATGCTTGCTATAATATTAAGTATATAATAAAAATTTCATCCAATTTTAAAAAAGAAATGTACCAAATGTACATGTTGATCGGTGTTCCTCTGTTTATAGAAAATATTTGTAAAACATTAAGTGGAACATATTAAGTAAGTTTGTTATATCATTTTCGACTTCCGATCTAAATTTTAGAAAAAATTCGAACTTTAGTTTTTATTTAAACCAAGTCAGGAATCTTAAAGTATCTTTTAAATGCAATTGAACATTGATGTATCGATGATTGTCGCCCCAATATATTTCCTCACTACATTAACGTGGAACTTTCATTTAAAATTATGGTTAACATAACATAGCAGTCAGTCTACTGTTAAATAGTATGGAATTTTATAAAAGCACAACTCAATGTTAGCAATTGGTGTAAATACTTTTTCTGATACGATGGCACGTGATTAAATAGACATGTATGTGCATACAAAAATAAGATAATCATATGTGACAGTTTTATAGTAAATCTTATCAACGTCTTTTAAGTAACATTTTAGATAAATGCGAGATTTAATATATATATACCTATAAGTAAGCATGAGTGTAAACTAAAATTTTATTCCACTTTATATCTTAAAAAAAATTAAAGGTCGAGATAAATAAGAACTGAAAATTATTGAAAGCTAAAATTTTATCACCAAATTATTATCTACATAACATTTTTACTCGAACGCTCCAAACAGCAACTGTATAATCATCATGGAAAATTAACTAGTTTCGCTGGTTGACATGCATTTTTGTCTAAATTGAATAAAACTAATTGGAAGATTATTTTAAAAGTTAAAATATCATTTATTAAAAGTAAAATATTCATGAGCAAACATATTTCATTATTTGATAATGATAATAAATAATATCAATCTGCCTATTTTGCAGAATTAACTAAAAACTTCTAACGATTAAAAAAAAATCCAAAAATGGTAAAATAGTAAAATAAACTACTAACATAACGTCTTTGACAGATTTTCTTATATTTTCATTCAAAAAGACGTAGAACATCCAGCACAGAAAGTAACCGACGACCGAGCACGTAGGCACCTGTCGTACCGCCGACCCGCTTCCTTATCCGCCGCAGCAACAGCGGCACTCTATCCCCCACACTCGGCCGCGGTCCCCGTCGACGCTGACTCTCGAGATCGGCCCGATCTCGGCAGGTTCGCCAGGCGGACACATCGCAGCGGGCTCCGCTGCGCCTCTAGTGTGCGCGTGCGCGCTCGATCCTCGTCGCGGGCACGTGGTTGGGCCGCGGAAAAACAAGTTTCTCTCTCCGTCTCTCTCTCCCTCGGCAGCGACAGCGACGACCGCGCTAAAGAACCGAGAGCCAAAGCTGTCGCGGCTCGCTGCTGCGCGGATCCGGCAGTGTGTCGCAGAGTGCGCAGTCGGCGGCGCGCAGTGCAACCGCGGACCGATCGCCGCGTGCATATGCCCCTGCCGCCCAGCGCCCAGAGAGAGAGAGAGAGAGAGAGAGAGAGAAAAGCATCCAGAGGACGACGCCTGTCAGCAGCAGCGGGGTTATAGATGGACGGGCCCGAGTGTCGGCTGATCAGCGACGCCTGCGTGTCTATGCGCGTGTGCTTTGACTCGTTGTGCTTCTCGTCGCCGCAGCAGCGGCTCGCCGACGAGGAGGAGGAGCAGCAGCAGCAGCAGCAGCAGCAACAGCAGCAGCAGAGGGGCGCCGACATGGCCGAGGTGCAGGAGGCCCTCAGGCTCAAGGACGAGCGGATCGCCGATCTGGAGGCGCAGCTCCGGCAGCGGGACGCCGAGATCCAGGAGCTGCGCAGCCACCTCGACAAGTTCCTAAGCGTCCTGCCGTTCAAGTCGCCGCTCACGCCCACCAAGCCCCGGCCCAGGAAGCACCGCGCCCAGGGCATCTCCGCCGAGCCGCCCAGGCAGGAGCTCGCGCCGCTCGCCCAAGTCGACAAGTCTGACAGGTTGGTGTGTTTTGCGCGCTCTCCCCTCTACCACCGGCCACGTGCCTTTGCGCCTTACCGTCGCCGCCGCCGTTGCCGCCGCCGCCGCGGCCGCAGTCGAGCTTGCCGGTGATACCGACGCGAAATCCATGCGTGTCCACCTTCCGCGAGGAGTCGGTGCTTTTCTCTCTCGCTCTCTCTCGCTTTTCGGGAAAAGCTGCGGCATGCACGAGAGCGCGGACAGGTGGCACGGCCGCCTAAGCAGTTCTTTCGAGATCTTTCGAGTTCCGCGGACTAGTTTAACCGGAAATGTTTACTCCTTTTAGTCGACGACGTCAACGGCTTTGAGAAATCAAAATTTTTTATGGCTCCCGACGACTGCCTGATTTAATTAGCAGGCCATTGTGCGCCGGACTTTATGGGTGCTTTGCACTCGCCGGTATTTTTAAAAGGATTCTCTTTAAAACAGCGGCCGATTTCATCTGGCCAAAATCCAGCGAGATTCAATCGCATTTCAACGATAAAAATCGGAACTTGGCCGATAGCTGGCGGGAAATGGTTTTTAAATAATGCTGCAGTTTAACACTTTCGGACGGGAATCCGATTAAAAAGCGTCGTAATTTTTTTGTACTTTTAATGTAGAAAATCGGACGAGCGGACGCTTTTAAATCAGCTGCGAAAAACAAAAGAAACAGTTTGAAGAAATGTTAAATTTAAAAATGCTTATCAGGAAAGTTAAAAGTGTTGGCAATTCCTTTTTCACCTTGGATAAAGGAAAAATGTTTTTGCGGTGTTGTGATATCCACCGACGTTTTAAAATGATACGAGTCTATATTCATGAACCCACATTTCCATTTATCCGGAGACTTTCTAAAAATAGAATATTTGGATTCCCGCCGTGTCAAAGCATGTTTCCATGCTGCTATCTCGAAAAAAAAAATACGTTTTCACCATCTAAATGATACTACTTAAGAAGCAGTCTAATCTACTTGCTGAAATTAATTTCTTAAGCATAAAATACTGCGTAGTTGCAGTTTCTCAAATTAATGCTTATTGCATCATAAATTGACAAAAATTATTAATAAAATATTTTATGATTTTGTGCGTTACTCATCGCTCTATTAATTCAAATATTACAAAATTTTTTTTATCTCAGTTCGTGTAAGTAAAAAAATCGAATAAACTGAAAAGAGTAATAAAATTATATTTAATTGAATTTGTGCGAATTTTTATACTTTAATTTAATAAATGACCATGCAATGTCGTTAAATTTTTTGAAAATCGTGCTATTCTTGAATTAACATTTTATAATCTACTCTGTCTTTCCAATCGCGCGAACTCTTGCTTGATTCTTTTTATAAGTTTCCGAAAGGAACGAGCTTAACGAAAGCAGTCGATGATAGTGAGATCGATTGCATTTCTGGAGTGTAAATAAATCTTTTTGTTACAATTTGATTAAATGTTTGATGTGGGCTATGTATACAATAATAGCAGATCTTTAGATACTCGTCGCAATTTCTCGCGTTATCTTAAAATTATTTCATCAATTTATCGAAGATTATAGGAGATAATCTTTAGGAAGTGCCATTTTAGCTAAAACATTTCAGATTGTAATGCATCAAAATATTGTGGTAGAAGAAATAGCAATGCAATTAATTAACAAGTTAAAAGTCAAAGCGTTTCTTAATTTAAAATACGTTTGCAAAAACTAAATCCATTCAACGGCGCCGTTGAATAATATAATTATTACAACAAACATTATATAATCCATACAATCTTCTTACATAAGCTGCTTGCTTCGTATAGTTACTTTAAATCAAAGTGGTTTATGATTTTCAATTGAGAAATGTTTATAATACCACTGTAAACTGAAACTTGAATTCCATTAAAATTTAAACCTTTACATGAAATAGATCTTGCACCAAATAATCTGTTATATTTTCTGAGATTTGTGCGATGACTAACAGTAAAAGTTTACTTCTAATATCGAAGACATGCGAGGTTATCAAGGTGCAATCAAAAGTAGATAAGTTTAATACTGCAATCTATATTTTTTGTCGTTACGAAGCGACTAAGAAGTTAACGGTGCGAGCTTTCAAAGTTTAAATAAGTTTTAATAAGTCTATATAATGTGGCTATTTGATCATAAATCGAGACTTGTTCAGACAGATTAACTTGACACTTTATCAGTTCGAGGAAAGTGTCTTAACTCTTAATGATGCTATTAATTAATAACTCATTCGGAATTTCTTTTCGGAAACAAAACGTATTTTACCATTTTTGGAGAAACGCATTGCTTACTGTCCCTATTTGGAAGAAAAACTGTTTTTAGTTTTTGTAGGCAGAACCTCTATAATTCGCAGAAGACAAATACCTAATCAATTTCCTTAAATGGAAAAATTAAGCTGGCATTGTTTAAAATGAGTCAATTTTTTCGTAAATTATAATTATATTTTGCATTCATAAAGAAGATATTATAGTTACATTATAGATTATGTACGAATGATCATCGCTAAATATACTTGTTTATGATAATAGTATTTAGTTATATATTTTAATGAAGCCAATTGACACAGTTGAAAAATATCGAAAATAGAAGATTTTAAATCTTTAGTCAAATAAACCTATTATTTTTTTAATAAACTTGTCTATAAAATTAAAATACTTTTAAAACACTTAATGTTTCAAATTTTGATTTATAATGCAACAACTAATATATTATCCGTGTTTAGTCGCGATAGATTATTTATCAAAACTGTTTTTATATTCTAAAACCGTTTTTATTGTAAAATTAAATAATGCTATTTCACGAATTTTCAATCTACAGACAAACAGGAAATATATTAAGCAACAAACTTCTATTTCTGCTTTGAATAATAAAGATAATTTATATTACCCTAAATCTGCAGCGAGTAAATCTTTCTTCAAGGTATTCAGTAAGCAACGAGAAAATAGAAGTGAAACTTTCATAAATTCAATTAATATTCGCTCTACATTTCTTTTCAATATTACACATATTTGTTTTAAAAACGATTATTTGCTTGAATTAAAAAGATTAAATATACTGCAGTGTAGATTAAAATAATATATCTTATGCAATTCAGATCAAACGGAAATATTTCGTTTTTATAGATATTCGAATAATTATAATAAACATTTTGCTTTAGGGTAAAATAGTTTTCTTATAAAATTCGTTTTTGACTGACTTACGTGAAATATTTTTTAATATTTATTATTTAATAAGCTTAGCTAGAAGGAAATTCTAATAATGACGATAAATTTAGTCGAACAATTTCATTTAGTCTGGCAGTAGGTTTCGTTAAAAAATGTTTCAAATTTATTCGAGCAAGGTTACTTTCGCACGTTTAAAGTAGACGTCGTACCTGCTGTTGTCTGTCTATGTTTCAAAGCTTTCTGCTAAGTAAAGGTTATGAACTTTGTTTTTTTTTTACAAAATCGGAGAATTCAGTGAGTCCAGTATTATAAGAAAATTAAATTTTTCCAATTACATATTTTCTTATAATATTAAAGATAAAAATTTAAAAATTTATATTCATGTTATTTTATGTTGATCTTCTTTACAATATAATCGCGAGTAAAATTGAACCAAAATCATAAAATTTCAGAATCTTTATTCGTCGGATTTATTTTGTTACGTGTTTTTTCTAGATTTATAAAATAATAATTTAGCCTACTTTTGTTGATCATTTATTATTTTATTTTATATAAATAAAGATTTGAAATTCTTTTAGTAAAAGTGCTTGGCAATGACGAAAGTGGCTTTTAGATTTTTATATTACTATTTTATCATTCAGCAAGAACTTTTGTTTGCCTTCCGACTGAATTATTTGAAAGAATTTCACAAACAAACACAGCATTTTACGTTATCGGAGATCCATACGTTTTGATATTAATAACGTCATAAAAGTCTAGGTATATCTAATAAAATTTTAAATTGCCTTTAGTTTTGTCTTTGAATTATATAATTTTATAAAAAAAAACCTTATTTATTACATAAAATTTACGATATATCGTTTTAGTTATTTTTAAAATGTTATATTTAATAAAAAGAAAATTCAACTAAATTTCATAATATTACTAGTAAATGCTTGAATAAGCGGTTTTGTACAAAAAAAAAAAAAAAACGTGAAAAAATCAGATAGTACTCTTTGAAAATTTCAAACAGAATACCAAAGAATAGGCATTCGTAGATTCTATCCAGATGTTTTTAACAATTACTACTTTTAACATTTGTTAGCAAGTAAAATTGAACAGTTCATACCTGAACTATTGAATAAGGCATATGTTTCAATTTCCATTGAGGCTGTTTGGAATTTCATAATGCAGTATTTTGCTACGAGTAAAAGTAAAAAGGAAATTTTTCGCCTTATTATTATACGAAAATATGTTTTAAAAGTGCTCTAGCCTTTAAAATTTCCTCTGCACAGAATGCACCGTACAATGGCACGTATTCTTAAGTACACTTTATCTATTCGATTACATTCTTTTTAAATAAATCGTATAATAAGGAAAACGAGGAAAATCATAAAATAGAACCATCATCTTTTATGCGCTATTGCAGATCTAAAATTAGAAAAGGAAAATGAAGTTTACAAAGCGACGTATTTTTTGTAATGCTTATATTTTTTGACACAAGTTGCATGCGCCACAGTATTCGCGACGATTAAGCTCAAGATAAAAAAAGACCGTTTAATTTCGTTTGTTGAATTCTCAAACAATACCCCGAGTCGACTCGACTCTAACTGTACCCGAAATTCAATCGATTAACCGGTAAAACGTGACGATACAACTTCTGACCCGCTATATATCAAGCTAATTCCGTCGGCGAATTCTCAGAAGTAATCCGAAATTAGTTTCTCAACGTCAGAAGGCGGTATTACCCTCCTGCACTCGGGCACGGACGCACCTACGTGCCACGCCGCCGAAGACAATAGGAATATACATCGACGAAAAGCCCCGCGACGACGACGACGACGACGACGACGACCTTGCCCGGCTCCTCGAGCTTCCCTATTATAGTCGAGGAAACGATATTATATCAGTCCCGGGCATTATGCTCGTATTTGGACGCAGCGTGCAGTACGCTCGGCGTAAGGAGGCGCGCTCGCAAGGCCGGCTCGAATAGAATTCTGGAAGCACCTCTCCTCTCGTCCGTACAGTCCCGACGATTACGCCGCTCCGCGGTGTCCGAGCGCTATTCTTAGCAATTGCACGAGGCGGGCAGGCGGGCGCTCGCGTTGAAAAAGCTTTTGTTCGCGGGAGAGAGGGCGCGCTTGAAAAGTGTCAAGAGCATCGTCGCGGCGGACGCGATATTCGGCGGGTAATAAAAATATCCCCGAGCGCGCGCAGAGGAGGCGGCCGGGCAGGTATTTTAATTTCTAATTTAACCGGTTTCTCCGCTATCCGCGAGCGCGCGAGCGGCCATTGTTTGTTTATGACGTTTATCGCGGGCTCCTCGCAGGCGCGTGCAGAGAGCAGCAGCGGCGGCAGCGGCTCTCCGCGTGCACTTCCCGGCGGACTCGTTCGCTCGAGGAGCCGTTTAGCTGCCGAGTCGCGTGTAATTCAGCTATTTCTGGCGCGACCCTAAAGCCTTCGGCGAGTCATCGCGAACGCGTGCGCCTCTCGCCCCTCCTCCCGCCCCCACTCTCTCTCTCTCTCTCTCTCTCTCTCTGCCAGCGGTGCGCGACAAATTCAACTTCTGCGAGCTCTCTCCCGAGAAGCTCGCCGGCCGACGAATCCTGCTTCTTCGACGCTTTTGCTAATTTTCGATTTCACTTCTCTCTCTCGCCCCGAGGCGCGAGAATTTCTGCGAGAGTCTCTTTCGCCACGAGGAAGGAGACGTGTGGCTTCGCGCGAGAGGATAACGCGGCTCGTCGATTTCGATTAATAACCGGCTATTGTATCCGTCCAGCTGTCGTTACAGCCATTCTAAAAGAGAGGCGTTTGTAGCTCGGCATCTCTGCTCCTTGCATCCATTACAATATCTGTCAATTTGCAAGTTTGGAACGATGACATCATAGCCCCCCCCCCCCTCTTCCACGCAGAATCAATTACACTTAATACTCGCAAAAATTTTTGTCTCGGTGCGGTTTCGAAAACGTTCAGACGGCAATACATTTTTTTTTTCTTTTAAATTGCACACTTGCAAATAGCCTCTAATAAGGCTTGATTTGTAATTGCTCGGGCCATTTATCATTTATCATCGACTTTTTAAGGCTCGATTCTTTTTGAGTTTTTCGACGTTCCATTCTTAAAATATATTTGCCTTAAAATAGAAACAGCAATAAAGATAAGATAGAGAATAAATAAAACTCTGTTGGAAACAATATTTACGTGTTTAGTATTTAGATTCAATTGATTGTTTAAACAAAAGATTTATCGTTGTTGCCTGATACTTTGAAAATTTAAAAGCAAAATGAGTTGTTGGTAATTCTGAATCAGTTCGAAATAAAGTGTGTTTGATGTATACATCATGCTATGTACATTTTTGTATTTATTCATGATTTTATGAACAAATTGCATTATATAGAAAAAATGTTCAAATGCCGTTTTCATCATTACCCGTTTTAAAAGCTTATCGATCGGTCTTTAATTGAAATTTTATTGGTAATATTTTTTTCAATATTACGTTATTTATATCGAATTATGCAATATTGGAAATAAAGAAGCTGTTTACAGTTTTCGATAAAAAAAAAAAGTGTTTTACCAAATAATAAAATATTTGCATTGTCTGACATTGCCCCTATAATCAAAATCGGAATTCTACAGTCTTATTATCCTGCTCACTTTCACTTTTCGTTGACCAATTAAATGTGAGCGCCGGGGGCGTTACACCAGCATCATCTTGTACCTTTTTTTACGTCTGAAAATAAACGCACAAATGGAAATTTTTTACAGAATTCTTTCATGCATATTAATAGTAAAGTTTTTTTTTTCCTATTAAAACGTTAATTCGAATTGAATGAAAAAATGCAATTAGTAACAATTAGACTGCAGGTATATACGAAAATGTTTTACTTCCAAGCGCTAAGTGAAGAAGAATCTTTAAAATTGCAAATTCCGCGTATGCAAATTTTTACAATTTTTCAAGCCGACCTAAGAAACTCGGCAATGAAAATAAAAGCAATATCGCTTCGCGGTACTAAACGAGAAATAATAACGTAAAACAAGTTCGAACTGGAATTTATAATTTTTAATTCCAGTTTATACGTTCACGCTTAGAGCGGCTTTTATTGTCGGTCGAATAACGAAAAAACGCACGTACACTCGCCGTTCATCACGAGAGGAAAACCGAGAAGAGATCGCCGGCGAGGGACGTTACAAAATTCAGGCGACAAATTGCTCCGTCAACAAGTTTCTGTAAGCGTTTAGCAGAAATCCAGATCCCGAGACGCGACCTTCAACTCTCGAAACTTCTCGTCACGTGGAATCGGTTTCGTGTGCGCGCAGTCCGCTCCGGCGTGTCTTGCCTCGACTCCTTCCGAAAAGCCTCTTCTTTTTCGAGGCGCAACGCGATATCGCGTAAGAAAACTCTTCCTCCGGCTTCGATACGGTATTCGCGCTCTCGGGTTCATCGGTGGCGCGGAGCGCTTTTATCCCGCGACTTGGCCTTTCGAACGGTTTCCCCGAGGCGAAAGGGCCTTGACGGGCCGACGCTCGGCGCGCGGCTGCCGCGCGGAAGCACCTGCGCGGCGTGTGTATACACGCGCGCACGTAGAGGAGCCGCGCGTGCAATGCTCGCGAGCTCTCTTTTCATCGTCTCAGAGGCTAATCAGCGCCAGTTCAGCCGCGCGCGCGCGCTGTGTGCGTGCGTAAGCGAACGAAGGAGGTCAAAAGGCCCCCTTTAACCGGCGTCGCGCTCGCCAGCGATCGCTCGAACCTCGCCTATCTCTCTCTTTCTCTCTCTCGCTGGAGAATTCCGGCGATCGAGCCTCTCCGCTTAGATATTCCCCGAGATCGTCCCTTTCTATTTCTTTTTGCACGGCGCGTCGTCGTCGTCGTCGTCGTCGGCGGCGGTGGCGGTGGCGGCGGCGGCGCGCGAGCGCAAGCGCTGACGTCACGTATAATTACTTGTTTCGTTCTCTTTGTGCGCGGGCTATAACAACGTCGCCGTTCCGCGGGCACTGCCATGGCAGAAGCGTCTACGGACGCACATGTGAGAGAGCGAGAGAGCGCCGAGTCGTGTCCTCGGTCCAGCCGGAGAGCGAGCCAACGAGCAGCGCTCTCTCTTCTAAACAGAGAAAGAGCGAGAGTGCCGAGGCTCGATGTGTATGTACATGAGATGAGCGTGGTCGAGTCGTCGGCGCAGCGAGCGACTCCGTTCTTTCGCTCTTTCCTTCTTTAATTCGATTGGCTTTATATTTACCGAGGCGAAATCTCGCGCGCCTTTGTTTGTCAAAGCTCGCTCGCGACGCCGAGAGCGAGAAATGCAAATCACAAGGCGGACGCGTCGAGAGCCGCCGCGTCCACTGGCGAGTCGCGAATTAATGCCAGAAATCGGCAAGTCCATTCGCTCGGCTCGGCCGAACTCGTCGATTGCAAATTTAGCGTCCTCTCCGTGGAGAGGCGAGGAAGGACGTAAAAAAATGCGGCGCCAAATTTCGACGATCGCCGCCGCGTGCGACTGCCTGCGACTCGGTGTCTCTCTTTCTCTCTCTCTCTCTCTCCTCCTCGCGCGGTCCCCGCCCGCCCGCCCGCGCTCCGCCGCACTGCTTATCTCGACGCCGCTAAAAATAGCCCCTGTCACGGCCAACAGCGATATTTTAAAAAGTTAAAGCCACACTGGTACCACCGTGGCGCGCGGCAACGCGGCGGCAAACAAGTAACGAGTTCCCCCCACCCGAGGCGCAGGCTCTGCCACCCCCCCCCCCCACCCCGCCGCTCTCGGCAGCGCTCGCTGTAATATGCGAGAGAGCAGGGCCCCGGCCACTTTGTTCGCGAGGGAGAGGGAGGCCGAGCTGCTCCCGGTCGCGATTTTCTGTTCTTTTCTGCTTTTCGCTCCTGCCGCTCTCGCGGGGAAGGATGAACGCGTGGCGCCATCTTGCACGCGAATTCGGCACCGCAGACCGACGGCGATGCACCTGCACGGTAACGTCGCGAGTCCGCGCGTATTTTGAAACGGTTCGCTCGGTATTCTGCTTGTGCTTGGAGATATAGAACGTACGGAAATCTAGAGGGAGATAGCAAAGCCTCTTCGATCGGAGTTGAGACTGTTTTCACTGGCTGTAGGGCTCACCGAATCAATCGATGATATTTTAATGATAATTTTTTGTTATTTTTCTGATTTATCCATTTATAAATTATTTGCAGGCTAAAAAATGTGAATTTTTTTTTTGCTCACCGTTGTCGCCAAAAACGGCAAAAAATTTCCGTTATGCGGTTTGAATCTAATAATATTCTGAATATAATTGGACCTAGTTCGTTAATTCATACACCAAAAATGCTAGTATCAAAATTTTCAAATATGTTAGCAATTATACTTTCTCTCTCTTCTAATAATTATTCTCAATTGATTGTTGTTAGTTTAATGTGATGATATTCGCGGAACCTAAATACAGTACAGAAGAGTTATCCAACCTCCGGGTTGCAGATCTTGATAAAATTACGAGGGATCACTCCTTGGCTAAAAAATACAGATAAAAGCAGTTCCGTATGAGTAGACATTGTATTTTCAGCTTAATTTTTGTCAATGAGTATTTTATATTTTTTTTGTTAAGGTAAACGAGAGGAAAGGGAAAGCTTGTCCTTTCGAACTCCGCAGAAATGAAAACAATCGCTGTCGGTCGTCAACCGGACAACTTTGCTGGGTCGCTTGTTATTCGTATATCCATTCAAATTGAAATTCGTGTATTCATCACCCAAAAATTGCTATAAAAATGCGGTAGCACAACCTTTCTCTCTTTTTATAAAATATTTTTTTTTTCAACTAATTACAAGCACGACAAAATTTGTTTATATTATAATTGTATAATATATTTTTTAAACTAATAAATATTTTGTTGTAACACTTTTTATTTAATAACGTACTCAACATATTTGGCCTTTTTTCGATTACAATTATAAGAGTCGAAAATTAATTTTTAATTAAAGAATGCAATAAATTGCTCCTCGTATTTCATTCAGAGAAGTTAATGCTACCGGCGGTTTCATAAAAAAAAACTTACAAGGAGAGTGTACGGAGAGATAATTTTTTTGATAAACAAAAGGCTAATAAAATCTTCTAAAATTCAGTTGGAAGAATTTGAAACTGAATTATAAATAATTTGTTATTATTTTACTTCAATTGGGCGATACTTCTTTTACCTTTTCGACTATGGAAATGTCATAAAATCAAAATGCATACGTTATATTATTAACGTAATAAAATATAAAGTGAGACAAAAAGGAAGCAATTAATTAACAAGGAGAGTACACCCACCGGATCATGCATCTTGGTGAAATTGCAGGAAGTTATTTCTTGGCCAAAAAAAGAAGACACTTGTCTCGGTGCTTTTTTCACTGGCATTAAACGCCTATGCTACATTGCAAGAGCTTTAATTTGAAACTAATTGAGTTGAAAAATTTTCATTGGTTCCAAAATGTTGCACAGTTAAGGTAGCTCTATAGGTACTCTCTAGTCAGTTGAGATATTAAAAAAAATTTCTTTTTAAACACTTTATTATCGCA
>JAWWEO010000045.1:8073849-8129429 GCA_035582975.1 Ormyrus labotus | reverse complement strand
TAAGTTCTAATGAGTACTTTTAACTAGTTTTTAACATGGTCTTGGATAAATCTCAAAACTATAGAGCTACCTTAAAATAATATATTAAAAAAAATTGCGTAAATTTTTAAAGCTTTAGTTTTACTTTTCTTAGCTTTTGATGAGATTTTCTCCTTATTTTATAATTAACTTTGGAACAAATTAATATTCTTTAACCCAACCCAACCCAAACAGTCTCAAATTAAAGCTCTTGCTATATAGTTTCATTTAATTTTTTAAAACGTTAAAATTATTAGCTACGGAGATATTTTAGTTTCTGCAAGAACAACGTTCCACTTAATTTTTCGAAGAAAGCCCATAATTCTATTACTAGGTCCCTACACAGCAAACACCGAGACACGTGTTTCTTTTTTTTTTTTTGGTCAAGGAATGACCTACAATTTTACCAAGATTCATGATACGATGAATGGACACTTTCCTTGTGAATAAAAACAAGATAGTATAATTTATACGACATCGAAGGATCCTTTCGGCAATGATATATATAGAATATTTTTTTTTTTCCGTCCAAGTCGCGCGTCAACTTGAAATCGAACCTCGGAGACACATGCTCCGTATAATGAAGAATCACAAATCTATTTCATCCCACCGTAAATGGTGAAAAGCACTCGGCGACGTGCCTGATCTCTTTCTCGCTTTTCTGTAACTCGCCGCACAAGGATCTGCTCCGCGCTCTCCGCCTGACGATCTAATAAAGAGACGTAAAAATAAAAAAAATCTCCAAAGCAATTTATATGGCTGTCAGCCGCGCCGAGACGGCTGCAGTCGCCCGCACATAAGCCGGAAGATGATATATATAAGCACTCGGAAAAATGAATTAACGGATTGGAAATTTCGATGAAATATTTATAGGGCAAACATCTCGGTGCACGAAAATAAACGCGGAAAGCGATGAGAGGAGTCGCGGGCTAAAATTTATTTGTTTGTGTGCCTTTCGTCGAGCAGCGCCTAGATTTCGCGCGCGCGTGCATCCTCGCGGATAATTCGCTCTCTGCGATAGAGGAAAGTGTCCGGAGCTTTGATAGAAGGAGAGCGCGGCGACGCGTGGGCGGCACGTGCTATGCAAACCAAAACATTTTCGCCTTTGACGTCAAGGATCGGTGCGCCGCGCGCAAGGCCATTCGCAAGCGACTCGCTCTCGCAGCGAACGCGACGATCCGCGCGCGCACGTTATACGCGGCCAGCCGTCAGCGGAAAACTTTCGCACGCCCGGGGGCCTTTTCTCGCTCCACTTTTTCGCTTTCGACGAGGCGAGGATAAAAAGGAAAAAAAAAGAACGAACAGAGAGAAGTCTTAGCCGGCGGCTTTAAATATATCCCGTGCGCGCGCGCGCGCGCCGCGGTCATTGCGTTATGTAGGGCGCGTCGCTTCAGGATTGGCGATTCGCGAGGTGAAAGGAGCCGGGAGAGAGCGAGAGGTGGGGGCGCGAGGCGCCTCTTCGCGCGATGACCTTAAAAATAGCGGGCGCCTTTTCGGCCCTTGCGCCGAGAGGAGAGCGCGAGAGCCGCCCGGCGAACTCGAGCGCGTTAGACGCGCGTGTCGACCCGCGCCGAACGGACGCTATAACTCAGTCCACCGGTGACGCTTTCGGAAGGCGGACGCGCGCGCGAGCCACCTGCCGCCTCGGTATCTGCCTCCACGTGTGGCCCGAGATAAAAAAATAAAACTCGCCTCTGCTGTGATACGTATCTCCTCGTCGGTGTGCTCCTTGTGCGTCGAATCAGAGTGAGAATCGATCGAAAAAGAAAAAAGACGGGGGCTTCCTTGAGAAAGAGGTTCGGGGCCAGGTCGAGCGGCATGGATTCGATGCGCGACCTGAAGCGACTCCTCTACGAGCGCACCGAGGCGCTCAGGCGCAGGGACGAGGTCGTCGAGATGCTGGAGAGGGCCCTGGACGAGCGGGACGCGACGATCCGCTACCTGCAGAACGAGATCGATAAGTTCCGGCAGATCGTCGATCACGGCGTCGTGTCCGGGCCCCTCAATCCGGCTCAGAGGCTCAAGAGACAGGCCATATCGGCCGAGCCTCTGCACTGCGACTTCAAGCCCATACAGAAATTCAGTAAACCGCAGAGGTATCTTTTTTCTTTTTTCTTTCGGTATACGGAAAATCGATCGAAGGAGGTGGTAAATTTTTCGTTTTCCACAGTCTCTTTTTCCGTAGGTGTTATTGGTCGATTAATCTTTGGATTGCTTTGTAAAGTATTTGTCACCTTGCCGCTTAATCTGGACAGACTAATTATAGAACGCCTATGACTGATAAATTCGATTACGCCATTCACGCGGACTTAATTTAACGACGGCGAATGATCGAGCATTAAAAGTAAAAGCCCGCTGGAAAGAAAAAAATACAATAAACGTTTCAAGTGTTTTGTTGCTAATTCAGAGCTGATAATTATCATAATTATCTGCGCGATTGGTAGTTCCGCTGTTTCTTTTTCTGTAAATTACCTTCCACTGCTATAATAATTTTACACTTGATGTGGCAAACGTTCGTAAAAGGCGTCGAATTTACAATGGCATTAATGGACTTTAACAAATAAACCATAAAATTTACGAGCATACACATTTTATTTTGAATATTTTTACCGCGGCGGTCGTTTAGTAAAAATGTACGTTTTGTACAAGCTTCAATTTTTTTCGATGCGTTCGGTGAAATATTTTTAAACAGTTTTTTTTCTGAAATTCTCGGAACCGAGTGCATCCTTTGAGTGCATGTCTTTGAGTCCCCTTTCGACAACTGCGCAAGTGTTGCATTATGCATCACCTCGGGCACGCAAATGCGCGTGAAATCGTGCCTTCGATACAACTTTTAGTTCACGTAAAGAAGGTCTGATTGTAACCTCAAAGTTATAAAACATTGTAAAAAGGACTGTTGTTACTCATCAGCAGATTAAAAATAGAATAATCATTTTTAAATAGTTTTCATAACTAGCAGATGTTTTATTATCACGAACATATTTATAAGTTATTTTTAACTATTTACTGTTATTATTGTAAAATTGTATTCAATCGAGCTTTTTAAAGGTTTATATTATGGTTTAGTGAAAAATTAATTTCAACGTTAGAAGTAGTTTTTCTTCGTGTTTGTCATGATATTTAAATGAGTTTGTTCTACGCGTGAAATGATACTACAGAACTAAATAGTGATAAAAACTCGTTCAACGAGTTATACAAAAAAATTAAAATATATAATCATGCAAGGAGTAAATGATATAAAGAAAGTTTTTGAAGAAATTATTATAAAGGACCATTTTGACATGATTTTTTTTTAATAACACTGGCTGATGTGTTTTTAAATCTGGTACTTCTTTGGCATAAAATAATAAAATTTTACCCAGCGGCGCAAGTTGAGTGACATCGCAAATTTAGTCGTGAATGTAAATAGCAAATTTTTTTAAAAGTGTTTTTCCTAAAAACAAGCATTAGAAATCAATACAAAATGATTAAAATAATTAGGCCACTATAAATACTCGATGTAAACGAATAACACTTATTGATTTATTATTGTAAGCATTTGGCTGCTTGAATTAAATGGTTTACTGTTCACTTAATCAAAATATAAGTGATAAATATAAGTGACACAGTTAAAACTGCGCGATCGTGTCTTGCGTAAGCTGTACGAGAGAGTTGTACTTTCTCATCACGTCACGATCGTTATCAATGAACGTGACAGTTGTTTATTTCGTCACTTTATTTGGAGGGTTTTACGTGCTTGAACCCTAATATGATTAAAGAATTTCTACAATAATATTATTTTAGAATTAGCAGTAAACATGTATTAGATATGATATAATTTGTAAAAAATATTTTTACAATTATCTGCTTAGCTCTAAATAATATTAATGTTAGCCAGTCACAAATAAAATACAATTCCATGATCAAACGTAAAACCTTACCACAAAAGATTTTTTGCAATTAGAAAAGCTGATTTTAATCGTTCTTTTCGTTTTAAAGTTATTTTAAGACCTGTAAAGTACGTTACTCTGAAACGTCAATGATCTACTGGTATAATATTCTTGACGCATCGGTGTCATGCCAATTATATTCATTCATTTATTGTATTCATGCATACAAGTATGGATGTACTTCCCTGTATCAGTTTAAGCAAATATTTATGTAAATATCTCAGACAAATGGCGTTTCATATTAAAAATATTAATGAAATAATAATTATGTATTATAATTAAATTGTTTTTATTTAAAGGTCTCGTGAACTAATAAAAGCTGCCATCCTGGACAATGACTTTATGAAAAATTTGGAGCTCACACAAATTCGAGAAATCGTTGATTGCATGTACCCCGTATCTTTCGAGGCCGGTGCAACAATCATTCGGGAAGGAGATGTTGGATCCATTGTTTACGTCATGGAAAGTAAGTAAAATTGACACTTACATGTAGTTTACTTTTTTTAACATTTATGTTTTTTTCAACAAGTACGTCACTGAAACATTTGTATTAATTAATTTCAACTAAATAATAAACCTTAGCCAATATAAATGCATGCGACGTATACTTTGAAATTTAAATTGGGTATAATATTCAATGTACATTCCAATTGCATAGAATTTGAATTGCGAATATGACATTCCCCTAAATTCTTTTAAATGTAATTATACCACCAACGGCGAATGAAATTACGACAATGTAAGGTCGTTAGAGTAGTAAGGCAATGTTTGATTCTTGCATCGCTAAATTAAATAATTACATTCATTTGCATATACATTGGATTTAATTTTGCTCCATTTCTTAACTTATAAGAAGAGTATCCAACCATTGCACATGCTGGAATTATTGCACGAAATCATTTGTTGTTAAAACAAGTAGAGATGTGTCTTAGCGTTTAAGGGGGCTCCAGCGAGTACAACCGAAATCAAAGGCAAATAAAAAAGAAACTTGCCTACTAAAAGCCCATATTTATGCTGAAAAATGTTATAACTATTTTTAAAGTAATATTATATCATAATACTACAATTATGAAGTGTTTTTTTCATTATTAAAATAAATAGTCATCAACTTGATCTTTTCCTAGCCAAACAAAGAGCTAAAAGCTTTAGATATGAATGCGCGAAAAAACATTATATGTAACCTAGATGGTATAAGCTCAGAATAATAATTACAAAAATATCTTTATTTTTATAAAATAAAAGCTTCAATCATTTATTAGCATTAGTTTTAAAATTAGTATTAAGCATTAAGGCTATGACAGCTATGCCACAGCCACAAGAAAATACATTGTTTGTATATCTATATACACAAGCTATTCCTCGTTGTTCCTTGTATATATAGATATAAAATAATATATTTTCTTGCGGCTGTGGCGTACGTCTTTTTAGCTGTCATAACCTTTACAATTTAAATTATTTAAAAAGCGCGCACTTTATATTAACAACAAGAAAAAGATTTCTTTCCTTTAGAATTCGAATATATGCAGACGGCATTCAATTTTGACCTTAATTATTACAAAATATCTCAATATTTTCCACGGGTATCCATATTTTGTTAAATACCATCTGAAAGCTTACATCTTTATCTAAAAAGAATAATTTTTTTTATTGCGGAATTCCTTGATTCAGGTTAGTAGTCGACCAGTTTCTCACTTCGCTCCATAAGAGGCTATGTAAAATCTGCAAAATTTGAAACGAAATATCTCCAAATTTTCCACGACTACTGGGGTAAATAAAGATACCGTTGGATTCAGTAAATTTTTATTTATCAAAAATGTCATAGCTGACTTCTGAACTGTCCACGCTGGAGCCCCCTTAAATCAGTCAGATTGATTATCAAATTTTTCGGAAAATTTAGAGAAAATTTCTCATTATAGAAATTCGAATTTTTCCACAATATTATACAAGTATTAAATTATTGAAAAAATTAGTAAATAAAGTAGTACGTGACCAAGAGTGTTAGTTATATATGTACAAAGAGACGAGTTGCATTAATAAATATTGATTTATTTCAAAGCTATCTTGAATTGAAATAATAATAAAAAAATGAATTGCATTTTTGATACATTAGTTTTTCAGACGACTTTTAAAAAGATTTTATAACCGTTTTATAATTAAATGTAACTTCAGGGCGAATACACCCTGGTGGAAACTGAAAACATTTTTGAAGTAATTAATGGCCAGTTTTTAATGGCAAAGTAGTCAATGGCCATAAAAGGGGAAAAAATATGTCCATTCGTATAATAATGTAAACGTTTTTTCCAATCATTTTAAAGCCTTAAAACTAGTTTTATTGGACAGTTTAGATACCTAGAAAAGGTCTAAGAACTAGAGCGAGAAAATGGCGATGAGGCGAAATTAATATTTTTCTTAATTTCTCACGGAAGGACAATTACAAACGTTCAATTAGTTTAAGCTACTTCTTTGCATTTATATAAGCTATTCATAGCATTTAGATGCTTTTTACTACATTACTGAATAACTGAGAACGGAAACTGAAGTGTAATAAAAATATGTGAGGTTATGTTCATACTTGAAAATGCCCGATAACCATTTGAAAAAAACTTTTACATTATGACCCGAGAACTGGCCATTTTTCATGGCCATTTTATAGATTGGAAATTCTACCAGGGGATATTCGTCATTTCTTGCCATTTCATAGTTATTGATAACAATCAATTTCATAATGAAATAATATAGTTCTTTTTTCATACTTTAATTGCGTATAATATGGAGATATTCCTTTTTAGTGATGGAATGACTTCCTACAATTTTACTAACATGCATGACCTGGTGGCTGGACACTTATTATTACGAATTTGGTTCAATAGCTATATAACTCTTTAGATAACATCAAAAATGAAAATAATCCTTAAATTAAAAAATGCATTATGTGCGTTAATAAAAATTCACACATTGGTTAGTTGCATTATTAATTTTAATATTAATTGCTTAGAATATGTCAATTTTTGACCAAGTATAAAATTTACAAGGTCAGTACATATATTTTTTTGCTAAATGACTATTGCTCGATTTGTATATTTTACATTACAAATTTTATAGATCTTACTGAGTCGAAAAGCCGGAAGCTTCCTTTACCTAACTATGTTTACTGATGCAGTTTTCTTTGGTTGTTTGAAAAAAAAACAAATGCTTAATGAATAATCGCGTAGACTTTCGAAAATGATTTCTCTGGAATATGTCTAGAAGCAACTTTGTGTTAATTAATGTGATTACTATTCTCAGTGACACTTGTTATCAACTGTCCGAAGGAAAAATGTAAATGACTGCAGATTATAGTACGTGAAATGTGTTGTTACTGTCCAACTACGTTTGCAGGCAAACAAAGAAAATTGCTTACACAAATTTAGAACAATGAGCAACGTTCCATTCTTAAAATATATAGTCCCACATTAAAATATTATAAAGTTTCCATACGCCAAAATTACGTAATTATGTATACGAACATAATTATAATGAATAAGATTTTAAAATGTGCACGGAGAAAAATTGTCTAGTAAAAATTACAATAGTACATTTTAATTTGATCACAGACTGTAAAAATCCAAAAAAATTACCATGTCCATATTAAATTTTACAAGTCTAAATATGAAAAATTATCATTGACATCGTAAAATTTACTAGAAACTATGGTAATTTTTTAGGATTTTTACAGTCTGTGATCAAATTAAAATGTACTATTGTAATTTTTTCTAGAAAATTTTTCTCCGTGTGTTCTTCACTGAGGAATTGAAAATGATTTATTTAATCAAAATATTTTTCATTCGCGAGTTTTATGTGTATTTTTTTCTTACTTCAAAAACAAATCTTTACCGGTCAAAAAAGTATTTGCCTTATAAATACCACGTACGTTTTAAAAACAAGCTGCAAGTCTTCAAAGAAGAACGTAAAAGTTTTTTTTTTAGCTTTCCTGAATATTTCCTAATAACATCATAAATTACAGTTCGGTAAACATACGGTACACCGAGAAAAAATTTTCAGTAAAAATTACTATACGTTTTGGTAATGCGACATTGAAGAGGTAGCATTCTCGGTAACATTATATTATAATTTAGCCTTAAGTAAAAAATTGAGTCATCAGAAACCTTTTACCGACCTCTACGCCACCATGACAAATGCAAACAAAGTGTAAAATCTCGTACCTGACCAATTTTGGTTATGCCGCAGGCATCCGCATAAATGTCACGCCTCGATAAAACTATAATCAACGTTTCTTTGAAACAGATAAAAAAAATAGCATCTATTGCGAAAATATTACTCTACTGCTAAATATTACCAACTTATGTTTTTAAAAATTAAAATCAAAGCCTTTGCAGATCTAAATTGTCTTAAATATTTGCACACAATTCAATATAAGCTAGTTAATGAAAAAATGGTGCAAGTAATTTCTTACATAACGTATTCATAATGCAAAATAAAACAAAAGGATACAGAACGGTTGGCGAAGGTCCTTCAAAAGTGAAAGTTATAAATGTGGATCAATTTTCGAGAGATTTTGTGGTATATATGTTAACGATGACTTTCAGTTAAAATGAATTTCATAATTTACAATAAAATAATTGCAAAAACTGAATGTAAATTATCCAATCAACGTGAAAGTTAATCAGAATAATTGCTATTAATTGTTTATAAAACTGATTTGAAAGATTGAAAATGATGAATACGCCTTTTATGTAATTGCGTATCATAATTTACAAGTAATTATCTTTTAAAGCTTGAATTGAATTAAAAGATCCAGCGTGTACCCGAATAAATTAAACGACACGTTCAGTGCAATAAAATCTTTCTGAATGTCGAAATCCATTCGTTTTACGAATCCAAAGCCTAATATTACAGAGCATCCACAGATCCTGTTTCAAACTTCTATTACCGACATTCTCCAAATCGCCTTTCTCTTTGTGGTCTCGGTAAGAGCGATAATCCCTATAATAATAGCGAACCCGTTCATTAAGTACGCGCCTGCAAGAGGCTCTATCGCCCAGACCCAAAGTAAAAACTTATCAGCCTCGAAGTATTTGTTATAAACGAAGAAGCGAGCGAATCAGCGTGCGATATTACACGAAGCATTACGCGAAAAGGCAGGCGCAAAACGTAATTCGGCCTCTTTTTAAAAAGAAAACGCAAGTGAACGTAGCCCGATTACTCAATGCGAGAGCATGTATAACCCGGCGATCCGTCTCGATGTCATCCCGCATCCGCGTGATTCGACAGCTGGCTCGCGGCTCTCGGGCGAACAAAGCTTTCGGCGAAATGCCCCTCGAACAATCCGGCGGCGCCTCGACCTTGGCTGCAGGAAAATGGAAATTCCGGGATCTCTCTCTCTCTCGCTGTTAGGCCTGCAGCTCCGCACAAAGGCCGCTCGCCTCGCGGGGCCTTTGAGAACCCCTGGCCTTTCTCCTCCGCCGGAGGGGGGAACGGCGCTCTCTCTCTCTCGCTCCGGCTCATACGGCCGCCTTGCCTTGCCGTCAGTCCGGCAGCTCTCGGCGCGCCGCCCGCACGCGCCGCGAGGCCCCCCGCGCGCGCCAGTCGCGTCCCCATGCCATCCGCGCGATGAAGGTGCGCGGCTACCCGGGCCGCGCGGTCCTCGAGGACCCGGAGCTCCTGGCCGACCCGGAGGCGAGCCGCGGCCGCGCCATGGAGCTGCTCTACGAGGCCAGCTGGCGGGAGTGCGGCCTCAGTTGTCGTAGCCGGGCCCAGCCGCCGCCACCGCTGCCCCGGGCCCGCTCCAGCGACGATCTCCTGCAGCCGGAGAGCGACGACAGCGAGGAGGGCGGCAGCAGCAGCCCCAGGCCCGAGCACCGCTCCGAGGCGGGCTTCTGCATCCCCAGGCCCCGGCTCATCGTCCCGGTGCACACGTACGCGAGGCGCCGCAGGACCGGGGCCCCGCAGCCCCTCAGGACCAGGAAGCAGATGCGGCCAGGTATCAGCTAATAACACCCCGAAACGCGCCGCTTGCTTTTGTCTCGACGCCGGCCGACCTACAAGCGAGCCGGAACTCCGCGAGAGGTTCGCGAAACCCGATGACTCGCGGAGATCGCCGATTTTGCGAGGTGCGACTTTTCGAAAGTTCGCCCGGAGTTGAGGCTCCGGCTGACTAAGCGCCGACGCTTTTTTTTTTTTTTTGGCTCTAATATCTCTTACTCATCGAGCAGGAACCTTCTTTTTTTTTGCATCCCAGTGTAAGAAAAAGGTTCGATAAGAAAATTGTGTTATTAATGATTACGAAACCCGGCGCAAGGAGCGTTAAACTCCGCGAAAAAAAAAAAAAGGAACTATCTAGTCCACGCAGTTTCTCAACGTCGGAAAGCACAATAAAGGAATTCCCGCCCAATTACCGAGAAAGCCGAGGGGCCGATTTCGCGGTCGAGCAGTCCCGAAACCCCCGCGTCCAGCAGCCGCGGCAGGACACGACGCAGGATGCGCGCGATCGAGGGAATTCCGCTCGGCCAATAAAAGCCCGCGCGGTGTATATACACCGGGGATTTTACGGCTTCGGGCCCCCCGACTCCGCGCGCAACAGTCGTGGGAGAGCAGGGAACGTATATATAAGTACACGTGCTTGAAATTCTTATGTGGCTCGGTGTGCGCGCTTGACGCGCGTCTGCCCTCGCTCATCGGTGACACGCGCGGAAAATAAAAAACGCGCGGAAGACCGTTACGCGCCGCGCGCTGCGCGGATAGTTGGGACACCGCGGGCAATTGCTCCACTGAAATATCCGAGCGCCGACTGTCTTCCTGCGCGACTAGGATACAGTTCTGGGCCTTCTTTGTGGACTGCTTTCCCGTGCACTTTTTTTTATCTCGGCACGTTATTCCCTTCGCGCCTGTCATTGGTATACTGTACCGTTCTTATTCGATTTGCTTGCGACTTTAAAATTTTTCTCATCCAAAGTCGTTTTGATATCACGCGATTTTTTTTTTATTAAGACGACGTTGATCAATGGAGGAAAAAGCTTATGTACAGTCCGCGATTTTCTCGAAGCTCATATTTTGCGCTTGACGCTTTAACAAAAGTAAATTGACCCTAAAGCAATAAAATCCCTCCGTCGTTACTCGCGACCGGCCAGGTTAAAAATAACCGGGGCGCAGACGCGTTCGAAGAAAGCGCAATTAAAGTAAAAGTATTAAAACGATGGACGGAACGGCGTGTAGCGCGGAGAAGAAGGTACAAGGCGTGCGGTGTGTCCTGGATGCGTGCCGCAAATCCTTTGTTCTCCTGTACACGTTGACGGGTCGTAAGAGCTCGATATATATCTCTCGAAGATATACCGTCGTTCAAAAGCGAACGGGACTCTGGTGTTGCGGGTTAAAGTGTATTGAATAGTTTAGATGATCTCGATGCAGACGTAGTAATAGGCTAGACTCGAATCGAGATATACTAATTTTAAGTAGACAGTTCGACGAGTAATTGGTTTTTAGTACGCTCGGCCGGGATGAAATATTATAGGATTGGCGTCGTTCGATGAATAATACAGGCGAGTCAAAGTGAATTAATTCAGACTCTTCTCGATGAAATTTTATTCTTAGACCTGGCATTTTAAATAGTATTTGTTTCTGTGTAAAGTAGATAAAGTGTGTCAATAGTTTTTCAGAAAATTTCAATTCAAGCTAAAGACGTTGAACGAAAGCAAGTGTAGATGTTACAAAACTTCCGCAAAACGCTTTATTAATCAATATATGTATCTTGTACTTTTTATATATTTGTGCCCTTGACTAAATATATAAAAGATACACGAGTTTAATTCGAATAAAGCACACAAGATCTGAGCCGAAATGTCGAAATAAACAAGTGTCGAAATTTCTATACAAGTTAGATGATAAATTAAAGATAAACGAGCTAAAATAATTCACGCATATTAGTATTTAATGCGGAAGAGTATTTCAATAAATATTATTCATCTGAAAATTAGCGCAAGCAAATCAACGATTATCAGATTTTCATAAAATATACTTTCACTTTCAGTCGGAGAAAGAAAATCGCTTAGTTGTGTCACGGCAAAGTAAGACGTTGTAATATGCGAATTTCCTATTTCTTATTGCAAAGAACAAGAATTGACACACTTCATTATTAGCAAGAACCAACCAGCATGAAATCTACGTAATACTGGCGGTTCTTTTCTTCTGCTTTCAACGCATTCAAGAAAAAAAAAAGAAAAAAAAAAGATTTCTTACATTTTGCTAAACTATTTATAGGCTTTATAGGCTTTATTACGCGTCTATTGGATCTCGATCGGTTTTGCAATAACGTTTTAATTTGAAAGCCTATCAAAGATAACTAGATTATCGCACTAACTTCTTTATTAACGCCAATAAATCCGATAGTTTTATTTTACAAGCAAGTTTAACGTCTTTAGAAATTAGCGAACAAGCCCGACTCCAACATATCAAAGGAGGATAAACCGAGCTCCGCCTCTCGAGAGACGCTCGAAAGTCGTAGCGAACAATATTGCGAAAAGTCGAAAACCCCAGTAATCAACGCGCCGCTAAACGTCAATTGTCTCCTCGGCGCATCGGATGCTAACGAAGCTACTATACGTACAAAAAGCTGGAAGGGAATCGAGTTCAGGGTCGCCGAGGAAAAGTCGAGGCGGCGCGGATGTTGCCACACATTCCTCGCCTCGGCGCCTTTGCAATATTCGGCTTCCGAAGGTATATATACTTACAATACTTCGTCAAAAACTGCGCCGCCGCTCGCCAAAAGCAGCAGCCGGAACCGGCGACTTTCTCCGGAAACCGAACGAGCCCGCGCGCCTCGCGCCGTACACTCGTTCTCGAGGCTCTCGAGCGAACGAAGTTTCCCTCTGTTCTCGAAGGAGACAATCGGAGGGGTAAACGAGCTGTTTTGTGATTATTAGCTTTTTTCGGGGCGAGATTTCTTTGAATGTAATATAAGCTTTCATCGGCACTGCGTCAATTTCCACTGTCGCCTTTTTAAAATTATTGTGCTCCAAACTTTCGATCAATGATAAGATTAAATCTATATTGAAAAGTTTACGTTACTTGCGTACTTCGATCCATTCCATTTAAAAAACAAACGCCGAGAGTTCACTAAAATTTTCACAATGAAACTGCTCGTTTTACATGTGACTTGAACAAACGTCTCTTTGCTACGTCGCTTCTCGCTTTAAATCGCGCCATTGTAACGACTGATGATGCAGCTTTTTCTCAGCGACAGAGAGAGAGAGAGAGAGAGAGAGAGAGAGAGCGCAGGAATCCCATGCAAGTCCGCATAGACCCGAGTATACACACACCGCGTGCGTTACTCGGGGGGGAGTTCTCGGGTCGGAAAGCTTCGGCGTTCCGCGCATGGGAGTCTTCTTGAATATATACTCTGCTTGCGACGCGGCGGCTGGGCTGAGAAACAATGCGCGAACGAGCGATTATTCCGTGATTAATAGGTGCTGTTGATGTTAGAAGTACGTTTTTATTTTGTTTTGCGCGCAGGACTAAACAGGAAGTTCCTGTGGAGATTATGTTTAGAAACTATATAACAAATGACTAAATCTTTATTCTCGCGGACTGTCCTATTATAATTATTCTCTAGACTAACTGTAAATGTTAAAATTGTCAGAGTCGTGTAATTTGCATCTAAAACAGTTTTATAAGCGTAGCAAGTGAATGGAGACTCGTGACGTATCTCGCAGCGTGGTTCATTACAGTGCGTAAAGACACTGTACCACTTTTGTAGATATTACCCGTTCGAAGAACCGGCTCTCGAGAGAATATAAGCAGCAATAAGAAAGCACGTTGAGTTTGTCTAACTACTGTATGACTCATACTAAAGTGTCGTAGTTTTGCACGCTGTCTTTTAGCCTAGAACAATGCAGATGAACTAAATTTTTTTTAATACGCACCGATTTATTTTATGCTTTGATTATTTTACGTGAACACATTCAAATTAAGAAATCTGTAGACTCACTGTGATAAGCAAAGTTTTGCAATTATTAATTGCTGTAACTTCAATTGCCATCACTGCAGCTATGATACGAGCAATTGCTTCTCCTTCAATATAGCAAAGTGGAGTAAGGAAACATCGAAGTTGTAGTAGCTGTAATTTCAGATATGCATTAATACGAATCTAACTTTACAAAAAATTAATAAATTTGCTACATTGTAATTGAATAATAAGACATTAAATCGGTGAGATTGATAAAAAAATATTCCTAAATAGTCCTATATAAGGTTAATCAAACTATTTTTTCAAAAATTAACTTTAACATTAAAATATTCCAGGTGTTCAATTCAAGTTGACAGTATGCTTGCTTGCACGTTTGAAAGAGATTGGCATTATTCTTTTCCCGTTAGAGCACAAAAGAGCAAAAATATACAGAAAATGAAAATAAAATTACAAACTTCCACGCATTCAACCAAAAAACAATTCGCAATTCGCCAACGAACCCGAAGAAGAAAGTTCCTCGAAAAGCCGCAGAGACGCGGTCACACTATAGGTATCTCGAGCGCGATCGCGGCTCGAAAAAGGCGGCGGCGTGAAAGCTCATTGTGTCGCGCGAGAGAGGCGCTTAGAATCTCCCCTCTGCCCCCCAGAGAGCGGAGCCGTTTGGTTAGCGAGCCGCGGGCTATCTCGCGGCTTTTCTCCTCCGGCGCGCGCGCCACTTGCGCAAGTTAACGTGGCGGCGGCGCCGCGCAAAGCGCGAAAACCGGACTCGATTCGCCGTTGTTTTTTTTTTATTCTCCGCTCGTTCGTCGCGTAGGATAATGAACCTATTTTTTTTTTTTTTTTTTTTTACGAGGTGGAATCAGGCGCCGCGGCAGCGTGAGAAAGAAAATTTGCGTCCGGATTCCGGGGCTCGGAGTGTTGACAAACTGTTTTGTTATTGTCGGCGAAGATTTGTAAACATTTTCTATATCTGCCGGTATGGTTGAGCTCAAGATTCTAGAATAGAAATTTTATATATAGTGAAAGAATAATTTTAAAGTGTAACTATAAAGAAGCTCGTTTTTATGGCTTTTTAATCTTATTGGTACAATCGTTTGAACTTACTTAAATAAAAAAAAAAGGGTAAAATATAATTTTTCTGATAATGCAATTTTTTCAGTTAAATACTACCTTGATTCAATCAATAATTCCAATCATAGTTCGAAGGCCTTTATTACAAAAAAAAGAAAAACCCGTCTGTATAAAAAGGTCAGCTCTTGAAAAAAGCGCGCGAGTATATAATATAAGTATAATCTTCGGACGCACCGCGGCGCTAATTACAAAGCGAACTTTAACAGTTTTGATTACGAGCATAAAAAAATCCGAGAGCCATCCTCTTCAGCCGCGCGTGATTACCGAACGGCGTAAAAAAAGCCATCGCGAGCGGGGAAAGTCTTCGTCGAATGCAGCGTGTAAAAAAAGCTCGCCGCCACTCGTCCTCGAACACTATAAATCTTCCACTGCCCGTTCCGAAAAGCCCAAAGAGAGCCGGGACGTCTATTAATTTTTAATAAGCAACCGCTTAGCGGGGCAAAGCTAATCCGTCGGAAGAGGAAGAGCGGCGGAAAAGCCCGTTAATACAAGCCAGCGAAGCGGCGAAAGCGCGGCTGCGGGCGCCGTGCACGCGTGCACGTTTTCACTGCGCGAGGCGATGCGCGGCGCGTTCCGGCTCGCCGGCGTCTCCCGCGATCTTCAATTTACGACGCATCCGCTGTCCGAGCGCGCGCGCCCCATTAATTCGCCTAAATAACCGGCGATTACTTTCGCCGCGCGCTCCACCCGCCGAGAGGGACGTTGGATAACCTCCTCCGTGGACTTTCCTGTCTTGAAGAAAATCGAGCGTCGAGTTCTTTTTTCATTTACATAACGCGCCGCGTTGCGCGAAGTCACTGCCGCGCGAGTTTACCAATATCTGGGGAATATTTTGCAAGCGCCTTTAGTCACCGAAGCTTTTTTTTTTATCTACCTCGCGTTCAGCACCCGCGGAGCTGGTAAATGTTTAATAAATTGCTCGGCTCCGGATCGGATGCCGCGTAGGAATGGTTTTTTCTTATATATCCCTGATGCCTTTTTCTTATATATACATACGCACCGCGGTCGGGAGAGGAGCTCTTTGCCTTTGCGTCCTTTATTTTATGTACGGTAGTTTGTAAAATTGTTTTTCTGCATCGAAGAGAAATTACGTTACGTCTCGTTGTCGGGATTGCAAAATGCATAGTACACTTTTACTCCTGCGCGATTTTACCGCGGTTTTAGAGTAAAAAAATTAAATATATAAGAACAATATTTTCTCCCCCAGTTTATGACGCGAGTTTAATATTTTTGGAGGAGTGCCCGGGGTTGCGCTCGAGGACTCGCGTATCCACCTGAGCTGCGATTGACTGGTAATTATGATGATGGCGATCGTTGCGGGTTTTGCTGGCGAGCTTCGCACAACCTTCTTTCCGCAATAGAAAATGGCATCTGATCTAAAGCCTCCTTCATTATACTTCCCTTGAAAATAAACAATTATTTAAACTGCAAGGCCCCCGTCTTCGAGCAGTCGGGAACAATCAAGGGTGCGAAACAAGCGGCACTACACTCGACCTCTAGATTCAGACGAACTGCAACAAGAATTGTGTCCGACCAGAGGTAACAGACTTCATTGGTGAAAAAAAAACCTCATGAAAAAAAGAACAACGAAAAAGTGATAGGTTATTGGTAGTCAATTTATTTTGAACTGCTTTAAAGATTGCAAGAGAAAATTTCGTAAATCTGCATATCGAACATCTGGCGCTTCTCCTTCCGGTTGAGACCTTGCTGTGAACAGAGAAAAAGCACATGCCTCGAGAAAGAAAGAAAAAATTATATAAATTTTCTAGAATGATTTTTAGTACAATGTTCTCCTCAGAATTGATAATACATCCTATGTTAATTGAACGTCTCGTATCAGATATTCAGAATTAGCTTTTAAATATCGACAAAGAATAGGAAATTCAGCATTTAAAAGTATAATAAATAACTTCGGTATTCCAGAGATCGATTTTAACATGCAAATAGAGTAAAAAATGCAAATTCTTTTGTTCTTTGCTCTGGAGCACGTCCCTTTATTTCAATCATTGTTATGCGTTTAAATTCTCTTTGAGTTTCTCTAAAAATGACGACGGCAGGCACACAGAAAGAAGCGCAGGCGTATAAGTATCCTATTCTTTTTTTTACTCTGCAACTCTAAATTTTGTAGTCTCCTCGATCCGAATACATAACTTCACTTGCAAGTACGGTTGATCAATCAATTTTAACAGCTAAAAGTATGCAACTTTTCCTGTTTTAACGGTGGTAAGACAAAATTCTTATCGATTTTTTAAATGCATACGTGTCAGTGAATGTTGACTTTACAGATTGCAGTTTCCAACTGCACATAAAGTGGATTTCGAGCGATAACAGAAGTAGAAAACAAGGCTAATCCAACTAAGGATTACTACTAATTCTAGTTTAAGAAGCCATTGTCATAAAGATTCAATACTAGATTAAATACTAAAAGTTTCAATTCATTAATTTCGATGCTTAAATTAGACGATGTAGAAATATCTTTGTACATAAACGTGCTATTTACGGAACTATAAAATGATACTCAAACCATTAACTTTTACTGTTCGAAACGATTTCTGGAAAGTTTAATGTATTGCAAGATTTTAAAAGTGCCATCAAAGTGAATCTTTTTTTATGAAATCGTCCGTGGCTGTATATCAACACTCGTGCAATCGTTAAAACACTTTACTGGAATGGTATACAATAAAGCCTATAACTACGTATTTTACAAACCGAGTGCTTAAACGTCATTTGACATTTACCATAATTTTTTATTTTTATTTTTAAATTAAATAGCCGACGAGAAAGTATTCAAAAGTTTTATTGACGTAATGAACTGTAAAATAATAAAACCGTCTATGCCTAGATAATAAAACAGCTTTAGGCACACGTATATAGAGGTCAATTTTTAAATCCAATAGAAAGCATTCTTCAAGAAGTAGGAGTCGCGCGTTAGAAATCATGTCGAACGCAGAGCTGCCACTAAGCGTGTACACGTAGCTTTTCTTATTATACGCGCTTTCTATTGTCATTGCTGAACGACTGAGTCACACGCGCAACGACGTCGACCTTAATCGGATTAAAATTATATAAATAATAACCGCCCGAAAAAAAGCGAGAGCTTTCATTGACGCTATTTTAAACGTTTGATTTTAGACGGCAAGGTGGAAGTATCGAGAGACGGAAAATACTTAAGTACCCTGGCGGAGGGTAAAGTGCTCGGCGAATTGGCTATCCTGTACAATTGTAAGAGAACGGCCACCATAACCGCGGCTACAAAATGCGACCTGTGGGCAATAGACAGACAATGCTTCCAGATGATTATGATGAGAACCGGCCTATCGAGACAGGCCGAATACACGGACTTCTTGAAAAGGTACTTGACGGCTGATTGTTTTGCAGCATTTTAAAGGTTACGATTATTTTGAAAGAAAAAAAAAACAAATAATTTTTAGTAAAAATCTATTTCGCAGACCTAACTTTCTACTTGCTTCGATTGAGAATCTGAAATTGAAAATTAAAAGAAACAATAGTTCTTAGCTTTGCAATGACATTTTTTCTCTTTTCATTTCGAAAAATTCTCAAGTCATAAACAATATGTATTTTTTTCAGTGTTCCAATTTTCAAAGCTCTACCCGACGAAACTTTAATCAAAATCTCAGATGTATTAGAAGAGGTAGGTACATTAATTTTAAGCGAGGAAAGTAAATTTATATTTAGACATAGTTTATAATAATTTTTTAAACTTTCAGACTTTTTATAACAATGGTGACTATATTGTCAGACAAGGCGCGAGGGGAGATACGTTTTTCATTATTAGCAGAGGTCAGGTAAAAGTGACCATTAAGCAGCCCGACACCACGGAAGAGAAGTTCATTAGGACCTTGAACAAAGGCGACTTTTTCGGCGAAAAGGCTCTTCAAGGGTATTTTTCACTGTAAATAGATTATGCCGAATGTTTTCGACTTTTACAACCAAAATTGCAGCATTTTTTTTTACTTTTGGCACTAATTTCTCGTTATCTGACCAATCGTGCAGTCTACTTTGTTTGTGGTTTGCGTGTTGATTAATAATTCGTCAGGGATGTCACTCATTTTTCAAACGCACATAACACCGACTTGATAAAGTTTCAAACTTTAATTTACCGATTTCCTAACAATTCGCAAGTAAACGCGACGTGAAATAAGCGCATTAATCAAACTATTTATCAAACTTGCATGCTGAGTGAAATTTTGAAAGATTTGCCGCTCGATTCGAAGGAGAAAAAGCCCGTTAGAATTATTGGCAGACGTGCCATTCAAAGTTCGAACGTGTCAATCGACGCGATTGAGAGAAACAAAAAACTTTCGGCATGATCCGTGTATCTTAACATGCGCAATTAAAATAAAGCCATCGATTATATATTTCCATTATTATTCTAATCTGCATTGAAACATTTAAACAGAGACGATCTCAGAACGGCGAACATCATAGCGGACGATCCAGATGGAGTGAGTTGTCTCGTTATCGATCGGGAGACGTTCAATCAATTGATATCTTCGCTCGATGAAATCCGAATGCGCTACAAGGATGAACTAGTCGTGCGCAGAAGGTGAGAAAGAAAAGCTGTTTATCTAAATCGAATCACTGCGAGATTCGCGCGCTATATTATTGCTAAGTACGATGCTAAGTAACTACTTTCCAACCCTCACCTGACCTTTGCTAACTGTGTTTCATGCCTAACTAAAAGGATGGGGGCGTAAGCGAAGCCATTCAACGTAAGTTTTACGGGATTTTATCCTCGAGATGTGCGCGAAATTACTGATTGTTTTCGGATTGTTACTTGAAAATAATTTTAACGTCAGCAAGGAATTCGATCCTTTGATATATAATTATTTTTCAGAAACTTGTAGTTACGTATAAGCAATGTTTGTCAGTTCAGTTTGCAATATTTTTTGCTTATTTCCTTTCACTACCAATTATCGTCTGACTAATTATAGCTCCCGATTCCACATTTGCCGAGTAAAAAAGTAAGGTTGTAGTTGGTAAATTTTTTTAAAACTAACTGTAATCATTGTTAAATTAACTTTTTTATGGTGAAGTAAAAGAGAAAAATTTGTAATACAATTTAAAGAATCCCGAAACAATTAGTGGTTATGTGTACTCACTGCAGATGCATGATTAATTTACTTAAATTTTATCAAATATTATATAAGCTTGGTGTTTGTCATTTTTTATACTTACTTAAGAAGAAGCTCCATCGACGACTTTCCTATCGTTTTAACGATACTTTTATTTACGGCGGAGCTTCTTCTTAAAAAAAAAAAAAACGTCAAAATTTAGACGACCGAAAACTCATTATCGTTATAATTTGAAAAAGGTTGAACGAAGAGTTCCGGGACCTACGACTCCAGGATCTGCGCTCGCTGGCGACGCTAGGCGTCGGCGGTTTCGGCCGAGTCGAGCTCGTGCAGATAGCCGGCGACAATTCGAGGTCGTTCGCGCTCAAGCAGATGAAGAAGGCACAGATCGTGGAGACGCGGCAGCAGCAGCACATCATGTCGGAGAAGAGAATCATGGGCGAGGCCGACTGCGACTTCATCGTTAAGCTCTTCAAGACCTTCAAGGACCGCAAGTACCTGTACATGCTGATGGAAGCGTGCCTGGGTGGCGAGCTCTGGACGGTGCTCAGAGACAAGGGACACTTTGACGACTCGACAACGCGCTTTTATACCGCCTGCGTCGTCGAAGCCTTCGATTATCTCCACTCTCGCAACATTATTTACAGGGATCTCAAGCCTGAAAATCTGCTGCTCGATAGCCAAGGGTTCGTTCCGTTTCGTTCGTTTTACTGATGATATGATAGTTATTTCAACATGACGTATTACTATACTGTATAAGCGGAAATATCATTGGACTATTTAGACAATATTGTAACTTGAATTTTAATATCAAGCCCCTCGGTTGATGAAAGAAGTTCGTAAAAAATGACCCACATAGTGAACGAGATAAATTAGGTTCACTCAATAAGTCATTTTTCATGTTTAAAGCGAGTGAATCTATTTTTAACCAAACTGTAATGGTTTTTAAGTTTATTTTAGGTAAAAATTTAAGCGTCTTTGAAAAAACATACGCTAATTTATCAAATAAGAAACTTGTTAAATTGCCAAACTTTTTCATTAAGTAAGGCCTGCTTCCAGTTAAACTAGATAATTTCAGAGTTATTTGTTTTTTAAAGTGATTTATTAGCAGTTTCGTTCAGAAGTGTAAAGTAAAAGCCCTCACGCCAAGTCGTTATTTTTATCTGCTTATATATACATGTGTCATATTTTCACAGATTTCCGTGACCTTAATTATTATTTTTTTTATTTGAACAAGTCTTCACTTAAAGCTATTATAATGCGTTCATACTCGCTTTGTTAAAAAAAATAATTGGGGCAGATACCGAATTAAAGCATGTCTATTTATAAAATGATATTTAATTATTACCAAGCATTAAGTTTTTAGTCATTGCATAATCTGACAATGATTATTCATTTAAATTTAAAGAATAAGTTCAATTGTTAATTATCTAAAATAACATTTATTTCAGGTATGTAAAACTCGTCGATTTCGGTTTTGCGAAGCGGCTCGAACACGGCAGGAAAACTTGGACTTTTTGTGGTACTCCGGAATACGTAGCTCCAGAAGTTATTCTCAATAAGGGACATGATATCAGTGCTGACTATTGGTCACTTGGTGTGCTTATGTTTGAGCTTCTCACTGGAACTCCTCCATTTACTGGAGCTGATCCAATGAAGACGTACAACATTATCCTAAAAGGAATCGACGCCATTGAATTTCCCAGAACGATAACGCGCAATGCTACTGTTTTGATAAAGAAACTGTGCAGGTAATTTATATTAGAATTAAGTTTGCTTCGTTATTTTCAAAGTTACAGTTGATTTACAAAAATATCTCGGTTTTCAGAGACAATCCGGCTGAACGTCTTGGTTACCAAAAAGGAGGCATCAGTGAAATTCAAAAACATAAGTACGTAATTAATGTGCATTATTTAAAATCAGAGTTGGATTAAGAATGTAGTATTAAAGCAAAATGTTTGACAGGTGGTTCGATGGATTCAATTGGGAAGGTCTGCGGGCAAGAACGTTAGAGCCTCCTATAATGCCAAAAGTCTTGAGTCCTATGGATACAACTAACTTTGATGAATACCCTCCGGATGCAGACCCACCGCCACCGGATGACATCTCTGGTTGGGACAACGATTTTTAATACCAGGATTCGATGAAAAGCCGTACGGCTCTCTAAAATGTATTTTTGTATTCGTCTACAGCGTATCCGCGGGACGGAAGAATAATATTTTTTATAATTGACAAATGTTGACCTCTGGAGTAAGGTTCAACTTTTGTAGACTTGTGGTAGGTCTTAAACATCAATCCAAAATCCTCGTTTTTGACATAATTTATTTAGGTCGAAGATCTCGAAATGAGGAATTTTAGGACCATGTTGTTATTTACAACTGTCGGTTATTAAAGCGCGTTTCAAGACGCATAATGTTACTGCGTATAGTAATTTTTAATAGAAACCAAGGAGTGAGTCCGTAGCAAATACGGATCTCATAGTACTGTGAACTACTCTGTGACCGATCAATTATAAAATTATGATGGAATTCGTTAATAATTTTTAATTATAGGGAAATTTACTAATAAACATTAAGAGAATATTCTCTTAAACGTTTATCTTTTAAATTTGTATGTTACTGTTCAAGTCATGCGGTACGAATGATAGTTCTTATGTTAGAGTGTATCTGAACGAAATCAATTACTGACTCGATTAGATTTTTACAAATTGCGAGACGTAAGCCAGTGCGCCAAGTGCCATTACTGTACACGTTTTGTAAATCAAAGTCGCAGTTGACGCGCGTACACGTAAGATATAAACGGCTTAAAAAATTATCTTGCCATTCGTGTTGCAATCTACTATAAACTTGTCAAAGGCGGTCTTCGTAAGCAAATTGTGCTTCGAACATAGATCGTTTGAATTAATATTGTTGTTTGATTCGTTTTATAGTTTATTACGATAATTCTATTATAAAAATCTTTTACATAAAAATAAACCATGTAAATAATTTTTAGAAATATACAGATATATAAGGCATCTGATATAAATCATGATTATAATAAATTTTATTAATATTATATTCTACTGTGTTTTTTTCTCAAGTAATTAATACACCGCATCCAAAAACATTTGTAAAAATTAAAAAAATTTTTAGCTAATAAAAAATACATTTGCTTTATTATACTTTATTACTTTTATTTATTTAAGAATTAAAAAGATTTTGAATTTTGAAGTTTTGTACTTATACAATATTTTATTTACTATATTAATAATTTAAGGTATATCCTTTAAATAATTATTTTTCTACTTTATTTTATTTATAAAAATCATTCCAGTAAGAGAATTTAGTAAGAAGTTTTTATAGTTAAAACAAGTTTTTTGTTGATAATTTTGTCAATTAAAATATCCCTATTGGAACCAGAATCTATAATAAGATCTTATAAAATTTTATAATATTTTTTCAGCAGAGGATCTAAATTTTTTTGTAGCAGTTTACTCTTTTAGACCGAATATTCATTGGAATATACATAATATAGAAAAGGTTTAAATAAAAAAAAATACTGGACTGTCTCAAAATATTAATTCATGATATTAACTATTTAAGGAATTAAAAAACACGGGTTTAATGTAGGTCTAAAAGAGTTATTGGAGGGTTGGTGGAGGTTAAAAGAATTTTTATACTAGAAAACATTGCAAAATTACAAAAATGTGAGGCTGTCCTTGTAACCTTGCGGCATTTATATACTAGAAAGCATATCGCAATGTCACAGCAAAATTCTTGACCCGTACGTGTAAAGCTTGTTTTGTCAGACCAATCAAGCGTACATTTTTTATGGCTTGGAGTATGCGAAATAATTATTTTGCATTCAGGTTGATTTAAAATTAAGACTACTCAAGATTAAGAGTAAACATAGCGCATGAACATTCTTCGGATTATAGGATAATTGAATGTTAAATTTAACATTTCAATTTCTAATAGATTTTGTACAATCGTCGATCGAATTTGTAAAATCGTCGAATGGGGTTTCTCTATGTATAACCTATAAGACCAATAGATGGACTAGTTAACTAAATGGAGATTGGCAGCTGTCTATTTACTGGTAATACGTGACTTTCGCATAATTTTTGCAAATTTTCAATTTAAACAAATCTTTCTAATACGTCTGGTATGTATTTACTGATAAATTGAAGTTTCTTGCATTCAATAATCGTACAAATTATTTTAAACACAACAAATACGCATAAAAATCTGCTTAATACAAAGTATAAAAATCCTTAAGTGTCCGTTTACTGGTGCGATCACCTTACACAGCAATCACTCGTCGTTTGTTTACTTTCATGCACGCGCTGTATATCTATATTTATAAAGTGTGCTATATCTGCTTAAAGAACTATCTTAAATTGATCTACTAAACGCAAAAAAATTAATAACTTTGAACCTATTTAAGATTAAGATTAAAATTGCTCATAAACATTCTTCGGATTATAGAAAAATTGAATGTTAAATTTATCATTTCAATATCTAACAGATTTTGTAAAATTGTCGATCGAAGAGAAAATAAATATACGCATCTTAGCGAGGGATTCAGGACTTAGGAGCGGTCAGCGTGTGCTCTCTCGAACCGCGCCGTTCAACTCTCTTTAACCTTTACTGTGGCCGGTCTGGCCACTTTAGTGGTCATTTGGGGAGGGGGTAGTTCACCTGAGCATGTCGAGTCAAGTTGCGGGGGGAACCGCGTAAAAATCATCGGTTTTGACTCTTGGGCGAGAAGCTTAGCTGACAATTTCAACTTACTATCTGTTGTAAAAATATTAGCTCGCTACGCGATCGCACGGAAAATAAAAATTACTTTATTTTCAATCTGCCGGTGTGAAGACTAACCAGAAGATTAACCAAATAACTAGAAAAAATTCCACGGCATTCCTGAATACTTCTAGATACATACTGTATATAGGTACAATTTGATTAAACGTTTTATTAAACTAAAAACAAAACAAAAACAAAAATTAAAACAAAAAACTAACTTTTAATACAGAACATTTTTTTCTTTAATCGACAAAAGTCTGTTATGAATTTTCGAAATTGTCAAATATTTGTCGACAACATTATGCAATAAGTACTAACAAAGGTCTGCATGAAAACCATGTCTCTTTAAATGCCATAGATAAAAAGTTATAAACAAATTTGTAGTCGCAAGTCGAGCAAGCTCAAAGACGATTCTTGTCACGTCTTGCTATGCGCTCCCTGTCTAGTATACGGCCGAGTCGAGGGTCGAGTGGTACTTACATTTTTACCATTTACGAACTTTCTTTGCGATTGAGACTTGTTGCTGTAAAATTAACTGGTCATTAATATTTTTTAAAACGTCAATCAGTTCAGCGTTAAATTCTCTTTTTTCTCATATGTTTTTTGTTATCTTCCTATTGTTTTAAATATGTCAATAACCCAATATGTCAAAATCACCATTTATTTCTATATTTTCTATTGACCCATAAGAGAAGAGCGTTCTCAATGTTAATGTTTTGTTTAATATTTCGACAACGGCTTGGACAAATGGTCTAAAATTTTAACAGATAACAGATTTTAACAGACCCTCCTTAAATCAAATTCGCGCAGGATTATTCGGATTAAAAATAATAAGTTTTAAACTGAAATTAGAAAATCTATTAGCTAAATAAAATGTGCATTAGCATTTTGGATTTTTGGTTCCATGTTGGGGATAGTCTATAAAAGAAGCGATTCCAAAAAAATGTCCCATTTCCCGAGGTCTGTTTTAGAGCTTCATCGACTGGACTAAACTCAAACTTTGAGAAATTTAAGAACCTTCTCGGTATTATAGTATTATATATATAGCGCGACACTGTTTTGTTTAGTGTTTAAACACACTAGAACAGGGATTGGGAATATGGTAATAACCAAAAAAAATAAGGGTTATTAACTTCAGCTTGGAGGCCTGGGATGTCCAATACGGAATTAAGTCGTGCAATGATTTGTATTTGATAAACTCGAAGATTGTCGAAGTTTTCATAATTCCGAAATTCTTTTCATGTGAGATTCTTTATTAGTTAAATTTTAAAAGGAGCCCGCCTTTTCTTCTTCAGCTACATTTAAGAAAACTCGATAGAATGAAAATTACATTATTTTCATAGGCCTTTGTTTACAAACAAAATTTTTCTTGACAATCTAGGACTTGTTTCTAAAAATTTTCTGCTTATTAACAATTGAAATTGGAAAGCATTTGAAAACAAAATCATTTTATCCTTTATTATTTGATGGCCCTTTTCCTCAATCAACGTGTCTCGAATCGACTTCGAGTATCTCCGGCTCTATTCGGCGGCATGACATTCGCGGCGAGGCAACAGCGCCTCAATTCGCTGTGGCCGGTGGCGGGGTTTTTCACGACACTTTCAGCCGCCGTTCGCACGTCGCCGGTGGCGGATGCTTTCCTCTCAACGTCGGATAAGAAGAAAAATAGTTGCTTGAAGAATCATTTCTTTCACTTTTTTGCAGTACGGGAGCTTAAAGTTCAGACAACTTTATAATCTTTTCGTCTTCTTTCGAGTGAGCGTCAGCCAGAGTCACGGTAACTATGCACTTTTTGTCTTCAAGAATTTGTTCTTTGTGTAGATACTGCCTCGTAGATATAACTATGTATAAATCTAAATTAACTTTTTGAATATGTAAACGTGTTCAGAACAAGCTTTTTGCATTTTCATTAAAAATGGTCAAGTATATTTCGTACATGTACTGCAAAGTCAAATGAAATTGTTCACCTTCTTTGTCCTGTTGGACGATACTTTTTTTACAGGTCGATTTTTGGAATCGCACGTGTTTTTATGCATTTTGAGTTTTTAGCTTTTGTACTAATAACTTCTTGAACATAAAGATTTCGAAATTCTGTATGTGTAAGATATTTTTTTCTGTAAAGTCATGATCCTCTGAATTCTAAGATTAAATTTTTCGATCATTTGAGCTACGTAATTAATGTCCGCGTGGTAGATAATTTATTTTTAATTTTTAATATCGCAATTAAATATTTTTTTCTTTTTAGATATTTCATTTTATTCATAAAAAAATTTATATAAAAAAAATTTTAATTTATAATTTCTTTAGAAAATTCTTAAGTCTCCTCAACTTACTGAAAGTTAATAATTATGATAATGAAACAGTAAAACGTTATTAGAAGATGTTATTACAATATATTGAAATTAAAATAATACTTTGATAATGAAACAAGTCTAACTTGAACGGAATATTAAAGGCTCTCTTGAGAAAATTTTCCCGGAAAATAATCATTTTCATTCTATTTATTAATTAGTTTCAATGTATATTTGTACATAGTTTTAATTTTTAATAATTATAATAATTATAAAATATTAAAAATTAAAAATAGTTGTAATTTATAAATCAAATTTGTAATAGTCCCTACATATTTAAAGAACTTTAAAATGTATTACAAATAAGAAAATATATTATAAAATTATTTATTCTCATTTCAGTAATTATGAAAAACTTGATTATTTATCAAATGATGTAAAAAGTTGCTCATTACTATCTTATTTTCAATTTAATACTAATTTATTTTTTAGAATTTAATTTTTATATATGATAGGCTTTTACAGAATAAACCATAGAATGTCATTTTTTCAAAATAATATTTTTGATGATGATTATAAACAAACTTAAAGGACTTTCATATTAATTAAAAATAGTTTTGCAATAATTTTTTTTATAATATATAGAATATGAGAAAGGCATATGAGAATAATATGTACGTATATTTTACATGACTTATTTTGTATTTAATAACTATGCTAATTTAGTGTGAGACTTTTATATTTGCAAAGATTAAAAAGAAATGGTTATTTACATGAACAAAAAACGTCTCTTTATGCCACACATTTTTATTACAAAATCAAAATATGGCTTAGAAATTTTAAAGAACTAATAAATATTTAGACTCAGTAATTATAGCATATAAGTTTTAATTGTATCATGTGATTAAAATAAAAACTTTAGTGTTTAATTTTAAAAAAGAAATATTTTGACAGAAAATGGCTTCTGGAGGCAGAGGAGGGGTTGGCAGAGGCCACCTCCTAGAAATGATGAAAAAGAAATTAGAAGAAGAACAAAGATTAAAAGAAGAAGAAGAACTTCGTTTAAAAGAGGAAGAAGAAAGACTGCACAGGGAACATGTGCTACAGTCACAAACAGCAGCACAATTATCAGTAGTTGAAGAATCACCAGCAGTTAGAGAAACTTCTGCACCTACTTTGGGAAAAGGGCGAGGAGGTCTTCTTGAACGAATGCGTCAGATGAGTTGTGAATCTACTCCAGCAGCTTCAACAACTGCTTCAATAACTGCTACACAAACAACATCTACTTCATCAGGTCTAGGTCGTACTCCAATAGCTTCAACAACTGCTTCAATGACTTCCACACAAACGACATCTACTTCATCAGGTCTTGGTCGTGGTTCTGCACTTTCTGCTTTGAAGAAAAAGTAAGATAAGTTATCAATCAATGTGCATTTAAAGCCTTACCTGTATTTTATATATATATATATATATCCACATTTTACTTTGGCAAAAATTTTGTTCCAATTAATTTAGTATTAAATGACCATATTAACATTAGTACTTCATTCTCAACAGAAATATTTATTCAAGTTATCTAATAATGGAAAATAAAATATATTTAGAAACTAAACATCATAACACAATTTTTTGTCATTTTTAGGTCAATTTTAGATTCATCAGAATGCTCTGAAGAAAAAACTGGAGTTTTAGGGAAATTATCATCTTTATCACTCGAGGAAACAAAATCTTCATTGATTTCTGAACCAGAAGTTGTTTCACGACAAGGATCATCCGGACAAACGTAATTATTTAGTTTTTTTTTTTTTTTTTTAATATTTAATCTTATTATTGTGATATTTTAAAAAAAAATTTCAATATCAATTTTAGGATTAATCTCACAGCAAACTATATAAGAGTAAAACTTACGAAAGATGGCATGTTTCAGTATGAAGTTAAATTTTCGCCAGACGTTGATTCTCGTTCTTTGAGGTTTAAACTATTGAATCAACACCTTAATGATTTAGGAAATGTAAAAACATTTGATGGAGCGATTCTTTACTTACCAATACAATTGCCAAATTCAGTGAGTTTATAGCTTTTTTAAAGTGTAGAAAATTTATTTCTAAATCAAAATTCATTTAATTAAAAAATTAAAAATGATTGATTATTAAATAAATACTATAATACTACGTATAAAGTAGATTGTTTTGTACTTATTATTTTTCTTATTTAATCAATTTATATTAATTTTTAGAGAACAACGTATGAATCCGTTCATCCTCTTGATCAGTCAATAGTAACATTAACTGTTATTTTTAAAAGAAAAATGGCTATGAAAGAGAATATAAGTTTTTTTAATACTTTAATGAATCGAGTAATGCGAGCTTTAACTTTAGTTCGTATAGGAAGGCACGATTTCAATCCGAAATGCTCGCATAAAATCCCTCAGCATAGATTAGAAGTCTGGCCTGGCTATATAACAGCAGTAAATGAATTAGAAGGAGGTCTTTTGCTTAATTTAGATGCAACTCACCGCGTAATGCGACTTGATACAGTTAGAGATTTGATGTGAGTTTTTAACAAAAATACTAAATTGAGATTTTTTCAATTATATAGAAATCCTTAATATGTATTCATATCTTTTAGGACTGATATATACAAAAAAAATCCTCAAAATTTCAAAAGCGGTGTATTGAACGAAGTTGTTGGTACTTCAGTTTTGACACGTTATAACAATAGAACGTATAAAATAGATGATATTGATTGGGATAAAACGCCATTGTACAAGTTTAAAAAGAAGGACGAGGAAATTTCTTTGGTCGATTATTACAAACATAACTATGGTATTGTTATTCAAGATTTAAAGCAACCTCTTTTAGTTCATCGTTCCAAAGAGAAAAAGACAACTGGTGAAGTATGTAAAATTTAATTATTTTAATATTTTAGACATAAATATCATTTAATGTTGTATAAAATAATATTTAATATCGTTTTAGACTGTTGAACGCATATCTTTGCTGGTTCCCGAGCTTTGCTTTTTAGCAGGAATGACTGACAGTATTCGAAGTGATTTTCGAATTACAAGAGATCTTGCAACTGTAACAAAAGTGAATCCAGAACAACGAAAAGTAGTCATAAGAAATTTCGTAGAACAAGTTAATAAAGACCCAGCCGTAAAAAAAATTTTATCCGATTGGGGCTTAGAACTAGAAAATGATACTGTAGAACTAAAGGGAAGACGTTTAGACGCGGAAGAACTTCAATTTGGAAAAGGTTACAAAACGAAACCTAGAAATGGCGATTGGGGAAGGGCTGCTACTAGTAGTGAAGTTTTAAGAACCGTATGTAAAAATTGTTAAAAAAATTGCTCTTTTTCTTTATTATTAAAATAATAGCATACAGTTATGTTTTTAAAAAATTTAATGATTAAATAATTTGGAAAACTGCAATATTAACATCGATGTGTACAAATGCATTTTTTAATTATTAAAATTATTTAATTTCTTGTAGCCTAATATGATGGATTGGGCAATAGTATGCACTCAAAAAAACAAAAGAAATTGTGAAGATTTCTTAGAAACCTTCAAAAAGGTATGTCAGACAGTTAAAATTCAAATAGGCAATCCTAAACTTGTTTTTCTACGAGATGATAATACGGAAACATACGTTAGAGAACTTCGTAGCTTACTTAAAACTCCCTTAAATATGGTTGTAATAATACTTCCAACTCAAAGGCAAGACAAGTACACGGCAATAAAAAAGTAAGTACTATTAATTAAAAAAAAATATTGAAATTTCTTTATATTTAATATGAATATTTAATATGAACATTTATTTATTTTATTATCAAATACATTATAACTATAAATACATTTGATTAAACTCAGCAAATTTTATTTCAGAGTTTGTTGCGTAGAAATGCCAGTTCCATCTCAAGTTATAATTGCAAAGACTATTAGCAAACCTGATAAAATTAAAAGTGTAACAGAAAAAATAGCTTTGCAAATGAATTGTAAGCTTGGCGGCGCTCTTTGGGCATTAAAAAATCCATTTGTAAGAACTTTCATTTGATTAACAATTGTAAATTTAAATTGAACATCAATTTAGGGTTATTTTCATATAATTTTTAGTCAACCGCTATGGTTTGTGGAATTGATGTTTACCACGCAGGAATTGGACAAGGCCCTGTTGGCAGTATAGCAGCGTTTATTGCTAGCATAGATAAAAATCTTACATCGTGGCATAGCAGAGTATGCATGCAATCCCCACATCAAGAATTGGTAGACTTACTGAAACAATGTCTAATTTCTGCCATCAAAGTATTTCGGGAGGTTGGTATAAAGAAATACAGGCAGCAATTTTAGATGATTTTTTTTTAAATTTATTATGAATCAAATAAATGTATTTTTGTAGAAAAACGGTCAATATCCTGATAAGATTTTCATTTACCGTGATGGTGTTGGCGATGGACAACTGGAAACAGTAAAAAATTATGAAGTTAAACAATTCCTAAATAGCTGCTCAATGTTAGATCCAGGCTATAAACCACAGTTATCTGTTATCATTGTTCAAAAGAGGGTTAACACTCGTATTTTCGAGAGGGTAATTAATTATTAGAAAAGATGCTAAAAATTAGACTTTACATTACAATTAATTATTTTCTTCGTTGATTTTTCAGGGACCATCAGAATTGATTAATCCTCAACCAGGCTCTGTTATAGATAGCCTTATTACAAGACGATACTTGTATGATTTTTATTTAGTACCTCAGCTGGTTAGACAGGGTACAGTTACCCCTACTCATTATATCGTTCTTTATGACGGCGCAGACGTCAAAACAGACCATATGCAAAGGTTCACTTATAAATTATGTCATTTATATTATAATTGGCCTGGTACAATCAGAGTACCAGCACCTTGCCAGTACGCTCACAAACTTGCATATTTAGTGGGTCAAAGTGTTAAAGCAGAGCCAGGAGCTGAACTGAATAATCTTTTATATTATTTGTAAGTTCTTATATTTAAAAAGTTATTTATTTTTTATTTTTTAAAAGAGCGTTACGAAAAGGTTTAATTTTTTGCAATTTTCGTACTAATTATGAGTTCCTGAAACGTAGCAGTCATTGTGTTTTTTTTTATTTTTTTTATTTTTGACAAACTTTATTTTTATATTGTTACACGTATAAAAATATGTGCCAAAGAGCAAAAGCCATTATTTTTCTTTAAGACGTGAAAAACAATTTTACAAAATTAATAAGAAAATAATTAAGAATAAAGAAATTGTTTTCTAAAGACTTAAAAGTAAAAAATAATTTAAGGAGAGCTAAAAATAAGTATTATAAGTTATAGTATAATTGTTTCTAAATTTAACATTCAATAATTCAAAATTATATAAACTTTGTTCTTGTTAAATATTAAAAATATTTTCCAAATAAGATAAATTTCATGCATAATATATATTTCATTATATCGTGATAAGTTAGTATTTCATTTGAACTTACTTTCTATTGATTTTGAATCATTAAAGTTACTTATTTTTTTATTAAACAATTATTTATGTTAATAAAAATCCATTGTGTAAGGATCCAACGTGTATAAAATGTAAAAATAAAAAGGATTTTATAACATATTTTAAAACTGTCTTAATATTTTGTTTAAAACATATTTATTGTAGTTCAATATACATTTAACATTGTAATATAATTAGAAAGTTGTGTTAAAATCATCTATTTTATTTTATGATGCTGGGCTTTTTTTATTAGAGTTATTAAAATTCAAGAAGGATAATTGCACATCACTTAAAATATTAGAATTTTTTCATTGTATATTCTTTAAAAAAATTTTGCACATTTTGTTTGAATTAAAGTAAATGTTTAGTATTTTAACGAAATACAATAAAAGTTAAAAAGTAGAATTTAAAAAATTATAAGTTTCTATTAAAATGAATTTCTATATTATATAAAATCGGCCAATAATTTTCATATCAGTAATTAATCTGCGTGATAAGGTGCCGGCTCTTGTTGGTAAAATAGAGGACTACGGTACCTTAAGAGTTAATAATCAGTATAAAAATTATACCATTTTTTATTACAAAAAGGTGGTACACGCGGATAATATAACAAATTAAATAATCTACTTAGAAAAATATTCTTTATAAAAAACAGAAATGATTTTTTTTTAAAAAGTTGGTGATACCTGTACATCTGTCCAAAACATAATACATTATATATGTAATCATATATTATATTTAAAAAATGGTTGGATTTTTAAAATGTAATTTAAAATGTAATCGTCATGTATAAAAGTGACGTGTTTGAAGACGTACATAAGTATGTCTCATATTTAGTATAATGCCTGCAATGTTTCTTAAAATTCGTACATTTTCAAAATATTTATAGGTGTAGTAACAACGTTCCTGTATGAAGTTCTGAACTGAAAAAACTTGGCGATTTATCTTTTGAATTATTTTATTTTAATGTTAACTCAAATCTTTGTTAAAACTATCGTAGGACGTAAAACAAACAGTTACATCTTTTTCATACTATTAAGTATATTTTTCTATAGACTCGTCAACAAGTTTTGGGTCTCTGATGTAAAATTTGAAGCTGGCATAGCATGCCGCTTACTTAGCATGCAGTAGTTTTTGAGCATCAACGGCATAGGCAGGCGCTTCAATTGGAGCACGTAAAGCACTGCGACTCGAGCGTAGAGAAATTCGCAGCTCCGCTTTTCGTTCCGGTATTTTCCTCCCATAACGCAAAAAGGCGCCGCGGTGGAGGGTGAGAGGTGCGAGATTAGCAATCGTAATATAAGATGGATCAGCAAAAATACCGAAAGCTGTACTGGGAGCAGGCCGTGGTAGGGGGACACGTGGTAAGTAGGAGAGAAAAGCGCGAGTGAACGAGAGAGGAAACAACACACTCGGCGAAACGTTTCCCAAAGCTGACCATTGACGCATTCCCCCCTACATATGTATATAGGTATGCGCACAGGCAGCGATTCAACAACAAGCACTATATATAACGATCAGATAGCGTGTGTGCGTACGGCGCGCGCGTCAAGTGCGATTCGCGACGGCGCAACTGGATATATTACTGCGTAGTCTGCTCCGACACGAAAACAAGCAACCTGCCCTGCAGCCAGCTCCGCTTCGGAAGAAACGAACGCGAGCGAGGCAACGGTGCGAGGCATAGGTGTGTGCCCGAGTCGCTCGCGCAACTCCTCGCCGCAGCCGCGATTCGCCGTACGCAAGTAAACACACTAGAGAGCCGAGCGCGACCGAGCGAGACGGAGCTGTTCGTGGCCCATGGTCTCGCACGCTCTCTCTCTACAGTCGCGCCGCCAAGCAATCCGCCATTCGAGTGGTTAGCGCCTGCGTACAACTTGTTTACAACTGCGAAGCTTACCATACACACATGACCTTTCCAAGATGGACACGAACGGCCGTCGTCTTATTGCTTAGCGTGCGCGTAAAACCAGCATAACAAGCGTGAGTTGGTGTTTATACGCAAGCCAGCGGAGCAGCAGCAGCAGTCCTCTTCCCCCCTGGGCGAGAAGCGAGCGCGCGCCCGAGTCTCCTGGCGTGTTCGTGTGTTCTTGCGTGCGCGCGTGCAGCAGTGCAGTCCGGGAGTGCTGATGTAGCTCTCCCCCGAGGCCGCAGCCCGCTGCTGCTCCTCCACAGGACAGCAGGTTCGCCAGCGTGAGTGCCTAGGCGGAGTAGCGCGACGATCAGCGGGGCGGAGGCCCGCGACCCGGACATCCGGGCTCCTCTCCGCAGAGGCCCGAGCCAGAGAGAGAAAGAGAGAGAGAGAGAGAGACGGAGCGACGCACAACGTGTCGCAGCGAGGGAGAGGGGAGTTTGCCGACGAGAGCAGCAGCTGCAGCAGCCGTGCGGCGCGCTGGCCCGTCGTCTCGGCGCCTATTGCGCACATGAGCTGTCCTGGCCTTGAGTCGCCGCCGCCACGACGGGAAGGAGGGCGGACGCGGGCAGTGGCCGCGGGATGCTGCTGAGGCGCTCCCCCGAGCTGGCCGGCCGCGCCTCCCCAAACACGGGCGCTGTCTAGGGCGCGGCGACGGAGACAGAGCCAGCCCGAGCGAGGAGAAGCGAGAGAGAGAGAAAGGGAGAGCGCGGCGACGTAGCACAACAGGGGAGCGCGGAAGAGAGAGTGAGAGAGAGAGAGCGCACACAGCCCTCGCGCGACACGTGCTCATCGGGCACCGTCGCTCGCACCTGCCATGCTGCGGAGGCCCGCGGCTGCCCGGGCCTGCACTACCTAAACACGGCCTACACCGGGACAACGCTCTTCTCGCCGCCGAGGCTGCTCCGCTCGGCATTGCGCGCGGTCAACGAAAACAACAACATGTCCTCTCCCTTGCCATCCCAGTCACCGGGGACGGTCGTTCTGGCCGGCCATCTCAAGAAGCTCAAGACCCTAAAGAAGAAGTTCTTCGTGCTGAGGGCCGAGGCTTCTGGACATCCGGCCTGCCTCGAGTACTACGACAGCAGGAAGAAATACGAGAGCAGACAGCCGCCCAAGCGTAGCATCTCGGTGCGCAGTTGCTTCAACATAAACAAGCGCCGGGACACCAAGCAGAAACACGTCATCGCCCTCTACACCAAGGACGACTGCTTCTGCTTGGTGCTGGACAATGAAAGGGACTTGGACGAATGGCTCAATGCCCTCCTTTTACTGCAGAATGGAGACCAACTAGATGGAGAACAACCACGGCCTACATTTGGTACATAGTGTGCTTTCTCTATTGCTTTCGACCAGAAGTTCTTGGTGCTAATTGATTATTTGCTTGTTTGCAGAACACATCTGGCAGGTCAGCATGCAAAAGAAGGGGCTGGGTGAGCGGAAAAACATTACAGGTCCTTACAGACTGTGTCTCACAGATCGAGTTTTGAGCCTAGTTAAGCTTGGAGCAGACGACAAGTGCGACTCGATTGAATTTCCTGTGAGTATTTCTGTAGCTATTGCTGTAATCTCTAACTAACATCTATATTTATATTCTAGTTAAGCTGTATAAGACGGTCTGGGTGCATGGACCGCATCTTTTACATGGAGGTGGGACGTTCAGCTATAACTGGTGGTGGTGAATTTTGGATGGAAGTCGAAGATAACAATATTGCACAAAATATGCATCATGCCATCAATAATGCTATGACTAATTCGAGTGCTAATCCAAAGGATGATGGTCCTAAACAGAGGATGCGCAGTTCCTCAGCTAATGAAGCAAGCAAACCAATATCAGTTCTCCAAAGAAGACATACCGCACAGAAACTTCATAGTTTCTCACCCTTGGGTAAGTTTTTTCCACGTTTGTTTAGTGTTAAATACTTAGGTGTTATCCTTGTCAGCATTGTTATGCTACATTGCATCACAGTGTAGTGATTCACCAGCACTGTACAGTTTTTAATTAATGTTTGTCATAACGTGTTAAATATTGCTGACTCACGTAAATCACAAATAATAAGTTCATCATCTAAACATTTCATAATAAATTGTAAAAATTGAATTATACTTGTGTGAAGATTGCTTGTAAAAGTGCATAATATAGTGTCACAATAACATTTAAGTTACTTCTTAAGTTAATCATTAATATCACAAAGTAGTATTAAAAATAATTGCTCAGTTAGTTTTTAATCATAAAAAAGCAATCAAATTCATCAATAAAATTCTAAACTTGCCCTAGCTAGGGTACAGAGAGAATGTGGTATAAATAATAAAAAAGTGAGCTTGAAAGTAACACACATGGGTTGCGGGATTTACAGAGGAACAGAGGATGCACGAGGAGCAGGTGGCACCGATACAGGAGCAAAGCATCACTGCGTCTGCCCCCTCACAGAGTAGTCAGACTCAGACTACCTCTACTTCCAATACACATACGGGTCTGTTCTGTCATAGTAGTTGTACGCTTTTTTTATTCTCTTTCTCTCGCTCTCGTGCGACTTCTCTGGATAGGAAAAGTGAATTGAATGTCAATATGTTGGATTTGCATTTGGTCCACGTAGATGGAATGATCTATGTTTAATATTGATTTCTTGATCGATGATTAATCTTTAGTGTATAGTTCTGTCTACGTGGAATATCTGATTCACTTGGCATTGGAGTGTAGATTGCAAAAAGTAAAGCATATCACTATGTGAAGAATTTTTTTACATTAATGACCAAATTAAATTAAAGTATTGATCATTCCAATGCTATGCTCCAATGCTGATAGCTGTATATTGTGGAAATACTTTCAGGTGCTTTTGCTACTGGTTATAGTTTTGGATTTTAAGGAAAGTGCTATGTTACCCCACTGGTTGCTTAGCTTCATTACCTATGTTATTTAAAAATCCAGTTAGATTAATTGTTTAATAATTATTATATAGTAGAGTTTACAAACTTGAGTTCTGACAAATATATTAGATTGAATACTATTTATATGATTCATACATAGAGATAAACAAGAAGAGATTATAAATACAATGTATGTGTAAGAAACTTTAGCCACTTAGAGTAATAAGCAGCGAGTATCACGGCAAACACATTTAATGCGTTTGGAATGCTTTTGGAATGATAATTACTCTGTGACTAATGAGTCGATGCTGGCGAGGAAAGAATGCTATTGCTTAGAGAAAAGAGGCGTTCGGGAGGCAGATGTATAAAGCCGGCGGAGAGTTGCGCCTCCGATAGAGGAAAATTGTAGCATAAGCTAAGAGCAAAAAGAATATGGGAGAATGAGGGTTGTGGTGTGAATTTACAGCTGGCGTTGGTGTAACCGAGAGCGGCGCAATCGTGGGGACAATCGCCTGTACTAAAAGCAGCGGCGCCGTAACGAATAGACGTCGACACTCGGTAGCGAGTCATCCGATCCCTTCCGCCAATAACATTCTATCCCCATCCAATCATGCCAATACAACATCATCGTCGAGCACAACAAGCAATACCACAACCGCGACAATTTCCCACCAGAGAACCCTGTCGCTGCCCCTAGCCGCTATTGCTATCAATCAAACGCAATCATCCAAAAGATCCGTGTTACGCTGTATGTATTTCTCATTTGAGTATTCTTCTGCTTCTTCTAAAGTATAACCGTCACCAGCCCTTTAAACGATCGACGTCTTTGCAGTGTTTGCGACACCTCGGTCTCTTTAACACTTGTATGTTCTCACTCGCAGCTCCTACGAACTTGCCGCCGATTTGCGTGCATGCTTTCTTACTCAATACCTGCAAAGCGAGTAATATATATGTACGCGCCGATAATAAGCAAACTATTTTCTCCGGACGGACGCATCCCTGTCTCCCATCTTCTTTCATCAGACTTGTTGTTTTCTTGCCTGCACTTGTTCACCCGCTCTATACATATATATATATATATATAATGTCTGCCTATTTATATTAATTACAACATTCCACGAGTCTCGCTTTAACTATCCTTTATATAGTTTTACGTGAAAACATCATTCGTGCTCATTAATTTATATGTACCATTTATGTTCATTACATTGATGTTCTTTGTATATAAAAATTATTAATTGTATTTTCTTTTCTAATAGGTTGATCTGTAGGCATTACGTAACTGTGAAATTTACTCTGGTAGAAAATTAACGATTTTTTGTAAAAACAATTTTCAGCCTTTCTATCGATTACTGAATAAACGTAGATTTTTGGCATCAAGTAAAATACCGTTCAACCTATTTTTCAAAAACGTGTAAATTAAACAAGTTACATATTTTTTATACGTGTTATAAAAGTGAAAGCAAGACGAAAAGCTTCATGTAAACGAGAAAAGCAATTCGACTGATGTTGATGTACATATATATTATTGCATTTCCTTACCTGTTAATAACACCGAGGAGACTTTAATCACGAACCTACATACTAAGTGTGTAAAATATGCAATGCGCCGACTAAAAACACCAGAACGTATAAATAACTACTACTAATTTTCAAACTTTTTGTTTAATCCGCTGGGAAACTGGTATTGGCTTTAAAACGAAAGTAAGAATTTTCTGCACCCGCTGCACGGTGGCTGCGTCTCAGCATCCCGATCCTGCCACCCGAAGCACCCGGAGTCTTCATTGTTTCCTCGTGTTTCAGGCGTTCCAACGGTGCGAGACAGATGCGACAGTCTGCCTTCGAGGGCGCGGACGACGAGCGAGGGCCACAGCACCATCGGCGGCAACGTGGCGATGGTCATCGCCGCGCAGCAGCATCAGCAACAGCAGCACCAGCAGCAGCAGCAGCAGCAGCAACAGTATTCGAGAACGGCGGCGCACCTGACGCCTCACGTGCCCAGACCGCATTCCATGCACAGCCGGGTGCTGTCGTACTCGCCGCCCGTGAGCTCCATGCCCATCAGCCCAGCCTCGGCTGCCTGCTCCACGGACTCGGCCGGCTCGTCGCTCTCGATGGACGACGCTTCCGAGAACATCATGGAGGAGGGCGTGCTCTCCAAGTACGGGCACTCGCTCACCCCCGACGAGCCGGTCATTCTCGAGGAGAACGGCGACGACTACGTGCCCTGGTCTGCTGCTCACCAGCAGAAATACTCGCCTAACTTTAAATCTTGCTCTCCTTCGCAGGTGCGTTTTCTCGAGAGCTATCTGCTCGTTCTCCGAATTTTCTCCTCAGTCGGAGAGTTTACGGATTGATTGCCGAGAATTGAATGCTATCTGTGTTGAATGTTGCATTTATTCTGATCGAAAGCTTTAAGCTGGATGTGATTGCTTCGACAGATTAGTACTCCCATTAATAGGTATTAATCCCATATTAAATTACTTAATCCATAATTATGGTGGGTTCACTTGAAAAAATACAAAAGTCGCGATGTTAAATTCAGTACGATATTTTTCCAAAAGTGGTACGGTAGAATTTGTTCAAGCTTACAGCTTGCAGGTTTTCTGATTTCACATATGTACTAATTGAAATTTTCTACACACCAACAGCAGAGTTCCTACGTCGAAATGTACAGTCCCTGCAACTCCAGTCCTGGCAGGGGAGCTTACATGCCTATGAGTCCAGCCACCGGTGCTCATTCGCATTCCCGAGCTTCGTCCCTCGTTGAGGAGAGCGATACTCTGGCCGACGGGTACGTGCCTATGGCTCCGGCAGGTGACGATGGTTACGTTGACATGGATCCTCCCAGCACTCACAACGGTCACTTCATCGACGACATGTCACAGCACGGCGGCAGTAGCTGCTCCGTTACCTCCGGCACTCCCAGCACAGACTTGCGTTTCTCGGAGTATCATTTGGATAAGGTTACTAGTTTCCTGACGCCTGGTGAAGATTTACAAGCTAGGCCAACCAGAGCGTACTCGGTGGGATCGAGGCCTGAGCCAGCTAATCGACATCGAAAAAATAGGTATAAACAAATTGGTAAATGAATATTTTTTATAATACTTGGGTCTACAATGTCTATTTAATTTTAGACTGGATATTGCCCAACAAGAAGCGTGCCGAGTTCGTGCTTTCTCTGTAGGTAGTCGATCTAAAAGGCCTGAACTCGGTAGGCTTGTAAATGTCGTAACTGCTCCGCTAGTCGCTGGTATTGAGAGTCCACATTCAAACAAGTCAAATTCGGCACCACTTTTGTCAAGTTCGTGGGGTCACAATTCTGGTTGCTCCGTTACTTCCGAACGAATGGAAGATCTCATGGAACTGGATTTCACTAGACCCAATGCGCCCGTTACCCTTTCATCGCCTCCTTCCTCGTATTCGCAATCTCAATCGTATTCAACTGCCACCGATACCAGTTCCTACGTCGATATGTCACCTGGTCAGCCGCCAACCACTGCCTACGTTGACATGAACGGACCAACTAAGGTACTATATTCTACTCCATAATCATGATTTCAAATTTGCAATTTTTTTTATATCTAGATCTATCGATTTTGAATACTCACACATTAATTAACTTATAAATATATTTTAATTGTTTCACAGATTCGGAATAATAATAACAGTAACAATAACAATAACAATAATAACATTATCACTGCCAATCACAACCACAATCAAAATTATCCTTTGGGAATGGTTTCTACCCACAAACCGGTTATCACGCAACTTTCAACGTTATTGAAGCCGGTCGAAGAAGGAGAATCGTCTTACATGAAGATGGAGGGATCTTTAGAGGACTGGTCCCACTCTAGAATAAGTCCTAAGCAAGTGCCATCGCCGTGTCAGGAAGATTACATGCAAATGAACGGACCACCTGGAGGTACGAGAACTGCTCCTATGGACTTACCACAGCCTCGACGACCACATGAGGGTTACATGGACATGTCGTTTAAAGCTAAACCAAGTTTGGAACAAGATTATATGAACATGAGCATGGGACTTGGACGCAATAATCGTAGACACCATAATAATAGAAAAAAGAAATGTTCGTTACCCATTGCCATACAGGCAGGTAGTAAATCTGCGAAAACACCAAACTTTTTACCATTAAATGGAAGTCCAACCTCGGAGAGTTTAGCAAGTACTCCAGCATCGCCACCACGAGCAACTCCAACGGGATCCACAGCCACGATATTCCCCTTCTCTCTCAATAGCCCGCAGTCGCCTGTGAAACCGTTCACGACGACACAAACTGATAGTGAAAAGTCTTCTTCCGCAGGAGAGGTTTCTTCCGCCGAAGATATTTCTTCCGTAAAAGGTGACAGTGTTTTACCAGTAACGAGAAAGATCTCGGCGCCAAGTCCACTGCCTGGGGTGGACGGTTGCCCTTCATCGAAAAAATCTCATGATAATTTAGATGGTCATACGCCTGCCAATTTGACAACGAGGTATAAAAACTATTTTTTGTCTTTTCATTTTTTAAGTTTTTCATTTCATACTTTCAAATAATAATTGAATATGTTTTGTTACAGGCATATCGTGATATCTGGGAAACACAATAATCTTGCACCTCTTACCGCGAGTGTTATCACCAATGCTGTAAAAGAGCCACTAAGAATCACATCGAATACCACTTTATCGCAAGAGTCGGCGCATCCTTTGAATCCTATTACTAAGAAACTGTCGGATCTGACGGTATCGAAACCGCGTCTCGTGACAGCTTCACCGACGACAAGTCCAACACCTTCGGGCTTTAAGCCTGTGCCGCTGCCAAAACCTGCCTCACCGAAGATTATCGATACAACACCTACCCCAACTCCAACACCCACTTCTACGCCGACTCCTACACCCAGTCCCTTGGATAGCGAGGGCTACGAAAAACTGCAACCCGGTGCCACGCTCCTGCACTACGCGAGTCTCGATCTTCCTGAGATTGCTGGAGCTCCACCGGTCTCACCTACGCCCGCTCAGGAGGGATTCAATTACGCGGAAATCGATTTCGCTAAGCTCAAACAAAATTAGAATTACATAAATACACTTGTAAAGAGATACCGCCGAAATGTTGACGTGTTGTTGGTGCTCCATGTCTCTTCGATCTTCTTATCGTAATTGATAAGCGTAGATGACAGTGCGTCTTGTAAATAGAAAAATCATATATGTATCTTATAAAATCTCGAATGATTCATGTAATTATACGAAACGTATAATTGTAAGTATATATAAATAATTACATACATATATATATACATATATACTAGGGGGGTACCTATATATATATATATATGTATGTATAAAATATACATATATAAATATAACATTAACGATTAATAAACGCGTAGTAAACGTCGATTTCTTTTTTGATTTTATTGCTTTACGAGTTGTTATTCTCTTGATCTTCCCTAAATAACCATTCATTGGAAACGTTGAAAATAAATTATTTATTTTACAAATTTTAAAATAATTTTAATGGTAAATAAAAGACAATTTAACTGCCAACCTTGTAATCTTTATTTAATATACATATAAAAATCAGTTCCTTTGTATATACATATGTTCTTATCAATAAAATAGATTTTGAGTGTATAAAATACAAAATTGATATAAATTTACAATTTCTGAAATTCATGATTTGAATATTTGATTCTCTATTATAAGAGCCTAATTTAAACTTTAACAAAAACTGTTTAAGGCACAATAAATCACATTTCTGGAGTAGTGCAAAGTCGTATAAATAATTAGACAAATTTATCATCTAAATAGATGTATAAATTTATCAAATACTATTTATTTATTGTTAATAAAAGCTTATTTAATGCTTATTCAATTGAAAGCCCAATTTTTTATGACAGTTATGAATTATTATGTTCATTAAATAACTAAAGCAATTGATAAATATAAAAAAAATGTATAACACAGTAAGATAATTAAAAACTTACAATGCTTATAATTTTCTTTTAATTAAAGGTGCAAAGTTATTTACATTTTGTAACATAAAATTAATCAAAATTTTCTTTTAATTCTTATACAATCGCAACTACGAACTGGAATGTATAAGTATTTGACTGTTTATTTTATTACTAATCATTTTGAGCTATCAATTATTCAGTCATCTTAAACTTTATTAATTGTGATTATAATTAATTGAATTTAAGACTTAAAAATGAAGGCTTGTCTGAAACTTTCAAAATTTTTTGTATAAATTTTAAATTAGTATTGTAGATCATTAGCAATATGCGATTTAATTAAAAGTGTATTGCATACTTAGAGCATTAATAAAATAACAACTGCAACTTACTAGTTAGTATATTTTAGTATTAAATTTCAATAAAAATGTACAATTATGTTTAATTGGAGGAAAATTAGAACAATTATAAATATGCTTATATACTCAATCGTTGACAATAAGCATCTTAACTTTCTATATATTTTCGCATATTTACGTAGTTTTTAAATAATATTTTCCTTAAAATTGAAGACCTAAAATATTTTATTAACAAATTTTAGAATAATAGGCATCATTTTAAATTTACTAATAATATTGGTTTTTTATTTCATCAAAAACGTACCTCTGAAGAATATATATTGCATTTAATGTATTAATAACAAGTTGCATTCAGAGGTATTGTGTGCATTATGAGTATATTTAAAGACAAAGTCAAAATAGACAATGTATCAAATAATTGTTTTTTATCTTATATTTACAAGAATTACATACATTGCATACTGTATACTAAACAAATTTTTAATAATATTGATTTATTGTAAAAGTATACAGTAAAATGTATTAACATTTAAATTTACAAATAAAATTCATTGTTAGTATTTAAAATAAGATTAAGAAAAAAAAATTTAATCACAATTTTCGAAATCAAAATTGAATATATTCAATTATTGTAGAACTAATAAACTAGTAAGTTGCATAATTTCACAATTATAAAAGTACAATTATAGTTGCAATTTAAAGAATGATTTTTAAAGTCAATTTAAAAATCATCATTACTTTAAATTTGTTTACTTATTTTTATGTAAATTATTTAATGCTATCTAAACTACTTACTTCCTAGTGCAACAAAAATTTAGCATTAACTGTCATTTTCAATTTTATAGGTCGCACGATATTTTAATTTTTCTTCAGGTGCCATGTGCTCCCATACGTCAAACAAATATTCTCGGACCTGTTCATCTGTAGCATCTGAGTGTTGTTCCTTTATAGTAAAAACGTTTCTTTCAAAATATACCTCAAAATCTGGTGGTTGTAATTTATTAATCATTTTTGTAATGCGTTTTTGCTTTTGAAATGTTGCCATACGTAAATCTTCTTCATTTGGAGGTGATACTGGTGGAGTTTCTAAGTTTAAATTATTCTCTATTGCAGGATTATTAACGTTTGTACTTGAGTTTACTTCAACATTTGATTCAGCATTTGGTTCAGTTAGTTTCATGGCCTGAGGAAAAAATATATAAATGCAATATTTTTATAAAATATACTTTATTACATTTATTCTGATTTAATTTACCTTTTTCACATTATTTGTATTATTTTCTGCACTCTTTCTTTTTCTTTTTTTAGTAACACTATTGCTTTGCGAGGCATTATTAGTTAGATCTTTTAATTGAGGTTTGAAATTTTCTAAAGGAGTCATGTCCAGCTCATAAAGAACATCCATTGCTTCTGCAACTGCTTTTTGCCATGTTTTAAAGATAGTTGGTTTAACAGTTAAAGCTGCTGCAAATTTGGGTTCCTTTTTACGAATTTCATCCGTAACAAGTCTAGCTCGTTTACGAAAGTCCTCGATTCCATTGAATGGAATCATGTGATGAGCAGGAACCCAACAATGCCTTCCATTGTCATTAAAGAAATGCACGTGAATCATGAGCGTTTTAGATTTACCAATACCTTAATAAAAAAATATTTAATATTGAATCTGGGAACAGATTATTTATGTAATTTAAAGAATTATTCTTACTTTGAACTTTTTGATATGTCATTAAAGAACTTGGATCGTACGTTGTGAGACAAGGCCAAAAAGGATAAATACTCATTCGAGCCCAACCTAATTGGTTTATTTTCCATGTACTATTATTTATTAAATTTTCTGATGTAATGGAGTTGTTATGATTAACAGAAACATTTAAACTGGTATTTATTTTTGTGTCGCTACTGTCATCTAAATTGAACGAACAGTCTTCTTCCTCCTGAAAAATGAATATTATTTGTAGAAGTAATTTCCTAAGCAAGATACAAAAAATTGTAATTCTTTCAGATTAAATAAGCCCTGACTTATACAATCAATTCACGATTTTCGTCTTTTTATAGATCTTTTAAGGTTATGTCACGTTTTCTAAAAAAAAACTCACCATCAGCACGTTTTCCTTCTCTTTTATCGATGAATCTTCGCTTTGTAAATCAACCTCCATATGATCCATCATTTGCCGAGTATTAAAAAATGTTTAATTTGAATTTATTTAACCTTTGGCTTGTTTTTTTAGCCGTATACTTAAATCAACGTCAACGTCAACAAACAACAGGCGGGTTATCTTCCCGCGCTTTCTAACTCTCCGTTCGACCTCTGTACATTTCTTTGATAGTGTAAGTGTGTAACTGCATGTTTAAAATAAGGATGTAGTAAAGCTATTGTTTATTATAAAATGAAGCCACCGCACGAGATTGTATTTGTGAGCGTCCAAGTTTTTTCATTGTCAATTTCTTCTATGTAAGTAGCTACCACTTTACTATATTTGAATTCTGGAAACCAGCAATATTGGATATAATTAGAATAATATTTACCTTTCCTTTTTGTGTAAATCTAATGATTTTATTTGCTAGCAAATACAAGTAAAACAGTTTAATTTTCTTCTTCTATATAAAATATATCCAGACGGCAAAATTATGTTTTTTGGGGCACTCGTAAATTTTTGAAAAAATTTAACCCAGAACTATGAAATTTCGCGAATTACATCGCAAACACAATATTAAGTGCTTATAAAAATACTTTTTTAAATGATCAGACAGTGCAATGGAACATTTTTTAAAAAACAAATAGCTTTCAAGAAAAATTGGAGCATCTGATTATTAGAACTAGAACCGACTAAATGTAAAAATTAGAAAAATTTAATGAGAATTTTTATATAAAAATCTTCGGTAGATTTTGTAAAATCGTACAAGATCGAAGAGAAAATAAATAGCAGCAGCGGCGGCTCGGCACTCGCTGACGACGCTGACCAGGTCCCGACAGCTCGATTCGGGTGCCATACTTCGGGTCTTTCTCTCTCGCACATGCGGTTTCGCGGTATTCTCTTTCATTCCTACGTCTATGGATGTGCTTCAAAATATATATACGTATATGTGTTCGTAAATATTAAATTAACTTTGAACCAATGTAAAAAGTTAGGCTAGTTTGATGTATTCCATATTACCAATCATATCAATCACATAGTAAATATAGTAAAAATATAGTTTAAATATATAAATATTTCAATAACAGCAAGCAACTGCAAAATATATATCCAAAACATGTTAGTAGATAAATAATTTTACAAGGAGAGTATACGACATTTGGGTAATGGATTTTCTTGTAACTTTGGGATATGTTTTCTATAATGTTAAAATATGAAGGAAGCCGCGTCCGTTCGGCCTTACGCTCGATTTTTCAAAAGGTATATGCTCTTTTAGCGAAAATCTAAGAAAAATCGATTTTTGTTTAATCACTTATAACTTACCAACTATTAACGGTACAGTATTTTAACTACTGGCATTCGAAGGGTGAGATCAAATCCTATCGATTAAAAAAAATTACATCAAAAAATCTTTATTTGAAAGTAACTTTATTCAAAAGTTATAGTCAAACAAAGAATGACCATTAAAATAACATAAAAAATCTACTTATGTAATTTTAGCCTAATTTTATTGCAAATTTTTATTTACCTATAACTTTTCAACAAATAAAGCTTTTTTGATGTCTCTTTTTTTTTAATCGATAGGATTTGATCTCACCTTTCAAATGCGGGGAGTCAAAATACTGTACCGTTAATAGTTGAGAAGTTATAAGTGATTAAACAAAAATCGATTTTTCTTAGATTTTCGCTAAAAGAGCATATACCTTTTGAAAAATCGAGCGTTAGGCCGAACGAACGCGGCTTCCTTCATATTTTAATATTAGAAAACATATTTCAAAGTTACAGGAAAATCCATTACCCAAATGTCGTACACTCTCCTTGATAGAACGAAATCACATATTAAAAAAGTAATGGAATCAAAGTAAAACAGTCAAGTTTTCCAGCCATAAATATTTTAATAACCAAAATTACAACTTATATCCAAAATGACCTATTCCACACTCATGCATGTCAATCACATACTTTACTTAACTATTTTACACTACATGTACAATGATTTATTATATTCCTAACAAACTATTTTTACGATAGAAATTATGTAGACTTAAGTAATGCATTGATCAATTACTTAAATAAGTCTCATGATACTTACTATATAACTTGTCAAGCCCGTTTCATTTTGTTAAAAGGTGGACAAATAAATTGTTTTTTTTTGTATCTTAGTATTATCTTAATTATACTAAATACTTATAAATAGTCTTTATGCAAAATATAATATAGGAATGATGCATAAAGTTATTGTTTTTTACTTGTAATTTCCATATTTATCTAGATATTCATTAACATTTATTCATTTTATCATTTATCACCCTTTAAAAGATAAAATTCGATTTGGAATGCTGCAATGTTTAACGAAATTATTCTTTTAAATAAAGTGATCGCGTATTAATTGCAAAGAAATATTCATTTATAATAAATCACGATATTTTAATAAATAAATATTTAAATACCGGTGTCTTTGATTCAAACGCGCGCGAGCAAAGTATTTACAAATATCAGCAGGTGTAGCTGACTTCACGGGATGTGTGCAGCACAGAAAGCTGTGGAAAAGCAATTCTCAACTGTAGCTGTGTGGCAAACTTCAGGGGCCTAACATTTCGAACTGGAAAAGAATAAAACGCAATTTTGAGCATTTTCAAATTATGCACTCTTGTATTACGATTTGAATAGTTTTTTTACCGATATTTTTTTTGGAAATCATAATTTAGCTATAAATATCCTGATATGCCAAAAATAGCTTGGGAAAAATATTAAGCTAAGCATTATTTTTTTGATAATGAAAAATGCGAACATGAAATTAGAAGTAAATAGAAAACTAAGCGTTGCGAAGTCCTCTTCTAAGAGAGTTAGGGTATTTGATTGATGTATTTAAAAAAAAAAATGCGAGCGTGCTTTCAGTAATGCAGTAATTGTTGTAATACAGAAATTTGTGTAATGGCGCAATAGACTCTGTATCTAATGCCAATAAAACTATACTTATTTTAATGAGATAAGGGATAGTACGTTATGACTTTATTCTTCATAGATAAATTTTTAATGCAATAATAAGGCGCATTAAAATTAAACAAAGTATTTAAATAACGAGAAAAGTCAAAATAGCCAAGTGAACTATACAAATAATATATGAATAAATTTCTTATTTATTAAAATTAAAAAAAAATTGCTTGATTAATTTGTTTCTAAAACAACAAAATAAATAATTAATTTCGATCACTATAGTTTATTTGTATAAAATATTTTTTCAGAATTATCTGAATAATAAAACTCAGGTCTTGTGTTGTTCTCACGTACTAACGAGCAGGGAGAGAAGCATGTTCGGTAAACATCATAAACTGTACGTTCCTTAATAAGTTCTTGTTAGAATTCAGAGCTTATAAATATAGAATTAGTGCCTTTTAATATAAACTTGTCTGTTTGTTATGTTTCGGTAACAAATTGATACAAACGGTTATTTAAAATTTAAAATGCAATGAATTTAACAATCTGTCATTGATTTTTATAATTAGGATCCTGAGCTTTACAGTCATAAAATTAAATAAGTTATTAAGTTTTTCAAGTAGAAACATTCGCGAAAACTATTTTCAATGATTTCATCGACACGAAAAATGAAATTTAAATTGAGTTTGCTACTCCCATCATCCGAAGCCTAACAAATTTGGAAAAACCCTAAAACATCCTTTTCCCTAAAACGCTCTTTCGCCACCCGAAAGGAAGAAAGCAAAGAGCCCCGACAAAAGAAGAGATCGACTAGAAAAAGTAAGCATATAATATTAAGAGGAAAAGGAGAGAATAGGTAGGCGGAGAAAGGGGTATCTCCCGTAATCTTGGCGATTCCATCATCAGGCCGAGGACGTATAGTCTCTGAAGCGCGCCGCGGGACGGCAGATAAAAGCCAATTGAATTTAAATGATGAATAGGAACGAGGCGAGCTTTGCGAGGCGGTGCAAAGGCCCGCCGGCAGTCTGGTGGCAGCTTTGTGCCGGTAATGGCTCGAAATCGCGGTGCCACGGCTCGGCCCCCCCTCGGGGCCACCGGCGTATATTCCTCCTCCCAGTCGCAGTCGCTCACCGGCTGGCGGGGTCGCCTATAACGATCGCGACATCGATCGGAACGACAGCTCTCTCGGAGGGCTGGCTCCCTCTTCTCTCCCGCTCGAGCCGAGCTTTTACGCCCTTCTCTGTGTACCGCCGTTGCCTTTAGCACGGAGCACGGAAAATCTACCCCGCGTCCTAATACACTTATGGAAGCAATTTATTGCTTTTTACATCAAATATCCTATTTCAATTTGAACTACAATTTTTTTCAGCGTAACTTGGAGAAAAATCATTTGAGTAAATTAAATCTCTAGGTTTAAATTCATTTTCTGCTAATTTCATTCAAAAGCGTATTGGAATCAAATTAGCTTTACGTAAAGTTTTGTTTGAAATGCGAAAAACAAAGGTTGTACAATCTCAATTAATTATTGAAGTGTTTGTATAAAGAGGAAAACTCTTGCATGTTTTTTAGAATTTTTCCATAACGTTAAAAGATGAGTAGTATTGATACGTCGAATGTTTTAATAGAAACATACATAAGCACACAATAATTAAACTATCAATCTGTTAAAGAGATAAAAGCGTAGAGCGAAAGGATAATTCAGTTTCCTAACAAATTGTATTTTACCCTTAAAACTGCAATTATAAAATATTCGTATAATTAACAATTTAACCATCATCACATCGAAAATTAGTCCGACAAATATGCTTTACTTCAACTCGACCAAGCGGAACCGAGAAAAGTCTTCCTCTAATTCATACGTCAACGCCCTTCCCGTCCGCCGACAGGTTGCTCTTTGTGCGCGAGCGACTCGTGCAGTTCCCCGTCGCATTCATCAGCTCCGAAAGCCGTAACGTCACGTTCCATGAAGCCTTTGGTCTAATCGCGCTCAACAAAAGGTATGAAGGTCGAGGCGGGGGCTGAAAACGTAGAGGAGCGCGGCGGCGCGTGGCTCGCGTCTTTCGGGGTCAAGTGGCACGCGACGCGAGGAAGGCGCTCTCAAGGCTCCCCCGCCGGTCGTCGTCGCATAACTAATATACAGTGCTTAAAGGCAGGCCCTGAGCCTCAGGGTCAGTCGCGCTCCCGATCGGGGCCCGATCGGTGCGGCGCGCGCCCCGGTCCCCCCCACCACCGCCGCCGCCATCACCACCCGCGCATCGCCGTGAGTATCGTGGACGGAGGGCCATAACTACCGTTGACTTCCCGCGCTTCTTTCACTGCTGCCCCCGTAAGACCTTCGCCATTGTGCGACTATCGACGGAACGGACTTCTTACGACTGCCGTAAACGATTTCGTTTATTGCACCTTTTTCCCGGCCTGCTTAGTTCTCGGCCGCTTTCGGAGCCTGCAGCCCGATGCGTCAGCCTTGCTTCTTTACAGGACCGGGGGAAACGCCGGTGTCCGCTTGTTGGGCGGAGAAATGGGTTTTGGGAGAGGAATATTTAAGCAGTTTTGTTGAGAACATAATGTTTTTTAAGAAACTGAGTTTTTTTTATTAAAACTATATTACGGTCGGATTAAAATAATGTCGTCTTATTAGTTAAACTGTTTTTGTAAAACATCAATTTAAATTACTGTACGTAACCTGCGTTTCTGCTCTATTCGAAATACTTGTATATACGGAAAAAAGAGCTAGATATTATATAAAACTTTGTTGTAGCCCAAATCCTTAAAAGGACCATAACTATAATGAAAATGGTCTAATAAAAGATACTTCTATTTCGGCAGAGACCAAATGATTTACTTTGCAATTACAATTCTTTTTAATTTTTTTAAATGATTGAACATTCATTTAACTAAAATACTTCACTCTCACTAATTATTGTGAAAAAATAATTTTTATATTTAAAGTATAATTATATAATTATTTTTATATTTAATATATTGTAAAATTATCATGCTCTCTTTCCTTCAGTTACATTCTTAGTGGCCTGCACAGAATTAACTAAAAATGATACTGAAGATTGATGATATGTCTGCAGACAATAACTCATAATCTAAAACGTTGAAAAACGTAAATGCAACAAAAATTGCTGAGGTAAGCACACCGTATAACTAGAAATTGGTTAAACATACTTTATTTCTTAACTTCATATGTATTTCTAAATCAAGGATGCTTTGGAGATACGGGACCGAACGATCGTTTAATTTAATTTCTTGGAGTACGAAAAAAATGTTTTTCCGACTCCTCCATAATAAAGATCAACCTTGCTACCTGAATTTTTATACCATCTTTTATTTTTACATAATAGCATACAAGGGTACTTTAAATTTATTACAAGCAATACCAAACAGAATTTTAAAAATAATAAACAAAAATAAGTTCCCAATTTCTAATCCTTTAAACATAAATCAGTTATTTACATTACAATCCTTATTGCATCACTATTCACAACTAAAAGAAATGTACGTAAAGATTACGAGTAGAACCAGGAATGAAAATTTACAACATCCAAAAATTAACAAATCTATAAGCAATAAAAATAGTTACGTGGTAGCTATAAGAACTTTCAACCTTTTACCAAACGATCTCAAAGATTTGAAAATAAGTAAATATATTATTAAGAGAAAAGTAAAGAAATGTATTTATGAAACTTAATGAAAATTAAATGAATTAAGTAAATAAGTTTTTGATACCAAAAATATCTAAAAATTTTTTACGGTACCCTAGAAAAAATCTAAATTTGTTATTATACTTAAGAAAAATTAAACATGTTATATGCGAAGAGAATCTAAATTTTATTATTATGGGGAAACTATACTTTGTTAAACATGTGATCTTTAGTTTTTAATACTAGTTTTGAAGTCTTAGTTTTAAAGTTCTTTTTTTGTACCAGCCTATGTACAGGTACCTGTGTGTACAAAGTTTATACTATATTTATTATTTTTAATGTTCTGATTCGCGATTCGATCATTTTTTGAACCTTAAAATTTGTTACTTTCTATAAGTGCATTTGAAAAATGCTTTATTAAATGGAGTGACGCTGTAAAAAGTCAATGAAAAAAAAAACTGTCGGCAGTTTAAGGGTCAATAATTTATGACCTTTTTATGCACCTTCTCATAAAAACTCGTTCTTATTTGTAAAATTATATTTTCAAGTTGCAAGATTTACTTTTACGGAAACTTGATTCAGTAATTCAAGGCTCAAAGTATGCATAAAATCACACAATAAACGAAATTCATCCGAGCCAATTATTAACGTAAACTTTTTCGCCCCTGCTACCGATTAAAAAAGCCGCTCTGCATCGCCATCCACTCCGTCAGTTCCGAAGGAGACGTCGTCCCTTTGGTAGGAAGCGAAGCTGAGCCATTAGCATGTTGTCATATCCCCGGGTTTTTGTCGAAGCGTCACTCGAAAAAAGAGCCCGGGGAGGACAGAGAGAGAATGAGAGAAAAAAAAAGAGTCGGCAGGGCGTGTTGTGCTACTCCAAGTTCCGCAAGTATTATAGCTCGTGACAGCAGGCCGTCCTTGGAGGCACGCGTCGGCATCCGAGATTTAAGGTCCGTGGAGGGAAGCGCGCGTGCGCGTAGGTGTTTTATGGAGGTCATAATGGCTGCCGCAATACCCATTTCCCTGCGACTCTCCCCCGCTATGCAGCTCATCTCCCTGTCAGAGCGAGAGAGGCGGAGGAGGCCTTCCTCTTCCTAGTTTCGACCGCTTTGTTTTTGCAGGTCTACGACGGACTCGGGGACTCCTTCCTCTCTCTCTCACTCTCACCCCGAGAGACTTTCATATTTACGGTGCCATTGTGCGCAACTTTACGAGCTACAATTCCTGTTTGCGATACTACTTATTTTCATTAAAACGACGGGCAGCGGGTGGCGGTGCTTCCTTCGCCGACCAAGGTCGATTCTGGAGCGTGCCAGTCTCCAACCTCGACTCGCGTACACACGGACGCGCGCGCGCGCAGCCTTCTTTTCCTTTTCCCCGCGCCGACGAAATAGTAAAGTGCCCTCTCCTCGTCGCTTGTGTACCCCCCGCGATTTGTCACTCTCGCCGCTCCGTGTGCCTTTGATCTTGTTTTCCGACGGATCGAGCGCCATTATTGCTTCATTAGTATATTTAAATTAGCGAGTGATGAGAGTGTAGTCAAAAAGTTTTAGTCAAGTTTTGTTTTTAATTAAAGCAATGACGGTTCTGTTACGGTAGTCAAATGCTTTTTTATGAACTACATTTTTTTTAGAATATCGTACTGATTTTATAATAACCACAAGAAATTTTGAAGAAAGGCGAAATTAATAAAGTAGTTGAATAGCAGCTATTGTAATTTAAACATCTGCATTACAGAATATTTATTGATTATAATAACGCCAATCAAAGTGTATTCATGAAAAGTATATTTATTAAAGTCAGAGAGAAGCGACTGTTAGAATAACGTAAACACTAAGTTCGGGTTGTAAAAGATTGGCGCTGCACAGTTGAGTGATGAAAAGCAGACCTTGGCGTCTCATCTGTAGCCAACTAGACGCATAAAGATTTTAAAACATTTCATAAGTATTTACATAAAGCTTTGCACGATTTGATGTCAATTAAATTTCATTTTTGACAATGGATAAAGTATTTAAGTATTATCACTTTGAATCAATAAAGAGTTCAATTGAAAATACATTAATTTTAGTTTTTTATTCATCGTCATGAGTTATGGTGACATATATTTTCACATAGTTTAAAAAAAAAACGTTTATGGGGCAATCTGAACAGTGCATTCATTCATACAAAACATAACATTGGTCACCTATCGTAAAAAATATTAGTAAAGATTAAATTCTTTAACTGTTCTCATTGGAATGCTTAAGTAGTAGTACTGTTTAAAATCCCTTTTCTTTGTGGTGAACTAAATACATACTAACAAGGAGAGTGTCGAGTCTACCGGATCGAAAAAAAGAAAATGCGACATGCACGCCAGCATATTGTCCATTAGGATCTAGTGAGAAAGATTACGTTTTTGAAAAATCTATGGGAAATTTGTGTTTGGGAATTGAAAGTCTTGAGGGTAATGAGTAAATTTTATATTATGTATTAAAAATTTTTATTTGTTTTCAAATTACTTATTAAATTGAATAACAGTAAAAAATAAGGCGCAGTGTTTATGTGCTGGTTTCAGTCGACTTTTGAGGAGATTTTATCAGTATTTTTTGTTAAGGATATCTAACACCTACTCGATTTTCGTGTATTTTCTACCTAAAATTGAGCCTAGACAAAATTTTGCATCCATTTGTCGAAAAAAATTCTATATTATTTTTTATGTATAACTAATAATTAAAAATTTTATAATTAATAGTCACCGCAGGGCCGCTTCTTCTGCAAAAAAAAAAAAAAAAAAATGCACGTGTTACAAAAAGTACAGTGTCCACCGCAGGCGCGTGAACTTTTCTACCCTTGTATGGTTGCAGTACTCGTCTTCGGCTCGCTAGCTTGCCTACAATTCGTACTGCAAATTCCATATCCACGCAAAAAAAGGCGCCCCTTCTCGCTTTTGGCACAAAATCTGCTGCTCATAACTTTAAGACTTAAATTTATACGTACATTCAAAAACACAAATTTCTCTTACAAGGAGAGTGTACGACATTTGGGTAATGGATTTTCCTGCAACTTTGGGATATGTTTTCTAATGTTAAAA
>JAWWEO010000045.1:7948028-8073749 GCA_035582975.1 Ormyrus labotus | reverse complement strand
CAAATAAAGATTTTTTGATGTAATTTTTTTAAACGATAGGATTTGATCTCACCTTTCGAATGCCGGGAGTTAAAATATTGCACCATTAATAGTTGAGAAGTTATACGTTACTAAACAAAAATCGATTTTTCTTAAATTTTTTAAAAAAGAGCACATAACTTTTGAAAAATCGAGCGTTAGACGGAACGGACGCGACTTCCTTCATATTTTAACATTAGAAAACATATCCGAAAATTGCAGGAAAATCGATTACCCAAATGTCGTATACTCTCCTTGTTAGATTTTTCAAAATGTTTTTTGGATCAAGTATTTTAGTATCAAGATCCATGAACAAGTGACCTGACTTTTTGAGCAGGAAATTTACACTTTAACTTTTAAAAGTAGAAAGATTGCAAAATGTTTTAAAAAACTTTAGAAAACGCATTTAAGAGTTTTGTTCCTCTTTAGAAGTTTGCTTTTGCATTTTACAAAAGCACAAAAAAGGAGTAGAAAAAATTTCAAATAGTCCAAATACACAGTAGATTAAACAAAAGTTTTCATTTACAAATTTATTCAATTTTTACACTCTAAAACAAAATAATTTTCTGATAAAAAAGAACATCGCGCGATCAAGTGGATAATACCAGAAATAAAAGTGCTTCGGTCGTTTTTAGTAATTGCGCGTGACTAATATCTATAATATATCTATAATAAAAAGCCTTCTTTACTCAGTCATTTCACGTTCTCAAGTGGCCACTTACCGAGCAAAATTTCTAGATCAGCAACGCTATATACATCATCTTTTGTTTATTTCCGGATGACTCACAGGAGACACGTACGAAAGTCGGTCTCGAGCCGCGCGCCGCCGATTGATTGACTTCCTCGCGATAAACGATCATACGAGCGGCGTCCGCACGGCAAAAAGGGGCCGCTATCGAGCGAAATATAAATCGATCGGCTGTTTTGATTTTGACTACCGTACGATTCGATCGATATTCGTATACACAAGCCGGGAGCGGGTTAACTGATACTCGGAAAGCCGCGATAATGCACGGGACGATGCTACGCCTAAGCTCGGCGATTGAAACTCGCCGCTTTTACGCTCCTTTCGAGTTTTTTTTTTCTTTTTTCTTTTTTTTTTAATTACGCACCGCGTTATCTTATCTCTGTGCCGCGGCACGGTTAACGCTGTGTGCAGAACTCTGTCATCGGGCTTTGGAGGGTATCGTTCGAGCGTCTTTACCGAAAAACGTATTTATAGACGCGACTTCTGTAGAAAAAGGTCAACGCTTTGACACTTGGCTTAATCGGGCACGGGAACTTTAAGGATAACGAGAATAATAAACTTTGTACTTCAGCCCGAGTAAGTTTCAGTCGTCGCGTCTCAGGCCGTATTGACTTAAGACTAATAGAAAAGTAGGTTTAAGATATACGTCGTACTCAGTTTAGTACTTTAGCGTCGGACTCTTTTTCATTTCCATTACTCATCGGGCAATAAGAGTGAATTACTTCAAGGAAAAGCAAAACTTTCCGGCTAAAAAATCCCCCCCGTCACCTGCAATCAGTTTCCAAGAGCTTCCCCCTCCTCGCGAAAACCCAACTGACGTCTTAATCCCATCGAAAAAACGACGCGGCACGTCGCAGTTACATTAATAGGCCAAAAAGCGAGGCGACAAAGGACGCTCGGAGATTTTCTCACAGCTCTTTCTCTCTCTCTCCTCTCTCCTCTCTCCGGGAGGAAGATCCGAGGTGTCTCCGCGCGTGAGAAGGGGGCCATGCGAAGGTGGCTCTCGCGAGCCAAGATCAAAGAGCCGAGCCGCCGCCGCTATCTCTCTTTCTCTCTCTCTCTCTCTCTCTCTCTCGGGGCTTTGACGCCCGCGCGCCGATACACACATTCGACCGCGAGCCGCGCGCTTCCTTCTTACCGCCGTCGTCTTATGTATATGCATGTCTGTGGATTTACCGGGCGGCCCTTCGGGAATGTAGCGCAAATATTTGAAAACAATGGACTGCCCCGACGAGAGAGAGAGAGCGTTTTGAGGTGCCGCGAGAGCCTGTCGCGATAAGATAAAGCGCTAATCTTTTATGCAACCCTCGGATGATTGTTTTATTGTGTGGGCTTTTCGGGTTCGGAGCTCTCTCGGATAGGACAGCTTTGAGGAGCATTGGGTTTCAGGTAGTTGGCGAGTTTCTTTTTCGAATGATCGGGTAATGCAGTTTGATAAAAATGATCGTTTGCGTCGTTGGGGTGCAATGAAATTTTTAGATAACAGATTTTATTTTAAGCTTACGTTGATTGCCGTATATATTTTTATGTTTTACAGTCCAAAATAATATCAAAATATATATAATTTGCTTAATTTCAACAGATTTACAAAATTGAGAAAAATTATTTCGTTGCATTCCGACGATGCAAACTCCAGACTAATTTCAAAACATTAACTAAACGATAGCTTTGTTCCTATTTTTGTAAAAAGAGTTCAGATCCCCCGATTAGCATCGCGGCAATCGCATCGCCGTAGATTATCGTTAAAATTGCAGAATTTAGAAAGCAGCGATATTATCGCCGCGCCGCTGTTTGCTCCGAAAATTTTCAAACAATGCCCCTCGTCCGCGGATAAAGCACGGCATTCATGATGCTTGTTTTGGGCCCGAACTCCCAAGCACTCACCGAAAACCTCGTCGAGCGCAATCGGTAACAAGAGAAAAAATATCTCCCAGGGTGCACTTGCAGGCGCCGGGCTACCGTGAATTTCCCAGAAAGGCGTCACGGGAACACGAGCCGTCGCACCGATCGCTGCGGCCCGAAATGCGCGCGTACATTATAATTTATCGACGAGCCCCACTCGAGCGCAGCTCGTCTCAAGCAAATATACGAGCTCGGAGAGTGCTCCGCTCGGAGAGCGAGAGAAAGGACACCGGACACTCGCTCCGACGAGAGCGACGAAAAATGAGGACTTTTTTTCCAGTCCTTTCTTCTCTTCCCTCCGACTTTCGCCACGCCACGACGCGACATGCGACACCCGCCGGAGCTAACGGGAGCACGCGAGAGAGGAGGAGGCATCTGTTTTGGCGATGAGACTGAGCAGATGACGCCGCCGCGGGCGCGTATGATACACCGCCGTGTCACCGAGCTGTCGATGAGGACACACACGGAGACGATCGCTGAAAATCCCTGATCGACGTAAGGGACGCCTCGTGGAAGGGCCACCGTGATGCCCGGTTTTTAAGTCAGAGTATAAATATAGAGTCTGGTCAGAGGTTTGGCGTATGAGGGAGCGGGTGGCAGAGCGATTTTCTGAAAATAGACAAATCAGGCGCCAAACTCTTTTTCAAACTTATATAAAAAAAGGACGAGGGAACGAGTTTCAGCGGTTTCGAGATTAGTTATTGCAATGCAGAGGCTCGATTGTGCCGCTATGATTTTCATTTAAATCGTACAATTTCGTGATAAATGCCCGTTAGTGCATTTATGATGCAATTACTGTAATAAGCATTGAAATTGAAAGCATATTGTAATGCATTAATGAAGCACGTGAACTTTTAATTTCGGTTCACCTGCATAAATGTCATTACAATGAAAATACATTTATCAATCAGATTTATCAAAGAATAATCATCGTTTTATAGTCGCTTAAAACGCTTTCAGCATAGAGAAACAGCTACCGCTGAGAAGAGCCACCGTGCAGTAAACGTCCTTAAAACACGAAAAGAACGCTCAGAGTCGCCCTCCGTCAGCTTTACAAATGCTCCGCTTTCCGCTAAAGTTTTTTAATTGTATCATTATAGAAACCGCTAAGCGGTGCGTTTTTTTTTCTCCACATTCTAGTAGCTTGTTTTCCCTAAAACACGTTAAGTAAGGTCCCCGACGGCGCGACCCTCCATATACGCATAAAACATTCGCTGCTCCACAAATTTCCAGAGGCATTGAAAAAGTCGGCGGGGTCGGCAAAAAGGTAGACGAAAACACAGAAGGCGTCTAAGGTCGCCGGCAGGCTTATTATCTTTTAGACCAGCTCAGCTCTCGTCCCGGGCTTTCTTGCTTCTTTTTCAACGGGAGCGCCGTAATTCTGGGCCGCTCGACTTTTTAAACGTTTATAGCACCCTCAATAAAAATCTAGGGCCTCCTGATCAGTTGACCCAATTTTCCGGAGCGCCCCTGCCGGAGGCCGTTTTACGGGCCCCGGGTGCGGCGTGTAGAAAGCGCAAAACTCGGAGGATTTACTGCGCCGTCGTTGTGCGATTTATTGGCCAGTAGTGCGCAAGCCGGGATTAGGCCGAGAGCTGGCCTCTTGTCTCGGCTCCTACTATCGCCGATTTTCGACTAATATTGCCGGGAGCTCCGCACACCGGATTAGCCTTAACCCCATGCCGGCTTGCTCGAGACTGCGCAAAAGGGTTTTAAGGGGTTGCGTCGGACCTGCGACTGTATTGCGGCACCGACCCTTTCGCTGCGCTATATTTTACTCAAGGCAGGCTCTCGGCTATACCTGGGAGTCTGTTACAATAACGTGTAACTGTTTGTCATTGAAAGGCGCTTTCTCTTTGACTGCAGTGTGCGGGGCTTTGCGAAATTTTTCTGACTTTTCGACGGCGGCCTGTTTACCTTAGGACTACTTTAGGTGGCTTCATAAATCATTTTCGTGAAGTTTGTTAAATAACAGTCGTTCGGTGATGGCTTTTTCGAAGATGAACAAAGATTTGGCTCGTAACTTTTAATATACTGTAATTGGCTCAATTTTTCTTGAGGACTTTCAGTCCTAAAAGAAGGAAAGGTAGAATGTTTTTGAAAATATGTGATTGTAAATAAACAAATTTATTGGTGCACCTTTTTTTATTTATTTATTTTAATATGATAGTTGTCCAAGAGTAATTTTTTTCAACTACTAGCATAATACTTTCAAAATAAAAATTTCGTCGTACTTTCATTATGTTAAACTAACAGTTAATTATTAAAAATCAACTATCGACAATTTAAAAACCCGTGTTTTTTTTAAGAAGATAAAATTAATTATATACCGGATGAATTGGCAATTTACCACGTAATACCGAAAAAAAGAAAACGAACAAAAATCCCGACTGAAAATTCGTGAGAAACCGTTCCATCAGAAGTTCTCGAATCGTCCCCGAAATATAGAAAATTTCAATATTGCGTGCAGAGCGAACGGATCAGGTATAACCGGTCCGTAGCGGTTCGGGCTTTGCTCTGCAAAAGCGGAAGGGGTCACAGCAGTAGCGCAACTCTCGGTCAAGTTCCGCAACCCCTCTCTCTCTCTCTCTCTCTGCTTTCCCCCGTCCCGTATTATCATTATCGCGTGAACGCCTACGCGCCTTTCCAGAAAGGCTGAAAGATCCTCTCGAGCCGAACCGGCGGACAATCGGAAGATGGTAGCCGGTGGGGCTTTGCGACGACTACCTGGCCGATTTTCACACAGAGCCCCCGAGAGGACCCGATCCCCCTCCGGACAATGCTTTATGATTTTATGTTTATTATTATTTTTACAGCTTAGCAGTAGCAGCAGTCCGAGCTGCAGTCGAGGTCTCTCCAAGGATACAGCCTCGGGACTGATGTGCTCTCGGTAGTAAGACGACCGCTTTTTCATGCGCGGTAGCTCTCGATCTTGGATCGCGATTGGACGCGTTTTTGCGCCTCTTTTTTCATCGGATAATTCCGAGTTTAAGCAGGCTACTGTGTCGAGGAATTTGTTCTATTGTGCTGATGAGTGACTGATTTTGTAGCCTGCGGAGTAGGCGTCTTGGAGAGTAGCTCGAATTTTAAAGAGATTGTAATCGTTCGCTGACAAATTTTGTTGAGTATACTGTATTGTTTGCAGTGTTTGGGCATTTACTGCTTATAAACTTAGACTTACTTTTTCTCTTTTCTTTAAAAATTATTTGAAAGTGTTACACATCCTTTACTTTTAAACTTACTAAAATTTTGTATTCTAAAAATGTTCAATATAAACGATTGTCAAAAGAGATGAAAAAAAATAGTATTTTTATTTCACATCTGCAAACAATTACTATTGAATAGCTAGGCTTTGACATATTTTCAAAGTCAAAATACATAAAATCTATCCCGCGTGTTTTGTATCACTCGTCTACATTTTTTCAGAATACTGAAAAGTCAAAAATTCTCGGTCATGGATGTCAGAGCGGACCTTTTTTTTTGTTTTTTTTTTTTAAATTTACTGCGGATGTGCAAAAACTTAACTTTAAGAGCAGTGAAAAAATGTGAACCCAAAACACTTTTAACTTCCAGCGTACTCGGACACGTTTCCTCATCGGACTAGTATGGCCGGGGCGGAAGGAATTTTCTAAAAAAATCGGTTTTACTATCGCAAAAAACTGTTTTCTCTTTTCTCCGCCGTCTTCATTGAAAATTTTTAAGCAGGCCCCCGCTTCCCAGTTATAAAAACCGTACATTTTTTTAACGGGCCTTTAAAAAGCCGCGCGCGCTCCGGTCATCCCCCCGAAAAAAAACCGTAGACTTCGGCGGTGCCGCCAGTAAAAACTGAAAAAAAAAAAAAAAAAATGAGCCATCCGTTTTACGGTATCTGGAAAGCTTAATCACCTCCGCATTTCCGCAGTGCAGTAGCCCCTTTTGCTCAACTCGAACTTCTTGACCTGGCCGTCCGTTTTTTTTTCTTTTTTTTTTTATGCGGGAAAAGGGTCTCTCTCTCACTCGGCCTCACCCGGGTAAAAAGGAGAAAACGCCGTTCGCCAAAGCCAATAAAGAAATAAAAACGGTGAGAAGGATTGGCTCGTGCCGCGTGCTGCGGGGACATCCCCGCTCCTCTTCCGCTCTCGGGTAAAAAAACGAAAGCTACGGCAGTAAAATTAGCGTTCGCGTGCGCGCCTGTCTCTCTCTCTCTCTCTCTCTCTCTTTCCAGGAAGAGGCTCGCGAAGATAGGCGCGAGTCCTGAAACAATAGTCAATATTTTAAGGACAAATAATAACGCGCACTCGGGCCGGTCCGGGGGAATCCCGGCGGCGACACGGCGACGAAAGTCGACAAGGCCTTTTGGCTTTTCGGACGAGGAGCCGTGAGCCGATTAGTCGGCAAATCTGGGCCGGATCCTCTTACCCGGTCAAACGCTTCCGCACGGCCGACGGGAGAAATGCGCCCATCACGTGTTTGCCGAAAACACGTTCATCGGCTCGGCAAACCGGGGATTTTCATTTTTCAATTATCGCGGATTAGCCGGCGCGGTGACGCTTCCAACTGCCGGACGAGCACGAAAGTCAATTTAAACGTGGATTTCCCGAGGCTTTCGCAGGGACCCGAGGCGGTATTTTTATTGGATTTCGCAGCGGTGGTCGTGGGCTGCTCTCGTCGGAGCTGCGATTGGAAAAATAAAGCCATTGTTGATTCACTGATGCTTTTAATAAAAGCAATAACAGGGGTTTATTTGAATTTTCGTTATTAATTTATTCATTGTTTAGCGGATTAAATCAGTCGAGTAATAAAGCAGTCGGCGTTAATTTTTCACTTATATACTAATCGCAAACAAACGCGTTTCTCAAGAACCGTCATTCGAGACCTCAACGGCTGCAGATGAATAGAGCCACTCTTTCCTCGTCCCGTAAACAAACTTCCACCCTCCGCGGGGTATAAAGCACTTCCATACGAGAGAGGCTCTCGTTAGAAAGTGTTAAAGCTCTCCGGAAAAAGGGAAAGGCGAGCACAGCGCGCGACGCTCTCGTTTCTCGGCGCGTCATCTGCTCTCGAGGTCTCTCTCTCTCTCTCCTCTCGAGAGCTGCCTGCTTTTCTAAAAACGGCGATGCGCCCCCTGCCTCCCCCGATCTTCGGTGCTTCTGCGACGCGTCGCCTCGCGGGTTTACGCCCTCGGCGAGATAAGGCTGTTATGGCCCGCGCGCGAAGGCGGTGATTATCGGCCGCGCGCGGGGAAAAGTTATTTGACGGGCGCACTCGGGCTGCTCCTGTCACCATGCTGCCTGCACATTCTCTCCTCCGCCTTTTTAAGTGCCCCGTCTCGCGCGACACCCGCAAGCGGTTTTTCTTTCTTATCTGACGCCTTTTTTTCCGAGAAGTATTTCACGCCGTTTTTTTTCTCTCTCTCTCTCTCGCATTGACGTCGTTCATTTGACGCTGGGAAGTCGATTGGGGTGTGCTTTTGGTTAGTGTCAACCCGTCTATAACTGGTGCAGTTAGAGAGTATAAAATGTTTAGAAGTATTTTGCGAAAAATCGAGTACGATAATAATTTCGAAACCAACTCCTAATTCACGAACTGTCGCGAGCCATATACTCTGCAGGCTAAGCTAACATTGCTATTCCGGCGAAACTGACTAAACAGAGAATTCGCTCGCACGTTAATCCGAAATTCCAGCAAAGTCGTTAAAAGAACAATCTAGCCGGAGGTGGAGGGCAGCAAAAAAAAAAGTCCGGTAAATATGCGCAATCTAGCTCGGCACAAAGACCCGACTCGGGGGGGGGGGCTCTCTCGCATTGCGTCAAAGGAAGCTCCTCCGGGTGGCGCACAGGCGCGCGGGAGGGAAGCAGCGGCAGCCAGCCAGCTCAGGAGAGAGAAAGAGCTGCTCCATCTCCGGCTACGGCCGGGGCTTGATGGAGCTGGAACCGAGTTAGCCCGGTCGGAGCGGTGAGCCACCCACGCCCGAGGCTCCTGCGCGCCCCGCGTCTCCTCCATCCCTCCGCCATTATGCTTTCCCCGCATGCTCAACCAGCCAAAGCCTGTTTTCTTTCGTGCGTGTGTGTGTGCGCGTGCGTGTGTGTGTGTGGGTGCGTTAGAGACGCGCCGCCGCGGCTTTGCGAAAGGTGCGCCGTGTTTATCTGCCGGTGACTAGCTGTCTGTCGGCGAGGGAATTGATAAGCCCCGGCGCACCGAGGCTCAGCGAGGTGTAGATAACGCGAAGATTGCGCGCAATTCTAGATAGGAGTCGCGCTTTCTTATAATCTACGGTACCTGTCTCGCCCTCTCGAAAGGAATTTTTTGCCACGTTCTTTCTCGTATTTTTTTTATCGCTGCTTTTTAGCTTTAAGCTAGCCTGCTTGGATTTATTTTAGCCAAGCTTTTTAAGCGCTTTTTTTACGCTCGATTTTTGAATGCAAACGTCGCGATATTACAGTTGGTGGAAGTTAAAATTTTTCCACGCCAAGCATCGATAATTGCCTTGCCGTGGTTTTTGTTTGCCGATCAACTCGGAGTGATTAACTGATTGTAGTTTCATTCCACAGTCATCCGTGAAATTAATAATACTGTAATGTCGACGGAGAGGCATAAAAATTGCGTATCTCCGCTGAAAGTGTAACAGCTCGTAAAATTCGATCAAACTACTTTTCGACGAAAAAATAATCGCGTCGGAGAGGCAATCGCATGTAAATCAAAACACATAGCGTCGAGTACCCTAGAAGCTACCTACACAGTATCCGCCTGTACCGTCCTGCCGCGATAATTGCGACGGATAAGCAGATGTCGGAGCGGCGCAGATTACAGAGTCAGCGGCAGCGGGCGCGGCTCTTTTGATGTTATCAGCGCGCGCTCCGATCATCGACACACTGTAAATCTTTGCTCTGCAGCTCTTTGCCTTCTGTCAAGCGCTGTTTTTTTTTTTTTTTTTTTTTTTAATATCTCCCGCTATATCTTCCTGGATAGAAATGAAACAGCTTCGCGCAACAAAGAGGCGGCTCATTATCTTTTGAAATATCATATTAGGTTTCAATTCAATTCTGAAGTGTAATAAGGTTTATTTGTCGTTATTGGATTTTCCTTTTCGGATAAGCGTATTTACTGTAAGACGTGTTTTTATTGTTGTTTTATTAATTGACTTGTATCAAAGAATTTTTCCATTTTTTATATTTCGCGTGCTTAAAGAGTAATTTAACTGAATGAAATTTGTATAAGAGAAAATAAAGGATCCATTTCTTTAAAAATAAAAAGAATCGGTGACATTAAACTTCTTCCACTGTAATTCAACGTTTAAAAATGCTTGAACATTGACTGCGCGTGGAGTCGAAAGAGTCATACACCTACACAAAGCCAAAGCAATCAAGCAAAGGCGATTAGCGGCACAATAGATAACCTCGAGAAAGTGACGCGTGCGCATCTCCTTCCTCCACAGTGCGGCAATTCGCTCAATTACAATAGCCATCTGAATCGAGGAGGAGGGCGTAGAGAAATCCTCTCTCTCTCTCTCTCTCTCTCTCTCCCGCCAAGTGACACGGCATAGAAGCTGGCTGTCAGTCTCCCCGCAGGCTTTTCTTGACCTCGCAGCGGGCAGCCATGGCGGCGCGCTGTCATAGGCCGGCGGGGCCGCGTCGTCGCGTGGCAGCTCCCTGAAGAAGCCAAGCGCGGCAGCTTGGCCCCGCCTCCGCCAGCTGCCGGAGCAGCCAACCGCCGCAGAGGGAGGAGGGGCCCCGAGCGGCAGCAGGCAGAAGCCAGAGCGCCCAGAGAGCTCTAGGCAGCAGTCAGTTCACTCCCGGAGCTCGAGCCAAGAGCTACTGCCCGACAGTTCGAAGCACAGTGTCCCGCACCGTCTCTCGTTTATCTCATGGAGCCGCTCACACCGCCGCACACCCCGCCGCACGCCATGGACCAGAGGAGCCAGCAGCTCCGCTGGCCGCAGCAACAGCAGCAGCAGCAGCAGCAGCAAGCCTTCCTGGATCACTGGATCAGGGGCGCCGCCATGCTCGCCGTGAGGGGCTGCTGTCCGCCCGCGGGACCCGCCGTGCCTCACCACCAGCCCGTCAACCCGGTCATGCAGATGAGCATGTCCCTGGGACCGCTGCCGCCGCCGCCGAGCTCCTTCCTCACCAGGCGCATGCCCGGCCAGAGGCCGAAGAAACAGTTCATCTGCAAGTTCTGCAACCGACAGTTCACCAAGAGCTACAACCTCCTCATCCACGAGAGGACGCACACGGACGAGAGGCCCTACTCCTGCGACATTTGCGGCAAGGCCTTCCGCAGGCAGGATCACTTGAGAGACCATCGGTGAGTACTTACCTCTTCTTCTCCTCCTCTCGATTCCGAGAAGGCAGCTCTCGCGCTCGGCAAATATAACATTCCGTCCGATTATTCCGCTCGATCTCTAACGTCAGCCTTCCTCGCTCAGGTACATCCACAGCAAGGAGAAGCCGTTCAAGTGCGCCGAGTGCGGCAAGGGCTTCTGCCAGAGCCGCACCCTCGCCGTCCACAGGATCCTCCACATGGAGGAGTCGCCGCACAAGTGTCCGGTCTGCTCGCGCAGCTTCAACCAGCGCAGCAACCTCAAGACCCACATGCTCACGCACAGCGACGTGCCCCAGGATCTCCGGGTCCACGAGCACGGCAGGCCGCCCCAGCTGGACAAGCTCAAGCTCACCTCGACCTCGCCGCTGAGCCAAAGCCGACAGTTACCGCCTACGACGACGACGACGACGAGCTACCAACCGCGCAAGCTTGGATTCACTATCGAGGAGATAATGCGTCGCTAAGCTGTACCTGCTAATATACCTGTACGCGTGGATTCTTTTTTTTTTTTTTTATGTATAACGTTGTCTCGATGTAAATATTGTACTTTTAAGTCCTGTATAGAGGCTAAACGCCGGCGAGCCGCGATTCCTGCCCTTTTTTTTTTCTTAGCAAAAAAGGGCAGAGACATCGGGCGACGACGCGACACTTCGTTCTCTGTCGATGTTACCGTTACTTTAAAAAACTGTATATATTGTTTTATTTATCGTTTTATTGTTTACCGTTGAGAGCACGAAAGCGAGGAGACCTATTACGAGTATTTATGACTGGCAGAGCGTTTTTTTATTTGTATCGTGGCGATAAAAGGAGAGGGCCGAGAGTTGCTTGGCTCGCGCTGGATAAATATTGATGCGTTAATTTAGAGAGGGAAAGTAGAGACTAAGCGACTTGCAATGAATGTTGTCCTTCTCCAATCTCTTGCGGTAGTTCAGAGGTTAAGTAGAATGGAAAATAGCGCGTTACCGTAGATTTAAGGATTAAAGACTTGGTCTAAAATTGTACTTGTACCAAAAAGAAAACGAGATGCGCAAGTAAAAGCCTGTAGTCCTAGTCGAACTTGTATTATAGAAGCATTGTTACATATTATAATTTAAATATCGATATAATAGAATAATTAATGATTCAATCTAAAAGTACCACTGTCTTAATATTTATTAACCTGTTTATTTCTACAAATCCAGATCCATCAGTGCTTTCATTATAAAAGGGCAGAAGTAATGGCTATTTTATTTTATTCGTCTTTTCTTTAATGATTAAAGAATTCTTTAAGTATACAAAAATTATTAAATTCTCTTCGAGAAAGAATTAGACATTTCTAAGCATAATAGTAATATCAATACAATTTAGGTTTGATAGTTGATAATGCAGTTACCTACCACAATTTTTTGATTCAATGTAATGAAAACATTCTTTTTTGCTCTTTTACGTTGCATCCCTTATTGCGGATTTTAACGACTGTAATTATCAGTAAGAGTTGGAATACGTTTTTTAATATGTTTTTAATCTATTTTAATTTTTTGTGGCAACGAGGTGAATTCCAGCCACCGGAAAATCTGGTTGTCATTTTTGTGAAATAAATTGAATATCTTGATGCTACATTTTTACATACAGCTTTGGATTGCGTACAATTACGGTAAAGATTGAATTAAATGGCAATTGCTGCCCAAGTTTGATGTAAGAAGATAAAAATTCATTATTGTAAGTTTGGACTTGTGGAAAAACTTTTGTTCAACGTCAAATAATATCGTTATCCCGATGATGACCAGTACAGTCGAAATGACGAAATAAACAATTTTTTTTAGATAAAAATTGGGCAGCGGCGACCAGTTAACTCTACTTTTACCATTTTTGCGAAATGTCTCAGCGCCGTAAATTCTAAATTGACACGTTTCAAACCCTCGCCTCGGGGCACCCAGTGTTTACCTCGAAGTAAAAAACCGATGGCTTTACCGCCTGAGCAAAATACTGGTCAATGAAAAATTAATTTCTTTTACTAAAACTATTTTGATATCTCTCTGCTTTTATCATTTTTGATAAATTTAGCACAATAGTTATAAAGTAGTAATGAGTTGTATTAAATTGTACTTTGCGTCATTTACTGCTTCAATGTAAACAATCATTTAGGTAAATTAAATTATTGCACTTTATTGCTTTAAATTTTCTATTATCGATCCCAATTATTCTACGACTGAAATCAAACTAGTACCAATCTATCGATTTTCGATTTTAATTAGCAACTAATAGGCTGTCGTGCCCTCGCAAGCAAATAATCTGTTTTCTTAATTTTCCCGCTACAGTTACGTGACAGCAACAAACAATCTCGGACCTCGGCTTTGCGCTTAGCCTCGGCGGACGCGCGAAGATTGTTGTTTTGTATCGGGCAACGATGACGGCCGGCCAGTTAACCTGCTTGCTCAGGCAGTTAGCGTTTGTTTAACTTTAATTAATTCCCTCGCCCTCCTCGGCACAATAAAAGATAATGAAAAAGCGAGCAAACAAGCCTGGCCGCCTCTCTCTCTCTTCTCTAGTTTTCGCGCCGGGCTTCTTTTACTGCACAGACGGCCTCCCCTGACTCTTCTCCCCCTCTGTAGCTTATTGTCCTCTGACCTTTTCTCGCTGGCATAATAAAAGTGCATCGGCGCTTTAGTGGATCGTTTACCCCGAATGTTTGCAGTTCGTGCATCGATTGAATAGGTGCTTTGTAAATAAGTTTCGAGTGTGCTTTTAATGCGACTAAATTATTAAATATAAATTTCGAGGTAACAAATGTGCGCGAATTTATGTTCTTGATGCATTTGTCAGGATTTTATAAAAAAACTTAAAATTATTTTTTTAATGATTATTCACACAATATAGAAACTATTTGAACAATAAATAACTATTCGACAGATTCTTTATAAAAAACATTATTAATTTACTAATAAAATTTAAATTTTTAAATAATTATTGTACAATTTACAATTCAAATGTAAGTAATGTTCGCGCACGAAATATATTTAGATTATAAAGAAAAATTGTTCTCCGCTCAACGAAATATTGCGTAACAATTGTCCGAATTAAAACGTCAATCGGAAATAATGAAACATGGTGGTGGTAAAGCCATAAAACATAATTACGCCGTGTATAATGGATTGCCTTAAAAAAAAAATAACCTAACCACCCTAATCCCCCACTCTGCGTTGAACACTGTTTTATCACGATACCCTTTTCTGAGAGACTCCAGATCGGTTACCATAAACCTCTACTTAGTAGAACACTATGGCTCCTGCTTACCATAAAAATGATTCATCCAGAACAGGTATTTAAAAAAAATTTGTTAATATAAAAAAAGTTTAAAAGTAAAAGAAGTACAAAAAATGCACTTTAAATTAATCTCCAACCTCCCATGGTGAAGTGCATATAGGCATCAACGTGCCGAAGTTAAAAAAAATAACCTAACCACCCTAATCCCCCACTCTGCGTTGAACACTGTTTTATCACGATACCCTTTTCTGAGAGACTCCAGATCGGTTACCATAAACCTCTACTTAGTAGAACACTATGGCTCCTGCTTACCATAAAAATGATTCATCCAGAACAGGTATTTAAAAAAAATTTGTTAATATAAAAAAAGTTTAAAAGTAAAAGAAGTACAAAAAATGCACTTTAAATTAATCTCCAACCTCCCATGGTGAAGTGCATATAGGCATCAACGTGCCGAAGTTAACGGAGATAAGTTAAAGAACTCTTAGTGTCATACTTGGCCAGTTTACTGTAACTTACGTTTTCTCGAAAACCATTAGTTGTAGAGGAAAAATGCACGGAGCAAAAAGCATGTATTTCAATGAGATCTAATACTTTTGTTGGCAACCCGAAAAACATAGGTATACGAATTTTCAGCTATATCGGAGGTGCACCCGAGCATTAATTTGTCGTCCACGTCGATTTCGTCGTTAGAACCCACACTCTCATAGGACTCTCGGCTCAAGAAAAAAAAAAGAAAAAAAAAATGATACCCTCAATGTTATTCATCAAAATTTTCGTGTCCTAAACGCTAAGCAAAACGATCGTCTCTTCAAAACTTTATTGCGAATCCAACATTCTGACAGTTAATAACCGATCCGCCTCAGCAATTTATTAGATTGAAGAGCAATTAAGAATCAGCGATCATCGAAAAAGAAGCTCTTGACACTTGTAGCAGCTCAGCCCCTGCGATTCTTTTAATTCCGTAATTCGTATCAAAACGCTCAAGTTTCGGTCAGCGCCGCTGTAATTATCCAAGGAACCTTGAGACATCTCCGCTTTTTTTCTCAGGCAGCTATACAGCGCAAGAAGAAGAAGAAGAAGAAGAAGCAGCAGCAGCGAGCAACAGCAGCGACGGCGGATGAAAAATGAGGTGTACAAAAAACGAGGAGGCTCGCGTATATATACGTCGCGTATACGTAGGCGGATAATGTATCATTGGCGCGGTGGTAAACCTGCAGTTTCCTCGGCGCGGCTTGATTTAGGAAGCGATTAGCTTTCCGCCTCCCGGAGAAGAGTCGTCATCAGCGCGCTCACGGAGCGAGGGAGAGCCCCGGCGACGGATCCCTGGAACGGCGGCGCGCTCTGATTATTGTAATTAAAGCGTTTCTGGCGATTCCACTAAAGAGCCGCGCGGTCCCGAGGAGTATCCGAGCTGCTACCTGGCTACTCGGCTGGGGCGCTTCTCTGCCCAAATAAAGTCGCCGGTTCTATGCGTGTATGAGTGGAGGGGCTTTAGCATACGAGGAGCCGCGCCGGTTAATGACAGAGAGAGAGAGAGAGATACCTGTCGGGGTTTGGCATGAGAGTTTTTTCGCCTCCGAGGAAGTCTCCGGAGTTGACCGAGGCTGCTCAGTTCTGGGCTGCGATTAATCGAGAACGTTTGATAGCGCTCAGTCCTGCACGACTTTGTGAATAAAGTAGTTTCTCATTATGCTGTGCGAATGATCTATTTCAGTTTTATTACTTTAATGTAATTCGATGTTACGAAACGACTTTCGCTTTCATATTTGAACGTCAACTACCGAGACTATAAAATAGGCTTATTCAATAATATTACATAAATCATAGGTGCGAAAAGATAAAAATTCATTTTAGTTTAACGGAAAAGCATTACCAGCAAGCTGGAAAGTCGATTTGGCTCGCCGCATAATTGCAAGCGCAGTTCCCTCGGCTCGTCCGAAAACGACTGGCGCGCAAGTTATATATATGAGCCCTCTAGCTACAGAGGAGCCGGGAGCAAGGACCGCCGGCCGAAGTCCGCGGCGATCGTCGGCGGCATTTCGAAGTGCGAGGCTCCCACAACTTTGGCGTACGTCTGAAATTGTCGGGATTTAATTACCTCCCTTACCTGCCTCGGCATTCTCTTAAAAAAAAACGGATTCCGTCTGGGGCCTCGGCTCGTCCGAGAGCGTCCGAAAATTTCCCACTACCGAGAGCGGAGAGCGGCTACTTTTCCTGCGCCGCGCAGCGGCAGCTCCTGTAATTAGTGGTATTTTTTCATGGCTCCTCTCGGAATCCTCGGCCGGGGAAGGGTCATAAACCGCGCGTGAAAAAAAGACTCTCTCTCTCTCTCTCTCAATGGATTCGCTTCGAGAATTCGAGTGCACCGTAAGTGCACGTCTGGGGTCTCGGGCTCGCGAGGTATACACCAGACGGCCGGCGATTGTTTTCTCACCCTGTGACCACTTTTTTCGGCTTTAAATGGACGCGGACGACGCGGCGAGTCTGCGAGTCGAGCGAATTGTTGACCCGTCGATATTGGAAAAATTTCGGTTTATAGTAATCTGTTTCATTTAGTGTTACTATATTTCTTGTTATAGAAAATAGCAAACTTTGTAATTTCACTTAATTATTAAGCAAGATTTTCTGAATTTAGCAGGATTTGCTCCTGGCCGCAATACTTCCTGCCTATAAAATGCATTTTCTAATTATCAATTTGATAAGCCATTAATGATTTAATGCTGCATAACAGATTTTTATTTCCGTGACAATGACCATAAAATTTATTGCAAACGAAGAAGAAAGCTGCGCCGAATTGAGTCGACTTTTAGCATTGTATAAAGCTGATTTTTTTAAACTCAATCGAAAGTTCTAACGAGCGCGTTAATAATAATTTGTGCTTCAGTTCAGATTAATTTCCGTAACAATCCGTCTTACCAAAACTTTAACTGAAATTACATACCGGCTCCTTAAAACCGCCGAAATTCCTTCTCTCGTCCTCGACATTAATTTAATCGCAAGATCGATCGGCTCTCAGAGGGCAAAGATATGCACTTATTTACATTCGCAGAGCCAGAGAAATCTAAGCAGCTCGTAAAACTCTCGATAGGATCCGCGGCCGATTTCACAGCAATTTCGCTATTGTGATCCGGCCGCCGTTGCTTTTTGTATTTCGTCCTCTCCTCCTCCTCTTCCTCCTCGGCTCTCCGCATCCTCGGCGCATTAGAGGTTACACCTCCCCCTTGGCTCTCTCTCGGGCCTCACCTCGGTACGAAGTAAAAGGCACAATAAAAGCGAGGGACGAGGCGAGGAAGGAACGAAGAATTAGTTGGCGTATCCGATTAGATTGGCCCCGCGCGCGCGCGCGCGCTCGCGTATGTGGGCGAGCTGTGGGAGAATGAGACCTCCTTCGAATTCCGACTCGAGGGAGCGGAGAGAGAGAGAGAGAGAGAGAGAGCTTTGCGCTTGCACATATATGCGCGCGCGTACCCTTTCATTAGGGCGTGAGGCTTATCTGCGAGGGTCACGCCGCCGCAGACACCGCGAGAGAAAGAGCAAGAGAGAGAGAGAGAGAGCCGATTCCAGGAGTTGTGTGTGTGCTCTCGCTCGGTCAATTTTTCTAAGCGATCCGTACGTCCTAGACTGCTGCCGGATCGGGCGAGCGTTCGCCGAAATCTGCCAATTACCCGCGGTGAACGCAAAAGGGCACATGCATGCACCGTCTCATTAGTCGCCGTTCGCTAATCATTCAATCATCCCGCGGCGCGCGGCACGCAGAGAGCCGAGCACGAGGAGCTTGGATTAACCCAATTATGAGCGAGGGTGGCGAGAGAGAGAGAGCCGACTTTCCCACCGGTCCCGTCGCTCGTGTTCGCTCGTTTATTTTCTTTTTTTTTTTTTTCAATCGTCCGAAAACGGACGTTTCTCGCCCCGAAAGACGACGACTAGGCCTTGACGAGTTGAAAAGTCATCGGATTCCATTGTCGAGCTCGAGACTAATCGATTATTAATAACGTAATTTGAATACCGAGCGTAAGTGGAACGATGTACAGTTGAGGAGGCTGTGTAGCTCGGAATGTGTCCGCGCGCGAGATATGCTTTCTCATGGCTCTCGTCGGGGCCCCGGCGTATATATAAATACAACAATGTCTCGATGCTATCGTCACGTGGGCGACCGCAGAGGAGCAGTTTCGTAAAAGAAAGCGATTCGACTTTACGATCGGCGCGCACACGGGCTCTCTTTCCCAAACGGCGATTCGGGGGATCGATCGGTAGGTATATAGAGGCCTGACCTTACGGCGCCGAGAGCCGCTCTCTCTCTCTCTCTCTCGCAAAACGCAGAGCGAGAGAGAGAGAGAGAGAGATGCGGGCAGAGAGCCCGCAAAAAGAGGAGCGCGCAAGGATTGTTTGGGAGCCCCGTGACCTGTGGTTAGGGCGGTGCGCGATTTTTTTCTGCCCGGCAATTAGGTAAACGTCCGCGCGGCCAGCGACGCAGGCCCCGGCTATTAGTTAGCGGACAGAGGGCCCGACGCCGCCGCAGCCGCCGCAGCCGCCGCAGCCGCCGCTGTCGCGTTTTCGCGCAAAACGGGGAAAAGCCGGCGGTCGGTAGGCGACACGCCTCTTACCGACCGAGGCGGCGGCGTCGGCGGCGCGGCGCGGCAGCCTCGAGAGTTTCGGATGCGCGATGCCGATGTCGCCCCTCGACCGTGACCTCCCGCGGCGGAGCGGCGGCGGGGGCGGACGCGGCCATCCGCCAAGTGGCGGCACCTGAGGCCAAGCCTGCCAAGCTCGCCTGGGAACCGCGCGAGCCGCTTAATTGGAGCGACTCTCCTCTCGCGTGACGATTTCGCGAATGCGAGCGAACGAGCCAACGAGAGCGACCGGACAACCGTGACGGACGAATAAAGAATATCGCTGGCGGGGGCAGCGGCGGCAGCGGCAGCAGCAACCGCCGCGGTCAATCCCACGCCGGCAGGAAAATCGTAAAGCCTCCCCCGCGCCGCCGCCGGCCCGAAAACTCGACGGACTGTCAATTGGAGCGGCTGTTTTTAGCCCGAGAGACATTATCGCCCCGCTCTTCTCGCCTTTCGAAAGAGAAATCTTGCCTCGGAACATTAACGTTTTTTCGCCGGATTTGCCTATTATCTTTATAGGAGAAAGAAGCAATTTTTCACGGCAGACAATAAGCGCGTTTGTATATTGAGGAGAAATTTTTAATTTTGCAAAAAAGTTAAGTGCCCGGCAAGATCGGCGACGATAAAACTCCCCGTCGGTTTTGCCGCCTTGTCCTCCCAAGCGGCCCGCGCTTATCTTTTTCGCTTTTAGATAATTTATTCATCGTCATTTGTGCATTTAAATATGGATACTTCCAGCCGCCCTGCTCGGTGCGCTTTGTTTTATACGCGGCACGTAATTATTGCTTTTCCCAGCCGAAACCCGTGTAAATAATCGAGCCGCGACATTTAACTTAGCCGAAAGCAGCCGACTTCCTCTCTTAAAAATCCTCGGCATTGTTTAATTGCACGAAAACGTAAGCTCTCCGCGAGCTCTAAATTTACATCGGCGCCGCGCACTTTATCATTAGCTCTCTCGTTAAGCCTCGGATTTTGACTCGTGGGAGTAATTGACTTTGATTTACGGTCCTTTCCTGCTCTCGACGTCGACTCGATAACCGCGGCGCACCTCTTTGTATCCGAAATCTAAAATTCGCATCGTCTCTCGGAGAGCGCCTCGACTCGGATATCTTGGCGGCGTGAAACTTTTCGATTGACCTCGGCGCGGACTCGCGCATTATCGGCTAATAATTCACGGCAGCCGAGACAGTGATTGTCAGTTAACCCTGCCGCTCTATGCTTCGATCTCATAAAGGATCATTACCGCCGAGCAATAATCAATTTCGCGCGGAGCTGGGAAACCAGTTCATCACGGGCCGCTTCAAAAAAATGGCAGCTCTCTCTCTCTCTCCCTATCTTATCTAACATCCATCACGACACCTCTCCTATAATTTTTTCGCTCTCAACAATTGAATGATGCGGCTTCTAGCCGCGTCTGCAATTAATTGAATCGTTAACGTCTACGATAATTGCAGCTTTTTGCGAAAAATCTCTATTTCAATAGCCAACGGACGCGGATCGCAGAAAAATCCGCGGCCGGAAAAAGTTGGCCAAGTAACCGTTCGAAGGAAGAGTTTAGACGGCGGCGGCTGGGCAAAAAAGCCGGGCCTCTCCTCTCTCGCTCAAAGTCTCGGTCCCGGGATAAGTAAAGATAATTGATTCCGTTGCCGGGGTCTTGCCGGGGGTGGGTGCAGCTCGTTCCCTGCATGGGCGCGGCTCGTAATGAAAGGGTGGCTGCAGAAGCGGAGGGCTGCAGAGTTCCCACAGCCACCCTCTCCCGCTCGGGACCGGGGTGCGCAAAGGGCCCGCGCGAGTACGTGACCTCCGACCTGGGCATTAGCCTTAGCCCGCGGGCGACTGCACCCACACTCTCCCACGTGCGTAGCCGACGCCGACGCCGCCGCCGCAATCTCGTAATTCATCGGAGCGAGCTTGGCGCGCGCGCGCGAGCGGCTACCTCCCTCCCTTTCCCACAGGACCTCGGACGACGACAGCCAATTAAGCCGGCCGACGCGATCGCCAGGGCCCAGATAGCCCGGGTGCCGCAGAAGGAGAGCGGGTAGCACACCGCATTCCCAGGAGGCGCGCAGCCAGCGAGGGGTCATGGGAGGACCCTCGGGCGGCTTCCTCCTCCGCAAGGGCCCACGGACCGAGAGAAAGAGAGAGAGAGAGAGCCAAGGAGAACCGCTCGGACTGCCCTGCCCCTGCAGCTATCGCAGCTCTTCGCGGCTTTACAAGCTCCGCCGAGAGAGAGAGAGAGAGAGTGTCTTTTTTCTCCCGGGATATATTGACGATCGAGCTATCGATTTTACTCCCAGCCCAGGCGGAATTATGCTTTTCGAGCCTAGAGAGATACGGCTGATAAGCATCTGAGTAATAGCGCACTTGATACCGCCGTTGCTCCTTACGTGTAATAAGGAACAGAGCTCTCGACCGAAAACTACAATTTTTTTTTACCCCGGCGCGAGTCGCTCCTCGGTCAATAAATTACGGCGCGGCCGCGCGGTGCGCGATTTCGTTTTTTTTTTTTTTTTTTTTGATAGGGCTATTTATGATTATAAAAGCTCGAGCTAAATAAACTTGAAAAAGAGTTATATATATTAGCGGCGGAATGTTTCGATCAAACGAGCTTTTTTGCCGGACTATTATTTACGATAAAACTTATATAAAGTATATATAGCTCTTTAACTATCTACGATACTTCGTCTGTGTAATTTACGATCTCGTAAATATTTATTTGCGAAAGCGATAATAAAAATGAAATTACTAGATCTAAATAAATGTATTAATTAAAAAATATGCATTTCGTGCTCTTCGGTATTTAAACATACCTATTTAGACTATAAAAGTAAACTTATTTTAAAGCAATAAAATTAATATTTTAACAGGTTAAAAATCTCTTCTGGGTTGAGTTTTGTAATGAAATTCTATTGTATTCTTTACTTATATTTATGATTGTGTGTTTTTTTTGTCTATTGAAAAGAGTATGTAAAAATTTAAATTTTATTTTGGGTTATTATTATTTTATGAAGTGATTAGGAGCTCTTTAGGAAGAGCAAATCTACCAGGAAAACTATCATCATCATTATTTAATTAGATAAATGCCGTGGAAAATATCATCAACAACGAACATTATGAAGCAGTTTAGGGCTGTCTAACGTTACCACTTCCTTTCTACCTGGAAATTCAACACAAAAACTCCTGCCTTCTAATCTTGATCTGGCGTATTTGCGCTTACTAAAATATAAAAAACCGACAATATTTCTATAAAAACGATATTTCGATAAATCACCTGTTTAAAAAAACGATTTATTCACCGCACAAGGTCAGTCTCTCTCCCTAAACACCTCCATTCAAAGATTCTCATTAGTCAGATTTTCACGGAACTACTTACCCCGTGAAGAAACTCCAGACCCGCCAAATAGCCGACATCCGGCCTCACACGATTAGCCTGAAACGCAACGTAACGAGCGCAATGATAAACGTTTCAATCGGCAAATGAAGCGCAAGAAAGAGCCAACGAGAGAGAGAGAGAGAGAGAGAGAGCCCGTGGAAAAAGCATCCACCAGCCGCACGAGCCGGCCGAAGCGCGGCGCTTAGCGCAGTGCAGCAAGTGCGCCAAAGGGCCGCTGGGATCGGGGGCCCCGGAGGGATATCGCCCCATAAACCGTGGAAACTTTCATTCACCGGCGCGGTCGTCCCTCCTCTTTCTCCGTTTCGTTTCTCTCCCGTCTGGGAATTAAGATGTAGCTAAGCGCGCGTGGAATTATGCCCTGCCGTCCGGGCACAGGCTGCTGCAGGGGGGGGAGAGGAGGGGAGAGGGGAACGAAAAATTCCGGCGGGCGAACTACTTATCGCTGGGCTGTGTAACCCCCGAAGAGAGGGAGAGAGAGAGAGACTTACGATTATCGCGTCTCCTCATTTATTCCCCGACGTTATACACGATTCAAAAGCCCATCGAGGGAGAGAGAGAGAGAGAGAGAGGCCGCCGGTAATGCTTATAATCGAGCCGATGCAAACCCCGGCGCCGGGAATCTCGAGGAAATCTTCGTGATTCGTGATTCGCGAGGCTAGAGAGAGAGAGAGAGAGAGAAAGACCACAGTACGGACGCGGCGAAGATCCGCGCTTGTGAAATTCGAGGGGTTGCGAGAGGAACCTGAATGAGGAGGAGCCTGAAATTTCTGGAATCGTTGCGATACTCTGGAAGGCCGGTCTTCCGCGCGAATTCATTGAGGTTCTATTTGTCAATCGATGTGCGGTGTTGAAGTGGTAAGAATTCTAAAAGCCACACATCTGGGAAGAAAATGTTCTTCGAAAATCACCTGTTTTGTTAAACACATATTATAATTATTTATTAGGCAAAAAAAAAAAAAAAAACAATTCCTTCCAATTTATTTAAAATTTATTCGCGAAACTTTGTCAATGGGAAACGGTAAATTACATCGAAGAAACCGAAGAAAGAGCCATAAATCCGTTAATCTCAATCGCCGGTCGAAAGCCCCGGACATTAAATACCCCCGGCATCGACAGACTCCGCGAGAAACTATTTACGCGCCGATGCGAAAGCGAGAGCGCTAAAAATATATATATATCGGATCGGCGCTTAATTAGGGCAATCAATTGCTCAGTCACGGCCGGCCGGGCCCCGGTTTATTTGCATAAATCTCGCTCTCTCTGCCGCGCGCTCGGGCGCATTTCCACGGAAGGTTATATTCGCGCTCTCTCCCGCGAGCTCCCAGGTGCGCGCGCGGCGTTAACGAGCCTCGGCCGCGCCATTAGGTTGCCCTAGGGATAATTAACGCATTACCGCAGCTTTATCTCGGCGGCCGCGGTGGTTTTTTGCCACGGCTTTGCCCTTTTTCACTTAATTACGCCGGGCGGCGCCAGGCTGCCACCGTCGAGTTCTATAATATCGCGAGGGAGCTAATGCACGCCTAACTGCCGGTTTGCATGCGCTCCGCTCTCGACAAATCGGCCGTTCCGAGAGAGAGAGAGTAGTGAGTTTACTCGAGTTGCGCAATATTCCTCGGCGCGATGCAGACGTGTGCGAGGAGAATGTTGCGCGGCTTTGCGCCTTTTTTTTTTTTTCTTTATTTTCGTCGGTAATTTCAATCGCTCTCCGTGTGTACCGATTCAGAAGCACTTGATTTATGAACGTCGGAGCGTGTTTATTGCTCCGAGCGAGTTTCCCTCTATCGGCCTCTGCACATTTCGCTCGCAGCACTTTATTACACTTTTGTATATCATTTGCATTGATTAATAAGGCAGTCGATTAGATTCGGCTTTTTTTTTTTAACTAGTGCCGCGTTCTCTAAACAAACGTCTATTAGGACTATCGATCCCGCAGTTTATCCAATTTACCTCGAGAAAGAATTTTCAACCGACGAGCAGCGCAACGCCTTATTTTAGCTCTCAGAAAAAGGAGGAATTCCTAAACGAATTTTCTTCCTACAGGCAGTTCACACGGATCGGAAGAGAGTTTAGCCCCGTAAAGATAAAATCGTCCGAGTGCTATACTATATACAGAGCGCAATAGCTCCGGTGACGCGGGCGCCTTCGCGAACGGGACGTAAGCGTGGGAGTGACGTCCGTCGGAGGAAAGTAGCCCAGAGCGAGGAAGGCAGGCGGCGCTTTTTTGCCGAGAGAGCCTCGGCACGCGGCTCTCCGGCGCGCTTAATGGGTAAACAGTCCTTGGGTTCTCATGAAGCGTGTCTCCGTAACTCGCGGCCGAGCGTGCCGGCAAGGTCAGTAAGGCGGCCTCTCCCGAGAGCGGCGGGGGCCCCGACCTCGGACTAGCGACAGGTGGTCAAGAGCTACCGCGAGCGCTCCCTTTGTCGGCCGGTGCCGCGGCGCACACCCGGGGGATGCGCAGGCGCGAGAGCGCGTGCCGATGTGCTGCTCGGGCTCGAGGCTCGGCGAACCGAGTTGTGGATTTCCGGCAAGTTGCTGTGGCTCTTATCCCGACTGTTTGCGTATTTTAGTTGGACGATTACAAATTCAATCTAACTGTTATCATATAATAAAACTAAAACTGATAGTAATCGATTTCTGCTCGGAGTTAGGTTTATACGAAGATGTAAAAAAGGAGATACCTTTTGCTTTTGGCTTTCGCAAAGTCAATAGACGTTGACGGTGGCATTGCAATGCCAATACTGTCCGCCTCCGATTCCCAGTCTTCGTCGAAACCGAAAAAGCGCCCCCTGAATTCGAGCTTTCGGATTTGATATTTGGGCCATCGGGCAACCTCGGGGCCTCGTCTCAGGGCGCGAGGCTCACGCGGCGCCGATGATTAAAAGTGTGAAGGTGAGCCGGTCGCCCGGTGTTACGACCTCTGGGCTCGGGCCCGCGTCGCGTCGCTCTCGCGGAGAGGCTCCCCATCGCTCTCCCGGCGATATATCAAGGTGCATTAAATTAACGGTAAGGACGCGCATGCGCCGGCAAGATTTACGCCTCGGCCCCGGCGAAATAACGCAGCAGCCGCCGCCGGGGGGGAGTCCGCCGGGCTACCTGTACGTCGCCGGTGTGCAAAACACCGCCGCTCTCGCTGAATAAACAGAGCGCCGGGGAATCCGGCTGCCGGGCTCCTTTTTCGCAGCTCTTTCGCGGTGCGTGCTCGATAATACGCGATCGGGCCGGAAGTTGGAGCTTGCGCGCACATAATTCGCGAAGCTTTTTGCGCCGCGGCTGCCGGCCCGCACGGCCGTGCGGACTACATGTATGAAATCTCGTCGTGTCGATCGATTTGCAATCGGCGGGCCCTCTCGCTCTCCCAGGCTTAACATGCGACAAGCCTCAATCGCGAGAGAGTCCTTAGCAGCGGAATAAAGAGCAGCCCGGGTCTCTCGCCGCTCTACGGCGTAGGTGTACCCTCGCCGCGGAGACAAGGAGACACTCTCTGGAAACACGATCGGGCCCCGGCTCTCGTCAGGTAATGCATGGGTTTGCGTCGCGGCGGGCGGCGCACTTTGTAACAACGCGCGGCCTTTTCACGTCGATTAATCTTACCAATATATATTCCGCGCCGCTAGTCTCTCCTCCTCCCCCCCCCCCCTGGCCGCTGCGTGAGCGCCGATATATCAGGAATAAAGTGTCGTGCTGCGCCCGAGCCGCCACCGCGTCCTCTCCCTCCCTCCGCGAGAGCCCTTTTTATACGCCTGACTCTCCATTGACAACGAACGAGAGAGAGAGAGAGAGAGAGAGAGAGAGAGAGAGACTTGAAAGCGGCGCTGCAACGAGAGAAGGAGAGGCCTTTTTTTCGGCACGATCTGCCCTTTGTCCCGCTTTTCCTCACTCATGCCTTATCCTTTCATCAGGCCTAAGTCAACTCTTCTCTTTCATCGTAAATATTTCAAAGTAATACGCGCCCGAGCCTCAGGCTTCATTATACCGATCATATTTTTCCCCCCGGGACTTTTTCACCGAGCGAGTGCCACTCGAATGGATTTTCTTGGGAGAGAGAACCGCGGTTTACTGTTTTCTGCGCTTTACGCCGACAGTCGATCAAACCGTACAACACATTGTGTACAATGACTAATGACTAATGGTGACGGTTGTTTATTAATACAGAATTTTTAGTCAGCCTACAACACGTTTTAAATACCCCAACTGCTTCCGGCCGCGCGGCCTATCAATATTCTAATTAGAAATTAAATCACCGTTTATTCGTCGCTTCCTCCTCGGCGGCCGAAAGCCCACATCAGAGAAAAGAATCGCTCGCCTCTTTAGCAGCCGAAGCAGCGCCCGTCGGTATATATATATCAGCGGCGAAAAAGCGGGGTACAAAAAAAAAAAAAAAAGAGGCAAGGTCCGGGGCGTGTCCCGGCGCGTCGCGCCATGTCCTCCTCGGCTAGATATGCCGCGCGATGAGGATGCAAAAATTTCCGTCAGAGGGAGAACAACGACGAGGAGTCGCCGCGGCGAGGGGCGGCGTCGGAGAGAGAGAGAGACAGAGAGGAGGCGTCCGCCAGCGACGACGACTCCGCTGGCAGCCCCGCGGCTCATTACCGGCAATTGTGGCAGAGAGCCGCCGACTCCCCGCGGCGACGCGCCGATACTCTTTGCGCGCTGGGACCGCATGACAACGCCGTTTAATTGCTCGATCAATCACCCCTCCTTTAACGAACTCGACTCCGCGGCTGCCGCCCTCCCCCTTTTTTTTTTTTTTTTTTTAAGCGCGTTAAGCGTCGAGAGAGTCGCCTCGCGGTCCCCGAGTCAGATATATAAGTTTCTCGTAGGATCGCGCAATTGGCGAATTTGAGCCGCCGGCCGGTTTTTCTAATCGCTCGACGGCGAAAAAAGAAGAAACTATTACTCTACTTGGAGGGGGAGTCGGATTTTCGGAGGTGGACCGTTCATTCATCACGGATAATACCGAAAATTAGCTTCTCTAAAGGAGCCTCGACTTTGATTCCAATCCCGAATCCGGCGCGCATTAAAGCCTCGCCATTAATCGTCCGCGCGAACAATTAACTCTCATAGTTTATTTGTACTCGGGCGAAAATTCGCAGTACGTCATCCGAGGCGACCTTCTATTCCTCGCAGCGAAGAATAAGGCTCAATCTGCGGGCAGCTCGGATTCCCTTTCTAGAATAAAAAAAAAAAGAAAAAAAAAACAGAAAAGGGGGGCAGAAATATAAGCGACACGAGGTGTGATCGCGCGACGCCCCGCTGCGGCGGCCAATAATGAACCTCTCGCACTCGATTCTCGTAATTAGTTTTTTCCATCCCTTTCGTCCAATTACGCCCCGGCTTGATTTACATAACGGCCCCCGTAAGGTAGGTCAAAGCCTAATGGACGCGCGGCTCTCTCGGACGGTTGACGGATGCCGGAGCTGTCAATTTTAAAAAACTGCCCCGGGCCGATGGACGTCCCGCTGCGTAAAATTGTCTTTTGCCTCCGCTGCTGCCAGCGCGCGAGAGAGACTCGAGAGCTGCAACCGGGCGAGAGAGAGAGAGAGAGAGAGAGAGAGAAAGAGAGGGAGAGCAGGACCATGTAATTATTCGAGCAGCGAGTGATTTATATCCAGAGATGTGCCCGCTAAACTCTTAGAGAGAGAGAGTCGGCAGATCTTTTTTTCGATTTAGATATTTATTTTGCCCGGGAATTATAAGTATCCCACAGAGCTCAAATATTAAGTATTTCGAAAACAGACGCTATTGCCAAAGTACCAGGACGAGAGGCGCTGCGCGTAAATACAGCTGATTTATCTCCGCGGGATCCGGATCGTTGGATATTCGTTCGATCGACCTTATTGGAAATTTTTAAATTTATCACCGGCGTTTAATAAAAATCATTCCGCATCCAATTCGTACAACAGCTGCTTTTCACCAGCTTTTCAATGACACGTCCCGATTTCAATCTTGGCCGGGTAAAAAATCGAGGACGCGTCAATCGGACGCCTCCTCGCTACCACGTCGATCGCCGCGCAACAAGGCCTCGGCGGCGGCGCGATAAGCCCTCGACGGGGAGAGAGAGAGAGAGAGAGCCTCGGCGAAGCGCGGTGGAAAGTGTTTACTGCCACCCGGCGGCTGACGAGCGGCGCGTTAATGTCCCCGGGCATTTTTCATCGCGGGCTCTCCCGTATCTCGATCTCCCGCGGGAGCGAGAGGAGATCGAGCGCGATCGCATCGACGCGCGCGCGCTTTCCTTGTGTGTGTGTGCGTGTGTCTGCGTGAGCTCTCGGGGCCGGGCGCGCGTTAAGGGCAAGAGAGAGAGAGACGGCTAATTACAGGTGCCTTCGGCGCTAGGCCTAGATGAGGCCATCAGGTCGCAGCGGGGATTCGCGACACCCTCGTCTGCTCTGCTTTCGGACCCGAGAGGTAGACAAAGCGGACAACCCATATTACTCATCCGCCTTATTTATCGCGCCGAACGCGAATTTTAATCCCGCGCCGGTTCGGCGGCCCTAATTATATCGAGCCGCTCGATTCGACCGGGGGGGGAGAAGAAAGTGTCGAGACGCAAAGCGTGTATTAGGCGTGCACTGCCGCGTCGAGTGCGTGTGGCTCCTAAACGAGACGGAATATCGAGGCTTAATACCCGTCCCGGAGGTGGAAGCTACTTTATGAAAAGGCGTCTTTCACGGGAAGGAGTGAAAGAGCGGCGGGGCCGGAGACTGGAGGGGGCGGCGGCAGAGTTGTCATCGGTCATCGAGGCGCTTCAAAGGGACAATTAATGTGCCGCCCGTCGGAAGAATGGAACTGTCGGTGTCCCCGCGGCGTGGCTGCATAAAAGGGCCGGCGGCGGCGGCGTAGTCTCTCTCCTGTCCCTGGGAGGCCGGTGTATATCGCCGCGCGCGCGCGCAGCCCTCCTCTCTCTCTCTCTCTCTCAAAGACAACGCGAAATCATCGCGCACAATGCCACTCTTTTTCGGCCGGATTTTTTAACCTATAATGGCCCGCTCGCGCGCGCGCGCGCGAGGCGAAAGTTACGAGCGGCCCCGACGCGCGGGGCGAGGAGGCGCGAAAGCGAATTTCGGAGGACAATGACGGCCGGCCGGCAATAAATAAATGCTAATTCCCCGGGATGGCTTCTCTGGCTTTATCTATCGGTGCGAGAGCCGCGCGCGGTGAGTTCATTAAAATTTTTTTAATTGAAAACGCTCGAACTGAAATCCCGAAAAAGCGGAGCCGTGAAATCGGTCCATTTGTCAAAGAGGGCCCGGCTATTATTAAGGAGGCGAGAAAGAGAGAGAGAGAGTGCACTTCTATTTCGCGATTATGTCTGCGTCGTCCTTTGTGCCGAATACCCGGAGGCCTCGCTCTCTCTCTCTCTCTCTCTCTTTTTAGGCTCCTCGATCGTCGCATCTAATAATTGACTCGGACTGAAAACCGCACGCCGCGACGAATCCTTTTTCCTCTGTCTTTGTCAAAAGGCGCGAGAGCCCTTTCTCCTCCTCCCCCTCCCATTGAGGCAGCGCCACGTGGGAACTTTTACGTTTCGCCATTCATATGGACCACTATAACAGATTGTTTCTGAGAAGCGCGGCGCGCGAGTATATGCCGCTCTCTTGTGTGTACGCGCGCGCGCGCGCACGCCACGAAACACCTTGTAATGCGGGCCCCGGCAATAACTCCGCTCGGATGAAGAGCAGAGAGGAAGGAGAGAAGGAGGGAGAGAGAGCGCGGAGAGCTAGAAAGATAACCGTCGAAAATTTCATAAGTGCCTCGTTTTCTCCGCTTTTGTCTCCGCTTACTCTTTTAATTCCTCGCTCGATTACGATCTCTCGCCCCGTGTAATACCCGGAGAGACCGAGCCGTCAACGAGTGCTTTATTTACCCGCCGGGCGCGTCGAGTCAAACGCCGCGGAATAAATTAATGCGCCGCAGTTCGGGGATTACGAAGCAAGTGTCGTCGCGGGAATTTCTGCAAAAGAAAACAGGCGATAGAGAAAACAAAAAAAGAAAAAGGAAACAACTGTAATTTATCAATATAGCGTAACAAATGAAGGAAGCAAATGGGTTTCCTTTCAGAGAAGACTATAAAACGTAATCGACCAGCGACAATAAAAGGCTCTCGAGAGTCCGCTGAAAGCTTAGCCAAAGGATAGGAAGAAAGGTCGAAACAGTAGAAGAGAGAGGAGAGCCCCCCCGAGTTAGAGGGGCATCCGAAGAAAGGAGAGAGAAAAGAAGAAGAAGAAGAAGAAGGAAAAAGAGAGTCCCACCTCCGAGAGATGATTCGGACGAAAGCAGCGGGGGGTGCCTGCTCGCCTGCCTGCCTGCCTGCCTGCCTGCCGCCTCTTCCCTCTCGGCGCAGCAGCTCGCGAGAGAGTGCAACCCCCGCGGGCGAGACTCGAGCCGCCGCGTTCTGCGTCGAATTTTGACAACGGCGCGCGATACGGCCCCGGTGGAGCGCCGGAATTCGTAGAGCTCTCCTGGGACGTGCGCCGGAGCTGGTGCCTATTGTCGACGGCCGCAAAACAGAAACGATTCCCAAAGGGGGTTGCGGATCGTGTATTATTATACCTGCAAACAAATCAACGGATTCCGCAGCTTTTAATGATCCGTTAAGGGTCTTCGAATTTCGGCCGGTAACGGCGACTTTGCGCTCCTCCTCGGCTTGATTTCACGCGCGTTTCCAGCGTTTATTCTAATGCCCTCGATGATAATTATCGTGGCTTCCGACGGGCCCCGCTTACGGCTCTATTAGACGGTCAATTCGGTTAAAAGATTGCGGTAAACGCCGTTCGCTCCACGGCCGCTGTGGTATTCCGAAAGAAGGTAAAAAAAAACGTGATTAAGAGAAAGTCGTTAAAAAGCGGCGGCGGATAATTCTCGGCGAGCAGCGGGCGTTATACACTACGTTAAAACACACTCGTGGAACACAAGAGGCAAGAGAGGGCAAAGAGGATATCGAGACGGTCCGAGCGCAGCCTTTGGGGGGAAGGATAATTAATCACAATGGTGCTTCTGCCATCGAAACTGAGTATTAAAGTGTCATCGTCGGTTGAAAAAAAGGCTAAAGGGCTGCCTCGAGAAAGAGAGAGAGAGAGAGAGATAGAGAAAGGCCTACCTGTGATGCCTTAGACGACGATGATGAGGCTTTCAGGTAGCGAGGAGAGCTCCTTTGACCTTTACCCGGGGCTGTCCACGATCCTTTTGATCGGCGGCAGAAGCAGCCAACACTCTCTCGCACACCTTCTGTCTTTCTGACCGGTCCAGGGCGGAGGAGCCGCTCTCGGCCGCATTCATTCCTTTCTCTTCTTTGCAGCGGCAGAAGAATTAATAAGTGACATCGCAGAGAGGAGAGGCAGCTGCGGCTCTCCTATTCTTTTCCTCTCCGCCTTTCCGTTCTTTCTCTCCGCGCGACTTTTTGTGCGCCCGGCGGGCCGTCAATCGTCTAATTAGCCCTGCTCATTGCCGTGTATGTATACGCGCATCGAGCTTTCCGCGCGTCCGCCGCTGCCGATGATCCGATGGCCGATGGACGATGGAATTCGGGCCGCGCGTCGCTCATCCTCTTCCTTTTTCGTCGGGGGCAGCCGCGCGAGCTTGATCGATGTCTCTGCGGCCGGGAGTGGATCGGGGCAATCCGATACTTTTCGGCTAGAGAGACGCCGGGCACACGCCTGACTTTCCTTCCCACGAGGCGCGATTCATCATCCTACGTGTATATAGATATATATATATATATTAGTGGGCATTCGTCCAATTTGGCGAGGCGGCCACTGAGCGCGCGATCTTCCGGCGCGAGCTTCCTCGTGTGCAGTCACCCGTGTGCGCGCGCTGCACCGACGAGATCGGTATCGGATTGGGGGCGCCGCGGGATTTTGAGCGGAAAATCCTTCGGCTTTTCTGGTCGTTCGTTTTTTTTCGATGCCGAGTGGCTTCGGTACTTGGCTCGTTGTGTACTGGTGAAATTTATAACTTAAAGTCGTACACTGAGAAACATGAGAGAAAAATTTTATTAAAAATTACTATATTTTATACCAAAGTGTATGCAAACTTGCATTATCGTAAAAATTACTATACTACATAGTAAAAATTAAAAAAACTATATCAGTTTTTACCAATATATGTTATATTAAATTTTAGTATCAGTGTATGGAAACGATTGTAAATGGGCAGTAATGTAACAAATTAAGTGTATATTCTTTCATTTTTTTTTTTTACAATCAGTCTACTTGGAATTTGAACCGAAGGCCTATTTTTTGCTGGTTTAAATTGTTTCAATAACTTTTTATACGACTTTTTCCCACTCGAGTTTTAATGGGCCAGACAAAGATTAATACATAAATCATTTCGACTCTGGAGAAGTAGCGGTTAATTGAAACAAACGGTAGTCGTTCTTTATTTATTATTCCAGAGTACAACTCTTGATCCGTTGGCAAAGACTGCACAAGAGTTTTTTGCCTGAATTAATACACCAAGCTTTCCAAGAACAACGAAAGCAATAAATCCGGATCGTTAAGTATAAAAAAGTATGCAAAAGAGGCCCAGCCGATATATTTACATGCATAGATTTGGCCACGCACGAGGATGCAAAAGTGCCTTTTTTTTTTTTTATCGGTAACGGGTCGAGACGTTAAAAAGTCTCCGCGGGGCCCGCTATAACGTTGATAAATTTTTCCCATAAACCCGGCCGATGTCTTTCAAGCGGTATTCAATCAAGCCGAGCCCCGACTGACAATCCTATTATAATAATGAAATATAGTAGCACAGAGGGCCGCGTAGTTAAAAAAAAAAAAAAAAATGTAGTTCCGATAGGCCTCTTGCTCCTACACGTGTGTATATTGGGAGCCGCCGCTTATATATCGGCTCGCTTCGTGACGAATAAACAATGGATGAGTTATGTCGGAGGAGCGAGCGAGGATATGTACCGTTGATGAAAATAAAAAGTAGGGCTCATAAAAGGAGGATACGACGTCTGCGAGCCATCGACGGGAGAGGAGCCGGGCTTCTCATAAATAATTCAATCGGCCGAGTCACAAACCGCGGGAGTTTGATGGGACTCGGCGTGAAAATACCCCATCAACGCGCTCCCTAGACAAACAGCCTTTCGGCTCTCTCGCTTATTCATATATATATATATATACATCGCTCTCTCGAGATGAAGTTAACTTACTGCCGCGGAGTACTCTATATAAAGCCCCTTTAACAGCCGCTAAAGCTCGAAAGTTTCACTCGAGGCGATATATCGCAGTCGAGAGCGGGGCGAGAAACGCGCGAAATTGAAAGTTCGAGCGCGCGAAATCGCGCAAGTCACTTTTCGCAAAAGCGATAGAGGGAATATACGTGCCGATGACTCAGCTCTCGCGGCCGAATACCGAAGTGCGCGCCGACTTGTCAAAACACGGTCGCTCGCGACGTTTTACACGGAGGGACACTGTCACCGGGGGGGAGGGGGACTCGGGGGTCTATCAGTCAGGAGGCATGCAAAGCATTCCCCACACCGAAAGCTGCAGAGACGCACGCGGCTCTCTCTCTCTCTCTCTCTCGCCGGCCGTTTGGTTTATCGCGCCATTGCAATCTGCGCGCCCGCTTCGGATATACCGCCGGAGGCGCTCGCGATAAAGCTCGAGCCGCGCGCGTAAAAGAGTATTATATACAGTTTGTACGCCGAGGTAGGAAATTGCACCGCGATCGCCTCGTGGGAGTCAGTCTAAGTACACAAGGGCCGATCGGCGGCGGCGGCGGCGCGGTTTCGGAAGTAGGAGCAAAAAGGGTACTCGGGAGAGAGAGAGAGAGAGAGAGAGGAAGGCGGGGTTGCTCGGCCGCGCAAGAAGGAGAGGTCGCGAGGCGAGGTCAGTAGTACGGGGCCCGGCCGTAATTTAAGCAGTCGTTAACGCTGATCGTAAAGAGGAGAGGCGCCTCGGAATATCTGTCGCTCTCTCTCTCCTCCGCGTGCAGCCTTTGTTCCTCATCCTCGCGCAGATTTCGCGGGCCGCTTTACGAGATAAGTGAAAAATGATCGTATCACTTACTTAATTGAGAAGCGAGTCGGGGGGGGAGCGCGACTTACATACTCCGCGGGTTGTAATTTGCCCCGAGTGACGCGCGCGCGACTCTCCGGCTTTTATCGCCGAACTAAATCTACTTGATTATAATCCTGCCGGGGGACTCCTCGGACCGCGCGACGCGCCTGGATTAACCCTGATGAATTCACTGCGCGAGCGCGCTTGCCCCTCGTAGTGCTTTACGGCGCTTGCGCCGGATTTTAACGGACTTTTAATCTGACGAGGACGGCGATCGGGAGATTTATTAATAATCTGCGGGATTGAGTCAATACGCTTGATATTCCATTAAAAGCGCGGCGCATAAATCATCGCCGCGCACTTCTAAATACAAAGGAACTGCGGTGCCGTTATATACAATCCGCTGCCGCCGATGTAAATTGACTTATCAAAACGAGCGCTCGAGAAGCGGACTGTACCAGCTGCGAGTTTATTTTTCAATATGTTGAAGTTTCTGATGGTCCTTAATGATCAAACAACCATTGTCAAAGATAGTATTAATAAAGATCTTGTTATTGTACCACTGTCTGATTGAAAGAACAAAACTCCGCTCGGTAAGATAAAATCGGCCGTGATTTATTACGAGATCCAAAGTACCCGCGAGTGTGAATTACAACGTCAAGCTATTTTCAGCTTCTTTATTTCCACTCCGAGCCTGCCCTTGTTTCGCTGCTCTTTTGTCGAACTCGCGACTTTCCAAAGTGCCAGCTTTTAAATTGAAATCAGCTCCGAGAGTGCGACGCTCGCTCGATGAAAAAAAAGAAGAAGAAAAAAAACGACGAAATTATAATGCAGCCGCGGCATTAGTCAGTGTAAAGTTCACACTGCGCGGCGAGAGAGCCTCTCTTGGCACGTACAGATGCGCCCGATCTCTCCCCCCGGTAAGCCCGGGCCTAATTAAAAATTGTAATTTTAAATGAAGAGCTCCGGATTAATGGCTCGGGTGGCGAATATAACGACGGCGAAGGGGGCGAGAGGGAGAGAGAGAGAGAGAGAGAGAGCGCGGCGGCATCGGCGGCGGAGAGGGCGACGTCGGCGCGGCGAGAGAAAAATACCGATGAGAGTCCGCTGAGGAAGGAGGGAGGGAGAGGACGCGGGTCGCCATTAAGCGGACCCCCTGCCGCGTGGCCCGCGGCAACCCTTCACAAAAAACTGTAATTGGAAATACTTTTCCTCCTTTTTTCCTAAAATAATTTATGAATCCGAGCGCTTACAATATCCTTCGGGGGGGAGTCCCCGGTCCCGGTGCAAGAGAGGTATATGGATCGAGAGGACCCCGGCGAAAGATCGTCGAGCTGAGAAATGCCGAGCGTTCAGGCTCCCGCCGCTGCGGCTTCCATCGGCCGGGGAATGCGCCAATTCGATTCTCCTTATCCACCTTCTTCCCGTAAGTATAGCTCTCGACTTGCGTTCTCTGCGGCGATCCGAATCCTCTCGGCTCGATTTCGACCGCCTCGCGCGGTCTAATCTCCGCGAATTCATTTTAACCGCGCGGAAAGAGGTGCCCGCATCGGCGACTCTCGCTTTCCTCGATCTTCCTTTGCGTCGTGCGCGCTTTGTGCAAAGCCAGATTAATCAATCACGGCGGGTAGGAGGCGTTTCGCATCGAGAAACATTCCGCCGAATGTATATCGCGTCAATCTACCGGGCTGTAAAGCCGATCGATTAATTAATTACGTTAGATTACGCGGCCCGGTGTGTCAGACGGAGCTGCCGGAGCTCGGGCCCGAAAAGAGAGCTCTCGGGCGCGTGGAATAAAGAAGCCGGTTAATCGATGACCGTGAAAGAGTCAAAGCAGAGCGCCGGTCCGAGGCAATTACGCGATGATTAAAGGGGGCAGAGGGGCTCTCTTTCTCTCTCGTTTAGTCGCGAGGGACTCGTTCTCTCTCTCGTGTCGATTAATTTTTTGTAGCGCAGCACGCTCGAGCGGGCTGCTCTCTCTCTCTCTCTCTCGCCTCATGCTGAGACCGGACAAAGTCGGCAGCCGAGCAGGCCAGCTGCCAATCGTTCGACAGCCGCCGCGAACGCCCTTATCAATTTGCGTGATTCTTCGGATTTAGGCCGGGTAATGAAGACGCAATGAGTAGCAGCTGGATTATTCGAGTGGATTGCGTTTAATCTCATTTGTAAATCGGGATCGGCGATCTTTGCTTCCGTTTTCGGGGCGGGAAAGGAGCTTCCGATGGATGCGATATTTATCTTTGATAAGCAACGCATTTGAACACTGGTCGATTATTGGCTAAATAATAGATGAATATTGGCCAAATGACCGATTAGTAGCTGAATAATAGTTGAATATTGGCTGAATAATGGTTGAATATTGGCCAAATACTGGTCGAATATTGACTGGAAAATCAGATCGGACACCTCCTCGCGCCCAAGATCACCGATAATATAATAATTATTATTGATGTCAGATGATGGGCACCGTACATTGCGCATAGGGGTACATTCACCCGGAGCAAGAAACAACGGGGCGCAGCTTGATCCCTTCCTCACCAACCTCGTCCCAGAAGACCTCTTCTAGATCGATTGACACTTAAGCTACTGAAAACAGCGACCTCAAGGTGAATTACCACCTAGACAACCACCGTTACACGAGCCGTTTTCATTGCTGGAATTCGTCAATGCTGAGCTGTTCAAGAATGAATAAGAATCGATTTTTCAGTAAGGTTTGTTGCCGCCCAGAACTTTAAATTCCAAGCGGTGCGGCTTGCCAAGTTATAGCTGGTGACGAGTGACGACACAACAACGTAAATTGCAACATACTACTCAACGTGATTTAATTATTTAACACTTTAGTCACAAGTGATGGAAACTCGAAGAAAGATTCCTTGGACAAAACAGATGCGAATTCCGTCACCTAATCTCCTCCTTGCGTAACCTACACGATTTCTACAATTAACGACATCTCACATCCTCGCCTTCCCTCCAACATTGTTAAACTTCCATTTCCATACCACTTCCCCGCCACCGAGGAGTAAGGCTCGCGAACGAACGAAGCGAGCAGCGAGGGAGGAAAGGGGGATATTATTATTGCGCGAGTCGTCGCGACAGTCGCAGCGTGGAGGCTGACCTCCGACCCGGGCGCCGATACTGCCGCGCTGCACGACAATGGGATCCCAGTCATGCGATAATAATGATCAATTATCGATCTGTCATTCAAGCGATTCACCGACCGACTTGAGCTACGGCCCGGAATGCAAGACGAATCGCGGCTCTCGGCCTCTTCCTAAGCCTTCGTATCTCTCTCTCTCTCTCTTGCTCTATTCGAGGCTGCGCCTCGCTATTCTTTCCTGTGACTTTTGTTCGTTACGGCACTCTCGAGTGATCACGGAGCCGCGCCGATCGCGGGTATCTTTCACGCGCGCAGCCACGATTAATGATAATGCTAAGCGGGAGCGGGAACTTTAACAGTGTGTAAAATTAATGCGTTTAGAGAAATTTAAGAAAATTTTATCGGCGATGAATTTTGATAAACAAGTAATCTTTTCGAAGAAATTGCGATCGCCGCCTCCGTTTGATACTCGTAAACTAATAAAAACATAATTTGAATAAATAAAGAAGCAGAGAAACTTTATTAGCGAGAGATACGAAGCGCAGAAGGACTACCCCGGATTTCAGGCAATTATAATGAAATTAAGTCGACACCGCCTCTATACCCGCGTATACAAAAAATCCTTCAGCTTAGCCCCGTAAAGCTCATCGCAGGCCCTTTATTGCGCCCGTCGGATAAAAGGAGCCAAAGCCGGCGGCCAGGCTCGCGTGCGAATCGAGCAATCCGTAGCGGCGCGCTCTGCGCTCGCAATGAAGTAGCCGAAAAGTCCCTCGCGTCGCTCTCGGCTCGCTCCTCGAGCGGTAGTGTTTTTTGCGCGCACGAATTCACGGTAAGCATTACGCGGCGCGGAGCGGGCCGGGGGAGGATGGCACTCGTTTAGTGGCTCGCTTTCTCACAGCAGTAAACGCCGAGTAACTACCGTCAAGTCTCCCCCTCCCCCCTCTCGAGAGAGAGCGCGGCGCACCGGCAAAAAGCCCGAAATTAATAATAATAACAAGCCCCGGACGGCCAAACTGCTGCCGGTGCAGTAGGGCAGCCAGGCAGGCAGGTAGTTGCCTCTCGGGCTCTCTCTCTCTCTCTCTCTCTCTCTCCGGACTCTCGGAAAGGGAGGACAAGGACGCCCCCCGTCGCGACGCCACCGCCTAATCATTCTTTAAACGCGGATAAACAGGTCCCCGAGCTGAAAAGGGCTTTTTTCGCTGTGTTGGGACGTGACTAATGTCGTCTCTTTCTTTCGTTCTTTCTTTCTTTCTATTTTTTTTTTCTGCCCTTCCCCCGCGCTCGACTTTGCCCCCGCGGAGCGCGAAGAGAGGAGAAGAAAGCGGTCACCGGGAGAAAGTCGAGGTGAACGACAATGAAAAGGGTCCGGGGGGTGGACTCGAATTTTTAAGGGCACACCAGCCTTATCGGCGATGAGGATCCTTTGAGTTTTTCTGGGCTACCAGGTAAGTCAAAACAAACTCGGAGATTCCGGGAGATTAGATTGGGACGGGAAGGTATTAGTTTCTTTCAGTCCTTTGGGCTTACGGAAATTATTGGGTCATTGTTACGGGCGCGTTAAAAATTTTGGAGATTAGTTTTTCGAAGGAACGGCTTCTAATACCAGTTAGTACAATAATTCAAAGTTTAGCTAAATTAAAAGCAGATGGCAGTACAGTTATATCCTTTATTTTGCCAGAAATGTAAGTAAAAAAACAATTGGAAAATCTTTTAAAAATGATTTTCCAATTGTTTTTATTTAATTTAGACATGCAATTTTAGCTAAGAAGCGCTCCACTTAAAATACACGTTAACCAGCTCAAACGGTTAATTTTCTACCGAGGAAGGAGCCGAGAAAATTAAGGAAATCAAGTCTCGACCAGTTTAAAATTAGTCAGGCCTCGGCGGCCGGAGTCGTCATAACCGCTTGGTTATACATATATATAAAAGCCGTAAATCGAAGGACGGCTATAGCGACCGGATTCTCCTATTTATGAGAAATCGCGGTAGTATTTTTTGGGTTCCTCCGACTTGACTCCCCGCTGCTACCGCTCGTCGGCGCCCGGCTCGGGATCCTCCTTTTCTCCTTCTCCCGGCTAGCGCTGACGACGACGACGACGACGACGACTGCGACGACGGCGACTACCGTGCCAAAAAATATTCCGAAGGTAGCCACGGAAATTCCTCGGAGAGCTGCCTCTTATTTATGATACGGTTCCTTAACGATTTTCTCGATCCGCCTACATTTGATCTTTATTATAATAAGTCTCTTCGTCGCTGTCCTCCCCCCTCCCTCGGCTTCTTCTTCTCTCCTCCTTTACGCAATGGACCGGCGCCAGGAATGAACGGCTCCCGCTTCTTAGAACAAACGATACTTTTTTATTAATGCTCGCTTATACAGCGACGAAAATGAATTACGTGGACCTGTTTTTTATTTTTTTATTTTTGCGGTTACGGCGGGCGGGGGGAGAGGGTTTATGCGCAGCTCGGGGCTACTGTGGGAACTTTTTTGCTCGGTCCCCGAGAGCGAGAGGAGCTGGCGCGAGTCAATGAATCCATGGAATATCGCGAGCCGCGGCGATAAAAATCAAGCGTCGTATATACAAATCTTTCCGGCTGTTAGTCATGTGGAATATTTCGATTCGGGCGAAAGAACTTTATTAACTTGTTCGCGCTGAGTTATTTTCGAGGTGGAAAAATTCTTTTAATGAATTCTGCTTCGAGTATTCGATATTGGTTTATCCACATCAGTTTTTAGTAAAGCTGAACAAAAGAAAATACTAAACGAAACATTTACGAATTTCGAAGGCGACCATTGCAAGTTTTTTTCTATATAAAGTAAAGTAGCAAAGAAAAGATGTAAAATTGAATAAAATTTATTGGAATCATACTTAAAATTTCAGGCGTTTCGAAAGATTAAACCATTAGAGCACTTTAGGTGCTTGGGGCTTGAGCAACATTTGCCTCGATTCATGAGATATCGCATTTCAAAAGAAAAGGAAAGCCGCATCCACGGAGTGCCTTAATTAAATCCAGTAAACTCGGATAATTTACGTCGGCACGCTAGCCGCGTTTTCCCCGCTCGCCTCTCTCTCTCTCTCTCCGCTCGCTTGCATATATTTCAGGCCTCCTAACAGCGCCATTGATCAAACTTAATGAAATAGATATTTTGACGTCTTCTTACGAAATTGAGAAAATTATTCAAGCCCACAATCGTTAATATTTCGCCGGGCCATCGCGCCGCTCGGCGCGCATAAATCTCCGGCGCCGTTGACTAATGGAATCGCGGTGCCCGACCGCCTCCCGGTGATACGTTTCGCTTATGCGGCATGAATCTCGGAAGGATCCGCGCATTTTTCGCGCGACTCTCTCCCTCTTTCTCTCGCGCGAGTTATTTATGCGCCGGACGCGCGAGACAAAGTTACGCGCGGCGGCTGCGATGAAAGCCGGCCCTGCGAGGGATAATAAAGCTCGCGGTGGACGTCGCGACGACGCTCGTGGGTGGAGTAGTTCGGGTGCAGCGACGTTCGGCCGCGAGCCGATTAATAACCGCGACGAGCTATGCGGAATCGCCGTGGAGTCCGTGTCCCGCGACGAGCTGGGCAAAAAGGAAGGTTCGCGCGCTTTATTTATGTCGGGGGACGGGGAGATGGATTTTTTTACTCCGCACGCAAAAGTATGCCCGATGGGAGTGAAGCGGGATTTTTCCTTGGGACTAAGTGAGATTTTTTGTTTTTTTTTTTTCTGAATGCATAGTCTGCGGGAGTAAGACGAAGGTGAAGGTCAAGGTATAGAGATATTCTTAAATATTTATTGAAACTTTTTTATAATTTTATAAGTTATTTTTATATTCTTGATTAAACATTATGAATTACTGGCGAGTCGAAATTGATAGTCCCGGACAAAACACTTTAATAATTTAGAGAAGAACTCTATTTTGCAATCTGCACTACCATAATAAATCGAATAGAGATCAGATTATTTTCATCGATTTTTCATAATAGATTCATTATATAGATAGATGCAAGTTTATCAACTTCCTGAACGATTAATTTATTTTTTTATGAAGCTAATGTAATTTATTTGAAATGAATACACAACTTTTATGTCATTTTTAATAAAAATATCTGCCATGTCTTCTTTGTATAATAATAAGTTGAAATTTTTTTTTAACAACTTATCGCCTATTTTTATCTACTCTCTGAGAGAAATTTTTAGTAAAAATTACCATACTGCCTAGTAAGAAAGCCACCACAAACTGTCAAAAACAAAAAAATTACCAAAGTTTGTAAGAAAATTTACCAGACAGAACATTAAAATTGCTTACAAAGTATAGTAATTTTTTAGGTTTTTACAGTCTGTGGTGGCTTTACTAGGCAATATGGTAATTTTTACAAGATTATTTGTAATTTTTATTACATTTCTTCTCTCAGTGCACTTACTATTATTCTTATTAAGAAACTGCGAATGAAATCATTTCAAAAGAAGCAACATCTTCTTTTTCTTTCCTGTACACTGTTCTTTCCTGTACACTCTAAACACTCTTAGATCTTTTGAATACAAATAACATATTAAAATATTAAACAATTAATAACAAGTCCTTACTTTATTTTAACTTCAAAACTAATTGTCATTAACTTTGTAACGCGCAAAACAAAAGTAATCACCGAGCAAAAACAAAAATCATCCCAGTAAAACGCTGCAGAAACTAAAAAACAATTACCGAATCCAGCTGAAAGAAAGCATTAATTCCCGAGGCACGATTCATCCGAAAGAATTGCGGCGCTTCCTCTAGAAAAAGTGGTTCACGCTCGGATTACCCAGCGTGTGCCCGCGGATTGTTTAGCGTAATTGGACGAATCAATCCGGGCCCGGGGGCCCGGCAAGGGGTCTCTCGCCTGCAGCCGTCACTCCGCGGTCGCGCTCTCGCGCGTGCGCACTTTTTACGAGGCAACGAGCGAGCGAGCGAGCGAGTCCAAAAAGATATGGAGGGGGGGGGGGGGAGGAGAAAAGAGTCGAAGGTGCTTGGTAGCGATCTAATTATCAGCGCGGCGGGACGCCCCGCGCCGAGTCCCGAGTACGGAGAGGCGCGCGCATTTAAGCGGCGAAAATCGAGTACGACGAGCGAGCGAGCGACCACCCTGCGATATTTCACGCCGCGATTCCGAGATCGTTGATCGATGTCTCTCTCTCTCTCTCTCTCTCTCGCGGGAGAGACTTTTGCCCCTTTTTGCCGAGAGCCGGGGCTGACCTCGGTGCCGGCTTTGGCACCTTATTTTTTTAGCTTGGGAACGCGGCTTCTCGTTGCGTTTTCAAACGTTTTGCGACGGGATTTCGATAATTCGGATTTCGTTTTACTTTGGAAATTGTTTTTGACGTCGGGCAATTGTGTTTCGAGTTTTCTGTGCGCGATGCCTCCTTAGTTTTGCGTCGATCGTATAGATTTATTTTTGTTTAAAAACTTGTCTGATTAAATGATTTTAAAAGTCTTGCTTTGAGAGATAATGCTTGGGTAATACTACACTGCAAAAGTAGGTTTTTTACGAATGAAAAAACAAAACAAAAAAAACAATTTTGTTAAGACAAAAAGTTATTTTTACTGAATATTAACGCTTTCAGATAATTTTGCGGAGCAAACTTATTAACAATAAAATAATAATTTAATCTAATGCTGCGTGCATCCCACGTAGCTTTACTGCGTAGTAAAGCAACATATTTACAGCTACCCGGAAAACAGTAATCGCTGCAAATATTAGCTAGAACGTATTTGAATCTGACAAGGCCATCTGCTTTTGTATGCATAAAACCGAGGCATAGCAATCTTCCGAGCGATTCACCCGGCGAGTCGATGAATGACGCTCGAGCCGGCAACAATAACAGCTAATCACGAACGCACATTTCCACCGCCGCCGTCCGATATACTCCTCCCCCTCCCGGAAAGAAAGCCTTCCGAGAAAAGCGGAAAAAGCATCGGCGGCAGCCTCGGCCGTCGGTTCGATTGCTCCGGAAACGATAAACTCTGGCAGCCTCGCGAGTACTGCGCCGTGCGCCGGCTGTGCCGTCTCGTCAGGTGAGAGGGAGCGCTCGCAGGCCGTAAGGTGATTAAGCGCGCCTCTCGCTCGCCGACGCAGCGACTATCTCCGGCTCCGGTATATCCCGGGCGCAAAAAAGAAGCAGCGCGCTCGCCGCGGCTATATGCGGGTGGAGAGGCTGCGCCGCGCGCATGCACACACGTACGAGCGTCGGCGGCGGGTGGGGCGCGCCGGGCAACAGTATCCCGGTGACGGTCAGCGAGCGCGCGCTGACCCCTGACCCCTGCGCTCCCTCCCCTCCCCGCGCCGAGAAAGAGAGAGAGAGCGCGCGAGCGTGGGCGACGGGGCCGCACGTTGGCCCGCGGGCGTCCCGGGACCGTGAGAACAGCACCTATAATATTATTTAGTCTGCCCGTGCCCCTCCGCGCCAAAGGCCTCGGCGCGCCTCTCTCTCTCTCTTTCTCTCCCCCTAACGGTCCTCTCGCTCTCCTCTCTCGGCTCCTCTTCCTTCCTCCTCCTCCTCCTCCGCGGCCAGTGCCGCGCAATAAGCGCGCCCTAACTACACGCGCCGTACACGCTCCGCTCGCGCGCATTAATTGCCGTCGTAAATTGTTGCGGCTTTGCTCGCTCTCTCGGCTCCTTGGGCCCGATTTCGGCAGCGGCCGGCGTCGCGACGGCGCGCCCCCTCCCCGCGGCCGGGCCCCGAGCGCCCCGACCGCCAGGTGGCTCCACCAGCAGCGGCCAGCAGCGGGCCCCGCGTGCAGTCGCGAAAGCGCCTCGGCCCGGCGAGCACCGCGTCCGCCAGTCTCCCGCCCCGATGCACAGGATCGGCCAGCAGTCGCCCCCGCCGCCATGCAGCAGCCGCAGGTGCAGCCAGAGGAGAGCAGCAGCGCGGCGAGCCCGAAGGAGCAGCCAGCAGCAGCCGCAGCAGCCGAGGAGGCGGCGGCCTTCTCCAGCCTCACCCTGCAGAGCGTCTCGCTGAGCCTGCAGACCGCGCTGCTCGCCGCGCTCCAGCGGGCGGCCCTGCTGCCGCCCGGGCACGCGGCCGCCGCCGCCCTCAACCTGCAGGCGCTCGAGACCTACGTCACGCTGCACCGGCTGCACGCGACCGGGGCTGCCCAGGCGGCGGCCGCCTCGGCCAAGGACGAGGACGAGGCAGCGGCGGCAGAGGCAGCGGCGGCGGCGGAGCAGCTCGAGTTCGTCGGCGACCCGGACGACGACCTGGCGCTCCTCGACGACGAGCTTGACGGCGCGGGCCAGTCGATCCTCGGGCACGAGCTGCTCATGCAGCGGATAGCCGAGGCGGCCGCGAGCCCACCGTCGGCCCCGACGACGACGACGACGACGTCCAGCAGCGCCCCGACCACCGCCGCCACCTCCTCCTCGGCAGCAGCGGCCCCCAATGCCGCCGCCGAGACCGCGAGGCCCGGCTGCCGCTCCGCCCGCCCCAAGAAACAGTTCATCTGCAAGTTCTGCAACCGACAGTTCACCAAGAGCTACAACCTCCTCATCCACGAGAGGACGCACACGGACGAGCGGCCCTACAAGTGCGACATTTGCGGCAAGGCCTTCCGTCGGCAGGACCACCTCCGAGATCACAGGTACACTTTCTCTCTCTCTCTCTCTCTCCCAAGACTCTCTAAGCATCGTTCGCAACGATTACTAACGCGAGCCTCGCGCCTCCCCCGCAGGTACATCCACAGCAAGGAGAAGCCGTTCAAGTGCGCCGAGTGCGGCAAGGGCTTCTGCCAGAGCCGCACCCTCGCCGTCCACAAGATCCTCCACATGGAGGAGTCGCCGCACAAGTGCCCGGTCTGCGCGCGCAGCTTCAACCAGCGCAGCAACCTCAAGACCCACCTGCTCACCCACACGGACATCAAGCCGTACCACTGCACCTCCTGCGGCAAGGTCTTCCGGCGCAACTGCGACCTGCGCAGGCACTCGCTCACGCACAACCTCGGCGTCATGGGCGGCGGCTCGCCCTCGGAGTCGCCCGCCGCCCTCCAGGAGACCAGCTCCTGAGCGCGCCTCTCGTCCGTCCTCCCGTCGGACTCACTTTACTCTCTAAGCTCTTGTACAAATTCTATTATATGACCTTTCGCGCGAGGAAGAAAAGGTTGGTCTCTTTATCCATAATACTCAGCGATTTACGGCAGTATATAAGCTCTCACTTTTGCTCTTACTAGCAAGTAAGTTTGTGTCTAGGCTCGTGCTCAACGATATTAGATGTGTAATTACGTCAGCATATATACGCGAAATCACGTGATATCTGTGTTCTCGTACAAGTGTAAAATACAAATTCTTTTTTACTTTTATTATTATTATTATTATTATTATTATTATATTATTATTATTAATATTATTATTTTTCATTATACATTACTATACGATATTATTGTACTCGGCCAAGAGCCTGTTCTCTCTTGGCCGCCTCCACCGCACATTTTCCTCTCATTCTTCATCATGTATATAACATATATGCGCGTGATACGTAAAACATAAGTAAATAGCAATAAAGTATAATTACAATTACAAGCCGAGGCATTCAGTTTATTTCCACGAAGGTCCCCTCTCGAGAATTCCATTCTTCCTCTCTTTCTCTCCCTGCTCTTTGTCTCTCGCGGGAAAAAAAAAGATCGATGCTAATTTATGCGTAATATATATGTGTATATATATATATATGCGGCAATCATCCGACGGATCGTTATTAAAACGATGCGCCTCTCGCGTTTCTTTCCGCGAGCTCGGCCAACGCGGCAACGAGCCGGACCCAATTAATTAGTCTCGCTTTTGATTCCTCTGCTCATATCGAGAGCGCGGAGAGCAGCCTCTCTCTCTCTCTCTCTCTCTCTCTCCCCGCTCGGTTCTCCGTTCCCGGGCTGTGTTGCGCGTCGAAGACCTGTCTATATCTCTCCGTGCGTGCTTTACTGCCATACTGGAGCCGTAGGAACAAAAACGCGGATCGTGTTACAAAGAACGAGCCGCCCAGGTGCTCGCGGACATGATACCGAGACGCGTTTAGGGTTACCTTTGACTCTGCGGAGCTTGTTCGCTCTCTTTCTCCTCCGCTCTTCCTCGAGAGAGTGCCGATTCTTTCTTTTTTTTTTATCCCCCGTCGGAGCCCCTCTCGCTCCTTTTGGCCTTCTCTCTCGCCTTCTCTCGCACGTCGTTGCACCTACTACTCTCTTGGGATGTTTTTTAAACGATAAACTCGGAAGAAGATACCTAAGCGCTCTCGGCTTGTCTTCCCCCGCTCGTATTTGACTGGCCGCGAGTACAAACTCTCCTCTGCTGCCATCTCCCTTTCCCCGAATCTTGTCGTTTCTTTGCAGTCTGATTGGCTCTGATTTGTTCTTTCCTTTTGTCGTGTGTTCATTTCGCTTTGGATATACTGTTAATGTCATTTAATCGTCAGTCTTATCTCAATTAAATTGCTGCTTAAAGCCAAACGTTTTAATAAACCGTATATATTTGTTTTATCGCTGTTGCGCATTGACTCGTACGATATTTTCACAGCAGCTGAACTGCCTATGCAAACTTTTTATTAAACTTTTATCGAGCAAAAGGTGTGTATCTTTCGCAGGTATCAGAAGCGAAAGCTCAAAACGTATAGTTACCCGCTAAATGCAATACTAAAAAAGAACGGTTTATAGGAGAGGCGTGAAATTGGGGCACACCAGTTAAAAGTTCATAAACAGAGAGCGGCATTAAATCGCTGGTGGGCGCGCATGCGTAAATCATAATTTCTCTAGAAAGCAAAACGGCGCGCGCGCGCGGCACCTATTATAAATGCAATCATAAACGAGGATCTACTTATGTGCTCTGAGCTCCATGCAAATGCGCCGCTGCGAGTTAACCCAACAATTATATTGTATGAGTCGCGCGGTGCACGACGGAGAGAGAGAGAGCAGGGGCCCTCTCTCAGTCCGGAATTTCAGCGACAAAAATTAATCTTCCGCTCGTATATACCCGGAGACGACCCACGCAACCAATTATCTCCAGAAAATACCTGCAGTTATTTAGTGACATGCGGGAAAGTATCGCGCGCCCTGCGAAGAATGCGCAGTCATCTTATCAGATATTTCCTGCGCGCTTTGAGGCTGCCCCTCGTGCGCACACCTCGCCGGAGCGGGACTGACCCCTGCCTGCGCGAAACTAGAATGATTGCACGCGCGCTGTTCGATTCGAAAAATGCGCCGTGGATCGAGTGTGTACGACAACGTTTGGCGGAAAAAAAAAAGAACGTCGACGGTTAACTCTCTGATTATGGAGAATTTATTAAGTTTTTAGCGTCGAGAAAAGGTTGGCTTCTTTTATTAAAGTAGTCACCGTTAAGTGTCGTTCGAATATTATTTCCAGGCATGAATTTTTAATTGAGTTGCAAATTATTTAAATAACAGGATGAGAAACAGAGTGTTGAAGATTTAAAATACGGCTTAGAGGAAGATAAGCTGGTCTGTTTTTTTTTTTTTTTTTTTTTTGTTCAGGATAGTTTTTAGATTCAAATTTCATCCATAAATTAGTAGCAGACTAATATTTGTTTAACTCTTTGTATTAAAAATTCATTTTTTTCTCCCATTACGCATAAATCGACGTCTCGTAAATTAAAAATGAAAAAAAACTAACTCGCAAATTGAAAACAAAACGCGAAATAAACGACCCGTTCGCCTCGCGCCAAAAAACCGAAAAGATTCACTTTTTCTCGAAAGCTCGCCGTTCCTCAGGATTCTCCATTCAGCTTGACATCAGTCGAAGCGATTGTGACAAAGATATCCCGCCGAAAGCGTGTTCCCGCACAATCGGGCTCCTCTCCTTTATCTTCTTTTCTGTTTTTTTTTTCTTCTTTTTTGAAAAATAGAACGTCGTTAAGAAGGCCTCGTCGCATTCGGGTTCCTCTCTCCATCTGTTCACAATAGAAGAAGATGTAATAGGCAGATTATTCCCGGTGTTTATGGGCAAGCCTGGCTTGTCCGGCCGCGCGCTGCGGGAAATTCAAGACGAGCAGGCTGTGAAGATATCGAGCCTGGCAAAGTGCGGACGCGCTCACATTAAAGTGAGATTCTTGAGTTAGCTCCTCGCCCGCCGGGTTACTCGGGTAACCCAAGATCTCACGCGCTTCGCACGCGAGAGAGAGAGAGAGAGGGGCTTATGATGCGGTGCCCACGGACTGCTAACTGTTTTCGATTAATTCACCGACTCGTGTGGCTTTATGTTTTATTTATCGCTGGTAGCCTCGGCTCCTCTTCTTTTTTTTTTTCGTGCGGCCAATCGAAACTTTGCGCGACAGGCGCGAAGAATGCCTTTTGCCTGTCGCTGTTTGAATATATACGCATTGCTCGCAATTGTAGAAAATCGGAAATCTCTATAATAGTTAATAATATATAAGTTTTTCTCCAACCACCCAGCGGATCAACGCGTTTCCGCAACCGCATAAACTCCGCAAGAGAAGCCGCGTCAAAGTACGAGGCGATTCTCCCTTTGAAATTAGGTAGCTCGTCCTTCGGAAAGTGGGGACGTCCGCGCGGCGTCCTGGAGGGGCAGGAGCGGCTCGCTGGACCACACGCACGCGCCGCCCACAGATATGCTATCAACGCGTCCGACGTGATCTGCATGCGCATGTCCTCTCCCTCTGGGCAGCGCCTCGAAAAAAATATCCCTGCCTCCTCTCTCTCTTCCTCTCCTACGCGGCGGCGGCGGCGGCGGTCGGCGGTTTTCTTAAACTGCCCCTTTTAGGCGCCCTGAACGGGGGCAGATTACGATCTCGGCGCGCGGCACATTCGGGGAACTTGACACGCGCTGATAATGGGGATTTATGGCGCGAGGCTGCTTCATTGCGTTAAAATCGACGGAAATTCCGCTGGGAAAAGGAGTCGTCGTCGTCGTCGTCGTCGTCGTCGTCATTTGACGCCAACAAGTAGCGGGATTCCTACTGAATGCTTGTAACAAATGCTCCTTATTTCTTGCTCAATCGCTGAAATTTGTGTCTCGAATTAGAGAGCATTTCGCTCGTGACTCGCGGCTGCGCGCCCGATAAAGTGACATTTTTCCAGCCGCCTCTTTATTGCTACGCTCGCGGCGTAACATTATTCTCGAATAACTTTAAAAGCCGCAAGTGCTAAGCTCTCCGTTGCTCTTCTCGGGCCGGTCTCGAAAAATTGGGTAAAACCCCCCCGGTAATAGCACCGTTATCAATTCTCCATAAACGGCTTTACTCGGCCGGGTCTCTCTCTCTCTCTCTTCCGATTATACGAGCTTGACAAAGTGCGCGCTGCCGCGTAAGTGCAGCGTAAAAGTAGCGATCCCGAAGCTAAAACTTGTATAGCGGATTGAGCGGGCCGCCGCAGAACGTAACGTCTCCATACCGAGAGCCGGAGGAAGTTGTACTTGCCGATATACGATCGGCGAGAAGCGGGGGGAGGGGGGAAGGGGACGAAGAGGAGGGGGGGAGAAGAGGAGGTGACCACCCGCAACACTCGCCTGACACCTCTTTAGAGCCGTTCGCGTCGGCCGCCGGGATTTACAGCGGCTCGAAACGACGGAAAGCTCTCTCCGCGCTCTCGCGGTGCCGCCGAGCTGCGAGAGCGACCGTTTTCCCGAGAGGTTTTACGGCTCGTGGCTGTTGCCGCCGCCGCCGCCGCCGCCGCCGCCGCGAGTGCGAGGGAAGCTAAAAAATCAAAGGAGCGCGTTGAGTGCAATCCTTTCGTTCAATTTTCTGGAGGCGTGCGCGCGCGCGCGCTCTTTTAAGTAGTTGGTTAACAGGCTTCAAATAAATTTCGCCGCGGCGAGTTTTAACCCCGGGTGTATACCGCTGCAAAATTCACGCTTTAAACGGTATTCGTAAAGATTCAATTTGAGATTCGATGCGATGAATTAGTTTTAGCGCGCGGCGTCGAAAAATTAACTTTCGACTCGTAATTCGCGCGTATATATACGAAATTCTTCGGGAATAATCCGAGAGCGTTTATGCAAAGTGATCCTCGCGAAACTGTGATATTATTTATTTACGACTTTGAGAAAGAATTTATTTTCGGTAAAAATATATACGATATTTAAATGGCATCGGCAAACTTATCGGTGAAAAAAGCAAACACGGGAAAAACAAAGGACGCTCGTCATGAGGGAGAGAGAGAGAGAGAGAGAACAGGAACGAAGTCAATTACGATTGCGATACTTGCGCAACGCCGCAAATACTTCACCCCTCGAGAATAAAAGAGCTCATCTCATCCGCCTAAGAGTCGCGCAAGGTGTGCACCGCTGCCTTTGTTGTCCGCCTTTTTTCTCGGCTCGCGCATCGCGCATATACATAAAAAGTGGATCTGTTGCGCGCAGCCCGCAAAAACCGCCCGACGGAAGAAAGAGAGAGAGAGGCACGAAGGTGAGTGGGCCACTGCGAAATTGTATATGAAAGTCGTTTAACCTTCGAAAGGACGCACCGGGAAGCGCGGCCCCGCGAGAGGTCCGTCTCTCTCTCTCTCTCTCTCTCTCTCCTTCTCGGCTCTTTTCGAGCTCGAAGCAGAAACCCACACCTTGTAGCGGCGGTGGCAAGCAGCTAAAATATCGGCGGGATCCACCACGAAAGCACGCCGGATTTTATTTATTGGCCTGTGGGTCTCGGCGACGCGATGCCAAGTCCTCTTGCCTTTCCGCGCCTCGGGCACGCTTCTCCTCTTTTTTTTTCTCTCTCTCTCTCGCTCGTCGCTCGCTTTGTGCGTACCCGGGTTTTTTTCCCCCTCCCTGAGTGTCCATTGCGGGGGTGGCCCGCCGTTGCGGGTAATGCGCGCGCGCGCGCGCGCCGTCGGAGCTGCGGTTTCGGCGACTATTTCTCGGCTACTATTCCATCCTCCTTTTTGCGCCATCTCGCTTTCGCGCTTTCGTCTCTTTGTCTCCTTTCGCGGGCTTCGTTTTAAGCCCGCGAGACTCTGCCCACATTACTTTTTTCGAAGAGGCCTTCTCTCTTTTTTTTTTCTCTTTTTTCTTCTTTGCTCGAGCGATACACCGACTGTTCTCTCGCTCTCTTCCTCTTTCTCTTTCTCTATAATCGAGGGTATCAAGAGAATATATTGTCATCGCTTCCCCGCCTATTATTTATGCGGATAATAATTTCTCTTTTATTTCTTTTCCCTTTCTTTCCTCTGCTGATTTCTTCTAGATGTATAAATATATGCAGTTTGAGGCACGGTTGCATATAGTTTTGTAGCGAACCTTCACGAAAGAAGCAGCTTTTTTTCATTTGTTTAATAATTTCGCACAAAATCAATATATTACCGGATATTATTTTAAACTTGAAGCTTAAGTTTACGTATATAATAAATAATATTAACAAGGCAAATAACTTAAGAGGCAAAGTTAACGTAAGGTGACAGTTTTTTAATATTTGTCATTCAAAATATAAAGGATCAGCTGTCAAAATAAAGATCTGAACGCTGACAACAGCCGTCAAGCTAGAGTCAACTCGGAGTCTTCTTTATTTTGACACGTCAGGTGATAGCTGTCACGTCCGAGCCCCCTATTTCAACATTGGGACATCAAGCTGATCATTTAATCAAATACGAAATCTCCATCCGTACCCGTGGCTTTACCCCGAATTTGCTCAAACTGTAACGTCAAATTTCGTTAAATTTAAAATTATACAACGCCAAAACAATTGATCCGGGTTAATAAAAAAAAAAAAAAAAAAAGAAAAATTAATCATCGTCGGCAAAAGCAACGATATATATTCAATGGTGCAGCAGCAAATACGCCGGTGGAGGCGCGGGCATAATCTGCGGAGCAGTTAAATCAGAGTTAAAAGCGCGGTGAGCGGCGTCGTCGGCGGCGGGGCGTACTCGCTCGTAAAAAACTAAACGGACGCACTTGATCTCTCACGGTCGACGTGCCGCCGCGGCCGCCTTAGGTGTATATATATATATATATATATATATATAGGTCGGGTCGATTTTTGCAAAAGATCGTTAGGATAGAAACATTAAGAGGATCTGGTGTAATTTGAGCGCGGCAATTGCCATTGGCCGAGATTTTGCGCGATCCTTTTTGCGCCGGCCGGCTGTCAATTAAGGCCGGACTTTAGAGACGGCAGCTCCAGCTTTTATTTTCCGCTTATTAAAATATTTTACCCCGCGCGCGCGCTCGCGTAATTGCGATTCGCGAATGAAAGCGCGCGCGTTCATTTCGATAATTGCGCGCGGCCGGCCGGCCGAGAAAAAGGGGACGCGCAACGATGGATGATGGGCCGCTGCTTAGGTAGACAAAAAAAAAAGAGAGACGGAGGGCCGCGCGCGGACGAATGTGTGTACGCGGGGGAAAATGTGGAAGGGGAAAAATGAGCGCCGCACTCTCCGCGGGTATGTATACACCGAGAGAAAGGTTATAAGGTGCGCGAGGGAGAGAGAGAGAGAGAGAGGAGCTGCCCGAGCAAAGAAACAACTATATTAATGCCGGAATGCCGAGCGATGCGAAGCTTTACGGATGAGGGCTCCGGGCCGCGAGAGTCTGGCACTTTGTTTCCCTCGCGGTCTGCTTGACTGGCTTGTCCCTCTCTCCCATCTCTCTCTCTCTCTCTCTTTCTCGGGGATTTTTTCCAGAGAGCGCCCCGTTAACGCCACGCCGCCGATATCTACTCCCACGACATTTATTACTGCACGCTCGACGTCCCTCCGCGGACGTTCTCGCAGTCCGGGACGGAGAAAGAAAAAAAAAACAGAGCCGAGAGCTTGACTCTCGGCCCGATGAGGCACCGCCGAGTCGATATCTATTAGAGGACGGAGCCAAGCTTTTTCTCGACGATTTTGCGTGCCTCGATCCTCGCGGGAAGAGGGAATAACTGATTGATTATGAAATATGTCTGCGACGCGCGAAAAAAGCTCCGGAGTTTCTCGGCAAATGGAGAAACTCTGTACGAGCATCGGAGACTCGGGGCGCGTCTCGAGATAATAGACTGAAATTTTACGAGCGATGTATATTCCGCGCGTGTAAATAAAAGAGAGATGCTTATCTGGGGGCCTCTGCTACTCTCTCCTCCTCGGCGGAGAATGAATATTTTCGGCGTCGCCGGCCACCGGATTCCGGCAGTTTTTTGCGTCTTACGGATGCAGCGTCGCCTCCGCGCGCGCGCGGCTCCCAGGGGCCAAAAACCAAGTGGCGACGGGGTCAGATTGATTTCCGAGCTCGGGCCGCTCGTAAATTCGCGGCGAAAAAAAAGCAGCGCCGGGGGACCAATGCGGAGAAGGCGAGAGATCCGGCGGCGTGTTATTTTAATTAATCTGGACATTCCGAGGCGACGGGGCGTGAATCAGTCGGTAAATTATCGGCGCTCGCTATCGGCTTAGCGCGTTTCCCCTCTCGCATAATGCACGCAGGTCCGCGCGGAGCGAGATTAGGTTATCCGCGTGTCGCTCTCGTCGCATACCTGATCCACGCGCGGTGTGGCGACGATGTGGGCCCCGAAGTCGAGCGCTACTAAATAAAGCCCGATCATGGGGGTGGAAGCCCCAGGAATCCCGGCCCTAATGATGCTTATCCCGAACAAACAGCCGAGCGAGGCCCCTCTTTTTCTTTTTGTTATTTTTTTTTTTTTTTCTGTATTTACTCGGGGCGCGAGTTTCACTTACAAATTACCTTCGATGCTAATAAAAGTAACGAGAGGAACACTCGGACAAACAGGCTTATCGATATAGGCTCTCCTATGATAAATCTTTTTATGGCTTGGGGATTGATAAGGTGATTTTATCGGAAATCTTTCTGGAGATATTGATTTAATAAGAAGAACTGACCAGGAGAGGACACCACTTTTGGATCACGGATTTCCTTTTGTAACTTCGGGATATGTTTTCTAATGTTAGAATATGAAGAAAGACGCGTTTATTCGGTCTAACGCTCGATTTTTCAAAAGTTATAAGCTCTTTTACCGAAAATGTAAAAAAAATCGATTTTTGTTTAATCGCATATTTTTTTTTAAACAGTTAATTTTAAAACACTTTAACTCCCGGCATTTGAAAGATGAAGTCAAATCCTATTGATTAAAAAAAAATTTCGTCAAAAAATCTTTATTTGTTCCAAAGTTATAGTCAAACAAAGAATATCCGTTAAAATAAACTAAAATTATGCCAATGAACTTTTTCTGCTATTTTAATGATTATTCTTTGTTTGACTATAACTTTGGAACAAATAAAGATTTTGAGACAAAATTTTTTAATCAATAGGATTTGACCACACCTTTCAAATGTCGGGAGTTAAAGTACTTTACGATTAACTGTTTAAAAATTATAAGTGATTAAACAAAAATCGATTTTTTTTACATTTTCGGTAAAAGAGCTCATAACTTTTGAAAAATCGAGCGTTAGACCAAATGTACGTAGCTTTTTTCACATTTTAACATTAGAAAACATATCCCGAAGTTACAAGGAAATTTGTGACCCAAAAGTGGTGTTCTCTCCTAGTGAATTTAATCGAATTCTCAATCTCTAAAACGGAATAGCTTTATTATTTGATGCAGTTCTTTTGCAAAAGTTTTGTTTAAAACAGATTGATTTTGTTGCCTCTATCATTTTATCCTTTGTGAAGCCGATGACTAACAAATTTATTCGCAACTTATTAGTGGAACTAAGAAAAACGGTTCCAACGTCGAACTCGATCGAGCTCAACTCTGCACACTCTGGAAGTAAAAAAAAACCAAAAAAAAACAGCAACAGCCATTGATTAAAATTCAGCACAAAACAAGTTTGAAATAAAAGGCTAGGAAGTCAACGACTTTTCACATCTCTCATTTTTTATTCGCATACTCGGCTCTCCCGTCCGCAGCAAAAAGCAAAAGCAAAAGAGGCCGTTGTCATAAAATTTCGGCGCCTCGAATCTAACAAGATTATTCGACTCCGACTCCGCCGCGGCCTCCACAATACCCCCTCGGCGCACTTGTCGAGAGAGAGAGAGAGAGAGAGAGAGAAAGCACAGGCGGGCGCGGGATTAGCTCGAATAAAAAGCAGCGTAAAGCTTTTGAGCTAATGCAGTCCCCGGTCGCTCCGGCTCCATAAATACCGCGTTATATTATAATCGAGCGTTCGGCGACGAGTCCATTATTGCCGGTTTCCCTGCGTCAGCAGTTCGTAAAGCCGGCGAATAAATTTCCGCGTCTCGTTATTGTAGCGGTGGACTTCTCGATCGCGGGAGGGGTGATATTCCCTCTCCTATTCGAGGCTCGTCGCGTAATAAGATCGCTGGAAAAATGGGCCGCGCGCCAGAGGCTAATAAGCGCAGCGCGCGCACTCTTGCGCGCGTGGGTGACGCGCGCGCGCCGGGTGGGCCCCTGGGCCCCGAACAGGGGGGGGGGGAGGGGGGGAGCCCCCCCGTGAAGCACGAGGACACGCCGCCACTACCGCCGCGGCGCGCCGTCGAGAGTTTTCGAGAGCGTTTAACTGCGACTGGAAATCGACTGGCGCAATTATTTATGGCTTCCTGCGCAGCTCTCGCGATTTTGAGGGAGCGCCTTTGACTTTATTTAAATGCTAATTCATTTCTGGGCCGCTTCGACTGCGGGCGATACGGGGCCTTTTTGAAAGCGCACAGTTTCGGCGCGGTTTTATGTTTTTTTTTTTATTTTCAACTAATTAGGCCCGCTTCGTAATTTAATCAGAGCTGTCAATACTAATTAGAGGCTGAAAAATGGGCCGACCGGTGGTCGAAAAATTCGGGATTTCTCGAGCGTGGAAAGTTGCTTGTTACGAAAGACGACGGGACAAGTCTGCTCGAACTTTGATTCATAGCTTTATTAAGAATCGCTTGCGAAATTCGGTTATGCAAAATTTTGCAAAAGCGCGTTTTGAACGGGTTACGCATAGAAATTTTGAACAGTTCGAGAATAAAAACGCGAATCAGAACGATAATTGGTAATATTTGGAAAACTGCACAGGTAACGCATTAAATAGGCCTCGGTGCATAAATGCAGAAAGCACAATACTATACATAACGTACAGTTCGGCCGGAATCCAATCAACATATCTAGGAATATAATCGATGTCGGCGGTGTTTTGTGCAGACCAAAGCCAATAACTTGTCCGCGGGCTCGTACGACCACGAATATATTATTTAAAAGTTTTAGGCCTCCAAAAAAAGCCAGCATGATGTATGTTCTCTCCGGAGCTCCGGCAGATTTACATGGACAAGAAATACGGAGAGCGCTCCGAGCCGAAGCAGAGGAAGTGAGCTCTCTCTCTCTCTCTCTCTCTTCCCTCGTTTTCTCTCCATCCACCTACTCGCGCGTTTGTCTCTAATTCACTTCCTGCAGCAATTACAGCGCCGTATACCAGCCGAGCCGTCATGTCGCGCGCCGCGCGGCAAGTCCCGAGAAAAGCGGAAAATTAGACGGGCGATCGGCTCCTTCCGCGAGAATAAAGGAGACGCACGAGGAGGTGTGGCGTCCGTTAGGTGTTGGGCCGCGGCAGGTAAAAATCTCCCGCGCCGAGATAAAGTCTCGGGGGCCGGCAGCCGAAGCTCGTTATCACCCTGATGATCTGTGACATTTAAACAAAGTCCCCCCCCCCCCCTGTCCGGACGCGCGGAGAGTTTTTCTGGGAGGGCTCCCGCAATATGCCGGTGCGCGCAGCCGGTTCGCCTCTCTCGGCTTTCACCCACCGCAGGACGGATTGTACGCCTTGTTTGCCCGTCCATTTAGAGCCGATGCGTAATTGTAGCAAAAGGAGATAGGAGAAAGCCTCTGCAAATAGTACGCCGACGAGGAGGTTATTGCGACGACGAGGTTCTCGGGAGAACAGCGAGAAAGCTTCGCTCTTATACCTACTTTGCTTGTCTAGCGTTGAAAAATTATCTCGCCGAGAGAGGAAACAATGGAGAGGGAAAAGGGGCCCCGGCGTCGCCGCCGGAAAAGTCGGCGCGAGTTTTTCCTCGCGAGTTTATATAGGATAACCATTTTCAATTTCGCCGAGTTTGCACGCGATTATCATTGTTTTGCTTTAACGCTCGAGGGCCAAAACGCGAGCGTACAGATTGCCGAGCGAGTGATTGATTTCCGCGTAAAGCCCGAGAGATAAGGAACGGACGCCGAGGCAGCTGCATTAATAAGATAAGCAGCTCATTTATAACGATCTTAGGAAGGAAGGTAATGAAGACGAGCGCCGCGGCCGGTCGAGAGGCTCTCGCTTAAAATTAAGCGCTACAAGCCTGTCGATGCGCCGGGATAAATGCGCAGATACGGCTCTCGGGCCGCACGCAGGCGCGCGCAGGCATTTCTTTCGGAGAGATCCCCCGACGAATCTATTAACAGCTCTCGCGGATTGAGCAATAAACCTACTGGGAGGTAAGGCCTTCTTCTCTTACATACGGAGGGAAGGAGGCTTCGATCGCCGGCCCGGTCCATACGTTAGCTCCGGGCCCGTATTCCCTCCAACAAGATGTCGCGCCGATAAACTCCCCTCCCCCCGTTCCCCCCGTCGGCCCATTCATTTGAACATTCCCCGAGGTGGTCGCGCGACAAATTACTCGGCGAAACCCCGAGCGACTCCCAAAAAATGCCGGCTATCTCCATTCGGGAATCCTGAGGGGGATACCGCGATGACACCTTCGGCGCTGCGGCTGGCTGGCCTGCCTCCTTATATGGAAATAAATTGCCCCGCGCTCCGGAGCGGGGAGACGGAAATTCTATACGATTATGGGAGGCGACGCGACGCGCGCGCGCCTGCAGGCTTCATTCATGAGAACATCGCCGAGAGCGAGGCCGAGAGGCTGCACACCTCTCCTTCGCGCCCGGGATTTAGCGTTATTGGAATCGGACTTTGTATACATTTTCGCGATCCCGCGAGCTTTTCGGTAGCCCCTGCGAATCCTGCGGAGAGGCAGTGAACGCTTCCGAGGAGGAAAAGAGCGCTTTGCGAACGGTACTTTATACAATTTAAGCTGCGCGGCTCGCGAGTCGTCCGGACTCGACGTTAAATGTCTCTCTCCGTTACGAAAAGTATCGGGTTACATCCGGCTGAAAAAGGGAGAAAAAAAAAAAAAGGAGTCGAATGCGTCGTCGTCCGCATATCGCATAATAAGCCACACGTGAGCGCTGCTGCCGTGCCAGCCGTCGCCTCCTCTCGTCCCGATATTGTCTCCTAAGCCAGAAGGTTTCACGAGAAAAGAGGCAGATAAGTCATCAAGCCGCGGGGCCTCAGGAATTCCCAATGTTTTCAGGTAAAAAGCGGGGCCCGGCGTCGTTAATTTCTCTCGGGCCAATGGCTTATTTTGAAGGAAAGTCCCGGAGCTAAAAAAAAAGAAAAAGGAAGGTAGCGCCCCGGCGCGGCTCTATCGACGCTCGGATCTCGAGAATGCGTGGGGATTTTCGCGCCCGCAGTTTCCGGAAGCGTGGAGATGTATTTCGGCGATAGGGCTGGAGAAGCCCGCCCGTTTTCCTGGCGGCGGCGGCTCCTAACGGAGGTGACGTCTTTTCTCCCGTGAATTACGAGCCGAGATACCGTGTGGTGGACCGAGGAGGCTACAGGCGCAGATCGGCCGAGCGGCCATTCTAATATATCTCTTTCGAGTCGGCTAATTGCTTCTCTTTTTTTCTTGACACCCAGGGAGGTAATCCCCCCGCACGCACGCACGCACACGGAGAGAGAGAGAGAGAGAGAGAGCGCGAGAGCTGCCACTATTGCATGGGAAACTTTATTTTATCCCGATTATCTTAAGAGCCCTACTCACCGATTCTCTCTCTCTCTCTCTCTCTCTCTCTCGCCTCTCGTCTCTCGCTCTTTTTACCTTTTTCGAGCTCTTGATTGTCTTTTTTTCTTTATTTTTTATAGCGCTATTAAATTTACCTGAAAATTCACTCCGAAAGCGATATCACGAGATAGTTTACTTATTATTCTTTTTTCCGTAAATTGGAAACGCCTCGTGTCCTATATATGCTTTCTTCGCGCGGATTTTATTTACTCGATGCTTATTGTGGTCAGTACGGGTCGGAGCTCGGGATGGAATTACACAATTGATAAATTATTTCGATAACTATATGCACGTATTTTTACAGCGCGAATATTATTGGTCTTTGAAATTGAGACTAGTTTTCTTGCCGCGGTGGTTGAAATTGTGCAACGGTTCGGTTAAAATTCATTTTCCAATATTGAGATACACACTGTGGCTCGTACGCGTTATTTTAAAGTAAGTTTCTCGAAAAGCATAAATCTTATTAATGACTTTTTGTGGAAGGAATTTCAAAACAATGAGAGAGGCGATAATAAATTTATAAAATATTTATAGCGAGACTAAGGCTACTTGACATACATTTTCGCTTTAATGGTACATGAAATTTCGCAGTTTCTAGCAAGAATAGAGTAGAGTTTAATTGCGCTGCTTCTTACCGAGATCGTCCTAAAAGCAATACAACGGGTGGAAAAAAAATTCAAATCTACATTGCTGTTTCTCACACTTTTGATTTCTGGTCAGCAGTTGCGATATCATTCGTATGACGCAATAATTGGGTATACATTAGCAGTTTCTGAAAACTCGCTGAATTAATCAACTATCGGTGCAATTTATATTTCTATTCAAAAGATGAAGCGAGATAAAATGATAAGCCTTTTTTGCTTAAAGCATTTATTACTTCTTTCTTAATCGATTTCTAAATCGCACAAGATTATTTTAGTAATCGGCTTGGATTCTTGGGTCCGTGCGAAAGTTTCAACAATAATAAATTTCGAATATTAATACGAAATTATTTAAATTATTTCTTTGAGTAAGACATGTGTTTTCTTCCGTAAGCTATTATGAAAATGTATCCTCTAATAATTTGCATTATACCGCGAATTTCTATTTGTGTAAAAAAATTGTACAACGTAATTGTACAACGTTTTTTTCTTACGTAAAATACCTATTTACTAGCATATAAACGGAAATAAATTAATTTACAAACTATTTGAAAAATGATAAGGAAATATTGAGCGCGAACGCGTTATATTAATGTAAAATTTTTAGTTTGAAGAAATATATAACTTCGTGCAGATATTAAAATCGACGAATATTATTTTTATTACCGAATTATGAATACCAGTATGATAATTAACACGACTTTATTATTCGCATACTTACGGAAATTATTATATCATAACGAGTCGTTATCACGCAGCTAACTCCTTTTTTATTCCCACACTGAGAGAGAAATTTAGTAAAAATTACCATAACTGTCTAAGGTCGCCACCGACTGTCAAAACCAAAAAAATTACCATACTTGATAGGAAATTTTACTGAAAATATAGAAAAATTTATCAAATTTACAAAAATTTATCAACAATTTCTTACAAAGTATAGTAATTTTTTTGGTTTTGACAGACTGTGATGCAGGCTTTACTAGAGAGCATGGTAATTTTTACAAGTTTTGTAATATTTCCTATATTTCCCGAGTAAAACTTCCGAATGATCGATCGACAAGTTCGCATAACGATTCCCACGATCCTCGCTTTCCTAATTACCCGTTTGCTCGAAAAAAAAAAAAAAAAAAAAAAAAACGCCCCTCCTAAGCTCGCGACGCGCGATGGCCCACGTAACCGCTCCAGAGAGAGCTTTTGTGCACGGCGTCGCGAGCGAGGCGGCCGCAATTAAGCCCCGGCGAATTCAATGCGGACGCGCGCGGCGTTATTAATTACGGCCGGGCGTGGAGGATGTCCCACCTCGAAAATCATCTCCGAGAGGAGCCGACCCGGCACCGCCTACCGATGCACAAGTTTGTCGCGCCGGGCGGCGCATTTAAGTGTCGCGCGAGTCCGGAGTGAGAGAGAGTATATATATATATATACCTGGCGAATGCGCGCCACCCCGTTATTATGCCTGACCTGTCGTAAATGCTCTCGACGCCGTGCGCTCTCTGGTTTTGTTTCCTTCGGCGGGTTTATCGATTAATATAATGTTAATGCGCAAAAAAGTGGATTATTATTTTAGTTAAACCACCGATGCGAGAGGCTAGATTCGCCCTTGCGAGGAGGCTCTCAAGAAGAATGAACATGCGCGCGCGCTCTCGGGCTTAATCAGATCGGCAAAGCTCGAACAAGGCAGGTAGTAGTACTGCGGGCAGAGAGCCAAAAAGCACAAGTCGCACAAGTGGGTGAAGCGATGATTCGCAAAGTACAGCAAACCGCGTTCTATCTCTCTCTCTCTCTCTCTCTCGTCGGTCGCGTCGTGCAACAAGGATGGCGATAAGCCTGCGTCGCTCTCCCCTCCTGGCCCTCGCGAGTGCATATATATATATATATAAAACTGCGTTCGCGCTCGCCTCGCGGCCGGAGAAAGAGAAAAAGAAGCTGGAAAGGAGGAGAGTGAGAGAGAGAGAGAGGGCCCACGCGTGTGTAGGATAATTGTACGCGCGCTGCGTGTGGGTGTACTTGCGTACGTACGCTCGGCACAGAAGAAGTCATCGATAAAGAGCGGAGAGAGGAAGAACGGCCGAGGAGAGAGAGAGAGAGAGAGAGAGAGAGAGAGAGAGAGAGAGAGAGGTCGGAGGTCAGCGCGACGCCCACACGAAAATCCCGACTCTCGCTTCCTCCTTCAAGGGCTCGCGCCAAAGGGTTATTAATATTGGCCGGCATTCCGAGGGATCCTCGGGCCTCCCCCACCCCCTTCCTTCCTCTCCTCCTCCTCCTCTGCCTTTCTTTCTCTCGCGCCGACGATCGGTGTTTTCGGAAGAGCGCTGCATCCACAACTACCGCAATCAGACGAAAGAGATGTAATTCAATTAGGTTTGGTATGTCGGCCGCTTCGCTCTCGCCGATATTGTCTCGAATGCCGGGGATAAAAGAGCTGGCGGCTAATTTTAGATCGTCGCTTGTCTTTTTTTTTTGTTTCTTTTTTTGCCGGGGTGAAACGGTTTAGCGGGAGCGAGACGATCGCCGAGTTTGTCATGTGAAAAGTATATACGACGCGGAAGTATCGCTTTTATATTGGGATCGAATTTAAATTCGTTTCTCGGAGCTGCTTTCTTGCGTGTACGAGTTATGCGCGCTCGTAATGAATCGGGGATATTAAAAATGAATTTCACGCTGTTTTTGTTTGCAAATTTTATTTGTTCAATTATTCATATTTTGTTTGACTTTTGAAACTTACAGTAAAGCACGAACTTTACAAACCGGTTACTTATAACCTGTTTGTTGTGTTCTTCTTTTTAACTTGTGTGTAGTTGTATATTCTTTCTCTGTAATCAAATATTCCATATATGAATAATGCATAAAAGACTAATAAAACTTTTAGTAAAACAATGACGATCCAATTTGCGCGATAAAGCGAGTAAATTTTTTAATTTAAACTCTTATTCTCAATAACGATTTCTTGGCATAACCTGGTGTACAAAAAAAAAACCGATCGCATCGGGTAAAAATCACCGGCACTTTACATAAAACCCAAACTAACCGTTTCCCTGATTTAGTAAGTTGGTCGAAAATGTAAATAAAAGCAAGCAGCCGTGCAGGTTATTTATCGAGAAAGTAAATAAAAAACTAAAACGATTATTATTCGAGATTCGTGGGAGGTGAGGCAGCGCCAACAAACAAAAAAAAAAGAAAAAAAAAGATCCCGAGCTCCTCGAGCTCGAGCTAAAAACAAAAAAAAAAAAAAGGCGGCCGATGGAACTCCTCGGCCGCGAGTATCGATTTCTTGCCCTGAGGCATTTCCGAAGCTAATTGAAACTCTAATCAATCTAATGCCTCGGGAGAGCGGCTCATTACTCACAGTCACTCAAAATCCTGCGAATCAGCGGTAATTGTCCGACGATTTATCATTCGCCTATCAATTACTCCCGTGATTAATTGGCCGTTTCATTAACCGGAGCTCCAGCGCCGCGCTGAGATGCTCCCGCCCACCGCCTGCTTCCGTACGCGGATACATCGTCCGGTCGTCCGTTCGCGGGACGATTATCGATACGCGACGAGCCCAGTGTCAACCGCCCGGCTTATATTCCACGGCTGTCCTCGAAATTTCTCGTAAAAGTTTTTATTAAAAAGCGTGCATTTTCAAGCGGGGCGTAAAACCCGTAACGCGACTGGCGAATCGGTTAATTTAACCGAAGCGTTTTGTAATAGTGCACAATTAGCACTGCCGCGCGGATATGGGATAGATAAAGTTGTGTAATCACGCCGGACAAATCAAGTATTTTATTGGATTGTTTCCGCGAACGAATTAGAACGATTTGCATTCGAGATCTTGCACCGATTACCGGGTCGAAACGGTAGTTATATATAGCTCCATAATGAATATTAAAAAGTTAATTAAGAAAATAAATAATTCGCCCGGCGTATTTGCATACAGGCTCTCTCCTTCTCTCGATAAAAGCGGGATTCCTAGGCTTAGGCTCGGCGACGCGAGAGAGGAGAAGTATTGCGCCGCTGCCGCGGTGACACAGACGAGCTCCGGAGCAGTTTTTACGAGGGCCTCTCTCTCTCTCTCTCTCTCTCTCTCTCGGGGCCCGAGCTTGTTTTCGCCGCTCGCGGGCACGCTTCTCAAATTACCGAAGGCGGAGGAGAGAAGACGCCTGGGTGATCGCGTCGTGTCGTCGCTCCGCTCGCGGACTCCTTGCATTATATTCGGGGGGGCTCCGACGTGGCGATATTCTCCCGCAGCGTCGTTTTTTCGGCTTTATTTATCGGCGGCGCGAGAACGGATACCTGACGGTGTAGTGTGTGCGTGCGCGTGTGTGTGCCCCGTCGGGCCCGGGGCGAAAAGTGGATGATATTTGCGACTGCACTTTGCGGAGAGGCCCGGGGGCCGCGTGTCGTCCTTGTGCCCTCCCTCCTCTCCCCCCAGATAAAAATCGCCACCTCTTACACGCGCTCCGAGAGAGGCTCATTTTCGCCGGTATCTCCGGCTCTTTTATTAGGCTTTTATCGGCGCGAGCGCGCGCGAGCCCCGGCCCCGGATGCGGGATAAGGAATTCGTGAATTCGGGGCCCCGGGGCTGGCGACTTTTTTGCGCCCGGGCCCGACCCCCTTCTGATATACGGCTTATGGGGAACGCGCCCGGAGATAGCCGCCTAATAAAGTGACACCTCGCTAATTTTACACCGGCGAGGTGTTAAAAAGCGCATTTTTCCCCGATAACCCCCCCGGGCCCCCGGGGCCGACTCCCTGCTTTACGTTCATTGCTTTACTGACTGGCGCAAAATTCCATTGTACCGACGTCGGTCCTTTGTTGTCGACTGCCGGTTCGATTTTTCAATCGCACCTGCGCGTGGAACGCGATCTCTCGAAACGAAACGAAATCGTCCGAAAGACCTGATTACCGCGACCCTTTTCTCCCTTTCTTAAGCAACTGTCAATGGAAGAATGGCTTAGGGTTAATTTGCCCGCAGGTCGAAGGCAAGAGGAAAATGATAAAAGAAGCTAATTTGATGACTCTCCGTCCCGGTCGGACGCCCAGGTACATTGTTACACTTCTCGCCAGCTCGGCCGAAAAATAAAGAGTTGGAGAGAGAGAGAGAGAAAGAGGCGAGAGGATTACACCGCTAAGCCCGGACTAACTGGCAGCCTGACGTCATAATCTCGAGAAATATTCGGGCCTGCACTTTCCTCTTCCTTCCTCCCGACGCAGCCGCAGCCGTAGCCGCAGCCGCCGCGCGATCGAATCGGCTCGCGATTATGCCCGGGCAAAGTTGAAGTTATACGAGCGAGAGGACTAAAAATAAAGAAGCCCGGCATTCCGCTCTCTGGCCCCGGTAAATGCTCGAGCAGATCCCCGGGCGATCACCGAGATTTTTGAATCGATCAATTAAGCGACGTGTGGGAACCGTCCGGCCGGCCCGTCGTCCGCCGCTCGATCTGCACCAGGGGCTCAGATCTCGATCTCCTCCGCAAACCTGTAATCCCCGAGAGAGCGAGAGAGAGAGAGCGGACCTATCCTCCTCTCTTCCCCTCGCCAAAGCGTCTTCTCTTACCCACACGAGCTGCACCCCCCGCGCGAGAATTCGACATTTTCTTTTTCACCCACTCCCACTTTCGGCACTTAATTCCCTCGGCGATTTAAGCTCCTTCCGCCGCCGAGAGAGAAAGAGAAAGAGAGCTTTCCGTCTCGGTGATCAGCGGGATTTAGCTCTCTCGGCCGCGCTTTTTTATATTTCGGGGAAGAGAGTCGTTGCGTAAAATCAGCACCGATATAATTTCCGTCGGGCCGCGTTTGCATTTGCGCGTACGACGTGCCCAGCGAATAATCAGCCTATCCCGCTCGGCGGCATTTTCACTTTCCAGCCGGAAAAGCGTGAAATAATTGCCCGATAGCACGGAGCTTAATGGGCCGCTCGGTGAAAGCTTCCGATACGCCGCGAGGAACGGCGACTCTCTCGTTAACGCAACACACGTCGGATAAAAGTCCGCGCGAGGAAACGCGAGGGAAGCAGAGAGGACGAGCCACTCCTTGGCTCCGTCGCCGTTATACGGGCGTGCGCCGGATAATTGCACCGCGCTCCGGCCGAACGAGGAAGTTCCCGATCGAAGGGATTCCCGAGCCGAGATAACGCCGCCGTAGCGTCTCTCTGCCTAGCCCGATTTATGCGCTTATTAGTATTCCGGTGCCGGGGCATTATGTACCGCTGCGATGAATACATTAGGCATTGTCTCCCCTCGGAGGAGTCGCTCTTCTCCGGGCTCGCTGATTACCGCGCAGATATTATAATTCATATCTATTAAGGAGGTGCAGAACTTTTTCGGATGCGAGGCTCGAGAGAGAGAGAGAGAGAGCGTTCTTTTTAACCTTGAGCTTTCTTCGGAGGCTTCGGGTCAGAGGGGCTTCGCCGATGCGCTCGACCCTTTTGTTTTCTCGGACTTTTCGCTGCGGCTAAAAGTATAATATATATATTGTACGCTTTGCATTTTAGAAACTTAATCTCATTAAAATACATAAGCTCCGGCGAAACGAGTCAATTAAATAAATATTCGGCTTAATCCTTGAAAGAACAGCAGCTTTTCTTTTTGCGGCGGAGGAAACCTTTCCTTCTTTTTTTTTTTTTTTTTTTTGACGAATTCTAATAAAAATCGATATTCGTCTGCGAGCCATCTGCGTCAAAGCGATTCCGATCGGCCATCGATCAATCAGCGATCTCGGCGTTCGAGCCGCGACAAAACACACTTGCCGCGGCGCATAATTAGCTGTTGGACGGAGATAGCAAAGTATATAATTGGTTATAAAAGAAAAGAAATTTTGTAGTAGCTTAAAAAACTAGATAAACGTCCGCGCGTAAGTTTTTTTGTTCGTCGCGCGTGTTAAACACTGAACACAATATATATCCAAGAGGACGTATCCGTCAATGGACGCATTAAAAAAAACCGATCTCTCTCTCTCTCTCTCTCTCTCTCTCTCGCCTTCGTCATTTTTTTTATCGGCCGACTTATCATCCGTATAAAATTAGCTTGTTTGTCATTAACTCGATTCCCGAAAGTGAATTTCTGCGAGGGAGGTCCATATCGGGCGGCCCCGTGTAAAAACCGAAATCTTATCTCCAAAGGATCTCGGCGAGCCGCGCCGCCGAGCGCGGAGCGCAGAGAGTCCGTCAAAGTTTCATCTCCGCTCAATCGGGCCGCCAATAAAACGTTAATGACGCCGGCAGCGGTGGCGGCGGCGGCGGCGGCGGCGGCGGTCGCTCGGTGCGTTACATATTCCGCTGAGATATGGGCCAGGCCTTCCTGCCATTGGCGCTTGCGTGTGGTCCGCGTCAGCGAGCGTGAACCTCTAGTATCTTGTCACGGACATATCCGCGACATAGGTTAGAGGGAAAGAGAATCGAGTGGGCGCTCCGCGAGCTGGTAATCGAGTAGACTCCCCCTCCTCTCTTTCTCTCTCTCTCTCTCCTTCCCCGCGGCTGGATTTAAGAGCGTGCCGTTTCGCGAGCAAGAGTCCCGATGCTTTTCGCAAGAGGGCACCTTCGCGAGAGGAAACAGCGCCGAGGAATGCGTGGAAAATTAAATACAACAAAAGCCCAAAGCTTCTCGAGAAGCTTTCGAAGGGATGAGCCGATGGTGATAGGGACGGTTGACGAGAGTTCGGGCGACTCAATTTTTTAAATTTCCCTCCTCCGTATATCGTCCTAAATCTCGGGGCGCAATCCACGAAAGCTCAATTTCCCGCGGCATCGCTCATTGTGTACCGCGCCTCCTCACCCAAGGGCCGAAATTTATTAGGGGCACTTAGGGCGCAATCTAAGCATAATGCGGCCTCAGGTGTAAAGAGCCGCATTAGAGTGCAGTCGAGGAGATGAAAAGGGGCGCGCGCGCGCGCGTGCGTTGTATACATGCACGCCTCGAGAGAGAGAAAGAGCAGAAGAGGAGCTGGAATAGAAAAAGAAGGCGACGGAACTCGGCCGAAATACGTGCACGCACGGCGCGCGACCAGAATAAAAGCTTAGGGCGCGTGCGGGGCCCCGAAATCCTCGCTCTCTCACTCTCTCTATCTCTCTGTCGCGAAGGCCGGCAGAAGGAAAGAGTGTGTCACCAAGGTGGTCCCTCGTCAGTCCGCCTCGGTGCGAATGCGCCCGGCAAAACAGCGCGCTACGGGAGCTGCGCTTTTCCCTGTTTTTCACGAGGACGGAGATTAGGATCTGAAGTGGTCGACCACCCACAAGAGAGAGAGAGATTGGTGCTCGAGGGGTAGTAGCTCGTCTCGGTTACAGGACCGCCCGCTGGCCGCGCGACAATTAAGCGTAAAACCTCGAGGAGCACCTTTATTTACTCGCTGCGGCGGCGATATTTTTCACCTTCCCGGCTCCTCCTTTTCGCTCTTTCTTCACGCGCGGGGGAGAGCCCCGGTGCCCGGATCGATTTTCCGCCTACGCGCCCATTCAGCGCCTTCCCCGAAGCGGGCGCCGCTTGATTCACGACTCTCTCCGCGCGCGCCCCCGATTCCGGAAAATGGCAGTCTCGCTTTATTTATATGCAAGGGCTATCTCCTTCTCTCTCCGAGGAGCTTCTTTCTTTTTTCGAGGTGTGTGTTTTTTTCACCCCCCGCTCCTTTGTGCATCGGTCGGTCGGTGGAGCGTCTTTGGCTGCTTTGCTAAGCACTCGTTTATGGGGAAGTAAGTATCATTATTGTGCACTTAACTGATTTACGAGCTCATTAGTATCTTCTAATTCGAGCAGGATAAAAAAGTAGTGTAATAAAGTAGTATTTTTAGGATGCAGTAAGATGTGTATTGATGATATGCACAAAAGGTTTGTACAAGCCAGAACTAAATTTTTCAAAGAATTTTTTTTTGTTTTCTTGTTTTTTAATTTTTCAGTAGGGAAAGTTTACCTACTTACGACGAAGCAGCGATTTAAATTCTATATACTCCCCGCAATCACTTTCGACTTTGCCAAGTGACGTTGCAAGGAGTGCCTATACCATTAACAAAGTAAAATTTGTATAGTATTTTATTATAAAAAAGCATAAAATTTATCTTCCTAAAAGTAAAACAAATTTTTTTTAACGAGTACCATTGTTCGACGATCAAACGTATTAAAATACACTTCCGCTGCATCGAGAACAATATTTACGACAGCTCGGAGCAGCAGGAAGAGAGAACACAGCTGCCTTGAAAGGAGGACGCGCAAGACGTAGAAAAGTCGATCATTGTTTTGTCTCGCCCTCCGCCAGGTGTTAACTCCCCAGCCAGCGTTCGTCTGTCGATCCCCATTTAGTGTTCGATCGTATATTAGAGATTAGACCAAGGAAAGACGTCCAGGCCCCCGCCGCAGCCGCATACCGAAAAGGAACTTGATGCAAGAATCCTCGCGCTCCTCCTCCTCCTCCTCGCTCGCTCGCCTCGTCGACAGCTCAATAGAACTCCCAATTAATTCGAGTCGATTAGAGGTCTGCGCTTGCGCGCGACTATATGACTCGACGAAAAGGGAAGAAAAAGAGGAAAAAGCCGCGCGCGCGGTGCCCCATTCATCGGCGGGATTTTCGAAGAGCCTAGAGAGAGAGCCGCCGTGTTTGACACGACCCGACAAAGAGTTGCCAACGTCGTCGTTCCCCATTGAGCGGCCCGGCCGCGCACTAAATAAACTCCGGCCCGCGCGCCCGGAGAAAGGAGGGAAAAATCGCTGGGAGGCGGTCTTTATGATTAGCATTGTGGCCTCTCTCTCTCTCTCTCCTCCCGATGAATGTGATTGTTGTCCGACGACGAGACGCGCGGCATATCCCTTTTCGGGCCCCGGCAAAAGGGACTCGGCCGCTGGACCGACAACTATGCCAAGCACGCGTCGCCCCCTCCCCCCCGCGGGCGCGTAAGCCTTGTCGGGCTCTCGAGCCCCCCGAGCTATGTATTTATTATGCGGTATTACCCCGGACAGCCGACATGCGCATTGACTCCGCGGATGCGCGCGCAGACTTCGAGAGAAAGTAATGCGAAGGCGGCGCTTTTTTTCTTTTTTTATTTTTCTTTGCCAAGACCGACTGCCCGGGCTCAATGGGGGAGAATTCAGCGGACGAGAGGAGGCGCGCGCTCGCAACCCCTTTCTTCTCCTCTCGCCATTCTTCCCGCTTTAAAAAGCCATCGTCGCTCGTAACTCCTCTCGCTCGGTTTCCTCTCTTTTATCGTCGTCCACGTCTAAATTGCGCTTTTGAGGCGCTCCTTTTATCGCGGAGGAATGTCTCCGACGTATTTGAGAAATGTATCCCTCAAAGTGCGGACGCGCTTCGGCGTTAACGGCGCACTTGCTTTTCGCCGCTTTCGAGCGACCTTTTTAATAAATTAAGAAATTTAGCGGCGAAAAGAGCAATTTTCCGCCGTTACGACGAGCTGAATCTGCGTAACTGCACCTTCAACGAAATTATTAACTTCACCTAACGGAGATTGCTGTAATTTCGCAGAATATAAAACCCTTTACTGCTCCATAAAGTTGAGAGCCAAGAGTTTAAGCGCTACAAAAAATGTCGTGCATTCCGTTGAAAAAAAATTCAATAAACATGCAAAAAAAATGAATGGGGCGGGCTAAAAATTCCGCTCTTTTAAAGGAGAAAGCATTGCAATGAATCCGTAATTGATAGGTGTCACAAACACCTTGGCTTAGCGAAGCAAGGCGCGGCCACAACAGCGAATTCGGTAAAAAAAAAAAAAAAAAAAAAACGGCGCAAAAGGCCAAAATTGGTAAACATGAAAATTCTTACGGCCGAGAAAAAAAAAAAGTAAGAAGCCCCGGAGCCGCTCGCGGGCAGGCAATAAAAGCGGGCGGGTAAGCTGTAATTTGCCCGCTCGGGGCGAGTAGTACCACCACTCGGGCTTCGTACAGTCCGCAATCCCCGAAAAGGAAGGCCTTACCATGCCTCTCGCGTCGGCGCACTGTTATGCGCTCGAGCGGCGCAAAAGCCGAGGGCGACCACTTGACTCCGCGGGCTTCCGAAACTCGAGATGCCCCTGCACGTGGGAGAGTCTCGGAAAAGAAAAAGTGAGCCGAGCCGCGCGGGCTAAATAGGAGCAAAAGCAAGGACCCCCTGTGGACGGAGAGCGCGGCGAGCGGAACGGTAGCCGAGGAGAGGCCACCGAGACACCTCTCCCTCGCGTGTTATCCCTTTGAAGCGTGACCGGGAAAAGGGGGGGCCCTACTACGAACCGGGTCCCCCCCCCCCCTCATTGTTGCCCGCGGACTCGGAAATTTTTGATTCCCCGAGAAAGAAGGTGAAAAGCCGGAGCATTGTGCCGTCCTACCGGTGTTGCCTCTCTCTCGCCTCTCCGCGCTCTTTGTCGCTCGGCGCCAAAGGGCCGCTTTGGATCTCGCTTTAACGAGCCGCGGAGCTGGAAAAACGATTTCGGAGAGAGGTGTCATTGTGCGCGCCGCAAGCGTGGCCCTGCGATTGTCTGGCTTTCCCGCAAAGGACGGATTCGGACGGGGGGGAGAGGGGACAATGCGGTCGAGAGGATGCTACACCCGGGCTTTTGTGCGACGCGTGTTCTCTCGAGTGTTTTACAATGCGGACTCTCGTACGCCCTCCTCGGGGCTTTGTCGCTTCCTTTTTGGCTCTCGAGCTCTCCCCGGGTCTTTTGTATATACGAGCAAGCTGCCCTCGCCGATAAATGGATAGTAAATGCTTTTCGTATACATTCCCCGTGCATAGGAATGTTCCTCTCGAGTTTTTCCTCGATTTTGGCGAAGGTTTTTTTAAAAGCTAACGGGGGGGGAGGAGTGCATCGACGACTTGATAAATCACTCGAGATTATTTTAAACGCTCGTTCGGGAGAGTAATTGGGCCCTCTTTATCCGTCTCCCGCGTGATCGATTAGAAACTAGGCAGAAACTGTTTTAAATGACGCGGAGAAAGCAAAAGGAACGGAGTGAAATTATAAGCGATCGAGCGGCGCTGGCGCAGCCGCCAGCCGAGCCCGAAAAAGCGAGAAAGCTAGAAGGCCTCGCAAAACCCGGAGCAGCAGCGGCGTAAACACTTAAATGTTTTCTGCAGCCGAAAAGGAGAGAGAGAGAGAGAGAGAGAGAGAGAGCTCGGGGAGAGATATATTAGGGAGCATTGTGGGAGAGGTCAGAGGGAGCTGTCACTCAGAGAGTCGATGTCTAGCTACCCCTCCATTAGCCGCCTCCGCTCGTACCTCTTTTTTAATTGCGTTAAATCGACGGGCAATTTCGCGGCCAGGAATTCGACGGACGGACGTTCCGCGCGGCGGCGGAGTAAGAGGATTATATCCGCGGCGATTTATAGGTCGAGAGAGCCTCCACGGGACGACGAGTCCGAGTTATTTTTTCTCTCGGCCGAAATTTCTCCATTCCCCGCGCGCCCCGCGATTTGCGCCGAATGAACGGGCGAGCGTCCGGGGGAAGTGCAGCGCCGAAGCCGAGAGGCTCTACGGCTTCCCAGAAATCTACTAGACGGAATTGCCCTCCTCGTAATATGGAAGTGCAGGATAAACGTTTCTGGCCCCGTACTTTTCTTTAACTAGAAATACAAGCGCGCTCTTGCTCCTTTTGCTGCTCTAATGAAAAGGTTCTAAGATTGTTTAAGAGAGTAATTGCGAGTAATTTTTTTTTTTTTTTTAAGAAACTATTTTTTTTAAATTCGACGGATTTCGGAGAGGAACACGGCTTTGTCGACAAATATGTTTTCGCCTCGCGCAGTTTAAACAAAAAATACGAGCTACCTATATCTTGAATAATATTTTACGAGATTTTTTTTATCGAGGTTCGGCCCGCTTCGGGTAAGGGCTCGCGGCTCGCTTTGGGAAGAAATTAAATTTAGGCGTAACTCGTCAGAGGCTAACTTAATTATACTAATTATATAGACAGGTGCCGAGGCCGACCTGTAAATCGAAACGAGGTATGCAAACACTTTCGATATTGGCAAATATCTGTAATTTTTGAATTAAAAACTTTATTGAATGAGCGCTTATTTGAACAGCATTGAAGCGCACACGGGTCACTTTCGCGGAATAAATTACCTTCTTTTTTTTTTGGCCGAAAGCACAGCCGAGCTAATTGACAAATTATGAGTAAGTAAAGTAAAATTGCATGAATTATCCGGAATAGGCAATAAAACGATAAAGCCCTTGGCATTATCCTCGACTGTTACTCGCGTCTACACTGGTAGCACTTACGGGTCTCGCTGCCAGGGTAGAATGAATAATTTTTTGCTCGCCTGCCATTCCTCTCACGCTTAAAGTCATACTTTGCTGACGTCCGCTCGTGATTTGGCCTGATTGCAAGTCGCGAGATTTACGAGTCTGCTCTCGGGTATATTTATATATATATATATACATTTCTTTCTGGTCTCCCGACTGATTATCCATAGCTCCGAATTATCCCTGGCTGTGTGTGTGCGCGCGTACCTGGTTTTTAGAGGCGCTGCTCCCGTCGGGTCGTAAACACAGGGCGCCGGCAGCGGGAGCAGCAGCCGTCGTCCGATCATTTTCTCGGGAAGAGAGGAGATTTTTTTCCACGGCTCTCACGCCCTCGCCGAAGACGGAGGACCTTGACACGTCGGCCAATAAATACCGCTCGCTTCCGAGAGACACACACTCGCGCGCCAATTAAACGAGCCAGAGAAAGAGAGAGAGAGAGAGAGAGAGAGAGAGAGAGTCGGTCGTAACCTCCCCGAGGCGCGGTTTTTATTAACGCGCCGTATAATGTCGAAATCCCCGGTGCTTTGAGGAAATTAATGGGATTGACGAGAGCGGGCCACTGGTTAAAATCAATATTTCCCCGGATTTACATAATCGACGATACTCCTACCTCGGGCCCGATTGCATGTCATTTCCTTAATGCCTACGTTTTTCACTCGCGAGTATTGACACTCTCTGCCCGGTTAATGGCTCCTCCGAGCGCTAATCCTAGACGCAGGGGATGCGGGTGATATATACTTAGTTACCTCAGCCCCCTCTGTTATTGGCGCTGATTTCTACGGCTCGTGGATACAAACATTTGCGTCGAGCAGCTGTCGATGATGCTCGGTTGTGTGCGCATCTGCTTGCCAATTAGGGCCTTTCTCGCTATGGGACATGGCATTAATTGTAAATTAAGCTGTTATTCCGCCCGTTTAACTTGCCGTTTGACTTTGCCGCTGTGCCTTACTGGATCGGTTCTTTTTTTTTTAATCGTTTATAAATATAAAAAGTGGAAAAAGCACGCGTTACATTATTTTAGCAAATGATAATACACTCGATTAAAAGTCGCCTGTCGCGCGCTGATTAATATCAGATCGGCATGAGAGTTGTGAGTTTTCTTAAAATAGACATTCAATAGGGGCACGCGCTTGATTTGTTGGCGGCTTTCCTTTGATGCTGCTTCCAGAGAAATTTATGGTTTATTAATTCATTTATGCATGCCTATTTATAATTTTTGATACGAGGCTGATTTATTCAACTGCTACACATTAACGTTCTGTTCTGTTTATCCTTGCAGATCAAAGAAGAGCATTTCTATTCTGATAAATAAAAAGCGTATCGTCACTTTTTATTTTCTTTTGTCGTTCGTGTTCACTTGTCTATTTTAGAAGTTTATTTTTTGGTTCACATTTAATTTTCTAAATTTATGTCGATTAAAAAAATCGGATGTTTCCACACTGTCGTTTTCAAAATTCACTAATATTAAAAACTGCTTTTTCTTAAATTTAAAAAAAATTTAACCGTCCGCTCAAATAACCAGGATATCGCATCGATTGAAAAAGTACAAATATGCGAGCAAATATGTGTGTTTACGGAGCCTCCGCGAGAGAGGCCCCGAAATCCCTGCCGCGCGCAATAAAACGTCGGTCCGCGCACTTGAATCGCAGCAACACTTTACAATTCAAGTGGGCTTCTAATTATCGGCAGCGAGTTTTACGAGCAGCTCCGAAACTGCGCCCGGGAGATTTTCTCAGCCGCGCGGGTAACTCTTGACTTCCGAATATATTTCGGGCCTCGTAATATCACTTGGCCCCGGTGAGTGCGCGCTCGAGCGAAAAAAAATAAAGCGCGCACAGAGAGAGAGAGAGCGCATGCAGAACGCAGGGAGAGGTGGGCGGAAGAGGAGGGACTCGGGCCGGGGCCCCGAAACTCCATGGGAACGACGGAGTCAGCGGTAACACAAAGGAGGCGAGTCCGTGGAAAAAAGTAGCCAAAGAGGCTCTCTTTACTAGCGGGGGCTGCGCAGTCATAACCCCACCGGGTAATTGGACGTTCCCACTTTTAATTGGCTACTCGACGGGGCCTCGAGCCCGGTTGTTAGGCGTTATATTGTGGCTGCCTTGTATAAACGCTTTGCTGGAAGAGGTCCGGACGAAATTCGCCACCTCCGCAAGCTTCGCACGGCCCTCTCTCTCTCTCTCCCTGCCTACCATATAATTGTTACGTTATTAAACAGCGCTTAAGAGCCGTCGGTCGCCAACGAAAGCTCCGAATTCCTCGGGTCCCCTTAATTGAGGGGGGGCTGCCGCGATTCCCGAAACTCGATCGTGCCTGTCCTTCCCTCGTGGAAAACGAACTTTTAATGGCGCGTGCACTTGTTAAAAAGTATATTATATGAAGGCGCGTGCGGCCGGGGGACAAAAAAGTAGCCGGGGCTCTTAATTATTGTCATTATTCACGTTTCGTCTTCATTACCCGCTGCGAGCCTCGGATCTTTACCTTTCTCCGGGAGAGAGAGAGGCAAATGAGCTTCCTCATGCCCGATTGATTGATATCATAGGCGGAAGCGCGGACGAAAAGGTAGCCGAAACATTTATATTCGGGATTTTCAGGAATTTTAATTGATTCGTATATTTCGTCGAAAATATGTATCTGTGAGGCCAATGACATAAATAACTCTCCGCGATGAATTCATATTTTAGTGATCGAATTGATTTTGCCAATTATAAAAGGCAAACAACTGACGTAACCGAATGACGAGCCGAAAAAGAGGTTTAGAAATTTTTATAGATATTCCGCTGTGCCGAGAGCTGTTTGCTAATTATATAAGTAAATCACCTTCAATGCCATTACGATATTTATGATTGGTTTCTAACTCGAGCCGAGGCAATATGCAAGTATACGGACAAATCCAAGTTTTTGGTAAATTACGACAGGCAGACACTCGTAAATAAATGTTTGGACGATAATTGCTAATTTTTACTTGGCCTTAACATTATATATTAACTATTGCGCACGAAAAATTTTAATGCAAAGCGTTTTATTAAAAATTCATCCGTGTTTCAGTTTTGGCCAACTTTCCGAATGTGGTTAATTAAAATGAATTTAGGACTCTTGTCGCCACTAACTTTTTCAGCCGTATAATTGCTAATATGACCCTAAAAAAATTATTTACAATTCCGTAAAAACTCCCAAAAATCCGCGCATAATTTCGCTAATAAGTATGGCATAAAATTCGATATTATTCGCAATAAAATTTAGTCGAATTTATTTGTCGCATAAAAATCTACGAAAAACAAACTGATATAATTTAAAGCGCCATCGTAAGCAGAGCCCGGGCTAAGAAAAGAAGAAAGAAAAAAAAAGAAAAAAAAAAGAAAAAAAAAGGCCAACCTTGTGGGAAAACACACGGAGCTGTTGATTTGGCCCACCTGGAGATCAGCCATAACTCCGCCTCCTCTTTCAATTTAAAACTTTTCAATAAAAATGTTAATTTCGCCGCGCGCGGCATTTACAAATGGGTGAAAGAAACACAGTCATCGCTCGTTTTCTGCGTTTATTGTATCCGTAAGAAGTTTGTCATTGTTACGTACGCCGCGGAATGTATACCAGCGTCCGGGGTGAGTGAATGATAGTCGGCCCATTTATAATGCGGAATCTATTAATTTTCAATCGGCAAATCCTAAGTAGTCCTTCTCTCTCTCTTTCCCTCTCGAGAGATGACGAATCCAAGTCGGCGATATGAATGATTTCTCTCTCTCTCGGGCCGAAAGAGAAGATTCCCATCGGCCGGAGGAGAGGCGTGTGTAAGCACGCGCTTAATATTCCTCTTTGTGAAGGCCCGCGAGGGATGACGAGTTCGAGGCGCACAATGTATATACGGCGCGAGCCGGAAAATATACGGCCGATTAATGCACAACGCGGCTGCTTTTGTTTTCGGAGACTGACGACGGCGGCGGCGGCAGGGTCCTTGCCATGCTAATGCACACTCGAAGCTTATTTATTTCGATTTCAGGCCAAGTCGAGAATGAACGGGCCGGAGCGGGCCCTTCCTCCTCCGCCGTGTTATTATCGACGCCAGTGTTTTTCTCACTTCGCTCGTGCAGATCGAAGGGGAGCTTGGGCTGCTTTTGTCGATGCTCGTATGAATTGGCTATACTAGTACATTTTTTTATATACGATTATGGATCTATTGATTTGAAAGTTGCCTGTTTCCCCGCACGCGGACTCGTTGAAAATTGAAAAATGTCACGTTTCGAAAGAGGCATTTCGCCATTACTAGCCTTGAGTTATGGCAAAAATAAAATTGCTGAAAAATTTGCAGTCGCAGAAACTTTTTCGCGCAGAGCCGAGAAGTGGGGGACTATTAGAGACTAACAAACGGATCTATAAAAGTCTCCCGCGAGTTCTTTGATTACGGCCGTAAATTACGTATGCTTAAAGTGAATTAATCCCCATTAAAGTACCATATACCATACTCCTATGCGCGCTATAAATAACATTTCTATAATTAATTGTTATTGTTTTCATTATCTATTCTTTCGGATTAATAACGTATAACTTACGGTCGTAATTTTGACAAAATTTAACGGTTGATAAAAACGGCGATGATCACAATTGCAATAAAAAATGATGGGCAGTGTTGTAAATGTTTGGATGCAAAATTAATTTGATTTTAATTTTTAATTCTCCGCAATTAGGATGTCAACGTTATAATACGTTCTTGTATTATTCTATAGAATTTATGAACTGTTCGTGCATTCATATAACTTTGAGCTTTCTTAATAAATATCTTTCAGTTGGTCTTATAGATTTTTATTGAGAAATGGCCTGACTGCGGATTTTAACCGCAATACTTTGTTTAATATTCTTGCGGTGGTCATCTTTTTTCCCTGAATCAGAATTTGAGTGAAATGAAAAATTACGTTTGACTAATTCCTGCGTATTAGTCGTGTGAAATTTAATATTTTCAATTTTCAAGTTGAACCTGATGAGACTTTTATTAAAACTCAAATAAATAATTTATTAGTAAACACAAATTTTTAATATATAAGTAATTATATAAAAATAAAATTAATAAATACAAAATAATAACTAACTGCATATAAATTCTTAGAAATAACATATTAAGAAAGTTGATTAATAAATTGTACGTTATTTTACAGTTTATTAAAGCAAAAACTTTCTAATTAGTATTATGAATCATTCATAATATTTCAAATAAAGAAGATAATACTAGAAGTTTAATTGTGCACAAATATAAAATGTTTCAATAATGTTTTAGAAAGTTATGTTTTCATCTTAACCAGTACAGCAATGTTAAAAATTTATTGAATATTAGTTAAAACTGTTTTAAGAAAGTAAAGGCATCTCCTTGTTATGTTTGCTTAAATAGAGTAAATACGTGTAATTTTAACGAAGTACTCAAATTATAAAAACGATGGCTACTTTATTAAAAAATATAGTTTAAAACTCCACAAATACCAAAAATTGTACAGGTATAAATTTGAAAAGTTTATGCTTTCGTTCCCTGTACAATTTTATTGAATCCCGCAGGTAATTTGAATATTTAACCGTATAACAGGCGAAAGAAAGTAAAAAAATTATGAAAAACTGTATAAATAAACATTTAACTTCAGTTTAACTTTCACCGCGTTAAGTATATCGATCGCAGCGGACGTAACTGCAGGAGAAAACATAAAAGCAAAGCAGACACATTTCCTGCAGACGCCTAAGGAAATCCAGCATTCGACACAAAAGCCATTAAAAATGCAAATTGAGCGATACGGGAATCCTCGGGAACAAGTCGGGGACAAAAATCAGGTATAAGGCAGCATCGGCTATATTTTACGAGCGTTAGCGAGTCGCCTCCGGATTTTCATTTTTCCCCTATCGGCGAAACGCGTGTCGTAAACGCCGAGGCTCGTCGCGTGAGAATCCGAGCCAGGAATCCCAATATCCGCGGCGGCTGGAAGCCGCGAAAATCGTTCGAAAATTGAATGCCGAGCGAGAGGATCCGGAGCGTCTTTAAAAACACATAAATTAGAGGTAAACGACTGGGCGCGAGCGTCATGAGCGCTAAATTATGGATCGCCAGAAGAGAGAGAGGGAGAGAAAGAGAGAGAGAGAGAGAACTGATTCCCCTAATGTTCCAGCGCCGCCTCCGCTCCTCTCTTCCATAATCTCGGCAATATCGCGACGACGACTACTACTACAACTTGCGAGAGAAGCGATATGCAATTTTAGTGTTCGTCGGCCGGCGACACGCTTTTTCGATTGCTACTCTTGGCTGCAGCTACAGCGGCAGCAGCAGCAGCAGCAGCAGCTCGATTCTGTGTGTATATATATACACACGTATATTTATATATATAGGATATGCGTGCGATTTTGTCGAAACGATATCTGCCGAGGACGAGAGGGATCTCGGGCTGGCTTTTTTCTCGCATAGTTGTATCTTTCGCACGCGGGTCCGCAATATATTTCGCGATTTTTTACCCCTGCCATAATTCAGCGTTAATTGAGAACTGCTTGCTTTTCTATACGGACGGATATCTCCTCCACGGCCGGTGCTTGTAGAGCTCTCTCGGCCGTTATTTATTGCTGCGCGCGAGACACGACTAATTCGTGCGATGAATTTATTCAGTACTCCGGGCGCTTCGATCGCTATAACCGACACCGGGGGAACAAAAATCCTTTTATCGATGCGACACATTTTCTCAATCTCGAAATAGTCTCCTTTGTCAGAAGGTGGTTTAGGTGTTATTGCCCTTTTTTTTTTTTTTTTTTTTATAATGCGTTGTTTCTGCTGTCGTGCACGAGTTTTAACCAACTTGTAAATACTTGGTTACCAAAATGAAGAAGGAGATTTTTGACCTAAAAAAAAGCTTTTATTCAAATTATACAAATACGATGATCTTGTAGACTTTACAATTCTTCTGCACCTTACATAATACACCTTCAGTTAACCGCAAAGAAGGCAAACTTGGTCAATTCAGCGCGACGAACCTTATATGCGAAAAAGCGCATGTATAAACCCGTGAAAAATCTTTGACGTTCCAGCTCTGACCGCGCTGAATAATCCAAAGTCTATGCGGCCTCTCGCGTAATTAGCATAATCGTCTCAGAAGGAACGCGCGAGAGAAAAAGGAGCCGCGAGGATACGGGCGCGCGTAATAAAGGGATTTGAAAGCTCGCGCGCGACAGTCGGCCGTAAGTCGGCGGGATTCGCGCCGCGAGTAACGCTATACATCCAGCGACAGTGTCTAATACCCAATTACCGCGAGCGCACAATATGCTTTACGATATACTCGCGCTCCGAAGCTCCTCGGGCTCCGTCTCGCGCGCAAGCTCCGATATATGTATATATATATATACAGACGCGCGAGCCGGCCGTATATGATTAAAGGAGTATAGATTATTGCGGAGGTGCCGGAGAGCGCAACACACAATGCGTGCCGCGCGACTGGAGGTTAAAGTGTGGCGGCGGCGGCGGCGGCGCGTTTCTCGAGTGCGCCGAGCCACAATATAAATACACCGCGGCTTTATTACGCGCCGTAAATTACCGGGGCGCATTATTTTCCATAGATCGGACATTTTTACCGCGGAGACGAGAGAGAGAGCCTAGCGAATATATACGATCGACGAGCGCGAGCCAGCTCGTTATTATTACCGAAGCACGTGAGAAGCGAAGCGTTTCTTCTTCTGCTCGCGGCTCCGGCGCGCGGACGCCTGTATGCGTTATACACCTACTCGGGCCGTATAATTTCTGCGTTTTCCGAACTGTTTCGACGTTTTGCGTTCCGAAGCTGCTTAGATCGTCGGCTCGAACAACGTCGTCGGACGAATATATATTCATCCGCGAGGTTTTACGACAATGAGACAGGTTATATATAGTTTGACGAGAGTCGAGAAAAGCCGCGGACGGAGCCGCGATACTTTCGATGGTATTTGTACAACCACGGGAGTAGGAGCGCGTTAACGGTTATTCAAAGTCGCGGGGCGGTGATAACTTTCAATTTTCGCCGGGAAACTGAAAATCGTTCTTGCGCCATTCGGTCGACGAGCGATGTAAATTTTCTTTCCATTTAGTATTTACGGGCGATGGCACGTATGGCGGCGAGATACGCTGTAATACTCGCAATATGATTGCCGCAATTATACAGTAAAAGTACATTTAATTATAATTCAGTATTTTCCGAGAATGAACGTTATACGCGGCGACCTTGCTGCGGTGGTTATTTATAGTCCCAATAAAAGTCATTTTGCAATAACTTTTTTGATTTTGATAAAAATGCCCGATGCCCGTTAAAGACAGAAATATAACAAGCGAAAATTTTTAATGAACGCGAGAGAAACCTAAATGATTTATATTCTCCATAAAATAGCGCAAGAATTTGTTTTGTCGTTAAAGCCCGTTGATTATATACCCCGCGCTAAGCATTTGTTTCGAATCCGCGAGTAAAAACGTCGGCTAAATTATTTCAGCCCCGGTATATAGAAAACTGTACTCTCTCGCAATAAACGGCGCTTTTCTTTCGCGCGACGGTGAATTTATAAGGAACGGTCGAAGCCGCGCGGCTCCGACCAGCTTCCTCGGCACGGGCTCTACCAAGCTCTCGCCGCCTTTTAGAACCTTGTATGCAAACATCAAGTAAAATATTCCTTCGGGGAAACTAGCTAGCGCGAAATACGCGATAACGCGAATAGACCAAGCCCTCTCTCTCTCTCTCTCTCTCGGTACTAAAACGCGCGGCTCTAACTCGCGGGGATCCGGAAAAAGAAAGTGCGTAAAAGGTCGTGTTCGGAGCAGTCGTTAATCGAGGCTCTCCTCTCGTGAAAAGCTCCGGCGATTGTATACGTATAACCTTTTCTGCGGCGGGCGGCGTTGTCGCGCTCCGCGTTCACACCTCGGCTCTCGCCGGGAGTTAGCCCTGATTTATACGAAATTACGTTAGTCGGCCGGGGGGTTACCTAATTGAGAAACGCAATGCCTCGCTGAGTTATCGCCATCGACCTCTCTCTCCCTCTCTCTGCTTTTACGCAGTTCCCGCTTGAATATAGTTTTACGGCTCTGAAAAGGAGCGGGACATCCTCTTTGCCGCGCCGTTGCCCACTCTTTCTCGGGGCGAAGCAGGAGAGAGACAGAGAGAGAGAGAGAGAGAGAGGGACTCGTGCCTGAGCGGGCGACCACACGCGTCGACAAGTAGATAAACTGATTGAAATACGACCTGCCTTCCCTCTCTCTTTCTCTCTCTCTCTCTCCTTCTCTCCCTTCCTCGGAATTGCGCGCTCACCCCCGGACGCAGTCTAGAAACACTGCTTTACACGTTAATCCCTTTACCGAAAGCCTCGCCGTTAAGATTACAAGCCTTTTTGCTCGCTGCGCTATCTGGGGACGCGGGCCACGGGCGGAGACTTAAACGCGCGGATACACGCGCGGACGACGCGCGGCAGGAGTAAGTCTCTCTCGCCCCTATCTCGCCGTCCTCTCCGCGCGGGGGAATCGAGAATTTTGCGGGGCCGCGCGGCTGCGATTTCGTTGTACTTTTTTAATGACTTATTCTTGCCGGTTTTATTTGCCGCCGCCGTCGCCCGAGCACACAGACACCGGGGCTTATCGGGAGGGAATAAATTTAATTAAGCCCGTCGCGATTTGCCCTTTATAAGCTCCGCTATCGTATCGGCCCCGGCGGGGAGAACGCCGAGAGACGCGCCCCGATAGCCCGAATTCCCGGGCTTTTAATTAGATTTTTAACACTCGGCGAGCGGGCGTAAATTCGCGGGGCATCGGGTAGCGGGGTGTTCTCCCACCCCCTCCCGCCGTCGCATTAGTCGTCGTCGTCGTCGTCCTCCGAAAGCTCGTGTGCAACAGCCAGCTCGGAAAAGGGACTCGGGCGTCGCACGGCTCGCTCGGGATGTTTTATAGCTCGGCGCGGCAATGTTTTACGCTGACAGTGTCGAGGAGTCGCACGCTTCTCTAGTTAGAGCCGCTCGTATAAGTGTCTTCCGCCGTACGTTTCGAGCTCCGATTATCCTCCGGAGGCGAGGCATGAAGCGCCTAGTTTGTGCCGGCCGCCTTTTTCCGTATTCTCCCTTCTCGAGCCTCGGCTCTTTCGGGGCTATTTAATTGATGATTCATGCCCGCTTTCGCGCTCCTCTTTCTAACTCGCCCTCCCCCTCCGCGCTAACTACATTGTAAACATATTCTTCACGCTGTCGCGGAGCCTATTTTATGGCATTAGAGCCTAATGAATAACAGTGGACGTTGCGTTGTTGGCTCGCTTTTTATGAAGAGCTATGATGCGCGAATAAATTTTACTTTTTGAACGATAAAAAGCCCCGTCAATCATTCGTTTTATTGCGCCGCTCAATTATATCTGTTATGCGGTTCGGGAAAAAAAAATTACTGTTTGCCTAATTTGAAAAATGGGCCGCGTAAAATCCTTTTACTATCGGGAATTGCTTCGATCGCGAAATCGTCGAGGCTCAAATCGGAATATAATTTTCTTCGCGAATCGTAATTTATCGAAAATCTACGTACGCGAGCCTCGTTTGAAATTATTTTAACGTACTTGTAAAACTCAACGGCAAGCTAAATTACGAGCACTTGTGCAATTCACGGCGATATTATTATTGCCTGGAAAATGATAATCCAGTCGGCCGTTACAATAGTCTCGGGACGTAAAATTATTTTTTATGCCCGTCGTCTTCTTTTTTACGACGAGCTCTTGTTTACCTTTATATTCGAAATCACTTATCTTTACACGGCTCGCGCAGAAAACTCTTTCGAAAACTGGCCTCTAAAAAGGCGAGACGGCAAAAAGCGCCGCGCGCGACCTCGCGCCGCTTTATCGAGCCCGTCATCTGTATACACGCTTAGAAGAAAGTAAAAAAGGTCGTCGTCGTCGTCGTCGTCGAGCGGGGCGCGATGCACTTTAAAAAGGAAAAGTGATCTCCCCGAGCGCGTTGGGCGAGGAATAAGCAATATAGGTCGCCGCGCTGCCCGGGCCATAAATTCAATTTCGGCCTCGCGCTCCCGCATACTAAAGCTCCGCTCTCTCTCTCTCTCTCTCTCTCTCTCTCTCTCTGGGGGCTGTCCTCGCTCGTCTAATCTGTTATTCGCGCTTGGCCCGATGATTTCCGATCGATTATGTGCGCCTCGGCGCCGAGGGAACGGACGGCGAACGCGGCCCCGTACAGATCGAAATGTATCGAGTCCGCGCGTCGGCACCCGATAACGATCGCGACATCGAGCGCGAGTCGGCCGCTCGATTCGTGATCCCCTTACCCAAACGCGAGCCTTTCGTCGCTCTGCGTTTCTATATATATATTGTTCGCGCGCTGATTTTTAGTTTAAACGTTTATTCTGAAAGACTGCGGCTTGGAAAGAAAAAAAAAAGGTAGCGGAAAATGACTCAATCGTTTAGCCGCAGGAAGTGGCGTGGGATCGAAACGGTTAACAGCTCCGAGCTCGTCACGTAATTCCCCGGGGGGGAACATCGCAGATAGTCGATCGGTTATTAATCGGTTAACAAAAAGACAGCGGCGAGCTTTCTAGGAAGCCCCGCGCGGTGTATATACGTACACTCCCACAATATATATCGATTCTCAACACGTGGGAGAATGACGAAATGGAATAATCGAGCGGGCAGCGCGCGATGTACAGTTAACGCAACGCCGGGCTACTCGCGGGCCGCATCACGAACCCGGACATCCTCCTCCTCGGCGTAGTCGCTTCTCGCTTTTTATCTCTCCCGTCGTCGACGTTTGACTTCTTTGTTCTGCTTTCTACACTGTGCGCTCGCTCGCTCGCGCGGCACGAGATAAAAAAGAAACCGGGGAGAGAGAGAGAGAGAGAGAGAGAAAAAAGAAACGAAACGAGGAGGAAAGGATCCCGAGCGACAGACGCGAACAAGACTGGTTTGACGTATGGCCGTTGCTTCCCGTGAATAACGTCCTTTCATTAAAACGTGCAGCCGCGTGCCGTCCGCTCTTAAACTCCTCGCTCGTTCCTCTCGCGGCATCAACGTCTTTTTAATAATCCATAGATTTGCCGCTTTACGCCGATATCAACCCCCAATTAGGCGGCGCGAGAACCAGTTTTCCCCCGCCGTCAGCCGGGGTGATTAAAAATTCTACCCGCCGCCCGTTTGCTCCATTACGGTAGGACGCGAAAGCTCGCGTCTCCTCGCCAAAGCTCCGAATCGTAAATCTCCGCCGCGGAAACTACCGGATATATCGAATTTATTCCTCCCATATTGAGATGTAACGTCGCCTCGCTATCGGAACTGGTTATGTTCCTCGGCGAGAGTGACATCATGCGCCGAGAATACAATGAGTGCGCGCGCGCGATGAGTAATTAAAAAGGAAAAAAAAACGCGCTCGCGCTCGCGCGCCTAATAAATCGATCTCGCGGCTCTTTATTTAGGGGCGAGCAGTGTTAATAAAATGATATTAACGACGAGCGGCCCGAGCCAATGCGATTGTTTTTATGGCCAGGCTCTCCCGAGCGGGAGAGAGAGAGAGAGTTGCGCAATAAAGCCAAGTGGGAGGAATTCGCAGCGAGCGCTCTTTTATATACCCGGCGAGAGGAGAGAGAGAGAGAGAGAGAGAGAGAGAGAAACGACCGCTGGCGCGGAGCTCAAAGAGCTTTGGACCCTCTCGCGAGCGGCAATCATATTTGTTACGCGGAATTTCACGATGAGTGCAGGACTCGCGAGGACACACGCAGGCAAGGCGCTGCCTCGTAAATTACCCGGCTTATGCGCGACTATATAAGCACTAAGGCCCAGGCCACTTTCGTCATTCGCTCCTTTTTAAAGGACCGAGATCTACAGTGTTTTAACGCCGATATTGTTCGCGGATCGATGACAGTCGGGCTGCTTTCACTTTTTCGCTTGGCTCATTCGTCTCATTTGCGCGTCGCAGGTTATGCGAGAGGCTCGTTAACCGTCGCGTCGCCGGAATCCCGCGGAAACCGACGAAAAAAGCACATCTCGCGGCAGAATTTACAAGCGGCGGATTTGATTTACGTCCTGTTTTGAGGCATTGAGTCACGGCTCCGCGTATAATCGAGGACCAGAAATTCGAAGCATTTAAAAGCCGGTTAAAAAGTAAAAATCAGAGAGGAGCCAGGAGGGGTTAAGGGCACAGCAGCATCCTCAGCAGCTGCCTTCGAACGAGGGCCGGCCGGGAGCCGAGAGAGCTCGTCGCTCTAGGAAAAAATTCCGAGCTCGCGGCCGAAAAAAAGGAGTAGTTCATCGGACAGGTCAGAAACTGTATGGGAGCCTCTATCCGGACATTTATTATAACCGGCGACTGTCTTTGTCTCTCTCTCTCTCTCTCTCTCTGTTGCTCTCGCGAGCGATTGGATGAATCGCCAATCGATGCCATTCGACAGGAGGAGAGACACCCCGCGACGCCTGACAGGCCTCGTAACAAATGGCTGTTTTACCGTCCGGAGAAAATGAAGCGAGCATGACGAGTTGATTTTCGGAGCGCGTGCTCTCTCTCTCTCTCTCTCTCTCTCAGCTGCATAGAGAACTCTGCCGCCGTCGCCGCCGCGCGTGCGCGGAGACACTCCTACGCGAGGCCCCGGCGGTGTTACTTGTCAGTCTCTCGGGGCCCCCGAGGCAATGACAGCCCAAGTCGGGGCCCGGGAATTAGCATGGGATAATGGAACGCGTATATACGCTATACCCCCGACGGGCCCCGAGCGCCCGAATATCCGGACGAGAGAGGGCCGCCGCCGTTCGGGTGCATTGCGTTACACCCGAAAAGTAGGTCCCGAACCGTTTTTTTTTTTTTGTTTTATCTTTCGGGACCGCCTTTTACGGGACGATGACAACCGACGTAGCCGAGGAGCAGTCATCCTTCTTGCGCGCGAGGAGGCGAGAGTTCGCGAGCCGAGCCTTTGCTTATAATCTTATAAATAGAGTCATCAGCATTGAGAATTAATGCGCTCTTTTTTTGCTGAAAAACATGTTTTGAGCTTTTAGCTTCCAGTAGTGGAGAGTCATTATCACACTTTGGGATTCATAATTATGTAAGGATTAATAAAAACTAGTAGGCACTTGGTCGTGCGGAAGTGCTTCTTGACATTAAAGACTCTTTAGCTCGCAGAGACAATCGGCCTCCGATATCGCTTAAACTGCCCGTTAAAATCGAGTCGTTAAGATAGCGACGCTCGGCGCTGATTATTCCGTAGCCTAAAAAAAAAAAAAGGAAAAAAAAATACAGTCCACTATATCCAGTTAACTGAACAAAGTTTGCTTCATTGCTAATTCATTCGGCCTTGGGGATTTATTTCCTATAACGCTGTGCACTCTTTTTAACGGCACCGAGCTGCTACATATATGTATCCCCAGGTTGAAAAGCGTCTTTTGCGTAGCGATTTTTTTTTTTCCTATTGCCTTGCGTAAGAACAGTACCGAAAATTGATTATCGCGTAGGTAGTGATTTTCTCTAAAAGCGCGATCGCATTATAAGAGAGATAGTGGGAGGTTCCTGTCCAGAGCAGAGGAGAAGGCTGCTTTGGTCCTTTTGCTAAAAGCTGTTTCTCGTAAAAGATGTAAATTACAGTGTGGATGAGAGAATCCTTTGTGTCTAATCGAATTAAGTAGTGACGCAGCCATCGGCGACGTCAACCTTCCGCCTCGAGGGATCTTTAATCGGCGAGTCCGAATCTCCGTTCCGATGAGAGAGTCGATCGAGACACACGCATCCTCTCTCTCCCCTCTCCCCCCCCCCCTCCTCGATTCCCTATCCGGTATTTAACTATATACGCTCTCCTGCCTGCGCGAACACGAATCGGTAGACGATCTAGGCTCTAATAATCCCAGATAATTCCGTTTCACGGCTCCGACATGCCACCCGATAGACTTTCCAGTTTTAATCCCATTCCCGCCGGAGCGTCCGCAAATAACTACTGTATTCTCGACCTCCTCTCCTCGTCGGCCGGTGGAATTTCGCCTCGAAGTACGACGAGCAGAGCGACCGTGGCAGCCTCGTTTATCGGACTCGAGAAGGGAGGCGCGTCGCTATTTACGACAAGCCGAGGCTTCGCGGCGCGCTCGACACCTCTTTTTCCCCCCTCGACTGTGTTTCGGAGGGCGCGCAGCGGGGGGGCGCTTTGGTGGGCCGTATCGTCGCGGCGCGTGACTCGCACTCCCCGCATTCCCGCAATGACGACGACGACGACGACGACGACGACGACGATGATGAGGGTAGATCCGAGACGGCCGATACGCGCCGGAATTCGGCGCTATCACAATATTGGCCCTCCGGGCCTCGCGGCGCGCGGAAGACGACGCAAACGAATATAAGGCTCCGCGGGGCGAACGAGGGCGGACCCCGAAATTCCCCGCCGCCCGCGGCTGGAATATCTGGCCGCCCCGCTTCCCCCGGGGGCTGAGTGCTCTGGTGTATATCCCGCGAGCGCACTGACTTTGTGCTTATGTAAACATCGGGGCTCTCTCGTTGCGCCGCCTACTTTTTTCTCTAAAAAGTGGTATATCCCGCTACCTCGTCGTTCGGTGGGATAGAAGTTGTTTTTTTTCTTTTTTTTTTATTGAAATGACATGCTAATAGACACGCGATTCTGTTGTTTAGGATTGACTGGTTCGGGCTCTTTTACGAGCTGAATAATAATTTTATAACTGAACCTAATGAGTGCGAAAGAGCGTTTTTCTCACAGAGCTATAAATACCGAGAAGAGTGTCTGCTTTCGACGCGGGACTCGAGATGAGGCCTTTCATCGGATTTACGGAAGCTGCTCCCACATAATCCTACTGTTTTCCGCGCGCCTTTTTCAGCTCCGTCCATCCGGTGGTCGAACGTATGCTAATAAGCCAGAACTGGAACTTTTGTGTAATAATCGGAGGAAGGATCGATTTCGATGGCTTTTCGATACGAGAATCCTTTTGAAAAGCCGTTAATGCCCATTGTGCGAGGAGCGAGTTTTATCACCGGCAAACATCGCGCCTATTCATCGCGAGGCGCTCTCCTCTGTTATACTTCTTGTATCGAGCTCTATTTGTTATCTGTCATCACTAGGCAGGCAATCGTTGGGAACCTCGATCGCATATTTCAAAATGACACTCCGCCGGAGGAGAGCCGCGGCAGCGGGGCAAACAAGGGGTATGTCCATTACGAAATGCCTCTTGACACCTGCCACGATAAGCGGGAGCTTGTAGGCATTTTACGTTTCGCTAATTCTTCGAGTCGTATCTGGTCGTCTTTAATTGCACCGCTAATCTTTAGTTCCACTGTCAGTGTATACGTCTTTGTACTCTATTGGTCGGTAGATAGGAAATCTTTTTCTTTTCTCTGTATTGCAGTGTTAAAGTCTGTAATTTGCGTTAAAAGCAGCGGACTAACAAGTATTATTATTCTTTGCAAATAAATTAACCTCCGCTTTGAGGTAGCATAATGTAGAGAGGACGTTTGTATTAAAAGCCAAGCAGTCAAAGAAACGCTTGCATTAATTTATAACCATCAGTCAAAACTTGCTGTATACGCCTAATTATAAGTATTTCGGTCTTTGTGTATTCATAATGTTTTATTAAGAAGTAGTTATTTTTCAAGCCTCCGTCGAAACTGATGTTCTTTTAAAGAGTACAAGCGAGGGGTGGGAGGGAAAAAGGATTAAAAGAAAAAAAAAATGTCGACAAAAAGCGCTATATCCTCGAAATGTTATTTTCCAGTTGCGAAGCAATGAAGCGGAGGCCTACGAAATACCATAAATCATTGCCGCGGAGAGAAGTTCACGCGAGAAGGTCCGGACAATCGTGCGTCGAATAAACGAAGAACTCGATCGAGCGATCAGATAAGAATGGATTTACAAGAGTCGTGTACCTTTGAAAGTGTTATAAAATGATCTCACGAAAAAAAAAAAAAAAAAGGACGGGGATTAGACCTTGGTCGAAATTATTCAGGAATTCAAGTCCGTACACGCGGCGAGGCTACTTCTGCCTTCAAATCCACGGCATCAAATTGATCTAATGCCTGCCTTTTTCAAGCTACCGTGTTGGTATTTCTCGCCGCCGCCGCCGCCGCCGCGCCGGACGATCCTCTCTCTCCTTCCTCTAATTGCTCTGTTTATCGTCGAGCGCCGCGCGCGCCGTACGCTTTTCACGAGAGGAGGATATATGCCCATTACCACCTAAGCGATTTCATTTTTATTGAAAATTGCACAAGACGAGGTGTACCGTCGGGTAATTTGTATTATGCGCTAATAGCAATTGGAATATTAAGTACGTCGATGAGTACGTCTCGAACATGATTTCAATTTACTCGCGCGAGTTAGAGAACATAAACTCGAGATTTTCAGAATAAATTTATTGCCGAGCGATCGTGATTATGTACTTCTAATTTTATTCGCGTTTTATTCCTATCTCTTATACATCGCCGGCGTTTATTATTTGAAAAATAGGAATTCTGTTAAAAGATCGATTCTTGCATGTATAAATTTTGCAAACGTTTCGATTACTTTCGATTCGTTCCGAACAGAGAAACCAGTGGTTTTACGTAAAATGAAATTTCGAATGTCGATGATAATATTCCTTCGTTCGCGTAAAAGCGAGGCATTGTTTTCTCAAAGTATCGATTAAATTGCCAGCTGTTTTTTCCCAAGACTGTCGATTCTAATAACGTTCTGTCATCGCTAACAACCTGCCTCTCTGCTCATCATATCATTAACGTCCCGCCGACGTGTATTATATCAATCTCCCATTAGCTCGAAACTCCAGCGAATCCACCGACCAAAAAAAAAAAAAAAAAAAAAATGGCTCTCCGCCATTAACTCGCATGACTCTCTCTCTCTCCGTCTGTCGGCGCGTGTCGCACCTCCGATAATTCGCTTCCTCTTAAATCGCTTCCTCAACAGGCAGCAGGCTCTCTCTCTCTCTCTCTCGGAGCGTGTTTCGAGCTTCCGAACTGGATAATTCAGCGCCGAGCGATTACAGGGCCGCGCGCTCGCCGAGGCATATATCGTCATCGCGCGGCCTCATCACGCGATGCCCCGTCGGGAGGCACACCTACGCGAGCGCAAGCAAACACGGCTAGGGGGGATATAAATTAGGGGCCGGCCGAGTGCGCGCAGAACCGGAGAAATATGCAAGCTACCGAGCGAGCGAGCGATAGAGGGCCTTATTACGAATACCGCGGGGGATACTAGTCGTATTTGCATAACTAGCGGCGCGGCTCGGGCACGGAAAAGCGGTAGCAAGCGGCGCCAAGTGTGCCAGGGCCGCCTCCTCGCTCGCGGCAAAGGTCGCGCCGCGCAGAGCTCCGCTCCGACGAGGAGCGCTACCGACCTACTCTCGGCGAGCACGCGGGAGTTGGAGACCTGTGATTTGTGGAAGAGTCAGCTGTGCGCGCCGCCGCCGCGTCGTTGCCGCGCAAAACCCCGGGCCGTGTGAAGAATCGAGCTGCCGCTGCCTCTCGCTTGCAAAATTTACCGATCGACTTGTATAATAAATAGCTCTTTTTATGGGACTACCAGGAGAGGCCTGCCTTCAGTTTTAGCCCGATGTTTGCTTTATATTCAGCTAAAAATCAGAACGCTTTATGTAACCTTTTTATTGCCAGAAGTTCGTCGGGCTCTTGAGAAACGGCTGATTTTCTGTGGGAAATAAAAACGCGCCGCGGCTCGTTTATATTAAAATCAATTTCCCGGCGCGTAACGTCGAATTTGAAAAGAAAAAAAAAAACACTTCAATGTATATATAAAACTACATTTTTCGCTAATTAAATCGAACAGTCCCGCGGGCCGCCGGCGTCGCTTACGCGCATAAAAAAACAAAAAAAACTCGAAATATCGCGCTAACGAGAATAAGCAGCTCGGCGCGCTCGGCGAATTGAATAGGCGGGCCTTCTTTTTTGTCTCGAGAGGCGCGCATATCGCAGCTTGGCGGGGAAGCTCCTCTCTCGGCCTCGCGGTGCGTGGGATCCTTTAGTTTTACGAGCGTCCGCGCACTGGGCAGCCTCATCACGATCGCGGCTCACCGCTAATAAGGCTTATATAGGCTCTCTCCCTCTCTCGCTCGCGCGCACGCGAGACCGCGCGACAACGCGGCTTTGCTAAATCAGCCGAGCGCCGCGCGGCTTTATTTTTCAATTGCATGCGCGCGCGCGCTCGCGGCTACGCCTGACGTCAATTAATGATTCCATTGAGGAATCGACAGTGACGAATGCTCGCACAGTGGCAGCCGCGTAATGAACCTGACGTGCCGGCCGAGGCTCGAGAAACAAAAAAACGTATATATCTCCCCCCCCGAGTCGCCGATTGGAATTTATGCCGCGCGAGATACGGCTGATTTCTGCCCGCCACTACCGGTCGCACAGAGCCACGTGAGAATCCGGCGGCGGCGGCGGCGGCGCGCGGAATGCGCGATGATTTTGACCTCCACGTAATCCAGGTGCAGCGACCAGGCAGCAGGCGGGAGAGCCTCGTCGAACGGTATTATATACCCACGAGTCGCCGCCGCCGCCGAGCTCTTTAACAGCCGAAGCTTTAAATGTCAATGTCGATGCCGCGCCGACGTAAATAATTGGCATTATTAAGGTGGCGCACCGCCGCCGCCGCCGCCGCCGAGGGTTAAAAGCGCGGCAAACGAGTAGTCGTCCGAGGCGGGTTCTCCGGGAGAGGAGACTCGCTCGTAATTTATAGATTGAAACGAATCGCTGCGGTGCGCCCGAGTCCGCGTCACGACGTCGTGGCCGCCGCGCGGCAACGGCGCAAGGAGGAGGAGGCGGCAGCGCGCGTCCGCTGCTGCCTTTTACGCCGTCGTCGTTTTTAACTGCCCCCGAGAGCGCTTTAAAATCTTTTATAATAATAAAGCCTCCTTTCCGCGAAGTATCTTAAATATGAGTAGCCTTAAAATGTGCGCGGGTTATATAATTGTATAAATCGCAGTGGAAATCGTTGCACACGTTTATGGCGGCATACTCGACTCGGTTAAGTTGTACCACCACCTAATCGCCTTCTTACAAGCCGCCGCCGAGCAAAAGTAGCCTCCTCCTCGATGCCCGTTTAATTAATCCGAGCGCCAAAGTCTCCGGGAGACGATGTCCTCGCGAAGAAAAGCAAAAAACGCGTCTCGCCGCGCGGCAGATGGTCGCGGATAAGACGAAAACAAAGACACGCACAGACCTACCTGCAATCCTAGATACAGTTTCAAACGTTCGCGAAGCATGTATAATCCGCCGGCAAGGTCGTTAAGATCGGCGGGAGAGTTTATGTCGAAGTTTTAGGAACACTTTCTCGGGGCGCGCATATTTTACGAAAAAGAGCGAGCGAAAAAAAGCGTCGTTGCACGATTCTCTCGCTCGCTCGTCGTCTCGAGTTTCCTGGCCCGGTGTATACACGTACTGACGCATGCGGGAGAGGGTGATTTCGGATACGGATGACTTCACTTCTCTCTCGTCCCTTTCTCTCTCTCTCTCTCCTTCGCCAGTCGCCTTTCCTTAATATCCGCGCGCGGGGACAAATTCCGAGCGCTTATCTCAATTCGGTCCGCTGCACGGATTTACCGTCCTGCCGAACGTAAGGCTCTCCGGGCTCAATGGAGGCTCGAGGCGCTCTTTTGGCGGTGGGTCGAGGTGGTTTTCGAGGTGTAAAGCGGGGTTTACTTCCGAGCGGCAAAAAGGTAATATTTCGTCAGATTCGTGGTTTGGAACGGTGTACTTTCCGCTTTTCTGGGATGGCGAGCTTTGGCGAATAATTTATCTTTATAGAGTACTTTCAAGAGCTGCTCCGAAGCAAATGTATCAAGCGATTTATGCAAGACGGTAATTTTTTATTCAACATAATTATAACATTTTTGAGGCTGTTACAGGTTAATAATTAACGAGGAAAGTTGTGTAGTGCTATACTTAATAAATAAAAATGTTTAGCAATATTTATGACCCGATAATATGCTAATATCGAGTATATCTCCTGGTTGCATGTATTTCCTGCTAATGGCGAAAAGCGAAAGAAACGTCGGGTGGCTAAATGACCTACCTGCTGTTACATTTCCGTGATAAAGTGAAATTATTTCTTTTTTATAAATTTACATGTCCCGAGGAATCTTTTGTGCTCTCGTAAAGTAACAATAAAAGCAGACTGAGTAAGTGTAGTATCCTCTTAATATTGGCAGTTGCTTTTTTAATACTATTTTATCAGCCTTTATCAGACTGTTTAAACAAGATTGTAATCAATTTGAAATCACTTTTATCAACCTTTATCGTTTTCACTTTCCTGAAAGTAATAATAATCTTGTTCGTAACTCTGGCTTTATCGGTGAAAATAGTACAGCAAGAATGTTTAATTATAACTCGGGACTTTTATTAAAACTTACCGTCAGCGGCATTACCAGTATTTTGACTAATAGATTCCCCTTTAGAAACATATTCATTCGAAATGAGAAAAGTCATTGTTTGTTGCAGGTTACATACAAGTAGTAACATGCACTTATCGATCAATCTTTCCCACCATCGAGCACAATAATACGCAGTCAATACACCCATTTGAAAATTAAGCGAAATAAAACCTCTGATGTGCAATCCGACGTTATTGCGTTTCTCATTTATGAAAGGTCGTTAAAAATTTATTTCTTTGTAAAACCAGATGTATATCTTCTTCTTTACGATACTTCTCCAAACAAACTCTCGTTTTGTAATAATCTGCGGTCGCACAATTCCAGAAATATTAATCGATTCATCGCGCGCGTATATCCGTGAGAATATCGGAAAAAAATGACGGCTAGCGCGCCCAAAAAGAAAAAAAAAAAAAACAAAAACCACGAAACAATTATAAATTAAGATTTTATGCCGACCGGATCGCGGCGGTATAAATATATTCTAATGAAGCCTCCGCTCGGTGGCAAAAGATCATAAATCCCCGGGGCTTCCAATAAAGCGGCCCCGAGAGTTTCCCAACCGGAAGCTTTGATATTTATGAAGCGTCCGAAAGAAGGCCGCTCTCCTGCCCGTTCTGCGCGGGTGTGAGAACGAGGAAAAAGGACGCGGCGGCGGCGGCCGGTCCGGTGGTCGCTGCGGCTTGCGCGCGCGCAGTGGCACATCTATCGCCCAGAAGTCGATGGGAACCCAAGTGGCTCGGTCTTCACATATTGTAGCAACAATTAGGTGAAAGGCGCTCCCACAGACTCGGCGCTCGGCGGTGTGTTGTTCGCTCTCGAGTTCGCGCGGATCCGTTTAATATAGCCTCTGCCTCTGTGGTGTATAACCGCGGCGGAGCGAGCGAGCGAGTCGACCTACCGACCGACGCGCGCCGCTGCCCGACTGCACACCTCGTGCTCGCCCAGGGCAGCTTCTAATCGCGAGATGCGCGCGCGAGCGGTAGTGCCGGGCACGAGCGCCTCGGCTTTAGGAAACGCCGCGAGATCTGCACGCGATCCCGATGTATAATAATAAGCCGGCCAGTCGACACCCACTTCGCCGAGCGCGAGGAGAGCGAGATATTGGGGAAAAAGAAAAGTTACCGATTGATACGGCGGCGAGCCGCGGTGAATTATGATTCTATTACAGCGGAGGAAAAGATATGTACAGAAGAGGAGAGACCACGATTCCCGGGCAGAAGCGCGCATCGGCCGCCTCGACGAAGAGCGCTCGCGCATAAATCTATAAATCCGGCGCAATAAATACCGGCGTAGTTGCCCGGGCAAAATCGCGGACCCGCGAGCGTATCATTGTTCCATTCTATTAGGCTCATTGTCCGCGATTTTGCCCGCTCTCGCTCTCGGATCGATTAGCTCGTGGGCGTGTCCCGGGGGGGAGGGGGGGGGCCCACGCGTGCTCGCGCGCGCGCTTGAGCACGGCGCCCCGAGGAGGCCGCGCTTCCGCGAGTGAAAGCAGCCGCTACTTACGACCTTTCACCCGAAAAGCCAGCCGCCGCCGCCGCACGCAGCTCGCTTCGCCCGCGGAGGTGAGAGTGTATACGGTTATCCCTGGGAAGCGCGGCGCTGCTTTTCCCCGCGCGAGACGCCCACGCGAGTCGGTCTCCCCCTCCCCTCGCCCTGGAAAAAGAGGATCAAGCGGAGCGCGCGATTGCGCAATATCGTCGCGGAGACGCGCGCGTACGTATAAATCAGTCGGCGGACGACCGGCGTTAATTGATACTCGCCGCGAGAGGACGATAACGCCGCGGCGAGGAGGTGTTTCGCAAGCTGCCCCTCGCGCGATCGATGCCCATTGTCCTGCCCGCGAGAGAGAGAGAGAGAGAGAGCTCAAGGTAAATCGCTAGGCGAGAGACAGAGAGAAGCTCCGCAAAAAGGGGCAATATTTCTTAGGAAAACGCGCTCTTTCCCCACGGTGGCATTCGCTCACGACTATCGCCCGCGGAGGTGAGAGCTGCCGATGCGCGCCGCGAAAGTTCATCGCGGCTGGAGGAGGCCTGCCTCCTCGTGCAGCCACTGTTAATTCGTTCCACTTACGTAAGCCGCGCGCGGCTAAGAGGGATCTGATATACGCCGAAGCGACAAATAGTACGGATTGCCCTTTGTGCGAGAGCGAACGTGTACGTCGGAGGTGTTGCCGCGCTCACGCAACTTTCTCTCTCTCTCGCGTGTTTTATCCGCGGAGGAGAGGCGCGCCGCGATTTATCCGTTCGTCGGGTTTCTCGATTTTTAGCGCCGATCGCGTTGCCCCGCCGGTAATTGAGTCGCCGCGAGTCGTAAATTTTCCTTTATTCGGTCGAAAATCGCCGGGGAGCTCGCTCGGAGCGCCGCGTTTATTCTATACTTACCGTTTGGAAAAAGAAGGCGAACGAGTCTCGTTGTGCGGTGGTTTGTTTATTTTCGTGGCCCGCGCGCGGAAACCGTGTATGTATCCCGCACGAATCGAAATTCATTGTTGCAGACTTACAAGTACATCGAAAACAAATAACGGAAGATTTCCGTATAACACCTCGAGACTCGAGAGGCCAACAAGTCGCGCGTGTTAAAAGCCGCATTTAAATTTCCTGCTCTCGAGGCGCGGAGAGGAAGAAGAAAAAAAAAAAGAAAAAAGGGAAAGAGGCAGCCGGAGAGCTTTCGCGCGCAAACAATTAAAACACCTCTTCCACCTGCGGATAGCATCGCTTTACAAGCGCCGGCCGACGCAGTCAATAATATCGAGAGTGTCGGAGGCTAATTGGCGCCGTGTTGCCGCGGGAACATCGCTTATTAAAGGCACTTATAAGCGCGGACGTCGCTTCCATTATGGAAAACGGGCCCGCGTTATTAGCTCGCCTCCCACCCCCCGACTCGAGTTCTTCTGTTTGTTTACCTTGGGTGAGATTTAGAGCCGACTACACGCGCGCGTACAGGTGATTTGCATGCAACACTGATTGAAACGACTTGTCGAACAAGCCTCGCGGGCTCGGCTGCGGCTCCTCTCTCCCTCTCGCTCTCTCTCTCTCTCTCTCTCTCTCTCTCTCTCTCTCTCTCTCTCTATTCCGCACTCTGCAATCACGCTGCGTGCACGCGAATGGAAGGTGTATGTATATGAGGCTCTCGCGCGCGGAGAGAAAGTTTGCTGCTCCTTTTTTCCGACGGGGCTGCCGGCGCGCCGCCGCGTTGAGGCTTCTTCTTTGGCTCGCGCGCGCGAACGCCGTCCCCCTCGAATTCACTCGCATGCAGATTAACAAATTGATGCATTGTTCTGCCGTTTCTCATTGTCTCTGTCTCCGTGGCTGCGCATTCTTATTATTTTCTTCCGTCTGCCGGGGCAGCCTGACAGTTGCTGTCTCAATAACGCGCCGCTCGGCGAAATTGGGCGGAGGGAGTCGATTTACATTGCTGTTTGAGTACGCGGTGACATGCGGACCTGTTTCGACGGCGAAGCGAACGTTTTCGTTGAAAACGGTTTGCCGCGTCGAAACTCCCGCGCGGCAAACTGAATTTCATATCTGTTCCGTGAACTTCAGACATCGAAATTGCTTCGAGCAAATGTTTCCTTATGACTTTTTTTTTTGGATTGCGCTGATAAGAAACTGAAATAGTGAGAAAAGCACTTTGTTCTCGGTATCTGCTTTGTAGGGAGATTTCGCTATCTTTACGATCTCCATTTTTAGGAAATATCTTCGGCTAAATGCATTTTGATGTTTCGAAATTTTACATTAGCTCTTGATAAACTATTATCGGTGTATAATATATGAAAAAGAGTTATTAAATAATTTCGAATCGAATAGTGCAGTTGATTCTTTGCACTCTTCCTTTTAATAAAATCAAAATAAATTCAAGTTTCTCCAGGTGACACGCTGACTAAGTACAAATATTTCAAATGCGAGGCTAAAGTTTACGTTAAAAGCGAAGGAAAAAAAATACGATTACCGTACCTCGTTCCTCACTTGGAGAACTGCAATGCTGCGAAATAAAACTATATATGAACGGGGAAAGAAAAAAAAAACGGGAAGAGGACAAGATAAGGCCAATAAAGTAATCGAGGTAATATCTGTTTCTACGACTTGGCGAATTTTTATTGGTAGATCGGTGAGGTGGACGAGCGTCCACAGTACATTGTGTAATTCCCGATTGTGCATTTGCTTCGATTATATACTAACAACAAAAAAGGGTTATCGCATCGCCGTTGACAGTGTCATATAATTTCCTTGTCTCCCCCCGACGCGAGAGCCTCTTTTCTCCCCTTGAGCGCGGGGAGACTCGTGGCGTCGCGAGGAAAAAGGGGCTCGATACATTTTCTTCCTGCGTTCGTAAAGCTTAAAGCGATAGAGATTTGATATAAAATTGTATACAAGTACTAGTTTTTTTATAACTCAATTCCGTGGCAATTCGAAAATTCTAAATCACTCCCAGTGGTACTTATGGTACAAGAGGACGCGACTCTACAGTTACCTTTCCTTTCGACTCGGCCCATCGAGAGATACACGACTAAGGACTATCCGATCGTACTTTTTTTTATAAAATCATTAGAATATAATATATTTATATATATATCTATACTCGTGATGTTTCTATCATTTATAATAGTAATAATTAATAATAATAATAAAATAATAATAATAATAATAATAATAATAATAATATTAAAAACGCCGTAATACGTTAAGCTATTTACAAAGAGCGACTGCAGTCTTTTGGAGATAAAACGTAGGAAAGAAAAAAAAAAAAAAAAAAAAAGACGCAACCGACACGGGAGTGTCAGTAGAAAAAGACGTGCAAGAAGGGACCGGCGCTACTCTCTGCCCCTCGGCCTCCCTTCCTCTCCCTCCCCCGAGTGCAGCGCGGTCGAAAACAATTAAGGCACGGCTAGTGAAGGCTCGCTCTCGACATTCGTAAATCGAGAGGCCAAAGCAGCTACCGCCCTGCATCGGTGCAACGATTAGAAGAGCAGAGCTGCGCGCCGGTCCGCGAGAGTGGCTCTCTCTCTCTCTCTCTCTCTCTCTCTATCTCTCTCGCGCAATGTGTGCGTCTATCGTTATTTATCGCATTGGTTCAATAAGCATCGATAGCCTGCGCCGAAGAATGTTCCTCCGGCGAACATATATATATATATATATATATACGGCTGCGCGGAGCGGACTCGGGGAATGCGCCCGATTATTATTCGTGCCATTCGGCCGTCGCTTCGCGTGAGCCGTTGCGGAGCAGTCGCTCGGAAAGAGCAAAGTGGCCCTCGGCGCTGATGGGCGTGGCTGCGTCCTCCGGTAGCCGCTTCTTCTCGCTGCGAGCCCGAGGTGCTGCTGCTGCTTCCTTCTTCCTTGATGCCAGGAAATGCGGGCGGGATGGGAAGAGCGAGATGGAGAGAGAGAGAGAGAGAAGAGAGAGAAAGAAGAGAGAGAAGAGAGAAAATATAAATAGAGGGACTGCTGGACTAGCGAGAGCGCGGGATGAGTTTCTCAGTAACGGATGGTCCCGCGTCAATCAGCGCCGGTACCTAAATAGCGTTTATACGTTCGTGCGTGGTTGTTGTGCCGCGCGCGGACAACAAGTGGACTTACAGGCATGAGGGGGGGTGAGGGGGTGTAGTGAGAAGACAACGCATGATCTACAGTTGTTCTTGATTGATTTTTTGTTGTTGATGTTGTCGGTTGGTTGGTTGGTTGGTTGGTTGTTTTTTTTTTTATTTTAGTGCGCAGAGGAGAAGGGGGATAAGGTGGTGGCACTGGCGAGTCGGCCGCATGGCTTCTAGTACCTAGAGTAGCCATTCGAATAGCCATTCGAGTAGCCGTTGGAGCCCTTGTAGGGAACGGAATGTATGCTCCTGGAACAGAGATCGTGGCAAAACGAGAGGTGAGAGGACGTGTCGTATTAGTGTTAGTATTAGTGCGGTTAGTCAAAATGAGGGGAACCGTCGTCGCTGCGAACTGCAACCGCGTCAGCTTTCTCTCTCCCCCTGTATCTCTCTCTTCTCTCTCTCTGCTTTTCTCGAATTAAGTTTATATCACAGTCGAGTAGGGCGAGACGCGCGTTGCAGACGCACCGGCCATGTAGTATTCGAGTTCGCGTACAGTGTTAGTCTTCATATATAGCAGCGGCATGCGGGGCTTAGAGTTCTGGGCGTCGAAGCGAATAACAAGGTGATAAAAAAAAAAAAAAACTCGGCCCTCTTGAAGGAGACGAGCGAAGAAAGCCGGGGTGGGGTAGTGGCGTTGAGAGGGGGGTTGGGTTGGGGGGAGGGATCAACGGGGGTGGGACGGAGTCTAAGTACATTGTCTCTTCGCTCATCGACGAATTTCGATCAAGTTTTTTTTATGCATAATGGGGTTCTCGCGTGTGTGTTTATCGTTTATTGCGTGCGTGAATGCGTGAGAAGGCAGGAGGTCCCGAGCGAGCTCCCGCTCACCGCCACCCACATCTACAACAGAAGAGAAAAAACAAGACCACCGCCATTACGCACAAGGTAACCATTGGGTGCCAGACACCGCGCGCCATACACGCAGGCGCACACTCATCCAAAGTAGTGCGCCGCGGCTTATTCATAAAACTATACACTATGTGTGTGTGTGTGTGAGTGTGTGTCTCTGTTTCTGTGTGTGTGTGTGTGTGTGGTGGCTTTTAGCGCGAGGTTATACGATCCGCGCGTTAGCCTTCTGATTTATAGGTTACGCGCGACAGAAATATCAGCTCGCGAGCCCTCCGCGGTCTACCGCCACCGTGATTTGCGACGAGGCGCGACGATCAATTTTACACGCTTTTACAAAGCGAGGCTGTGCTCTTTCGCTCTCCTCCTGACCGGCTTGTCCCGCGCGCAAGAGGGAGAGAGCTTATACACAAAACAATGCTTCCATTTCGCGAGCGGCTTTATTTACTGCTTATACCGCGGCGACTCTACTTAGCGAGCCGGCAGACCGAAGACGAAGACGCCGGCCCCGGAAAGTTTTGCTTTAGTCGCTTAAAGTTCTGCGACGCTTCGAGCCGCGAACGCGGAGAATTCAATGTTCGCGATATATTAAAAGCTGCTGAAACATGGAAATGCAATACACTGCGAATCGTTTGAATTTCAGATTAAGAACTTTGCTCGGCGCGTAAAGGAAAACCTGGGGTGATCCCATGACGTAGTCGGCGCGGATCATTAAACGTAATTGTACAAGACCTGTTATTGTGTGTCCTCATGCTAATTACTCCAAGAGATAAGTACGTTATTTTGCTATATTACAGTCATTAATATCAAATATGTGTATATTTTTCGTGCAGCTATATAAAACTTGTTATTCGTTAATTTCGTCCGATGTTCTCGGATGAATTACGTTACGTAACGATTTATCATGCAACATTTACGTTCGTCCAAACGTCCGCCGTAATTCCTTCCGAGAACAAAGACCGTGTTACGTCTTAATTCTAAATAATGTAAAAAACTATCAGAGTTATGTACTAGACTACTTCGAAACAAGGAAGAGAGCGAATGAAAGAATCGTATCGAGAGGCGGCCGACTTTAATTTACTTCTTCGTTCGCCGAAATCGCCGTCGAGGCGCTCCAGATGGAAGTCCAGCTCGGCTCGCGGCCGGCAACGACGTTTCCAATTGTCGCGCAATCGCCGACGTGTCCCGCGAGAAGAAAAGAAAATATAGAAACGGAAGAAAAGGCGCGCAGAAAAAGAGGGAGCGCTCCGCGAGAGAGAGAGAGAGAGAGAGAGATGAAGAGCGAGAAAAACGAAGAAACGTCGCGAGGCTCGAGTCGACAAACCGGTTTTTCTCATCTCGCGACTCCGTCGCGGCCGTGCGCCGCGGCTAGTTATCGTCTCTCGCGCACGCGTGCACTCGCGCGCCATTGTCAGGCTGGACTTCCTTCTGGAAAAGCGCGATCGGGTCTCCCGCGCCACGGTGATCTCGCGGAGCAAAGTGTGTATACAGTGAGTAAAGCCAGATAGAGAAAGAGAGATATAAATCGTGTGTGCCCGTGGGCTCTTTGGCTTACCTGTGCTGTTTGAGGTTGTCCTGGCGCTTAAAGGACTTGCCGCAGACCTCGCAGGTGAAGGTGACGTCGTCCTTGTGGCTGCGCTCGTGGATCATGAGGTTGTACGGCTTGGTGAAGCGGCGCTGGCAGTACTTGCAGACGAACTCGACCGCGCATTTGGCACGCATCTTCTGCCGGCGGCCGAACTCCCTGCCGTGCCCCTCTGTCTCCATCGACATTATCGCGAACATCCTTATAAATTCCCACCGCTGACTCTCCGAGCGAACCAAGTCTCTCTCTCTCTCTCTCTTTCTGCGCGCGCGCTGCTGCGGCTGCGGCTGCTGGCTGCTGCTGCTGCTGCTGCCTGTCTCTCCCTCCACTCGCTCGATGCGAAATCGTCTGCTCGCCTCGCGAGTGCGCTGCTGTTGCTGCTGCTGCTCCGCCGCTGCTGCTACCTGCCAACAGGACCAAGTCCGAGTTCGTTTATTTCTTTGGCTCGCTCGGTCGCTGCTCGGTTTTTGTCGGTCGCCCACGAGGAGCTCGTGGGCGCGGGGAAGTAGCGCGAGTAGCTGTTCACGCGACCGAGGGAATTCGGGCCTATTTGCATGAATTATGGCGGAGTTACCGATTCGATTTGCGCGACTCGCCAAAGGCCGGCTCGGGGGATCCTATTAATCAGAGCTGGCTTCTGGAGCAGTCTGTTTGCCGATCGGGGGCCGAGAGTGTCTGTGTGGAAAAAACGCCCATTCCGACGCCGCGGGGGAGCCCCCTCGTTAGCATCCGACTCTTCTGTCTGTGGTGTTTCGTGCTTTTTTTCGCTCGTCAAATTCAAAAACTACCCATGTTAAAGCAAGTTAAAACGGTGGATTCCTCCACGTCTCTGAAAAAGTGTGGCGAAACACCGCTGTGCCCGCTTTTAATTGTAAGCGAGCGAGAGCCGCTCCATCGACTGGAAATAACATTGCGCATTGCGTCATTACTCGAGCCATTGCGATATCGAATTTTTCGCGCACAGGCTCTCATCCAGCAAAAAAAAACGAAGGCGATCGAAATCCCTCGCTCGCGACCGAACGAGCGATTAAAGCGTACAGCTTCGTGGGTAAAAACAAAGAGCGATAAAAGCTCTCGCGCACCTCGGCGAAATTATAAAATCCGCGGGGCTCGCGCTAAATCACGCAGGCTCTCTTATTAGCCGTTCCCTCTCGACAATAAAGCGGGGCTGCGAGAGCCGCGCCGCCGCGTTGCGAAAAGGCTGCCCGGCGTGAAAGGCCGCGGCCGGGGAGAGGAGAGAGCCGCAGCCGCCGCCGCCGCCGCCGCCGGTAGCGGCGGGGCCTAATTGGGCCCCCGCGTTACGCGGAATGACAAATCGCGAGCGGGCTCGCCCGGGGAAGCAGATCAGGAGAGCAGAGCGGAAGGAAGGAAGGAAGGAAGGGCTCTCCCCCCCGATAAAGAAGGGAGCGCGGCGCGCGGCCGAGTTTGGCGGGGGGCCAACCGGGAGCGAGCTCCGGCTACCGTGCGCCGCCCTGCGCTAAAAGCCCCGGCTACCGGTTTTCTCGACCAGTCGCCGCCAGCCACACCCTCCGCCGCTCTCCTTTTTTTTCTCTCTCTCTCTCTCTCCGTCTCGCGGGTTACGCTCCATTGCGCTCGGCAAAAATGGTGGGCACACTCACGTCTTACGGGGAAAGCAGGTCCGTCCGTCAGGTCTCTGTGGCCGGTGCTCCGGGCTGCCGAGTCGCTCTCGCTCTGGGATCAAGAAGCACAGGCAACACTAGGCACTGAATGCGTCGTATACCGTTCGCGGCTGCGGAAGAGCGGATACTGAGCAGATACTGTGCAGATACCGATAGGTAGGCAGGTCTGGACCGTTTGGGTGCGCGGCGTCGACTGAAGAAAAGTCCGGTTGGCCGGGCGCTGGGTACTTGGTAGCCCGAATAGTAGACCGTCGGACGGTAGGTCGTAGAGTAACGCGAGCCTCTCTTTCTCTCTCTCTCCCGGCTGTCTCCGGGCGGGCGCTCCGTCTCTCTCTCTCTCGCTCGCTCGCTCGCTCGCTTCTTCTGGTTGGAGGACCGGGGACCTCCCTACCGAACTCGCTCTCTCGCTCGCCGCCACCGCCACCGCCACCGCCACCGTAAAGCGCCGCTGCCGCCGCCACCGCCGCCACCGGCCGCCAACAAAGAAGCCAGTTAGAGCGAGAGAGAAAGGCAGTAGCGCTTTTTAGCCGGGCGTAGCGGCGTCCTTGTCGCGCGCCGCTCGCCGAATAGCAGCGCGCTTACTCACAAATCCTGCGCGTCGCGGCTTCTTGAGAGCTGCCGCTCGCGTCCCCGCCACGCCGCCTGGCACCGCCCCCGCCTCTCCCCCGCGGGACCGCGGGGGCGGTAGCCTCTCTCTCTCTCTCTCTCCCCGGAAAAATCGGCCCGCCGGTTTCTTCTTTTCCCGCGATTATCGCCGATTGTCAATTGCCTTTGGAGGAAGAAAGTCCGGCCCCGACTTTCTTCTCTCTCTCTCTCTCTCTTCCTCCGGCGGCGGACCTCTGCGGGAAGGAAAGGAGCCGCGGCGGGAGAGCGAGAGAGAGAGGATTCTCGCGCGCGCGGGGGCCGCGCATCGCCGCAAGGGTTCCCAGGGCACGTGGGAAATGCACAGTAGTCGCGGCGGCGGGCCCCCACGTGCCCCCCGCCCCCACCAGCGCCGAGCGGCATTCCGCTCGCGGCCCGGCGACGCCCCCGCCGGCGCCGAGGCCCCGCCCCCGGGCGGCCCCGATTGGCCGGGGCGCAGGCCACTGGTCGCGGAGCGGCCTCCGACGCGGCGCCGGCGGACTACCCCTTTGGCCAGCCGCGGGCACGGAGAGCTTTTTCCTCGATTTCCTTTTTCTCCTCTCTCCGCCGACGAAATTTCCCATGCGGATTCCTACCCCGGTTGGCGCGAGTTCTCAGAGCGCGCGCGCGCGCGCGTATGCAAATCGCGCGACGAGGGACGAGCTTTTGTGCACTCCCATGCGCGCCCCCCGAGACCCATGGCGGATTAACTGCGCTTTTGTCCCGAGCGTGAACAAATTTTCTAATTACCCGGCTCACTCTGTCTCGCGGAATTAATATTACGCGGCTCTTTCATTCGCCATTGTTTCAGAGCGCGAGAGGATCCCCGGCGTGGAGAGTTTATTTTTAGTCGGACTTTTTAATTCTCCCATATTGAAATCTTGCTGTTATTTTCAGCGATTAAAAAATTTAAACGACCGACGAGTCACTCGTCTAAAAATAAATCTTCTTTCACGTGTAATCGAAGGTATAACGTAATTTTGAGAAACGTTGCAAGCTTCAAACGATTTCGCTGCGAGATTACATCTCGTAGAAATACTTTTTGTTTGATCGCTTAAATATACGTATTGGCGCACTCGTGAATGTTTTAATCAACGTAGCCATCGCCTTCTGAAAATTAATATAACTTAATAGTTCCTCGTGTTCCACGTCAAATCCATCAAATGAGAGCTGAAGCTTAGATTTAACATACGTCTTATTGCTTCGAAGCAAAATTATTTCTATATTCCTATGCTACGTTCCTCTCGTAATCGTACAAAAAAAGTTTCTTACAAAAAAAGTATTGCATAGAAAAATTGAAACAATTTCAATCAATTACTTATCTTCCTGATTTTTTATTTAAATAAAAATTGTATTCAAAAATGTAATCTTATTGAAATTTTTTTGATTTGTGACGGTACTTTCCAGTGACTGCAAATAAAAATTTAGGCAAGCCGTAGAAATCGTGAATTATATAATTCTGGATGATTAACTTTTAATAAAACTTATTAAAAAGAAAAAGTTTAATTAATTACCAAAACGATAATCGTGTCTATATTACTGGTAAAACGATAAATGAAAAAAATACAATAAAAATAGAGTTGTACGTATATTTATTTTAACAAAATTAATCAATAGCGAAATAATTAAAAGTAATAATAAACATTTTAAACTATTTTTACACAAATTTTCCAGTGGGCTAAGATGCAATTTTTGGCTAAACACAATAATAAAGCTGTGTAATAATCGGTTGAAAATAATTCTCAAGCGTCATGTTGGATATTTTCTGTAGATTTTCACTATTAATTACCGCTTAAAACATTCGATATAACACATAATTATCATCGTTTAGGCAGTAATAAAAACTCCATCGGTCTATTACTCGCGCCAAACCTGCAGTTTGCCGCCTCATTGTCTCATAATTAAGATATGACTTCATAAAAATAGGCTCACAATCGCTAATCTATGCTTGCCTCGATCATTCTGAACTTGCAAAGATCAAAGTCACAACAGGGCCATTGTATGCATGACTGACGAGTAACTTCCGATAGAATAATCCCACGGTTCAAGAGCTTTAACCAGGTGGTCTCGGTGCTCACCTACTTTTCTAGCCTAAAAACAAAACGCGCCCGTCAATCACCGCGGTCAATAACTTGTGTCGAAAGGATGATTCAAAAAGAAATGTCTGTTGCGCAACGATTGAATCGCGCAATTTTTCGATCAGCTTGCGTTTCTTCGCGGCTATCAGTTGGTAAACGTCGTAAATAAAAAATGAATCACCGAGTGTGGAAACCGATGTCTGGTACCATCGTCTCATTCATAGTCTTTTAAATTCAAGCTGCCAAGTGCGTAACGTAACAAGTTTCCAGTAAGGCAAAGACTTATTTTGGCACAAATCAAAACTACAAAATTCACATCTTTCCGGTATACTTTTTACGGCAAACAGAGAATCCTCGGACTAAACTTTCGAGACGGCGAGAAACAAAGGCCCGCAAGTTTCCCCTGCTTCCTCTCGCCGCAGAACGTCTCGACGGAGGCTTCATTTCCCAGGCACTTTTGTATCGCAAGTGAAAAGCAGGAAGCGACAAAGTCAGGCTGAAAAATGACGAGCGTGACGCTCGCTTGATGAGGAAGGCGCGGAACCTCAAACCGACGCCGCGGCGGTGGCGAGTCGCGCGTAATGACGATAATTCGAGAGAGAGAGAGAGAGACGAAATAAAAGAGCCGCCGCGCGAGCGACGTGCGAGAATAAAGCCGAAGAATTATGGATAAGAAGAATAATGCGGAAAGTGGAGGAGGAGGAGGAGGGAAAGCCGCGTGGGCTGATCCACGTATATAGTGGCGCAATCAAGCGGCGACGCCAAAAAATTATGCTCTCCGTCGTGAGGACAAAGATTTTCACATTTTTCTTTTTTTTCTGTAATAAAGTAATGGATTGTTTCAAGTTAACGCTGAAAATACTGTCGACCGCTGATGTAGAATACCTATATAAATATTGTTAAGTTTAATTGCGAAATCGAAATTTCCCTTATACACGGAGAAAAATGTTTTACTAAAAATTACTATACCTTTTTGTAATATTTGCATTATCCTAAAAAATTATTATACTATATATTAAAATTTAATAGAACTTTACCAATTTTAACTACAATTCTATTCAATTTTACTATGTAGTATATATAATAATTTTTTAGGATAACGCAAGTTTGTCCCCGCATTGCAAAAAGGCATAGTAATTTTTACTGAAAATTTGTTCTCCGTGTAGCTTTGGAAATGATTCTTCTAAAGCAACAGTTCGAATTCCCTCCTTCTTGCTCCCACCGAACTTTAGGCCAATTTGAATAAAAAACCTCTCCAGACCTGTCGATATCGCGTCCCCACCTGCAACAGTCAGCTACAGAGGATCCATCCTCCGCTTCGAATCGGTTAATCATGTTCCTCCGAGGCGTCGGTGAATCGTTCGAAATATGTAAACGCACGCAAATTAGCGGCCGATTTATGGGCCTCCGGGCGGCGCCCTCGGAATTAATCGCGCGGTGAGGAGCCGAAAATCGGCGAACCGGGACGACATCTTCCTAGGGGACGTCCCGTGCGGCTCTTTCTCTCTCCTTCTCTCCCGTGAGGAATCGTTCGAACTTGCGTTATTAATGAGAGTCGCGCGAGAGTCGCGCGAGAGGACGCGCGGATTTTCTCCGGCGGCGGCGGCGGCGGCGGTGCGTTGAAAGTCCCCAAGTCGGTTGTATAAGCGAAATCATCGCTAGAGTCGTGAGTGCCGGTGGTCTTGGCCGCGTATACACGCGGGCGTCCTCTCTCTCTCTCTCTCTCTCTCTCTCTCTCTCTCTCTCTCTCTCTCTCTCTCTCTCTCTCTCTCTCTCTCTCTCTCGCCGCTCTCTGTGGTTTCGCTTTATCCCTTTCTCGCTTTGGCGCGCCGCAAGCATTGTCTGAAAAATCAAAACGCCGCGGTTCGGCCTCTGCATTACCGTATTTTATCTCAAGCGCTCACGCCTATGAGGCCGCTTTTAACAAATCATTTTTGCAATACTTGAGCGCGAGAGAGAGAAGGAGCCGCAAAAGCAAAGGAGCGCTAAAAAGAGCGCTTAATTCTCGCCGCGGCGAACGGCGATTTTCGCCGGGACGGATTAGCGGAGATAGTATGGCTTATCTCGCGACGGCGATCGCTTTTTAATCGATAACGAGTCCAGAGCGAGAGGTGCTTGTATTAAGCAACTGCTTGAGCTTCCGGCTAATTTTTCTTGGTTTTTTCATCACTTTTTGCACTTTTATACTTTTTCTAGGATCGGCTGCTTTACAACTTAAATTCATATTTAGCAATTTGGAGAAAGTGAAACTAATATGTGTGGAAACCTATATACATTAACAACGTGTGCAACAATTGTACTCTGGTTTTAGTACTCTTAATTTTAGAACGTGTTTGAGGATAGTCGACACACTTATCCCTGACAGCTACAGAGCGACTTTCAAATCTAAAAAGAAGCAAAAAAGTGCGCGCGGTATCGTCGAACCACAAAATGTCCTTGTCCCAAATTTATAAGTGTGTCACTGCGTATATTTCTCATATTCCTTAATGACACGTTGCTAAAACTTAAAATGAACTCATTTTATTCTGAAAAGCTCTGCATAAATAATAACTGTCTAATAATAAACGTCCGAAAACTACAAATTTTATGTCTGTATAGATAATTAAAAAAATATGCAAATATAACCATCAGGAATCGAACGAAATGCAATTAAAATGGGGCTCTTTCTGAATATAAATTATGGCTTGTAACGCAGGAATATAAACAAAACTTTCAACAGCTTTTATGGTGCATTCTTACAGTTAGATTTACATAGTTTGAGAATGCAGGAAATAATATACGATACCTTTCGAAAGTAATAAGCATTAATTTTAAAGGTACAAAATGTTTAATTTGTTCTACAAAATTCCAGATATAATCGAACTTTACTAATGATTGTTACTCAAAATATATTAAAAATAAATGCCTCGTATGAATTTTCATTTCATAAATAATCCACCGTCGTCGTAATTTCACGCAGCCGAAATCCTTCTCGGGTGAAACCCAACTCGCTCGAAAAAGCGCGCCGGCAAGTATATACATACCAAGCTCATCAGCGTCACACCTCGAGCCTCCTCGTCCGCATCAGAAGCAGAGGAGTCCGACGCGTCGCGCAGGATATGTGCCGAGAGACGTTAAAGTCCGATCTCTCGGTGACACATTCCGTCGAGCCCTCGGCCTCGGCGAGCGCGTGAAAAGCGCGAACGGAGAGATCAGAGGCGCCGCCGCCGCCGGGTAAACAGAGCGGGGCGGCGATAGCGCAGGAAACGGAAACCTGGCGGAAACAAAGCCTCGGCAAACAGCGGTGTGCCCCGACGCTCGCGGACAATATTACCCGGGCAAACAGCGGGCTTCGCCTCGAGACGACGACGACGCGCGACGTCTTATCGCAAGCCCGACGAAAGCAAGACCTTACCTGCGCCTCGGGCTCGTCGCATGATCGATCGCGTCGCGCCTTTGCCGCCGGTTTCTCTATTATCCAAGTGCTCGCTGACGATCGGGGTAGCGAGTGCAGTTGCCGATTTTAATGATAATGCCGCCCGCCAGCTGAAGAAGCGAGGCGATTTCTTTTTGATCGCTGCCGCCGACGGCCGCGGTTCTATTTTCGTGGATGGGGCCGTGTAATTTCTTTCTCGAGAGTATCGCCTGACGCAATGAGAAAGAGTGTACTTGCATAATGCTTATAGGTATTGTAGTTTCACGACGATGAACATTTATACACCTTCTTGCTGTAGTTTAAATAATTTTCTATTCGCGATAAGTTGGCAAAATAATTGATTGGTACATCAACAATTAATAAGTTAAAATCGGCACAAATTTGATTTCCTTTGCGCGTGATTAGTTTGTTAAGTTAAAAAATTTTTAGCGTGATTAGATTTGAAACTTAACATTATGTTCATAAAATTATTTAACTAACGAACGCTATTAACCGCGTTCTAAACAGCATTTACGATTTTACAAGGGAATCCAGAGGTAATATAACGATAAAATAATAAAATTAGTATTTTATTTGCCTTCGGTTATTGCTTGCGATTTCCCTCTGTCCTCGCGCCCTTATCTGGCTTACGCTCAAAAAACAAATAGCCGTGCCTAACGCAACAAATACCGTGAGATGCGCGAGCCCCGATATTCTCCATATCCTCCGTATACACGCCGAAACCTCCGGCCCGGAGCTTGTGCGAGCACAAGTCCGAGAGTCGAGAGGTAAAAAAACGAGAGAGAAGAGGGTCTTCGGTCGGCAGATAACGAGCCTCATTGATTAAGGATACCGGGGAAGGCAGAAAGCGCGCCCGCTCGAATTAGCAGGTAGACACCCCGACGTCGCGCGGCTGATCAGCTGCCGATAAAGATTTCAAAAGAGCGACAAACCCCCGAAGCCCTCGGGAAAACAGACGCCGCGGACGGTAGGAGTAAAAGAGAGAGAGAGAGAGAGATGGATGGGTGCTCCGGCTGTGTTTTCCCTGGCGGCTCGGATGAAATGGCAGCAGCTTGCGCCGAAATAAACGAGGTCTAATGCGACCGGGAAGCTTTCTTGCACCTCTTCGCACGATGATTTCTCGAGACGTCTCGTCTTTTCTTTTTTTCAGTGAAACCTGCACTTTTTACAGCCGAGAGTATCGACTGTTAACTCAGACGCCGGGGCATTTATTCCGGGAAGACAGTGAGATTAACTCCCTCGTCCATTCATCTTTGTCTGCGGCGAGCTTTATCTGTTGGACTTTACAATTTGAGGAGAGATCTGGTATCGGCGCGTCGGGCCTCGGAGAGAAAAAAAAAAGGAAATTCTGACGATTCACGCTCGATGAAGTCGTCAAATGCTTTTCGTCGCGAGGTTTTGACAGGAGGGTTAAGGGCTCGAGGGGGGATTTCTCGGGCTCGATTGACTGTGTGGAACCCTAAAGGGGATTATTCTGCTCGAGGAAACGCTCGCTCTCCGAGCGCTCGGCGGGCCGCGCGTTTTGTGGTAGCTCCGAGACAGATCTCTTTTTACGAATGATAAATAGGCCGCCGATAACATCGGTGTACCGCTCGATTGCTCGGCTCCCGGTGTTTGCCCCTTTTCAGCGCGGCCGGCTATCGCGGAAGGCCGACCGGAGACGGGCAAAGGGGGATATACAAATTCGATAATTTACATGGCCTCCCAAGCGACAGCTAATTACTTAGGCCGGCGATTTTTACGAGCTCGTTAAAATAGTGGGGCCCCGACGCCGTAGTCTCGAGTGTAAAGAATGTATTTGGGTAATGGTGCTAAATCTACAGGGAGATAACTCGATTGCTTTTCTTTTACGAATTATGCTCTACGAGCGGGTCGTAAAGTTACGTGTGAAATTAATAACGATGCTAAAATCTTATTTAAACTTTGGTGTTTGCTTAAATTAAGGCCCTGCCGAAGAGGGTCACGATACGTTCAATACATTTTTTTTTTTTTTTTTCAGTCAAGAATTCTTATAGAGTACATTGCGGTAAGAGTATATTAATTTCGCGAACCGCGTCGGCTCCAAAAGCCGAATCCCCAGTTAATCCCGGAAAAAATAGATTTCCGAAGCAAAAAAGTACGAAGCCAACACCCGCATCCAGGCGGACAAAAGCCGTGGCAGTCACCTGAAAAAGGCCTCGTAAAAGGGCTCGCATAGAAATAGATTTGCCATTGGCATAATCCGATGTGTCGGTCCGTCGTGCACAATGGCAGCTACAACACAAGCGAGCGAGTGTTTGTGTGCGCGTGTGTCTCTGCTCCGCGAGGCACGCAGGCAGGTAAGGGCTGGCCGTAGGAGGGGCCCTTTCGGAGCGATGATAATATCTGTCCCCCGCAACGGCGGCCGACATCAAAGCCCCGCGCGCGCTTGGCGAGAAGTCGCGAGTCCTATAGATATGCGGACGCGCCCAGTGCGGACGTGTGCGTATATATATATATATGTGTGTAGGTACGGAGCGGGCGCACGAGGCCTAATGGTCCTGCGGAGGAGAAAAAAAGGCAAGCCGTGGGATCATTCGCCGAGGGACAGGCCGGCCTGCATGTATAAGCATGTTCGAATATGACATTGCGATTTTTTTTCCTTTCTTTTATATGGCCGGCCGGCCGCTCTTTCTCTCTCGCCACTTTTCATATAGACCGAGAGCGCGAGGCGCACGCATTATAAGCGCGAGGCCCGAGCTGCCCTCCTCCTCCTCCTCCTCCTCCTCCTCCTTACCTTAACCCTCCTCTTCTCTCCTCCGCTGAACTTCTCTCCCTCGGCTCTCCGTCCCCTCTGTCGCTGCATCGAACGGTGCACGCGCTTAATATATAATTCATCGCTAAAACGTCAATTTTATCTGGCGCTTTTGATCTTTTTCGCTCTTTATAAATATTCCGTCGCCTGGTGGTATACAATATACGTTCAATTAAAAACCGCGGACGCCACGCGGCACTCGATCGATCCGGCAATGAGAGAGCCAGCAAAGAGCGCGCCGGGGGCATTTATAATCGAAGCTGCCCTCGAGAGGCAAAAAGTCGAGAGGCGAAGCCGCGCGGAGAGGAAGATCGGCCGAGAGAGAGAGAGAGAGAGGGGGTGAGCGCGTGGGAATCGGGGATTTGCCGGGATCGACTTGCGGCTGCCCCCTCGCCGATCTACTTTGCGGACGCAAATCGCGAGCGCGCCTTTGGGAGAGAAGAGAGGTCGAGCCCGTCGTCGATCCTCTCGCGCGGGGAGGATGGCCCCGGGCGGCTCGCGGAGGTATTGTGGACAGAGCCGCACCCTCGTCGTGCGCCAAAGCAAAGCTCCGCCTGCTATCTCTCTTCCTCGGCGGAGGAGAGAGGCTTTATTGCGACCACCGCAATGCATATAAGCGCGGAGCGCGCGCGCGCTTCTTTTTGCTCATTGTCTCTTTTTCTTTCTTTCTTTTTTTTTTTTTTTTGGCACGAGCGCTTTGGCCCGGGCGCGAACCCGGACGAGACTCGCCGAGCAACAAAGAGCAGTGTCAAGCGATAACCTGCTGATTCGAGTTATCTGCGGCGCGGCTCGTTCGGAGCAACTTTCTTCGGGCTGCATTTCTTTTCCTTCGCTTATTTTAAATGCGTATACTGGGCCTTTTAATCGACTTCTTTTTTCTATTGTTATTGCTGCATTGATTAGATTGCGGAGTTTAAAGCGAAAATATAAACGATTTAAATAAAATTATTCATTTTTTTTTTATTTGAATTTTTCTTTAATTCACGATATAAATAAATAAAATACTAAACAAAAAGTAAGTAAACTACTCATCAACCGCAATTGAAATGCATTAAACTTTTCGTGAAGAATGGTAGTTTATTTTCATTGTTAAAAAAAAAAAATTGAATTAAAATTAAAAAAAAAAAAAAAAAAAAAGATTTGCGCTTCAATCTGCAATAAAAACTATACTTTTATTAAGCCTTCGTTGTCAAGGTACTTAATCGCGATTACAGTTAAAGTATACCGGGAATCAGAAAATCGTTCTATTGTCTTCCATATATACTGCGCGTCAAAAAGTGCACATTGATGCGTCACGGGGCAATATTAATAAAGTGTAAGTATGATTAGATTAATCTTCGATAGTGCCGCACCTCCGATCACAGTACGCTCGAGTGTGAATATCAAGTGTTTCCTCGATGTAAATTATCGAACCTTTAAAATTTATCCAGAAATCGATCAAAACCCATAATGGATACGCGACGTAAAAATCATTCGGATATTTCCCAATGCGTGCCACTGGGAACGCTTGTCCCGCACTTTTCTTGTTCTAATTAAATCCAGCCATCCGAGCGTGAAAGTCGCATAACTTTCGTCCGAGGAAGCGGAAAGCGGAAAAAAGGGCACGCACGCCGACGAAGAAGCGAAAAAGCCGCTCCTCGATAACGATCGGGAGGCAGGGATAGAGAGAGAAAGCAGAGAAACCCGAGCCTTCCTCTCTCTCTCTTTCTGCATCTAAGCCACAGTCCGTTTTGGCGGATCCGCGCGCGAAAAGCGACTTTGTCTCCTCTCCGCTGCTTTCACGTATAGAACAATGGGCTCGAGAGGGCAGTTCTGAATGAGCGTGAACGGCCGTTCATAGCGGTCGGATGAATGGACCGGCTCGCGCCTCTCCCTCGTTGTCTCGGCGCGATCTGCACGCGCGCGACTGCGGGTGTGAATGAGTCTTCCCTGCACGCACACACAGACGGAGCACACACACACACGCGCGCACACGGCGAGCGATCGAGAGCGTCTTGTGTGCTCCATGTGGCCACCTACCTCCCGCAGCTTCGCTTTGTGCCGAGAGGTCTACTTTCTTGCGACGAGCCGAGAGAGACTCTTGGGATCGCCACGGAAAGTCTGCGAGAGTTTAATGGATGGACTTTTCGGGGACGGCCGACTGAACAGGAAGGACATTGTTCTGGCCGGCTCTAATAGTTTTCCGAATAAGCCGTTTAGCGGAATGTGAAATAAATATACATTTAACTTTCTTTGAGGCGGCTGCGCTTCGAGGAGGAAATTATTTGCATTTCTCTTTGTTACAGTGTTCTCAAAAATTTCAATTGTGAAGGTTTTCTGTGTAAGACCTATGATATTAATACCCCAAGCAATATTTTAAGAAATATAACGCCGTTAAATGTATTTTAAAAGAATTTTTAAAGAGCTATCAAAAAGATTTTGCAGATTTTAGAATGATTTTTTTAATATTTCTACAAATCCTGGTAGAAACTTTAAGCAGTTTTTAGCCAATTCTTATTAGCTTGTTTTGTGATATTTTATCTTTTAAAAAGATTTTCCAATCGTTTTTATTTAATTTAGACATCAATTTTGGCTAAAAAAAACCGCTCCATTTAAAATACGCGTTAACCAGCCGAACTGGTTAATTATCTACCAGGAAAGTCAATTGAGAATTTCGAGTAAAAAATTTAAACTACGTCAAGGAAAGTTGGTGTGCATATGAAATAGCTCGCGTCACTTCCTGCGGAAGAATCGGTGAGCCGGCTTTCAGGAATCAGTAAATTCTATTATTCATCGTAAATATTACGATATTTGTTCAACGAGGCTCACCTTTTTCGAGTAATTTTTAAGAAGCACTTTATCCACTTCCGGATTTACTTTTACGATCGCCTTTGTACTACAAAAAACTCCTAAATAATAAACGACAAATCCTCCTTACAAAAGATAAGTCGATCCTCATAAAAATTATCTCGTACAGCTCTATAAAAATCTATTCTCTTTTTATCTAAACGAGAGCTAAATATCAAAGAGTCGACGATAAGCCGGGCGATGAAACTCCAATATCACACCGCACAAAAGATGCTTAATTATTATACCTAAAACCATATATCTCCATCCATATCTTTACCATCGCCGCTCGATCACTGCGCACATAGCAGCTAAAAAGTCGAAGGCCCAATAAAACGCTCCGATGCAGCTCTTTTTTCTCAAGGTAACCGCGCTCGCACGAGCCGCGACGTCGCGCCTCGGCGAATTAGCAAACCCATTCTATTGTCTCAGTTGCGAAAACAGGCTCGTCCGCCTCGCAAAGGTCGCGCGCGGCGGCTCTCAATATGACTCGCTCGGCCAATTTTCCCCGCGCGCGCGAAAATTGCCGCCATCGACGACGGAGAAGAGAGCTCTCGAAGAGCATCAGGCGCGTAACGAAACGAGAGAGCGACTCGCGCGCGCCTCTTTCCCCCCCGTGTGCTATCGTTCGCCGGCAGGATTTACCGACGAGCACGCCCATGTTTGTCTTGCCTTTTGAGTTATGCCGAAATTTTCAGAGAACGCCGCCGCCGCCGCCGCCGACGACGACGAGGGGGGACTTATCATCGACGTCATTCGTAACGCCTCGGCGCAAAGGAGCGCAGGAATATAGATTGTTTGTCGATTTTTAGTCGGCTTTACTGCCGCGTAAAGAGAGGCAGCTCTCTCTCTTTCTCTCTGTGAGCGAGCCGCCGGCGCGAGTCTAGTCGTAAAATTGCACTGCCGAGCGGCCCGAGAATTACGGCGAAGGAGAGAATATGAATTTGCGTTCTTATGGAAGCGGCGCCGAGGCTAAATAGATGCAACTTGCACTAATGGACTGGATACTTTATACTTAATATCTCTATGTTTTCTCCAAGTTTATTTTAATTATTCATGCGCTGTCTCATTTTTTTTTTTTCGGTTTTTCGTATTTGCGTCTCGTTAATGCTCTGCGACAAATACTTGTGAAGATGGCGGTGGGAGCTTAATTAGTTTTGCGCAATCGGACTGAACACTTACTAAATTTTCTCGAGTTGCGCAATCAAGTTTCTGGTTTAAGTAATCGAGCGAAGCTTCGTTATTGAACAAAATTTCTTGATAATTTCTTGTGCTCTCTTTAATTACTGTATTCGTGTATTAATTTTAATTGTACAAGATATAAATTTAGTAAGACGAAAAATAGGTATTGAAATTTTTAACTTCAATACATGATTTTATAATTATATTAATTCGAATTTTACAATATTTATGTTAATTGTAATCAAATTATCTATTCATTTCATCGGTTTAGAATTATTATAAATATTTTGAGTCGTAAAAGAAAATCGCCTGAAACTCAATAAGTTAAGAGGTTTGCATTCTCAGCTTTCTTATTATAAGTGTATATAGTATTCTAAGAAACTTTATTCAGATTGAAGTCTGAATTTATGCTACGACTCTTGATTTTCTTCATATGAAGTTAAAGTATGAGTAAAAGTTATTAAAAAAATAATTTTTAATTATTTTTCGTGTTAATCTGAATAAAGTAGACAGTACAGTAAAAACTACAGGTTCCTACTTAATGACTACTTTCCTCATTAAAATATACGGAGACTTCGGTAATCAGGCAAAATTACACAATCTTGCAAATGGAATACTTTGCATCCGCGCGAATCCACTAAAATTATTTATTTATCTCAAATAAAAGCAGTTGTACAAATAGCATAAGCAAAGAGCCTCGTGACGTAAGATCAGGCAGTCTCGACTGTCTCGTTCAAGAAGCATAAAATTCGAAGCCTCCGCCGGAGAGAAAAAAAAAGAAAAAAGAAAAAGAAAAAGAAAAAAAGAAATTGTCAATTTACGAGCGTGGAAAGAAAGGAAACAAGCTCAAATTCCAGCGCTGGAAATTTCCAGATCTGTTATATTGGCGCGGGGAGCAGCAGAGTGCGAGTAGCAGTATCGCGTAATCTCGGCAGAAATGCTTCCTCTCTCAATAACGATCTCCGCTTATTATAAGAGACTCTCGGCGCCTACGTGGCCGCGATATTCTCGCGCGTATCGATCAGCGAGCTATAAACCAGCTAAGAGCCGCAGCCGGCCGCGAGAAGTGGGCTTTTTACGAGCAGGGCCCGCGATAAAGGGGCCCGTTTATCGGGACTACCAGGCTCATCGGGCATTTACCAGTCGTGCTCGCGCACTGCACTCCAGCGGAGGTCCATTTCCTATGCAGGCCCTGCCGCGCGTAGGCGTCGAAACCCGAGAGAAGCGGAGAAGAGAGAGAGAGAGAGAGAGAGAGAGAGAGAAGAGCAGCGCGCGAATGTCCGCGTGTAACCGGGCCGTGTTGAACGCGGTGTGTTGCCTCGTGTTCCGCAGCTCTTTCTCTCCTTCGCCCGGACGAGTGTGCGTATACACGAGTGCCGAGTGATCGCCGAGCGTGTATTATACGGCCGAGGTGTGGGCCTCCGGGGCCACCTTCGCAAGCGGACCGACGAGAGAGAGAGAGAGAGAGAGAGAGAGAGAGAGAGAGAGAGGCCAGATAAATAAGCTGGACCGGGAGCATTCTAAAAATGAGAGCATGAATCACCATAGGCCAGAGCGGCGCTGCTGAAAATCACTGCGGGCTGAGTTTTTTGCGCCGCAGCACCTTTTTTCTCGGGTCTTGCTCGCTGATTTTCGTTTTTACTTCGATTTTTCCTTGGATTTAATTAGATTTAACGGGTTATTTCCAATTTGGTCTGATGAATGCGATTTTACGAATTGACAAATAGATTTTGTTTTGTTTTACTGAGAAGAACCAAATTCTGTTCAAATCGTCATTGGTCATTTGTAAATTTCAGATACGAATTAAAATTTTTTGCTTAAAATAACGATATTAAGGGCAATGCAAAAAATTTACTTTATCGCATATTTTAAAGATGCCAATGATTGCATCATCATATTAGAAAGCAGAAAGTACTCTGTTAAAGAAATTTAATTTTCATTGATATTTTTTGACGCTTTTATTTAAAATGTTTATGCAGATGCCAGATGCGTGTGACGTATGAATTTAAATCAATTTTAAAAATTCAAAAATTATATCCTCTCTGCAAAAGATAAATAACTGAAAGAGTTATAAGTTTGATTGTTTATTCACTCCGCAACAAAATTTTTCATCGAAATATTGCCATTTTTCAAATGCTTGTAACTCGGTAAATTTTCATCGTATTGAGATAATTTTGTTTTGTTTTGTAGGGAATTATGTGTACTTTCATGAAAAAATGATGTCCAATAGCTGCGAGATAATGCCACAACCAAGGCTTACCAACTTTTTTTTCTTAAAAAACGCAATAGCTGTTTGCACGTTTACCTGGATTACCAAAAATTTTTTTTCAAAAAACCACAAATACAATTTCAAAATACACTTTCCAAAGAGTATTTTAAAAAAAAAGTCGACCCTCTACGATTTTTTTTTGACCGAGTTATGTCATTTTAAAGATATTCCTATGTTTTAGCCAAATACCGCCAACATCAGCATTACCACGTAGCCCTGAAAAATTATCAGATTACATTTAACAAATTCGTGCCCTGGGAGCTATCCTAAGCCCTCATAAACCAAGAAACCACATTGCTATTCGTTTTTTTTTTTTTTTTTTAAATTAATCCATGAAAAGTGTATCTTTATTTAAAAGTGCACCACTACGTTTTCGTTACATTTAACATGATGGGTAGGCGATTACGTAACTTAGAGAGACCTCCTGCTAACCTCCAAGAGCTTGAGAGAATTCTGAATGAAATTTGGCACGAGATACTTCAAGATTCAATTAGAGCATGCATTAATATGCAAGAACGTTTAGGAGAGGTAATTCGTCAGCGAGGTGGTAATACACGGTACTAAAGGCCTTAGGCGCATAGGGTTTGGAGTCAAAAAATACTGCGGAAGTGACGAGCCGCGGGGTCTCTAATGTAAGAAACGGTTCACACAATCGGCCCTTTTCAGGGCCACAATGATGTGTAAGTCTGACCAATAACCTCCTCGCGGTACACATCGGCTAATGTTGATGTTGGCGGTATTTGGCTAAAACATAGAAATATCTTTAAAATGGCATAACTCGGTCAAAATAAATCGTAGAGGGTCGACTTTTTTTTTAAAGTACTCGTTTGAAAGTGTATTTTAAAATGGTATTTGTGGTTTTTTGAAAAAAAATTTTTGGTAATCCAGGTAAACGTGCAAACTAACGCGTTTTTTAAGAAAAAAAAGTTGGTGGGCCTGATTAAGACATAGCAATGTGGCATTATCTCGCAGCTATTGAACATCATTTTTTCCCGAAAGTACATAATTACCTACAAAACAAAACAAAATTATCTTAATACGATGAAAATTGACCGAGTTGCAAGCATTTGAAAAATGTTAATTGTTCGATGAAAAATTTGGTTGCGATAATTTTGTTGCGAAGTGTACTTAGGGGATTAATACAAATAAGATTGGAATTTTATAATATTTAAATGAATCACTTATTTCTCACCAATAAAATCTACAACAATTTAATTTGAATTACATCTTTTGCAAAAAAACTAATGTTTAAAATACTTTTAAAAAAAGATGTAGATCAATGCTTGTATTTAATGCTGAATTAATTCGATACTAGTAAATGAATTCTTTTACTTGTAGTTTCTACATAAGCCTTCAAACTGTTCACCTTTAATTTTCAATACTTCAATAAAACATTCAAAATTTTCATACTGCTAATATTATTTATGTAAATTTTTTTTAAAAATATATCTTGATTATTCGATAATGTTTATAATTATTTTCTACTTACATAACATGATTTCTAAATACCTCTGATACCATTTAATAAATTACGGATAATTTACTTAAAACGATATGCATATAATATTATATACTTCGGAGACAACGGGGACAATGTGTTATTTCGATTTAATTAAATGGTTCTTTTGTCATTTTTTTCGTTTTTATTACTTTTTAAGTCTGTGAAATCACAGATTTATTCATTCATTTTTTAATTTTTTATACGAGAGAAAATTTCTATTATATCAATATCTAAAGGAAAAAAACAATGGCTTAAAACCACCTTATTACTAATCCAGCCTTTCTTATTGTTTTCTAAAGTATAAAAAACTTCTTGACACGCTCTCATTCCTTTTAAAACGTTGTAATTATTTAGATACCGAATGTATTTATAAAGTCACCTCCATTATTGGTTATTATTTACATAGTGTCTTTGTTAAACAACATTTATCCAAGGTTGACATCAGATTTTTAAAATGTATCTCAATTGAGCAACTTTAATTAGATATCTAATGAATATTAAACCTACTGTTTTCATAAAAAGCTAAATGGATATTATTTATCATAAGATCTAAATGTAAAAAGTGTTATGTTTAAAATAAGTAATCTGATTCAAAAACTTTGATGCAATTTATGAACAAATTATGTGATTAAATATTTAATAAAAAAAGTTCGCCATTTTAACTAACTTTATTTAAACATTATCAAAGTTTTGCCATGTGAATATTTATAAATTCTAATTCTGCGTCAGTAACGCCCTCTTTTTAAAAGCCTCGACAGTACAAGACTTTCTGGCTCTTCTGTTTTCTGTGTCCTTTTGTTTCCGTTACATAATTTGCAGATCCCTACGATACCAACGTATGTTTTCGAGAAGAAGTAACACTGTACCATCGGCTGGAAATATCTATTGTTGATATCTATTATCATTATACAGTAAATCATTTATTGTAAAACATAGATTATCATCCACACATGCTAATATTTTAAAAATTATAACTTTTTAAAAATTTGTTATTTAAAAAAAATTATAATATTTTATTAAAAATGTCTCCACTTTTTCCACTTGCAAAATTATGATAAATTTATTAGATTAAATATAAAACATATTTATTATGTTATATTGTACGATTATATTATCACCAGATTTTCTATAATTTTACTTCCTCCTAGAGGAAGCTTGTGATAGTAATTTTTGTTGTTGTTCGAAAAACCTGTTATAATTAACTGTATTTTAAGGTGTCAGGAACAAGAATAAATCTTTTTTGAAAAATGTCTGTATGCATGTGTATGTGTATTGTGTGTGTGTGTGTATACGCCTGGATCTCAGCTTCTACTGAACGGATTTTCATCGTTCACGGCTCATTTTTTTTTGCTTTTTAAGAGAATTGGTTGCTCATCTGCTAAGAGTTTTTATTGATTATATATCGTTCTTTTATTTCTATAATGTATAATTCCTATAATATATATATTATATATTATATATTAAAGGAATTATATATATATATAAAGACGCGTAACGTGAGTTTCTGGGACGATTTCTTCCCGGAAAGTAACGTTGCTTATCTTTCTGCTAGGTTCCGGACAGTTCCAGAAAACCTATATGTTTAATGCTACCTTCCGGGACGATTCAAGTGCCAACCACAGTGGATTATTTTTGTAGTAATTCGGTTAACCCGGGAGATGAAAGGGGTTGTGGTTGGGGGTGGGTTATTTTTTGAATATGTAAACGACTCCCACGCAACTTTTCATTCCAAATAGTACGAGTGTCCACATATGTGGACCAGTGCGAAGGAGCCCTTTTGTCTACAGACCTCAGAGGAGAACAATGAAGAAATCATCATTGAACGGGTGTAAAAGAAATATACTCACTTTAGTGCATCGGAAACTGTTTATTTGTGAATGTGCATGTTATAAGTAAATAAGCGCGCTTTATGAAATATTCAGAATTCAATTTCATGCGATATAGTTTACTCTATTTAATAAATTGTATATACAATAGCATTATTAAAAGTTTTATGGTTTTCTTTTGAGATTAAAAAAGTAATTTTGAAATTATAATAGAAATATTTAAGTTAAGTTAATAAATACATTTTCTTAATACTTTTAGATTATGCGTTTTACATTTATCTAACTTATTATTTTACTTAGTTGAAAACTATTATCGATATGAGAGAAAGATTTTATTTATAGTCAAATTTGCTTCAAATCATGATTTACCTAATGAAATTACAACAAATATATTAAGGTGATTTAAATGTTTTTACTGTAATTTTGATAATTTAACAAAAAATTTAAATAAAAAATTATTTAAAATAGTAGGAATTATGTAAAATGAATACAAACTTACAAGCAGAGTGTACGACATTTGGGTAATGGATTTTCCTGTAACTTTGGGATGTTTTTTAATGTTAAAATATGAAGAAAGCCGCGTCGTTCGGCCTAACGCTTGATTTTTCAACCGTTATGTGCTCTTTTAGCGAAAATCTAAGAAAAATCGATTTTTGTTTAATCACGTATAACTTCTCAACTATTAATGGTACAGTATTTTAACTATTGACATTCGAAAGGTGAGATGAAATCCTATTGATTAAAAAAAATTACATCAAAAAATATTTATTTGTTCAAAAGTTATAGCTAAATAAAAATTTCCAATAAAATTAGGCTAAAATTGCATAACTAGATTTTTTATATTATTTTAATGGCCATTCTTTGTTTGATTATAACTTTTGAACAAATAAAGATTTTTTGATGTATTTTTTTTAATCGATAGGATTTGATCTCACCTTTCGAATCCCAATAGTTAAAAAACTGTACCATGAATAGTTGAAAAGTTATACACTACTAAACAAAACTCGATTTTTTTTAAATTTTTGATAAAAAAGTACATAACTTTTGAAAAATCGAGCGTTAGGCCGAACAGACGCGGCTTCCTTCATAATTTAACATTAGAAAACATATTCCAAATTTGCAGGAAAATCCATTACCCAAATGTCGTACACTCTCCTTGTTAGTTATTTTAAAAAATATTTCTTTATTGTCCTTAAAATTACTATAAATTTATTACTATTACTATAAATTTACATTTACTATACTCTAAAATACTATTGCTATAAATCTGCCTTTATTATAATTACTATTTTATTACTCATGCGACATTAAATGAGTTCGAATTTTCACAATTTTTGTCGTTTATTGCGATACTTCACGTCCATGTGAGTTGCCAGGTGATCAAGTCTGTACATTTTGATTCTGCAATCAATTTTAATATGACGAAGTACTGAACTTTTTGCTCCGTAAATATTTCCGCACGTGGGACTCTTATAATTGTATGCTGAAGTTTTCTTATACATTCCTCTCTCATGATTTTAACATTTCGAGGTGTCATTGACGGGATTCTGGGGCTTCGTTGAGTGGCCTGTTTTATCACGACGACGCAGTGCTCGATACGATCTGAGCATTTTGTCGCATTTTCTGCAGCAGTAAGAATATGAAGTTTTGCATTTTGTGGATCGTGTTTTGTAAAGAATTATTCTTTCTTTCTTTTTGCATTTTAAGCACCAAACTTTTCCAATTGATGCCTTATCTGAAATAAAAATACATTTTAATGTTTATTATAGCTCATCAGCTATCTTTGAAGAAAACTTTCATTTTAATGATTGCATAATGAAAAAGACTTGAAATTTTTAAGTCGTTACTCGACATTTCTACGCTACTATAAATTGCAACTTCTAAAATACTATTAATAAATATATGTTACATAATATGTAAATATCTCAAGCAAATAAAAATAAGAAACTAATAAAAAGTTGGGATACTTAAAATTTAGAAAATCAATAATTTATTAAAAATATCATAATTAACTATTATTCGGTAAATAAGGATAAAAAAAAAAAATAAAATTGTTTCAATAGAAATGCCACTTTATACACAGAAAAAGTATCCTCTTATTCGGAAATTATTTTCCTCTGAATTCAATCTGCTCATTATAAATAGGTTTTTCCTTTGAAATCAAATAAAATCTTTTTGAATCGAAAAATCATAGTTTTCATGAGCAGAGAAAAATCCTCTCTTAATCAATCCTCTTGCGTACAAGAGAATTTAAGCTAGTCACAAAAGGACTGCTTCCTCGCCATGCAATCCTTTCGTCGAGAATGTAATTTTCATTGATTACAAAAAGAGCATATTTTCGGCTCTGAAACCCTCTGACGCGTACGTTTATTTCTCAAATGTCTCGAATCCATGATAGTTTTGGGTTTCGGGTCCTTCTTTTATTTATTAATTTCCTGAAGATTACTTCAGTACGGATCTGCATCGGGTTCCCCCTTGAAATGCGCTGTACATATGTAACGATAGCTCACTCCCGCGAGCAAACTAGCGAACGGTTAGTTCCGAGCGCCACCGCCAGGCGGCTAACCGTTGCACGCCGTGCTCGCAGTCAGACTAGCTGACCGAATACTTAAATAGAGCGAGCCGCCCAAGGCTTAGCACCTGCGTCTTCGGCGGGGCTTACCGAGGTGTTTTTACTAAAATTTGTTTCCCCTTTGCTACACTTGTTTTGGAAATGTTTAATTCGGTAACATTTGAACAATTAGTTTTTCGGGCAATCCTTGCAGATTTTCGTTTAGCAACCAAATTTCCTTTTGCTGATTGTAGGTTTCTCTTAAAATCACTTTGTACTACTGATTTCGCTACTACTGCTTGGTTCATATTGGTCGAAGCTGGAGATATTTCATGGTCGTCTTCAAATTCGTCTTCAATATTATCTGTAATATCAAATATAAATAAAAAAAAATTATAAACTAATAAATAGATTCATTCATTTTTCCTCGATGTTACTGTCTTTCGATGTTAGTATTCGCTCTCAAAGAGTCAAAGATGAAAATAAAAGACATGTTTATTTCACACAGAGAATTTTTCGATAAAAGTTACCGTAAAATTCACAACAATAATTGTTGCGATTTTCTAGATAATTTGATGCGTATTTTCCTTAAAAATTATCAGTCGTCCAAGAAAATATATTCAACGTTACGTAAAATTGTACCGTCACACAAAAAATTCTTATCTGTTAATTTTTGAAAAAGGGTATAGCTGAATAAACATGTGAAATCTGAGAAATAATATAAATAATATATTGATTTGACAAAAAGTTTTTACTAGGTAATTTGTGACTGTAACATAAATATAAGCATA
>JAWWEO010000045.1:7937307-7947928 GCA_035582975.1 Ormyrus labotus | reverse complement strand
TCATTAGTGCAATATTTTAGTGCAATATTTTTATTTTATCTTATTTTACTTAACACAATGTACCAGTGCAATATTTTCGTGCAATATTTTTATTTTTATTTTTTCCTTACCAGTGCAATATTTTTGTGCAATATTTTTATTTTTTCCTTATCAGTGCAATATTTTTATTTTTTCCTTATCAGTGCAATATTTTTGTGCAATATTTTTATTTTATTTTATTTTTATTTTATTAACCTGACGCAATTGTTTTACTTGTTTTACGATTATTATATGCGAATTTTAATACGCTCACTGTATTATGAATTTTTGTAACCTGTTACAAATAAATATCTATCTATCTATCTATCTATCTATCACATTTTTAACGTGTTATCATGGTAATTTTTTTCTCTGAATGCAATTCTAAGATAAGTTTACATTTCGTAACGTAATTTTTACTGTGAACTTCAAAGTAATTTTTATTATATTATTCTCTGCGTGTAATTATAACTATTTCCTATAATTTTCTTATAATTTCTCAGCAGTTCATTGAATTAACATCGAATTTTTTTTCAGCTCTATAAAACATTCGGTACCAAAGCATATATGGCTGAAGATTTCAGTACTGAAAAGATTCTTTATACAAAAGTAGATACATACAGTTTTGAAATGGTTTTATATGAATTAGCCACAGGTCCACTTGTTGACAAAAGAACATCAAAAGGTTTGAACAAATATTTGAAAGAATATTTAAATAATTTAACTCTTGAAGCTGCTGATTCAGTGAAAGATTCTACAGCAGGAGATGAATTTGACACATTTTTTATGTTGTTTATATTGTTATCAAATGAGTGTACAGAAGAATTAGCAGAGGACAGGCCAGAAATGACAGTTGTTTACGGGCAGTTTATATACTAGAGGCCCGCTGATAATTAACTCTTCGAATGTCAGTATAATGCTTATATAGTTTAAGTTTATTATTTTTAAAAAATAGATATAATCAATAAAAAAAACTTGTGCTTGATTAACATGTATAATTATTTATTTTTACTTAACATTTAAATTAAATTTTCTCTTTTAAAAATACCATGGTTGGATATTGTGAAGCATTTAAAGCTTGATTTTGGTTGGTCTGCAAGAATTGAGCGCGAGAATTTGATTTTTTAAAATTGAATTTTTATGTTTAACTATTTAAAACTAAATAATTAAATTAAATGAAATTAAAATAGAATAAAAAAATGTTTCTTTATTTTATAAAAATTATTTAATTATTTTATCATTTAAAATAATGAAAACTAAATTATAAAGAAAACTTGCCCACACGGCAAAACTATTCCAAATGAATTCTTTTTAAGCAGAAATTGACTTAAAAAGAATTCATTTGGGATAGTTTTGCCGTCTGGGTTGCATACATAAACTTAAAAAAAATAGGACTCGTGAAGCGCACTAGATGATGCCTAGTAAAATTAAAAAATATAAATAATGTAACAATTATTCATTTTATTGAATAATTTAGAAAAAAATTAAAAAATAACTTTTTGTACTACTAAATTGTTAAAATTTAAACTTATTGGGGCTTATTGAAGCAGTTTTTCCTAAATATTAATGGACGAGTCATGATTTTGTAAATAAATAAAAAGCCTTTGTTTAAGGAAAGCCATTTTATTTCTTTTATATTTGTTTTGATCTTATTATAATTTACAAATTCTTTTGTATCAACATATTTTTTAATGAATCTAAAAATATTTTTATATGTTTACATAAATGCGCATTCTTAGATTCTAACAGTAAAAAGAATAACAGGAAAGCTATGGGTCCCCATACATCAAGTTATTTCATGAATGAGGCTCTTGTACATTATCAATTGTACATTGATTACATATCGCTATAGTACATAAGTATATCGCAAAATCGTCAGACGCGATCCATCTCTCGATCACTTGTAATAAGTAGAAACATTATATTCTCTCTAACGTTCACGCATTCTTTCTCGCTCGCTTAATTTCTTTTGTACCCTCGCATTATTGCTTATCAATAATTAGTAAAATAAAATGTTCTAAATAAAAAAAAAATAATAATAATAAAATACTTCGCACTCCATCACGAAATGGCCATAAAAATTCCACTCAAATATAAATTTTTTCCTCAACAAAAAGAAAAAAAAAACTCTGGAAGACCTCAATTTTTCTTTGAACAGCTTCGCAGACGAAGACAAATTGTATATCACAAGACATTTAATACGCATTTTCGGTTTCCAAGAAAGTCAACTCACTCCCTTTCCCGGGAAACGACGCGTGTGTGTGCGCGCGCGCGAATTCGCCCGTCCCATTTTCCCATTCGATCTTTCCACTTTCCGTCCCGTCATCGTGCACCTGATTCCGAATTTCCGAAAAACTCCATCTCTCTCCCACTGGGAAGAGAAATAGGAATAATAAAAAAAGAAGAGGCGAAGAAGCGCCTCGATTGTCCTGGCATTGTGGATTACGGGAGTCGACGCAACCTCTCCGCGGGCGCGCGCGTCTCAGGGCCGAGATCGTACAAAGGGAGACTCTAATGGGACACGAAGCCAGGAGAGAGAGAGAGAAAGAGAGAGAGAGAGAGAGAGAGAGAGGAAGAAAAAAAAGAAGAAGTCTGCGTGAAGAGGGTCGGCGGCATATTTCGAGCGAGCGAGACGGAGATAGAGAGAGAGCGGCAGGTAGCCAAGACGCAGCGAGTATAGGCTGGTATCGGCGCTGCGTGAAAGAGTAGTTGCGCGGCTGCTCCTCGGCGCGCATTGCACCTGCCACTGAAAAACGGTTTTACGGTGGCACACCGCCATCAGGAAATTTGCATTCTCCTTTATGTGTCCGGAGAGCCGTGCCGCCAATGGCAGCGCGAGCCTGTGTCTTTCTTCTCGCTGCTCTCGCGACTCCCCCACTTTTCGCTTCTCTTTCGAAAGACTCGACTGGCTCTATTTTACCAAGCGAGAATGTAGTTTTCGTTGTATATACTTTTTTCAACATTTAAACAAAAATCGCGGAGAAGAAAATTGAAAAACGTTTGTGATATGCGCGTCCTCCGAACTTCCCGCTGACGAAGCAGCCGCGTCGAGCCGCGGACGTGGCCTGCATGGAGTAGAGCCTCCCGTTTCTAAAAATAAAAAGAAAAAAAGCACCTGCGCTAAGGACGCGCAAACAAAGGACGCTGGCACTCGGCGTCCTATGCAAACGTGCTCGCGCATCGATGGCCTCTCGTCGCGTGTTTGCGTTTTCGTCGGCGGCTCTCGCCGCGAAAGAGAGCGAGGAACAACACGTCGCGCGTCTGTTTGTTCCGAGAGAGAGAGAGAGAGAGAGAGAGAGAGAATCCTTTCCTTGTACTTTTCCAGCTTTTCCCACCGGCGCGCGAAGTGTCTGTGTATTTTACATTAGTCCGGGGGGTGTCCTTTTTCTCCCCCTCAGAATATACAGACGAGTCTAAGGGCTCCTTTAAAAGGCTCGCCGCTTCTTTTTCTTTTATGTTGGAGACAAGCCCGCAATTTCTGAAATTGCCCTCTCTCTCTCTCTCTCTTTCTCTCTCGGTAACCTGTTAAGCTATGTGCTCCTCTTAATTTAATATGTAGGTTACGCGCAAATATTTGAAATGATTTGAAAGCTGCACGTGTGTCAATACACGGGAGACAGGTTGCCCGAAGATTTGAGAGAGCGAGTTGGAGAAATAGCGGAGTCGTTCGGGAGCGGAGCCTATTCCGCGTCGAGAACTTGAAAGCCGCTGCGCGTCTGATAAAGTCAGATTTTATAAAGGAAAACGAAAATTGAAACGTGAGAGACAACAACGATTCTTTGGGCAGCTTTCGCGCTCTCGACTCGGACTAACCCCTGTTAGGTACGTCTTACGTGTAATTAACAAAATACAAGAACTTTATGTACAAGGAATTTGTGTACCACTAATTATTAGCAAGTTGAAATACTCTTGTTTTCTCTAACCTACGCATAGAAAAAGTCTACATAAATATAGGTATCTCTGTCGAATCATTCAATGTCCGCTCTCACGCGTATACTCTCACTTTATCGCGCAACATGAAAATTCGAACTTGATTCTGGAATATTCTCGGAATTAATATCACTCGCAATAAGTCGTACGATTGCACCGGTCATTGTGTCACACCTCCTGTGTACAAAAACAAACTCTCCTCTCCGTACACTAATTATAGTAGCATTGCGCACTTAAGATCTATTTTGGAGTCTTTATATGGTATCCGCGCCGCTTCGGATACTTTAAACAATTCAGTACTCATCACTTTGTTCTTGGAACTTTGTCTCAGAAACGGTTAAGTCTGCGCAGAAAAATTACAGAAGTATAACAAGTTTCGGCAAGGATTGTGTAAGAATATAAAACCGCCATAATAATTTCATAAAATTTTTTAAAATTTTCAAATGAAAACAGTCAATAAAACTCTCTAAATCTCCTAGAAGCTTTTCTTAAAGAAAATAATTGAATAGCGTTATAGGTATTAAGTACTTTTTCTATATTCCTAAACCAAAATATTTACACGTTTAAACAATCTTTTTTTTTTTGGCACTGATTCAGTTTCCGTGAAAGGTCTAAAAGCTCGAATTTCATATATAAGCGAAACGAAATTTTGCTCGCACCGCACTCGTTGCCACTCGCAATTAGCGAAAATCTCACAGATTTCGACGTGCATAACAATATTGCCTTACCGGAAGAAGTAAGAAAAAATTTCTCCCCGCGCGCGAACGTCCCCGATCCCTCTAGGAAATCCAGAGAGCATCCGCGACGACAGCTGACGCGTCGCACAGTACAGAGCCCTAAAAAAGAGTCTACCGGCGCATGATGTCGGCGATGGTGAATCCGTGCCTGACCGGCTGTATCGGTCTGGGCGGCGGTATCATCGGCTGGGGCGTCGGCGCCCTGGCGGCCGCCCTCGACTCCTCCTCCCGCTCGCGCTTCCGCTCCCGTTCCTGTATCCGGTCGAGCTCGCGCTGCCTCTCGATCTCGCGCTCGCGCTCCTGGAGCTGCTCGAAGAGGGCGCGCGACGGCCCTGGCGAGCCGATCCTCCGCCGGTTGTAGGAGGTGAGCATGAGCGGCGGCGGCGGGGGCAGCGCGCTCTGGGAGGCACCGGCCAGGTTGCCGCTGCTGGTGATGGTGCAGGACCGGATCTGCAGGAGGTCACGGCGGATCTGCAGGTGCGGCCGGGGCGGCGGCGCCAGGTAGCCGCTGCCGCTGCTGCTGGAGGACGCCGAGGGAGCGGAAGAGGAGGAGGCGGCGGCGGCGGCGGTGGCGGCGCTTGGCTTCGCGGCCGAGGAAGAGCCGGCGGAGGAAGAGCCGGCGGCGGAGGGGCCCGAGTCCGGGGCGCAGTCCTCCTCGGGGCTGTCGTCGTCCCGGAGCGCCTCCTCCAGGGCCTCGGGCGGCACGTCGCCGACCGCGTGGGTGAGCGCGTGGCGTCTCAGGTCGCAGTTGCGCCGGAAGACCTTGCCGCAGGAGGTGCACTCGTACGGCTTGTGGTCCGTGTGGGTGAGCAGGTGGGTCTTGAGGTTGCTGCGCTGGTTGAAGCTGCGCGCGCAGACCGGGCACTTGTGCGGCGACTCCTCCATGTGGAGGATCTTGTGGACGGCGAGGGTGCGGCTCTGGCAGAAGCCCTTGCCGCACTCGCCGCACTTGAACGGCTTCTCCTTGCTGTGAATGTACCTGTACGAGGCGGGGAGAGAGAATTAAAGCAATGCCGGAGACTGGTTTTCGTGATTTATGCGATCGCTTTTTGTAAATGAGTAATTTATTAATATGGAAATTTTATTAAATGAAAGTGAGCCGGTTGAATCGTTCAACTCGTATCGCAAAACGATAAATAATGCAACCATCGCTATCGGAGTTTGTTGACACATTACAATACAAGACAATTCTTTTATTACCAACGTGCTCTGTTTTTAAATTCAAACAAATAAAAGATCTTGAGGAAATATTAGCATTCCAGTTTTTAAAATGATAAAATGTATTTTAACGAGGTTACCAAAACAACAGTTCATTCCGGATTGAACATTATCGTAGAATTTAAAGCGACTAATAAAGTTTTTAACTGTTTTAAACCGAAAATAATCATACCGATGATCTCTCAAGTGATCCTGCCTGCGGAAGGCCTTGCCGCAAATGTCGCACTTGTAGGGCCTTTCATCCGTATGCGTCCTCTCGTGAATGAGCAGGTTGTAGCTCTTGGTAAATTGCCTATTACAGAACTTGCAAATGAACTGCTTCTTGGGTCTGGAGGCTCGTCCGGGCGCTCTCAATAATCTGCGATCCAGGTGCTGATGAGCCAGCGGTCCGCCCGGCGGATACAGGGCCGAGCCGCCGGGAAAGGGCCCGGGAAAGACCGGGTACCCCGGAGGTGGTTCCAGCAACGGCGGCGGTGGCAGCAGCAGCGCCCTGGCCGCCAATTCCTTTCTCATGATCTCGTAGCTCGTGCTGGTCGAACTCTTCCGGACTGGTCCCTCGGCCCCGCAAGCTTCCCTGTCCTGGGCCGCAGCCGAGCCCGAGGACGAGCTGCTTCCCGACGAGCCGGGAGCCTGCGACTGTGACGGGGCTGCCTGGCCCGGCGGGCCCGACAGGTGCGAGTGAATGTCGCCTGGGTAGGTGGCCAGGTGGAGTCTCGACGGCACCACCGGCACGAATGCCGACGACTCCCGGTGATGGTGTGGATGGCCCAAGCCCGCCACCAGGCTGTGGTGGTGATGGTGGTAGGGCCCGAGGGAGCCCGAGCCGTCGAAGCTACCGCGAGACGACGAATTGCTGCGACTGCCTTCGTCCCGGCTGTTGGAGGTGGTCGAGGCCGAGCCTGCCGACGAGGATGGTGGGCCCGAACGAGAGGAAGACTGGTTCAGGGCCCTCGAGGACTCCTCGTTGGCGGGGGGCGACGTTCCTGCTAGGTCTTTCTTCATCTTGACGTCTGCGGATAATTAAAAATTATTGTTTGTGTACACCGAATAAATTGATATTTAATTCAGCGAGTAATTTTCATTCTACTATTTTGAAAATAAGTTTCAAAACACTGGAAAATAAATTATTTTATTTCGTTACACGGGTCAAGCAAAAATTAGCGAGTCCTCGCGAGTTAACTGAAGTCCAACGATATTGCAGAAAAACTTAGTAAACTAATTACGATTTCAACAATTTACGAAATCGCAATGCAATATGATAATGCTTGATAATTTTTGTGAGCCAATCTTAAAAAAAGATTTAATACCAGCAATTATTCAATAGGAACGAGATCTTGATATCATTATCTAAAATCAGCATCTAGCCTGAAACTTTATATCATTTAGTATTAGCACAACAATCGCGCGGGCCCACAATAATCACATCTGCATACATCAAAAGTATCCATAACGAGCGGGAATTAATTACATCGCTTTATCGCACACGAGTCGTACCTATATACACTTTCACCCGTTCGGCTCGCGATTCCGCCTCATCGAAAAGAGCAGCGACAGTCTTATCTGTCGTCGATCGATCTCCCGAAAGGGGAGCAGGTTGCCGCGATAACGCCGCCTCGACTCCGTTGCGAAATTCCTGGCCGCGCGCGTGGGCCCCTCGCGCGAGCGCCAGATCGACGCGACGAGAGAAAACGGCCGATCTTCCGATCCGAGCCGATCCTTCCGCCGACGTTACCTTCCTGCGGCTACCGTGCCGAAAATCCGCGTACATCGGTGGACTTTCTCGCGGGGACGCGAGTCCGAGAGAGAGAGAGAGAGAGAGAGAGAAGGAGAGCAGCTCTCGTTATCTCCGGACAAGCACACCTGCCAACATGGCTTCCGCGGGCCCCGTCGTGTCATGGCTGGTCCCGCGGGCGGCCATGTTGGAATCGGAAATATCTCGCGGCGGCGCGCGCGAGAGCGAGAGAGAAAGAGAGAGGGAGACGGAGCGAGACGGGGACGCAGCCTCCTCTACTCACCTGGAGCTCGGTTCTCGGTTCTTCCCCCTTTGCGGAGGATAGAATTTCTCTTGGCTGCCGATTCTTGGGCTTCTAATGCAGCCGCGCGGGCATCGTTTCCCCGGGCGCGGAGCCGACGATCTTCCTCGCCGATCCGCTGCCGATCCGCGCAGGCACGCACGTTCTCGGAACGTCGATCGGTTAGCGCTCTCTGGCTGGCATCGACGCCAGCGATGTCCGATCTTTCCTTATCGCGCGCTCTCCTTCCCACGGAAGCACACAAAACACCAACTGAGACACAGCACGGTAGCGGGATCGCAACTACTGCGGTGACACTGCACACTCCGGGGGGAAATTAGTGAGTTTTTCGCTGCCCCATCTCGAGGCGCGTGCAGAGGCGAGGACGTATAAAGGAGCAGTCTGCACGCGAGAGCGAGAGAGAGAGAGATAGAGAGAGAGAGGGAGAGTACAGAAACAGGGTGCCCGCCGGCGAGGTAGCTAGCCGAACGTTGCGCGGCTTACTGCGTGTCGGACGGCGGCGGCGTCAGGTAGGCTGCTCTCCGTCTCTGTCTGGCCGGAGCGAGCGCTCTCTGGGCACGCACACCCACGCGCGCGCGCGCGCACACACACTCGAGAGAGCGCGAGCGGGAGGCTGCCGGGACAGGTAGTGCGGCTATATAGATATAGAAGGCCCCGCGAGACGCTTGGCGGCCGCTAGTAGCGCTCGCTGCTGCTGCTGCCGCTCGCTGCTGCTGCTGCGGCTGCTGCTGGATGCTGCGCGGCAGCGGCCGTTTCTTTCTCCTACGTCCTTCCTTCTCGCTCTCGGGCTGCTGCTCTGCCTTCTTCCTCCGCCGCGCCGAGCCAGGTAGAAGGGGAGAGACGCAGGTTCAGCGCCGAAGGATTCCGAGATCGCTCAGGGCCGGACGCGCCGCCGATCGGGCCCCGTCCCAGCCAAGCTACCGATCGCGTGCGGGGACTGCTGCTACCAGCGGCTTTTCTTCCACCGGCAGGACGCTGGTTTTTCACCTGCCGAGGCGGAGGCTCCCGTCGGCCGAGTCCTCGCGATTTCGCCGCCACCCCGAGGATTCGCCCGGCGAAGATCGGTGCCCTCGTCGCCGGTGCGCCGTGCCGCGTCCGGTCCTGCCCGGCTGCCGTGCGGAGGGGCGAGGGGGGCAGCGACAGGGGCGGAGCGGGGAAGAGCGAGGTCGGTGCACTGCGGCCGGCGCAGCCAGAGGCAGTTCTCCACATATATAAACCCCTCTCTCTCTCTCTCGCCGACGCCCAGCCGGTTTTACACGCAGAGCGGAAAAGACTGGCCCGGTCCGTACTCTGCCCTTCGTGTGTGTATATATGCATCGAGAGCGCGGGAGGCTTATCGCTCTGTCTCCGGGGAAAAAAAGTGGCGCTCCTTCCATTAGGATGCCATTAAGCGGCCAGCCGGGCAATAAAGGTGTTAGCCTCCCGCCTTTTTTACGAGCGCTCCTTCGCTTTTTCTGGCCGGTACGCGGGGCCCCCCCAGGAGGCGGACGTGTCACTGGTAGCGACACCGCGAGCAGTGGCCGGTAGTCGCTTTTTGCGAGAAACGCGCGGTAATCGGCGAGGCTCGCTTTCTTGCGCTGCTGCCGCCGCCGCCGTAATGTAAGCCGCTCCCGTTGCTTTTTCCGAGCCGATTCCCCGAGTTTTATTGGCCGCTACCGCGTTTCCGCTTCCGCGCACGAAGGCTGATAAGAGAGTTTGCCGGGGTTTTTTTTTACTGGCGCGCTTAGAGGAGCACTCGGAGGGAATTCGAAGGGAAATTATTAATTCGAACGGTATATTTTATGAATTCTTAGAAAAAGTACCGGGGAATATTTTAACATCGACGAGATATAGATAGATGTAACGTTGGAAATTTCGCTTGGGAAAAGAACTTTTACATTTCCATTTGCGTAGTTCGAGTGAAATTTTATTACAAAATAAGATAACATTTAATAGTACTGCTTTGGTTTAAGCAGTTTATTTACTGGTTCCCGAAACCAGTCACAGTTCAATAACGTGAAATGAAAATGTAATGAATTCGAATAACAAAGTAACTCTGAAAACGTGATGGAATTTAACTTTGAAATAAATGTCTCTGAAGCATTTTAATGCCATTTTTCATTTAAATATTTAAATTCCAGCTCAGCTTTCATACATTTACAGCATTTTCAAATTGCACTTGTGTATATAACAAATTGGGAACCTGATTCTGCCCCGTCAAGTGAATTTCACGCCTTGTCTTATCATCTCATTTCACATCTACGTAACAAAATCGAATTTCAAAGTTAAAAACTTAAACACCCATTCGAGATAAATATAATAATATCGAAAAACTCCGATATTCCAGCCTCGACCGTTCGCCGAAGCCGACCGTTTTCCATTGTGAAACTTTCCCAGGGAGGAGCAGCCGCGCTAAACGGTCTTCCGGAATCTGCAAGATAGCTACGAAAGCGAGCTCCCTGTATTGTTTGTATCTGGCACGGTGCTATTAGTAGGCTGACTACCGAGTATTGTCCTCGGTCTATGGGCATCATAGCCGTGCGGTTGCCGCGGAGCCCGAGCCGAGAATTCTACCTGTCACCTGCTGGCTGCCTACAGTGCCTCTCGACAATGTAGCTACTTTCGCTGGGTAGAAAGAGGAGGAGAAGGAGAGGCCGAGCGAGCGGGAGGCGCGGAAACACAAAAGAAGTCCGGAGCTACAGGCTC
>JAWWEO010000045.1:7910614-7937207 GCA_035582975.1 Ormyrus labotus | reverse complement strand
GAGCCTGTAGCTCCGGACTTCTTTTGTGTTTCCGCGCCTCCCGCTCGCTCGGCCTCTCCTTCTCCTCCTCTTTCTACTCCCGCTCTGTTCCTCCTCCTCCTCTTCTTCTTCTTCTTCTTCTTCTTGGTCGGGGCCTGCATTCAGGATTTTTTGCTCAGTTTTTTTTGCAGCGCTGCGTACAGGTATAGAGAGAGAGAGAGGCGTGTGTGAGTATACGCGAGAGAGGAGAAGATCTGGAAATTTACGCGGCGGCGGCTACGCGGCACGCGAACTACAAACCACCAGAGAGGATCGACGCATTCCTTCAGAGATTCACCGCCGCCTCTCCCCCTTCCTCGTCTGCCTTATTCTTTCTTCTCGCGCTTTTCTTTTCTCTCTCTCTCTCGCTCAACTCGGGGAATGTCTGCGCGCGAAAAGAAGAAACGATTCCGGAGTGGGAGGGAGAGAGAGAGTTTGGCGATAAGCTGAAATTCGAAACATGCGCTTATCCCCCAGAAATGCTGTTTCCGAATTACGCTTTATTTTTTTTTCCCTCGTCCTGCGTTTAAGCCGTAATTCTTCCTCGTGAGTTTCTTCATTTCTACCTACCTTCCGCGGAGACGTAAAACGATGCATTACGCCGTAATCTCGCCTGCGGTTCGGACTCGGAACGTGCTATCGAATTTTTCGCGCGCATCCTTCATTTTCGTCGGCTGGGACAAAGAAGCGGCGCATTAAAATGTACTTAAATATATATCTTTTGGTACGTACAGGCAGGTTCCTTTTTGAAGTTTAGTTCGAGCGTTAGTCCCACCGAAAACCGGACTTAACGGTAAGACGCATGACGCGTCCTATCGAAAAGAGACCTTGAAGCATTCTTAGCCGACGAAATTATCTTCGTCATTCTGAAGTGAGTTCAGGAAAAGGTCAGAACGAGCGTGAGACTACTTTTTTTTTTTTTACGAATCATTGATCGTTTGATGAAAGTACTTCGACAACTTCTGGCAACAATTATCGATGCGTAAATCCACGCTTTTCATTGTCTTTTTCACCGGGTCTACTAAACTTTGTGAGTGTCTTAATAAACTTATCCGGGCAAACAAAATAGTGCGTCCAATTTTTCGCAACGAGATTACTCGACGTACAGTTTTGGTTAAAAAACCTCAGACCCAAGTGGTACATCGAAAAAATCGTTGCTCTTCCGAAGCAATATCCAAAAATTCTCGCACAATCGCTTACGTAAACGTAAACACGGAGAACGTATAGAGTCGGAAGCCCTCCGTGCGAGTATAAAGAAAGAGCTCCGCTTGCGATCGCAGCCGAAAAGAAAGAAAGAAAGCGAGCAGGCCGAAGAGAAAAAGGCATTAAAAAAAACTAGGAGCTAGCCAGATGAAAAAGAGCGATACGAAACGATTCTCTCTCGGGCTCTCGGGCTCTCGAGCGAGAACGGGGGCCTGCGAGGAATAATTTAGAGCGCAGCCGAGCCGAGCTTCGAAACCTGGTCGTGGCGTCGCTCGTTGCCGAGCCGAGCGGCGACTACCTCGAGGCTCTCCTCTCTCTCTCTCTCTCTCTCTCTCGGCGGCGAGTCGTTTTGTTCACTGAACTAGTTCCCTCCCCCCTCGGCCCTTCAAGACGCTGCACCGTGGAGAGAGAGAAAGAGAGAGAGAGAGAGAGAGAGAGAGAGAGAGGAGGCGCATGCCGACACGGCGCGTAATGAGAACATACCATCAGCGGCCGGTCTGCTCCGCACGAGCTTTTATCTACTATCAAAACGGATACCTCGCGAGGCTCCGACGCTGCTCCGCCGAACCCTCGATCATCGCAACGCACCTCTCGCGTGTATATGTATATCGCTTCGTTACACCGCGCGATAATGCCGCGCTCGAAATAGAAGCTAAGATTGGCTCTGCGCATATGCGCGAGGAGTACGTACACACGCGGACACGGGCCCGCGCACGGCCGGATTACGAGCTGGCTTTTGCTCCGCTTTTTTTTTTCGGGGGAACCTCGGAGGCTGCGGGCACGACGGCGGAAAGTCGTTCCGCGACTTTCTGCGCTAAACGATATCAAAGCTGCAGGAGAAAATGGTGTATATCGTACGCGTCCCGAAGCCGACTGTTGCGCGTATATGTATGTTAATCGGAGGCGGGATATAACGAGAGATTTGTAATGGAATGTTTTGTCGTACAAGACAAATGTGTTAAACGAGTTACAATGGATTTTTTGTAAATAATAAAATTAGGATACAGTAAAAAATAGAACGATTACTGTTGAATTAATATGTTTTTTTATAAAGAAATAATCAAATTACACACCGTAAAACATATAAGCTAGACGTTTCTGTTCATAGTTTTAGTAAATTTATGAAATAATTTTTAAAATTGTATCGGCAATGTTCAATTCCCCGTGATAACCGGTCCCAGCCAGTAACCGGTGTTCACCAATTAAAGAGGGGCACTCTGCGAATAAACTAGATTCTTACTTACGTGTTCGCTAGTTTGTTATTTTTGCGTTTGATGTAAGTACGCGTAATTTATCTACGCGCAATATTTAATTTAAAAAATGTTCTTAGTCCGTTTTGGTTTTTAGATAATAAAAAATGTGCCTTTTTTTAAAAAATATCGTCAACGTGCATGCTGTAAATGAAACGCGTATAGGGAGTCTCTGTCGGTAACGTAAAATCTGCATTTATCCGCACGCTCTAACATAATTTGTTTTATTTTTTTTACTAGAGATTGTGTTACAATTCGACGTACTTTGTCAAATAATTGTTATGATTTCTATATATGAATAGCTAATTAAGAACTATTCAAAATTACTGACCAGGAGAGTCTCACTTAGGATATGCTTTCTAATGTTAAAACACGAAAGAAGCCGCGTGCGTTCGGTCTTACGCTCGATTTTTCAAAAGTTATGAGCTCTTTTAGAGAAAAGCTAAGAAAAATCGATTTTTGTTCAATCACATATAACTGTTCAACTATTAATTGTAGAGTATTTTAAGTCCCGGAATTTGAAAGGCGGGATCAAATCCTATCGATTAAAAAAAAAAGACATCCAAAAATCTTCATTTGTTCAAAAGTTACAGCTAAATAAAAATTTGCAATAAAAGAAGCTAAAATTACGTGAATGAATTTTTGTGGATTTTTTTATGCTACTTTAATGGTCATTTTTTATTGGGCCATAACTTTTGTCCAAATAAAGATTTTTGGATGTCTTTTTTTTTTAATCGATAGGATTTTATCTCACCTTTCAAATGCCGGGAGTTAAAATACTCTACAACTATAATAGTTGAACAATTATATCTGATTGAACAAAAGTCGATTTTTCTTAGCTTTTCGTTAAAAGAACTCATAACTTTTGGAAAATCGAGCGTTAGGCCGAACGCACGCGGCGTCTTTCATATTTTAATATTAGAAAACATGTCCCAAAGTTTCAACAAAATTCGTGACCCAAACAAGTGAGACTCTCCTGGTGAGTATAAATATAAATTAGCATTGTTTTGGTAATTATTAGAAACAATATAAAAGTTATCTTTTTGTTACTCTCAGTTGGAATATTAAGAACATGTTGCCATTAAAGCGTAGATACAATTAACAGCTACAGAAATCAATTAAAAAATGTTCTGTTAAGATTGTATGAAATTTAAAAATCACTTTTTTCAACTAAAATTTTCGATAAAATTTAATCAAAACTGACGTATACTTCGTCATTTATTTAAATAAAGATTATTTTTATTCTATACTGCATATTTCAAACGTAATAGTAAGTAAAAATACTTTAGTATTATAATATACAAAGCTATAAATAAAAACTAAGATTGGAACTTTCCCTTGCCAAAAGTAGAAAATTATTATAAAAAAGATAAATTTCCAAACATTAAGCATACTTAACATAAACAGTATAGCAAAAGAAAACTGTGCATAAAAATTGTAAAAACTTGACAAGCATCGCGCTTCTTAATAGATCCTTAGTAGCCAATCGGAAAGTTGGTTATTTGGGCTGCCGAGCAGCGCGTCTCGGCAAAGCCGGTCTCTCGCGTTCAGGTAATACTCCCTCGCTCGTGATTGGACTGCGCTCGGACGCATGAGGCTTTTTGCATAATTAGGTTGAGCCGCTAGCTCTAATAACATGTGCTCTCGAGTCCCGGGCCCTGATGCGTTCTGGACTGTAATTTAAATTGCGAAGACTCGCTCCTCTCTTGTATATACCTCGGGCCACTCGGCGAATCCGCCACATACTGCCGATCCTCCTCGAAAAAAATAACCAATTGCTTATGAGCTGCGTGTACGTTGAATTATTCATTTTTTGTCGCCGATACTTTAGCCGCATTTCTCTCAGGGTAGTTTTGCAATAATTCTTTTTATATGCCGTAGACTTGAGCATTACGACTCGCAATTGCAAATAAATCTGTCGGTGAAAAGTCTTGAATTAAATTACCTAATGGAAATTGAATATACGTATCTAATACAATTATTAAGAGAATAGAACGTATAATAGGATTACCTAATAGAATTTGAAGGTTTCAGACTAAACTGTATTTAAAAACGTAGCCTGGCTTACAAAAGAATTGTACTATAATGTTTTTTGTTTGTTTGATATTCTTATAAATGATTGTTTCATGTTTATAAGAAATTAATAGTTAGAATAGCTGCATATGCTGGTATCATCACATACTGATTACTAATACATTTTGTATTAAAAAAATAATAATTAAAGGTATCAATTCAAAAAACTTGAAAGAGTTTTATGAATATTTATTTGATGATACACTTTTTACATGCATTAGAAGCTTGAATTATTAGTTTTATAAGAATTATGAATCTTATGACACTTCTTTCTACTTGATAAATATCGAGATTTGATACTTTTTGAATAAATGTATAAAGTAGAACATTGGTTAAATATTAAATTAAAACACACAAATCTGAATTTTTTTTATTCCGTCACTATTTTTGACGTTGAAATATTCAACATTTGAGTCAAGTCTCTTTGTAGTTTTACTCAATGATATAAAACCAGTCAATATAGGTTTCAGTTTTATTATCATTAAATAAGCACTTTTAGTTAAAATCAAACAAAGCTTTTTTGATTTAGTGTTTCAGTAGTATTGTTTTAAAATATTTTTTATATATTCAAGTTAAAATATTCATTTTATATTGTACATTTAGTAGTATTTCAAATAAATCACCCTTTCAGTCACTAGTTTTAGGAATATAATGCTTTTGTTAAGTACATTGAAAGTATTTATGAAAACTTACATTTTACGTTATAGTGTTCATAAATAGAAATATTGCAAGGATCAAGTGCAATTTTTACATGGAACTTTGCTCATATACTGTTAGTCATACTTGCTATTCACGTTATATTTACATAGATATTTTATACATTGAAAGCCAGGCATATATTAATAATAAAGCTTTTAAGATTCATGCTTTTAAAAACCACATAATTTTAAGTGCTACAAAATATTATTAAAAATTTTTGCTTTTAAGGTCAGTTGAGTTGTAAAATTTTAAAACACACGAATTCATGTAGATTTAATTTTTAGTTAAAAAATTCTTCTTTACTCGTCTTGCTATTTTATTCATTTTGCTATTGTGACTGAAAGAGCTCAAATAAAAAGTGGGCAAAAACAAAATAACACTACTAGTGACGATAAATAAATGTGAAACATGTTCCATAAAATTTATAAATATCAATTTTCTAGATTTATTACTCTAAAATTCACATATAAAATTTCTTTAGTTAATTTCTTATGTCTAGGATTATAGAGAATATAATACTATCCATCAAATGTTACGTTTACCATTGTTGTATGGTTATCTATTTACATTTACGTATACTGCGGGAACACAGGACAAACAATTTCATGTGTTAATCAACAGAATAAAAAAAAATAAATAAATAAATAAAAAGTACCTTTTTTGCAGGACTAGTACTAAATATAATCATAAATATTTCACGAATGAGGAACTACACACCAAATTGATGTCTTTCAAAAAGAATTACTGAATAAAGTACTCTATTATGTAGAATAATGTTTTTATAAAACGTAAAAAATATCACAATAATTTTTCGATGCTTTATTTTCTACGTGTTTCTTATGAAAATTCATTAAATTCAGTATTCACCTGCAAAATTTTTTCATTATGTTTCTTTATTCGTTGTTTAGAAGTAAAAAACCTGGAAAAAAAAATTTTCTCGTTACATCCCATCGCGAACATCACATTGGGCAAAGTATAATGTAAAAGTTCTGCAAAGTTATGAAGAAAAAGAAAGCGGAAAACATTCGCAAATTATAAGTTGCTCAGCAAAGCGATAAAAAAAGCTACGTCAAGCTAATTTCACATCGTCCAATGTTCCCTTATTATAGAAAATACAACAGCATGCAAATATGATATGCATATGGAGTATTGAATGCCGTAAAACATACAGCTTACGTAATAAATTGAAAAAAAAGTGTAGAAAGGGTTTTTTTTAAAGAGGTGGCGTTGTGCCGTTAAATAATTTGTATTAAAGTCTTTATTATTATCTTATATTATTGAGCGGGTGATTTAGTTCTTTTCTTGTATTTTTCATTTTCTGCTTTTAGAATAATTCAATTAAATTCCTTGTTTGCGGGACTGTAATATCCACCGAGAGGAAACACCGCCTCTCGCCTTACAATTTCGCCCGTGTTCTATTCCACTTCTGGCATAGATTTATACTTGTTAACATTTAATGAAGTTACACATGATTCGCGGTTATATATCGTTTCTCGTCTTTTGCAATTGTTTCTCTTTCGTTGGAAAGAATGATCATGTTTCTCTCTCTTTTTATAAACGTTACTTTTAAATGCGGCCCCCGTTGCTGGGTGGCGTGCGCGCGAGGTATACAAATTCTTCGACTATTTCACCCTCTTTGACATTCGCACAATTTGTTTCTCTCTATAACAATGAACATTTAGTACATGCACTCTCTCACTTTCTCGCACTCTCGCTTGTACTCTCGACTGTGTGTGTATGTGTAGGTGTGTGTGTGTGTGTGTGTGTGTGTGGGTGTGCGTGTGCGTGTGTAGGTGTATGCTGGACCTCTTACTTGTTGGTGACGTGACACGCGATCAAGGTGTTTTTTTTTTTTTGTTTCAATATAGTAATAACTGTAAGAATGTTTCTTTTAGGGATTTGTTTGCTCGTGCTCGCCTCAGTCGCGACCGATCACATCACTCACATCAATAAAATATCCGCGAGCATCGCCACGCTCGCGGATCTCTATACAATGTATATATAATATATATAATATGTATATATAATATTATGTTTTTTTTACATTACATGTAAATCATTTTTTTTTTTTTATGTTTATGCGCTTCTTGCAGTGATCACCATTACGAACTATTAATAAACTATGAACATAAAATCAATAGACAAGCATATAAACTTTATATTATACGTAGAATCTCTTCGAATAGTTCACATAATACTTTAACGTTTGCTATACATATATTATTTCATCGTTCTCCTTTTGTTTTTTTTTTCGTCTTATATAAATCGTGTTATCAAACGTAACTAAAAAATATATTGTTTTCAAAATCTACGCACATCCGTGTAATGAAGTTTTTTTAATCGGAAAGTCATCTTTTGCGGGGGGGTCTCGTTAAAGAAAAGTTTTCGTCTTATCTCGTAGTATTAACAATATACGAAAGATATACAATCTTTTTTATGTATTCCAACTTATCAGAAAAAGTACCATACCAAGTGTGTTAATATTAAAAGAGGCAAACATTGGTGTAACGTTAACATTAACGTCGACAATAATGCTAAAACTTACTGCCTAGTGTTCTTCGTCGTCGTAATCATATAAGTATATCATTTCGTGCGGGACGGCGAGGGGGACGATCAAGGATCCGGTCTATGACGCGATTCAGGATAGAACGCAGGATGAGGAACGAGGAGGGAGGGGGGGGGGCGTAGGGTAAGCTTTCGTTCGCGGCTCGTGAGTCGTGCGGTTCACGCCGTCCTTCTCTTTACGGGTTTGCGCTGATGGTTGCTGCTAGACGAGGCTCACCATTGTCAACCTATTTTTACCCATCGATCGATCGAATATTCCAGCGCCGCCAGCCATCTGCGAACAAATTTAGATTGTTTATTCAAGGTCGGTGCTACTTCTCTGCTGGGAGTCAACCCCGTCGGAGATGGTCCCAGAATTTTTAAGTGGACGAAGCAAGTGTACAAAGTTTTGGCGATTTAAGATTTTATGTTTATAGAAGCTACGGCTATTGTACTTTCGAGCTTTGCAAATATATTTTGGTTTTACCCTTTTGGAAGTTTTCACCATTATTTGGTCAGTTTTCGACCAATTTTTTACCAATAAACCCTGTTAAAAACAACACCGTTTTGATCGAAAACAACGTGAAAATAATAGTAAAATGCTGTAAATAATGACATTTAATAATAGTATTCAATTACTTTTAAAGAATTCTCTACTTAAACTGATTTTTAGTTTAAATAATTTTTTTAAAATTGCATGAAATAAATGTATTGAATAATTATTACATTATTTATATTTTTTAATTTTAATAAAAAATTTAAATTGTTATTGTATTAATCCACCATATTTATTTTTCATCAGTTTTTAATCAACATTTGACCAAAATATTTGGTCAAAAAAAACTGGCGAATTATTGGCGAACTGGCCAAAAAATAATGGTGAAATTTCCCACATTCAAATATTTAAACGTATAGATTTTTGGTAATAATCTAAATCGATCATTGGTAATTTAGAAAATATAGCAAATCTCGCGATTTTGCGTTCCCCAGCAGAGAACCTTTTTCTCTCATTCCAAACACCATGAATCCCGACATCAACCAGTTTAGAATAGTTCAAAGACCAGCAAAAAGAGCATTAAGAAATCCAGCTGTTCTTCTCAATCAAATACTTGCGTCTCATTATACCGAATGTAAAAGGCGACAAACGAACGGCTCACCGTTTCTTGTCCATCTCGGAGTCGCCGGCGAATACGTAGCTCCTCTGCGTGGGATCGGGCGGCTGGAGCTCGAAGGTGTGCTTCCTGCCGCCGGCGGTGGGCGCGCTGCCGTGCACGCGGAACCCGTGCAAGCAGGCGAGCCCGAACGCCCGCTCGGCGTTCGCGTCCTCGTAGAAGTAGAGGGCGGCGTCCTTCAGGACGCAGTAGCGCTTCGACCAGCCGGTCGGCGACGAGCTCCTGCGCACGCGCTCGTGCTGCTTGCTCAGGTAGCCGTAGCAGTCCGGCCGCTGGATCATGCAGGCCGGTAGGTGTTGCAGCTTCAGCGAGGCGTCCAGCCACGTGTCCGCCTGCAAGCGCCGAGGCGGCAGCGTCACTCTCTCTGTTTACCCCAAACGTTACACGCGGAGATCGATAAGCGCCACCGACTCCCTACCAGTGCTCTCGAGCCTCTCTCTAGCCCCCCCGAAAGCTTTCTGCTCGACCCGTCGCTCGCTTTCGCGCCTTTCCTCAACTTTTTTAGTTTGAGTTTCATTCTTTTTTTTTTTCTTTTTTGATGCGAGATGCTTAAAACGCGCCCGAGGCCATTGAAATGAATTGCCAAAGAAACTTATCGGGTTAAAAAGATGTTTTAGCGAGAAGTTATTTAAGTCGGTATTAAAGGCGCTCGAAACGACTTGTTCAACCAAGCATCGTACTCTACTATATTTTTTCACAGTTGCAGAAGAGTGCAGTATGAATGAAGGGTTTTATAATTCAGTTGACCTCGTTTTGTGCACCCATCGATTTCTATTTCCCCCTGCATTTTTTCACGCTTTTTTTTTATATTTATTTCAAACTCCAGAATAGAAAGTTAATTTTGTTTTTTCAAAAGCTTGAATTAATATTATTTTCGGTTATGCCCTAATTAATTTTGCCATGAGCTACATTTAATTAAATAAAGGTATATACTATAATGAACGAAATTAATTAGAATTAAAAATTTTACTCGACAAAGATTTTGTTGATAAAAGCCCCCTCCCATTAATTACACTGAGAGCTTCCTATAATATGCATTCGTGCTTCATCCGCAAAATTAGGTCAAAATCAGCCTTTTATTTGACTGTCGCGCGCCGCGACGCCCCCCTTCCCGAGAGGCCATTTATTTTCATTTACAGCAATTGAAAAAGGCGCCGTCAGCCGGGCCGATCGAAAGCGCGCTCGCACGTTAATAACGAACGAAGAGGAGCTTATCGACTCGGCTGCTCCCGTTACCTTATCGTTTCTCTCGACGGCGTCCCGAATCGCGTTGATCCAGCGTACGGCGATGTCGTCCGTGTCGGCGGCTAGGTGCAGCGTCGGGGCGCCGTGCTTCCTGATGGCGAAGCTGTGCGATCGCGACTCGTGCGTGAGCTCCACGTCGTACTTTAGCAGCATCACCGCTCCTACTGGCTGCGAATCCTGAAAGCGCAGGCGATTCGGCAATTAGGCAATGAACTTTACTCGTATTCTGCGAGTTACGCCGGAAATACGAGGAGTTCGTCAAGAGGTTTAACGTTAGATTATAATTGAATTGTTATAATAAAGTTGGCTGAATTCTATTTTTTTTTTTACTAAAAGTACAACAAGAGTTGTTTTAATTTTTTAAATACAATAAACTAATATTGTCCTCGCAATTAAATTCTGTCTCCTCATTCTTCAAAAGCATACACTGAGAACAAATTTTCAGTAAAAAAATTACTATACCTTTTTGTAATGCTGGGACAAACTTGTATTATCCTAAAAAAATTACTATACACGGAGAGAACAGAAAGAACTTTTTTCTCCGTGTATTATACATTAAAATTTCATGGAATTTTATCAATTTTTACTACAATTCTATTACATTTTACTATATGTATAGTCTAGTAATTTTTTAGGATAACGCAAGTTTGTCTCAGCGTTACAAAAAAGTTATAGTAATTTACATTACAAAATTTCTTCTCTGCGAAGACGTCTCGTATCATCAACACCAAAGAAAGCTCCCAGCCGTTCGCATGCACCACTAACCGTGTCAGTCTTGTAGTAATAAAGGCAATTGTCGCGTCTGAGGGCGAACCACCGTCGCACCCACTTCTCCTGGCCGCCGGCCGTTGGTCTGGCCTTCCTCCACAGATACCCCGAGCACACGGCCTTGTCCTGCTTGGCCTCCTTGGGTCCGCCGTCCCTCGTCAGCTGGGGCGCCAGGACGTTGCAGGTCCTGGCGACCTCGAGCTCGAGCACGTCCGTCCCCGAGTGGGCGAGCCTGACCACCTCCGAGTGAGTCGACTCCATCACGCTCTTGCCGTTCACCGACATGACGATGTCGCCCACCTCCAGGCCGGAGCTCTCCGCCGGTGTGTCCGGCTCGATCGCCGACACTACCACCGGCTTCGAACCGTGGATCCGGAAGCCGAACTCGCCGCCCGACTCGCGCCTCACCACCACTCGCTTGTCGCTCTCTGGAATAACGGGTGACGGGAACGTTTACATCAGGTACGCGAAATTCGCTTTTCTACGGTTCCACGCTCGGTTCTATATGCATATTGTGGGCAAGCTGATTTTTGTTTAAGAGAAAGCTGCTTGGTTAGGCAATGAAGGTAAGCACACCGTTAGACTACCGCAGTTTTCATTTTATTTCCAAGAGTAATGAAAAGTAAAGTTTCGATCGCACTAATAAACAAAAATCAATTTGTACGTCAGACATCCTTATCGCAACCGTATAGATATAGACATTACCTACTTTGCTATTTTACTACAGGAGTTTGCAGAGATACCATGTGGAATAATTCTATATGAAAAGAACGTTATCAATGTCGAATTGGTAAAATAATTTACTCCATATCTTTGAACTTATTGAAAAAAAAAAAATAAATAATCTAGACGATCGAGTCGTCGCTGAAAACGCGATTTACGTTCTGATTTGGTTCTAATTGGAAGATGCACTATATATCTACGACATTATTCAACGGTAGCAGAATCGCAGCTAAAGTCTAGTAAAGATGGTATCGAAGAAAAGTTTAACTTTGCGGCATTGTCAATAAGGATATCGATTAAAGCTCTCGAACTACCTGAAATTCAATTGAATTACAGATGAATTGAAATTTGATTGTTACAAATAGCCGAATAAAACAACTTCTCAAAACTGAGGCTTTCAGTTTTCAAGCTATAACAAGCAAAATCTCGAGTTAAAGAAAAATTCTTTGACCAGCAGACCGCAAAGTTGGGGGTGCAGTTGATTTTACTTGCTTTAGCGATTAAACGGTTAAGCTCTTTGAAAAACTGATCTCTTCTTTGAATTATATTGTTGAATGCAGTACGGACTTTTGTTGTTTATTGTATTCGTAAGTGGGTAGCGGTAAAACACAACATGAAATTAACTACAAACTTCTCCTTACAACACTCATTCTATACGTTCCCAGTTAGCAAAACTAATTATGAAACTAATTATGGAATTTATAAAATTTGTACTAAACATCTAGTTTCTCTACCTCGGCAAAGCTCTAAAGTTGTTCTACAGTATTTTTAAATCTGATTACGGTTAATAAGTTAAACTAAACAAATTCAAAGTAAGGATCAACTGGTTCGGTATAACAAAAATCGTACCCATTAGTCATTCGCTATTAATAATGTACATATATATTTTTGGATGGAGATGCAATTGCAAAAGTTAAGCCTATAATATAATTGCAAAAATAATTGTACGAGGCTAAGCTTGAAGGGAAATTCCTAATGTATAAGTAATATGACTCATTTTATCAAGCTGCCTTGTTCGCATTACCAAAATAATACTCAGCTTACTAAAGTATTTCCTATTTGCGTAAGCGTTAACAAAAAGAACAAAAAAATAAGTTCATATGTAAATAAAAAAAATAGTGTTTTATAACAATAATCAAATAATTGAATTGGATAATAGCATTTTTTATCTCATTAGTCGGTGAAAATGTGCTGCTCCCTCGATCCTCGTTCCTAACTAATTTTTAACTTATTGGCCTGTGGTTAGCCATTATTGGTCTATAAAATTCTGTGCCTTCAAAAATTCATGCAAAACTCATTTTATAGCAGCGATGTAAAGTAAAAAAAAAAATGTCAAAGATGCCCCCCTTTACAACTAATTTTACAACCGACGAAGTAGGTTGAAATAGATAAGGTTCAGCAATTAAGATACGAATTCGCGCAGCTGTTATTTGCATCGTTGAATTCGAAGCGTTCCCCGCCGTTCGCACCTCAGTCATCGCTGAAACGCTGCGCAGCTTTATTTTAGCGCCCGCGTTATCTCATTGCACTTGTCTCTCGCGTTCGGGCAATAACAAGCTTGGCAGACAGGCCAAATCCGACTTCAGACGAAATAAGTGGAGGAGTAACAACTTTTTAAGAACAGTTCTAACTATATCGGTTCAATGAGATAAAAGTGAGGATAATTCAGTTTATTGTAGCGTTTTAAGGGCGAAATATTTGATGTAATTTATATATAGAGATTGAAAATTCTATCTTAATCTCACAATAAAGTGTACTCGTTCCCCGGAGACTTATTTCATAGAAGCTTTTGCGCAATGATTTTTCTCCGAAGTAGTTGAAATTGGCACAGTGTGCTCGCAGTTCGAAGCGACGGTACTTTATATAGAGAGAATATTACGTCCGTTTCATGTCGATGAATTACTTTATTGAATAACTCCTGATTTCATTCCAGTTATTATCTAATAAATATAATCTTCCACGTTTTTATGAGCATTAACGAGTATTAGTAATATTTCCTAATGAATGAGCGTACGTTCGATGAGAGCTTACGAGAGATTAAAGAGGTACTTTATGTATTCAGGTATATATTGCTGCTTTTAACGAGAGAGATTGTCAAAGTAATTTCATTCGTTAAATCCGAGCCTTTGAGGGCCGATTCACTGCATGAAATGTTTGTAAAGTTATTTATAAAAATTATAAATCTTTGTCTGACTTTGCGATGAAAGATCAACTTATCGGATTATGAAGGGCAATTATATTGATGCGCTCAAGAAATATAATGTTAAAAATTTGTAAACGTTCGACAAGCTAAAAAATTTTAAAGGAACGAGTTCCGTTATTGCATAACTGTTTGAGCAAGACTGCACATTCGAGAAAAACAACGTCAATTACACGTTAGATTGTTGAAAAAAAAAAAAAAAACAAGTCGACCCGTCAGCAAAGAGAGCAAACAGACAGTCGAAAAATAAAAAAAAAAACACGCATTATTATCGAATCCGCGCCTCGCCTCCATAGGCGCCTTGGCAGCGGAGCTTAGCGCGAATAACGAATTCTCGAAATAGCCCCCGCGCGCGCTTTATATACGTAATTACGCCGATAATTAGTTCACGCTCTCCGCTCACCTCCAAGGGCGGCTCGCTAATCAAGCGACGAGTCAAGTTTAAAGCTCGGCCGCTCGCCCCGCTCTTGAGGATCCTGTCCGAGGCGCACGTGCTTCGCCCCGATGTTCGGCGGCGGGGTCAGGCGAGTGCCAATCGGCCGGCTCTGTCTCTCTCTCTCTCTCTCTTGGCTTCGATTCCGGTCGCGCGCCTCTAATTAGGCTGCTCTCGGAACGTAATCGCGTTTGGGGGCGAAGGGCATCGATCGGCGAAATTGACTTTTATCGATTCGCGATTCGGACGGCGGGGGACGAATATTAGCCGGCGCGAGTGTGCCTCCCCCGCTCCCCCCCTGAAAATTGCCTGGAGATTGAAATCCCCCCCCTCGTTATTGATCTATACGCGCCTGCAGTCGCGATAGCCACGCTTCGCGATTTAACGAAGCATTTATCGATTCTTCCCGGCCGCCGGGTGTAAATGACTCGTAACGAGGGCTGGACGCGTCTGCCATTGAAACTCGATCGTAAATCTCTCGGAATCCGCGAGAACGAGCGAGGTATAGCTTTCGATGCGCGATGCGCCTCACTATTTTCAGCCGGGGAGCCACTTGGGCTTTCCTTGAAAGCGAGAGTCTCGCGTCTGCGTGCGTGCTGTATATGTGTGTCAACGATGATTCGATTTTTCGATATTCCGGGTCGAGCGCTTGTCAATTACGAGTCACACTGTACACAACGGGGTCTAACCTCGTTAAGTCCCGAGTACGTCTAAACAAGTTTCTCGCGCCCGTAGGTTCGAAAGGTCGCGCGTCGCCGCGGCGTTAACGCAAGCTTCAAAGAGCAGCTCGCCTCAACCGCGAGCAACGTCACTGCCGTAGCAGTGTATATATTTTCATTGAAAACTGAATTCTCCCCTCCGGCAATGGCGTTTCTTTGGGGAATTGGCAGGTTCGCGTAGAAAGATCAGATAAAATACCAGAAGGCTTGAGAACGCCGAGCCTGGCGAGCGCCTGGCCCTCGGTGCACCAGACCCTCAGCATGCTCTTGAGCAGCTCCTCGAGGGAGGTCTTGAGCGTGCCGGGTACCTCCTCCTGCTGCGGGCCGACGACTTCCGGTGGGCAGTCGGCGCCCGCGGAATCGCACACCATCTTCGCCTTGCGCGACAACAGCTTCGGCAACAGCGAGAGCACAACACACTCGATGCAGAAAAGTCCGCCGAGCCGCCCTGACCAACTGACTGGCAGCGCCAAAAAGCAACCCAGCAGTCCAACGCCGCGGGGCCCTCCTCCGCCGCGGAGTTCCTCTCTCCGTCGCGCCGCCGTGTATATTTAGGTCCGTGCGCGCGTCGTCGTCGCGTCTATGCAGCCGTCCCGCGCGCTCCGAAGCCGACGGGGGGGCTTATTTAAAGAATACGGGAAGAACGCGGACTCCTCTCGCGCGCCTACGCCGTCTTTTTTTGGACATTCTGCGCGTTTCGCGCGGACGAGACGCCGAGAGAGAGAGAGAGCTGGAGCGCCCGGCATTCTCTCTCGGTTCCGGTGGAATGGGGGCAGCTCTGATGCGCCGAGGCTGAACGTGCTTAAGGCTGTTTAGTCTCTGCTTGCTACTTGCGGCTATTTCCAAATATTTCGGATAGTAATTTCGTGCCGCGAGCACTTCGCCCGCGAGTCCGCGAGTCTTGGAACTCGGCCGGAAGCGGTAATTAGGCGGAGCTTACGATCAATTTCCGCAGACGTTGCGGTTCCTGATGCTCGGCAGGCTCTCGCGGAGCCTGTTTATCAATTCAGAGGGTTTATTACTTAATGAATGATCACGGGTACATAAATCTAAGTGTCTTAGACCTAATTTTCGGGATAAACAGTGTACATTTGTAACTGTAAACAGCATTAGTTTTCATTTACAGTGCATAAATCGTTTTTCTTCAGTTTTGCGCGAAAGGCGAGGATTTATGAATGTTTATGCAATAATCTGACACGTGAGAAAGCAAAATAATACGTTATAGTTTTTCCCGGATATTTGAAATACGAAGGAGTTACGTATACGAGCTTGGGCGAAAATTTAAGTTTCAAACGACCTAAACAATTTGCGAAGACTATTAATAAAGCAACGGAAACATTGTGGTGTATTAGAGCGCGAGGCGCAATCTAGCAGAGCGAAAGCGATTTCGCTTCGATGGTTTATTAACGTCATGAATCAGCATCGCCGAATTAATCGTTCCGTACGTTTTTGGGAATATGCCCAGCTCTCGTTTGTTTCGCGCAAAACGCGCCCAAGTCGGCGGACGGTCGGCTAAAATCGGCAGAGAGAAAGAGAGAGCGACGAAAAATCGGAAAAATAAAAAGGTGGAGGAAAAAGCACGAGGTCACGGCCCATTTTTCCTTTCCTCGGACTGGAGGCCGGCTGCTTTAGTGTCGTTAAAAATAATATGGATGGAATTTCGAGAACGTCGCCGACTCCGCAAATAACTAAAGCGGGAGGTGAAAGTGCCGATAAATGTTTGTCCGATTCCGGAAATTTATAGGTAAGGGAGTAGCGTCTCTCGAAAGACGGAAAATAAATGGCTTTCGGGGGCATTACGTGATCCTCGAGTGCTTTACTCGTGTGTCCGCGGCATCTTCACTTTTTCGATGTTTCAACTGCAGTAACGAACGTAATTGAACCTGATGGCTTTTATTTCAATTGGCTTTGTATTAGCTATTAAACGCAATTTTAATGTTTTAATTTTAATGATGATACTCGTATCGAGGATAAGCCTTTAATTCCTCTTAGTTCTATACAAAGTATCGAAATTGACGTGTTCAAACTCTCCAAAATTCATGCTAATATTGCGTGTGGCAAATATATAAGTGTAGACCCTCGGATTAAAAAGTAAAACCGCGCGACGGACTCACCGAAGCACTTGGTCTGTATCCTTTTGTACATTTCCCCGCTGCTCTTCCGGTGCACCATCCTGTGCGTGGCCGCTTCGTACTTCTTCACGAAGTTCCGCTCGCTCTCCGTGGATTCCTCGGATCCCCTGCGTTCCTTAAGGCATTCCAGCTCGTCGTCCCCGTCTTTGCTGTCGGGTCGCTTCCACACGTGGCTCTCCTCGAAGTCGCCGATGTAGATCCACTCGCCGCTCGTGTACGGCTCGATGTAAGCGTCTTCGTCCTCGCGGCCTATTGATTGTTAAAGCGACGCAGTTGAGCGTTTCAGCTCGTATTTTGCTGATTTTTTTTTTTTTTTTTTTTTTAATCGAGAATTTGCGAGAGTTGAATAGTCGACGAAGATGCGTTTGGGAAATAAATATCGAGCGGCGCGCAAATACCTCCGAGCGCCTGCGAATAGGCAATCGAGGTGCAGCGTTGTACTGCGTGCGGATGATTTTGAAATATTTCATATTTATCGTATTTATTTTAAATTTTCATTTTTATTTGGATGATTAAGATCAATAAATTAAAACAATCAATATCGTGATTCTGCTTGAAAACCACAACACGTACGATGAATAAATTATTGACTAGGAATCCTCTGATATTGAAAGCTTATAAAATAATTTAATGAATACGCGCATTGAACTGAATAAATAATTGAAAGATACGAGATTTTCCGAATTCTGCGATGAATCTCTTTGCTTATAATCATTGATAAACCTATATATAACACTGATATAATTGTTTTACGTTCGTATTATAAAACCAAAAAAGGTGAAATAAATTATTTTTGTAAATTAAAGAAATATAACTTTAAAATAAGAAATAACAAGCTGAAGAAATTTTTAGATTTTCAAATCTTGAAAAATATATTTCCTATCGAAAGAGTCTGTATACATTAGACTTTTTAAGTTCTGAAGTTTGTAAGGTAGTGGCCTGATTTCGCTATATCTGCGGGAAAACTTGACGGAAAACAAGGGAGAAAACAACAGAAAGTTAAAGTTAGATAACTCATGTATATTATTCAAATCAATAAACCACCAAACTTTGTAAAATTATGTAGAAAGTTACATTCGCATTATATGTTAAATTATTAATTCGTATTTTAAAATTCATATAAAACGAAAATGTTATAATGTAATTTAGTGATAATTTATGTAACCAAAAATCTTTAAAAATTTGTTATCGTTTACAGGTTAATTGAAAATGAACTAATAAAGGTACTAATATAATTTAGAATATTAGTCAAATAAATGTAATTAAAGAACTGAACATTCACCAACCCTTTTACATTTAATCGAAATGTTATTTTCTTGAAAAACGATTTTTGCCGCCATCAATAAACAAAGTTTAAGTCTCTCGTAAAATACTTGACCTGTCAGTATCTCCATGCTCGCGTCCGTGCTTCTCGCGTGCAGCCTCTTCCGACTGAAGTCCTCGCTGTACCGGCTGCTGGGCTTGCTGCCTCTCTCCTCGGATTTCGCGCGCACGTCCGACCTGCTGATGCTGCTGCGATGATGGCGTCGGTCGCCCCGGTCCTCCGACCGGTACCGCTTGTCGAATTTCTTGAACAGTCGGTGGCCCGTCGTGTGCTTCGACGTCGGCCGCTGCACGCCTTCCGGGGAGTCCGCGAAATCGGCCGGCGGTTGGACTATTTCTTCGGGCACCTTTGCAATTCGGGGGGGATATGGTTTGATTATAATCTTTTGAAATTTCGGCCAGGTCAGTTTTCGGATATTACGCAGCGTATGGACTTTGATGAATACTGTACACCACAGTTTATTAACACTAACTAGGAGTCTATCAGAACTCTGGATCGTATTTTATTTTAGGACAGGGATGAGTTTTCTCGTGTAAAAATATGAAAGAAGCCAAAAATAAAAAATGACCAATAAAGTAGCTTAAAAAAATCTACATAATTTACCTATAACTTATTAACAAATAAAGATTTTTGAATGAAATTTTTTTTAATCGTTAGTTTTTTATCTCACCTTTCGAATGCCAAGTATTAACATTCTCTACAGTCAATTGTTGAAAATTTATAAGCGATTCGAGTAAATTCAATTTTTCTTGAATTTTAGCGAAAAAAGCTCGTAACCTTTGAAAAATCGAGCGTTAGACCGAGCGAACGAGTGATCTTTCATATTTTTGTCCGAAAAAACTTATCCCCGCGTCAAAATAAAATCCACGTTCCGGAGTCCCGCTAGATCGTAAATCGTCCAGTTCGCGTATTGTCTCGGCAACATTTCCTATACAGGAGTACCTCTCGTCCGCAATGATGGCAGTGTCCCTGATCGGCCGGCACGTCATCCACCCCGTAAAAGACACTGTCGCTGCCCGGGCTGACGGACCGCAGACTCTCCGCCGACAGAGCTTTCAGCCTGACCTCGGGGCTTGGCGACTTGACGACCGCCACCGCCGAGTGTCCGCCGTTGTGACCGGGACTCTGGCCGTAGCGGCCGCCGCTGCCCGGACTCAGGCGGCTCGAGCAGACGTACTCGACTCCGCGGGACCGGCGTCGGGGCAGGCTGCCCGTTATCGCCGCGTTCTTGTCCTGCTTCGGAGAACGGGGAGAGGGCTCTCGTTAGAGGATGCTTTCTTTTTCGAAAGGGGTATATGCAATGTGGCTGCGATCCAAGCTCGAGTTAGTCGGTGGGGGCGTATCGAACAGTGTCGAGGGGGCTCGAGGGGATGATGAAGCAGCGTAATATAAGCTAACAAAGTTCTCCGTATTATTTCGAGTGCCGAGCTGGCAAGTACCGAAACTAGCGGGGGATTTACAGCTTCGGATTTTCGTCGAGGAGGCTCCGCGGGCAATGCACGATGCGCTGCATTGAGTATATTTATTTTAATCCACTGAATGCTTGCTTATATTTTAATTGCATTCGAGCTAATTAAACTTGTTGCGGATGCGAGAATGGTAACGACGACAGCATTAATGACGAGAGGCTGTTTAACAAGTTTGAATATTATAGTTAAAGAAAAATTATGCGACGTTAAAAACGTAAAAAATTAGGGTATTAAATGTATTAAGGGAAGTCTCGCGTCGAAAACAGCTCGTAATAAACGTAACGACAAACTTGCAGATAATGGCGTCAAGCGATAACTCTAAATGTGATTCGCCGTCAACGTTAAAAAGTCCATTCGTGCATTTGACGTAATCCAGCCCCATCGCGCTCGCCAAGAGACAGTTGCGCGTTCGCTCGTTCTGCATCTGACGTTCGACCCGAATATCTCGGCTAATTCATGCTCCTCTGCTCGAGCTGCATTTCGACCGTGCCCGCAAAAATGATGCAAGACACGGAAGCTCCCGCGCAATCGCTCACTCGAACAGGGAAACGTCGGCAGATTTTGCTCAGCCCATCGATCAAGCAAACGATCGGCAGCGCGAAACCGACGAAAGCCCGCCGAAAGCTCCTCGAGACTGTTAGTGGAGAAAAAGAGCTTTGTTCCGCGCTCGCTCCGAAGAGAGAGCAAAAAAAAAAAAGCCGCTTAGAAGCGTCTCCGCCGCGAGGACAGCAGTCGGCGTTCGCGCCTGTCCGCGGCAGAGCGGCTCTAATTTACGCGGCCCTCTATGGCCCCGACAAAGCGACAAGTGGTACAGTTCTGGGGGAGGGGGGGTGGGGGGAGTGTCGGCTAACAAGCCGCGGAAGTGTACGTACCTCGTTACTGCGCCGCCTGGCCCCGACGTGCGAGCCGCTCTTCCTCCTGGGGCTCTCCCTCGTTCGCCGCGGCCTCTCGGCTGTCTCCCGGTGCAGGTGGTGGTGCTGGTGGTGGTGGTGGAGGTGGTAGTGGTGGCTGCAGCTCGAGTCGTCGCTCGTCGGCACGTGGCCCTGCTCCTCGGCCGCGGCCCAGTCCTCCTTCTGCGGACTCTTGCTCGCGGCCAGCTGCTGGGTGATCGCCGGCTGGATCGCCGGGGCGGCCGGCTGCTGCGCCTGCAGCGGCACGATCTCGGCGAGCGAGCGGCGCTTGGTGTTGCGGTGGGGCGAGCGGGTGGCCGAGCTCTTGGCGCGGGCCCGGTGTCGCTCCCGGTGGCTCGGCGACGGGGACTTGCCCTCCCGCGGGTGGCAGACCGCCGCCTCGACCGTGGCTGCCCGGGTCGGCAGGCTCGGCTCGGCGGGGGCGGGGGCGGCTGTGGCGGCGTCGGCGGAAGACGGCTCCAGGCCAGCTGGAAAGTCGAGGGTGAACGTCTTCTTCCGGCGCCGGCGCTCCTCCTCCGTCCAGATTTGCGGGTCTGGCGGTGACTCGGCGTAGCCGCCCGATGATGAATGACGGCCCTCCTGAGGATTTCGGGCCATGCATTTTTATCGGGGGATTCTTTCGGCGATCGAGCTTTTTCTTATGTGGATGCTTTTCTTTTTTTTTTATTGGCAAGGCGGATCGAGGAACATTTAATATTTATAACAGCTTGGAGATAGTTCACGTTCATGAGCAGGGATACACATATAGAACATTCATATAGAAAAATCAAAACAAACAAATATAGTATTTCTATTACATATAAGAATAAAAATAATATTTATTTAGAAATTAAATTTTAGCATTTTTTTTTATCGGTGAAACGTTTAACAGTTTTTATCATGACTGTGTTTAACTCTGGCGCATACTATACAATATGATGTTTTTTTTTTTTTTCGATATCGGTTTTTAGTATTCGTGTCAATATCGCACAGCTTTTTAATATTCTTTGCGGCGATAAATCGTGCCTGGCATTATTCATAATTAAAAATAAAACAGCATTTTAATTTAATAAGCTTGGTTGCCTTACACTTTTCTGACGCGATGAAAAAAGTAATTAAAAAAAGTTTAAGCCGTCCGTTCGGGGCTGTAGGCAAAAGAAAACTTTCGTACGATCGCGTTCTCCTTCAAAAATCAGATGCGGAATCACGAAGGGAGTCTGGAGAATTTTCGAAAGAAGGCAAAGGAGCCTCAAGTCGATCGATCGGCCCGTCGGCGATGCGTTCGGCAAAGGAGAGGTGTCTAAAAATACTGTTCTATATTCCACTCACGTCAATCTCCTGCTCGGCGGCCGCTTTGTGCTTGCTGTGCGAGACGGACGCGAAGGAGTCCTGCGCGGACTCTGGCATGGCGTCCTCGAGATCGTAGCTGCCGGAGCTGCTGCTGGTGGTCGATCTCGCCGGCGAGGCCGGCTGCTGGATGCTGTACGGCGAGTCCGACTTGTCCTTTAGCGTGTGCGGACTGCTCGGCTCCTCCAGCACGGCCTGGTGGTGCAGTTTCGCCGATTTTATGCAGGGGATCGAGCTTTTCAAGAAGTTCATCGCGCGGGAGAGAGAGAGAGAAAGGGGCAGGTATACGTGCACTCGCCGCCGAGATGAAATTCATAATGCTCGCGTAAAAGTGCAAGTCGCACATGCGCGGACGGTGCACGCGGATCAATTGTACCGCCGCTCGATTTTTTCCGGCCGAGATTGTGGTGCGCGGCACTGTTTGCGCACTGTTTACCCTTGTCCCTTGTGCACTATTTTTACGCCGCCCGTTACTATTTCTGGAGCGAGCCGACCGGCTTTATTTGCGCTTTTGCCGGTCTTTGGCGAAATTTACAACTCTTATTATAAACGGAGTAGCTATTCTTGAACGAGGCCTTACATTTTCAATAACAAAAGCTTATTTTGGTTGAGTCGAGCTTTTAACACTGTGCTTCAAAGCTGTACGCTTGAGTCGCAAACTCGATTATCAATTTAAGCTTTTTTAATCGACTTGTTGGTATAAAGTTGAATTTTTTGTACTAGGAGGTGAAAATTAATAATTCTCAGCGAAAATCTATACTTTAACTGTATTGTATTGTTAACGAAAAATTTAGTTTTCGAAAGTTTATTGTAACAACATAATATAATACCAGACCGAATATTTAAAAAAATAATAATAATAATAATTATAAAATAATTAAAATCTTTTGTACGCCGGACTAGCGAACAGGAATTTGTTTTTCCTCTGCTGGATTACTTTAATGTAATGTAATGCAATGTATTACTCTGGTTTTAAATAAATAAATAAATAAAAAGTATTTTAATTTAAACTTTCAAATTACAAAATAGCTTTTTCACAGATTTCAAACGTCAGCTTGAAATTGAATGTTTCTATTTTACACAAGTTTATTAATTAAAAAGTTACAACCGGGAGAATATTGGATATTTGAATTAACGAACGTCATTACAACCATGTACAATTTTATTTAATAATTCTTTAAAAAAAATATTGATATAATAAAAGTTACATGAAATTAAATTTTTCTTTTACCAATGCGAAACTGCCGTACGAATTTTATTTATCCACTTATTTAATTATCACATTTATATAACATTTTGTTAATCGAATACTTATTAAATACGAATTTTTAGCATTTTAATTACTCTAATTAAAAAAAAAACCAACAACAAACTGCATTCAGTACAAAAGAAAAAAAAAAAAAAAAAAAAAGTAGAAGAGGAAGACATCCCAGAGTGCAGGCACTACACGAGGGGGGGGAGAGGTGGGGCTCATGCGTCTCGACGTACCTCGCTCCTGGCCAGGCTGTAAATCGAGCTGGCGCTCTCGAAGGAGCTGCCGTCGGCGACGGTGGCAGTAGCGGAGGCGGGCGCGGACGGGCCCGCGGGCAGGTGGAACGGCGTCCTCGAGAGGGAGCTCGTGGTCGCGGAGGTGCCGGTGGTGGTCCCTGTACCGGTCGAGGTGTTGGCAGTGATGTAGTCGTCGGTGGTCGAGGTCTCGCTGATGTCCGTCGTGCCCGAGCGGCTCAGGCCGAACTCGCTCGAGGACTGGGAGTGCGGCTGCGAGGGCGCCGGGCTGCGGCGCAGGAACCCGATACGAGGCCGACCGTTCGTGCTCGGGAACGGTGGCTCGGTGCTGGGGGGAATTCGGGTCGGAGACCGGTAGCTTTATTGGCTGCGCCGTTTTTTGGGCTGATTTTTTTGGTGGGATACTCGGAATGGAGACGGGGTGAAATTGAATATTTTTTACTGGCTAGTATGAAATTGGACGGTTTTTTTTTTTAATTTAATTTTACGCTCCAGTAGTTACTCGGTATTTCAATTTTCTGTCTTTTTAAATATTAAAATATTGTACTCAAAAGTGAAATATTTGCTATTCCGGGAACTAAAATGTTTTACTTTTGCGTTTGTAGAAATTTAACGTTTTAAATTCTAGAAAATATTGAGTCTAGAAATTATCTTGCGTTACAACATAGATCAATTCTTTTTCAATTTAAACCGCCAAAAAAATGGCCCTAAAACGTAACCGTCCAATACCTACGCAATTAGGGGTATATACGGGGTATAGTTAGGTGCTGGGACATTTCTCAAGGTGGCGAGTCATTGGTAAATTGCTTTGAAATGTTTAAACTAGCAAGAGCCTTGGGTTATTCGCTTAAATAATGATAGGAAGAGCCGTACGTAGGAGTAACAGTGACGGGAGTGGCGGCCTCCAACCTGATTCTGGGGCTGGCCGGGTAAATGTCCATCTCGTCCTCGGCGTCGAGGGCGTCGGTGTCCATGGAGGAGCGCTGCTGGTGCTGGAGGAGCAGCTGGTGGCGGCGCTTCGAGGATGGGGTGAGCAGGGCGAGCGAGTCGGCCTGCAGGACGGTCGCCTGCGACTCGTTCCAGATGCCGTCGCTGTGGTCCCGGGTGGCGTCGTTGGCCAGCGAGTCGCTCGACGCGAACGGGGACGGCACCGCGCAGCCCGCCTGCAGGAACTGACGCTGCCCCGTCGCCGTCGCCGTCGCATCCCGCGAGCCGCGGACTATTCTGGATGGAACTGTCGACAGAGAAAACAGCTGCCTCTATCGTCTTTTTCCTTTCAGAGCTTTCTTCTCATTTTTCTGAGTACTACTTTTTTTATTAGGCTCCTGCGACGGGGAGAGAATGGAAAAGCAGCCTCGCCGCGCAGTGGAGCGCAGGTGAATAATATTTTAGAGTAGCTTTTCGATTAAAGCTAATGAAAGATACTCCATTTAAGCGTATATTAATTGCTTTATTCTGCTTTTGCTGATTATTCGTAATGGAATATTGTGGACTCGATGATTATTGACTTCAATTGTTATAATGCAATAATGGTTTCAAACATAAGTAAAGCAATTTTCATTATGCTAATTGGTTTGTATTTCCAACCAACATCTTTCGTGATTCTCTAAAAGAACTTGCTCGCGAAAATATTGAATTTGTAAGAAGTAAAACGTGCCATTTATAGGGTTTTCCCCAAAATGTACATGCTTGTGGGTCATGGAGTAAGAGGGCAGAATCACGAACAAAAAATTCAGCTGACATTTTTTTAATCTGACAATTAATTCTAATAGAGATATAGGTTGTTAAAAGTTGATGATTTTCAATGATGTATTAAGCAATTCCCGCGTTAATGAAGTAGATGAAATTATCCGTTATCAATCATTATATTTATAAAACCAAATTGATTAGCAAGAGGATATCGTTATTAACTTTGTTTCTCCCTCATCGACGATGCATTTAAATTAATCTTTTTATTTTAAAACATATAATAGCATTTGATAAAAGTAAGTTTATTAAAAGTTTCTCGAGTCTATCCGCAAAAGATTTTACAGTTATAAAAAAAGATAATATAATCTTTTCGATAAAAGTGTACGTAAAATTTAATTTTACGCATTTTCGAATGTTTTAAAATAGTTTTTACGGGCCTTGTATCGAAAAATATTGTATTCTATTATATATTCTATATAACTATTTCATTACATACTTAAACATGTGTTTAATCATATGAGATGGCTGACTAAACGTATAGATATTCTTACTATACTCGCATCTTTACTCGTAGTTGAATAACGTGCTACAAAAAATTTGATGTATCAACTAAAAACCACTGCAGCAGTAACCAACTTATTGTTAAAATGAATATTTACTTTGAATAAATGTTTGCTACTCCAGCAAGATTTTTTTTTTAAAAAACAAACAATACATTTGATGTAAGCGTAAGAGTAGCTTTCCATTTAATTTCCACTTCAAGAAGCGATAAAGGCGTGCTAATTATATAAAGTAACTAAAGCCGTTAACATTTGTAATGACGTAGGGGTACGGTTTGGACTACCCTCAAGATATACGCGACCATTCAAGCCTGTTCACACGCACTTGTCTTAATGTACGGAGGCCTTGCTGAGTAGTCGGAATAGGAAATCTACAGACTTGTATATGAATTACTTGTGAAATGTAATTACTTAAGAAGAATTGTACGTTTTAACAATTAATTACTTAAAAATGAAATTTTATTTATCTACCAGTAAAAATAATTAATTTGTTTCATTTCGATTAAATAAAGTCGTTTGAAATCAAACATCGTATCTGTTGTATTTATTTACAATAACCCTGGTAGAGATAAAAGTATCAAAATTGGCCAGGAAAGTAAAAAATAGGTATTTTTAATTCCTAGTTACCT
>JAWWEO010000045.1:7892997-7905548 GCA_035582975.1 Ormyrus labotus | reverse complement strand
AGTCAAACTAGTTTATAAGTCCGGCGACCATGAAAAAAAACGTTTCATTTAAGTTAGAAAACTGGCTATGAAAAATATATGTTTTCTCGGTATGTTTTTTTAAAATACCGAATAAATAGGTATTAAATTTTTTTCATTTCTACCAGGGTATACTTTTATTTAAAGAATACGCCTGCAGATTTTCTCAGCCAATTTAAAAACTTGCTTAATAAACTTTTGTTATATTTCTATCGTATCATATATATAACCGAGCTTTCAAGCTGTAATTAAAGTTAAGATTTTCTATTTTATAAACAATTTTCGCATCGACGCGGCTAAAAACACTTCCTGCTTGTTTCAGGAACGCGATCCGTCAAGTGTATAACGCGCGCTCGTATAACACACGGCTGATCTTCTATACACAAAAGCGTCCCTTTCGCCCAAGAAGCCAAGTTTCATGCGAATGCCCGAGAATATATACGAGTTACAGAAAACGGTCGAAGCGAGACGTATATTGAACTGAAACTCCTCTCGTATTTACGCAGCGCACTTCGCCGGATATAACGCGCGAGAACTCGAGGCGGCGTTAGAGTTAAAAATTGCAGCTCCAAGATGCTCGCGCAGAACAATATTCCACTGTTTAGAGAGTAAATATTGGCCTCGAGGAAATTCGCCCGGAGGCAATGCATACAGTTTCTCGCGGGAACCGTGAAAAAAGCTGCGCGCTGCCAGTTAGCACTCGATAAGCGGTTATTATACAAACCGAGGAATATATAGGTTGAATCCGCGCGCGAGCGACGGCTTTTTATTGTGGCGCGAGCTCCGCGCGAAACGCCCCCCTGTTTTACCATATTGCTCGTCTCTCTTTGTCCGCCGAGCGGAGAATGAGTTTCCTGCGCGGCTAGACACCCATCGTTGTGCTATAAGCGTGCACACAGCGGGATTACTGTCTTCGGCTTTATTGGACCGCGCGGAAAATTGAAGTAAAAACCGCAATCTTAAATTGAATTGAAAACGTGGTGATACAATGTAATTTGTTGGAATAATAGGATCAACTTTTTGTTTCAATGGAGAATGGAAGAGTAAAGTAAGTAATTAATGCGAAGATCGACGAAATCTAATCTGGGAAAAATTGTAAATCACAATAATTGGCTCGGGAGAAGATTTATAATCATTCGATTTCTCGGCGGCTTTTTAGACTAGGTTAAATTTCAAACTGATTAAACTAGAGACTAAATTGTTCCGTAAATAAATTTTGTGTCAATCAATTTGAGCGTTAATTCAAAGCGCCAATTTAACCAGAAATTCAATTTTCAAAGTCGGAAAAACGCACAGTCTACAAACTGTCAACCGTCCCTCCAGTTAACGGGGAAACGATTAATTTCTGCTTAATCATTAACGTATCATTAATGCACGAGTTTCTAAGCGCAGCCCGGAGTCGCGCGAAATTCTATCCCAGCGAATGATGCAGGCAGAGCGCGAGTTTATACGACGCGCGAGGTCGAGGATTTCAGCGAAATATGCGCGAGAGGCGGTTTACGCGGCACATGTAAATATTATCGACTTCTGCGAGGTTCCGGCCAGCCGACACTGACCGGCCGCCGCCTGCCTGCGCACGAGGTGCACCCTATTTTACGGTCAATTTAGAAATCCACTCGGTAACGGCTATTAATTATTTGCCCTTCGGGGAGATTGAAAAAGCTGTATTAAAAACGAATCTCTCGCCGAATTTAGCTTCCCGCCGCGTTACGTTGGTCCTGAAACGCGGGCATTTTAACTGGCCGATTAATTTTTGCCCACTCCCGTCTCCGAGTCCTTCGACGAAAGCTCGCGCAGAGATAGACGCGATAATCTTCGTACGAAGCCGTCGCCCGAGAGATCGTTGAATGCGGGGCCTGCCTCCCTACAACATCAGACAATCGGGCGAACTGCAGGCTGCAGAGCCGTTCCCTAATTGTTTCCCCCTCCCAACTCGCTCGGAACGAGGAAGAAAAAAAAGAGCGCGCTCGGAAAAGGGCCGAGACAGAGGGAAAATTGGCCAGTCGGCGGCAGAATGCGAGGAAAATGCCTCGCGCGCTCCTTTTTTCATTTTCGTCCCGCCAGTTATAAATAATGAATGGGAAGAAAGAAGGGGGAGGGGGATGGAGAGCGAGAAGAAGAGGGAGGGAGGGAGGGAGGAAAAAAATCGATCTTACACGTCGGCGAGGCTGGGAATTCATGGGAATAAAGCACTTTTCGTGCGGCGCTCGTCGCGCGGCACCGCGAGCCCTGAGAAGAGCCGCGAGAGGGAAGCGAACGATCGATTTTTCCGCGGCGCGTGATATCTGGCGAGCGCGAGTTAACTTTCAACATTAATGCGCGCCCAGTCTATTTCCATGGCGCGAATCAATACCGTCAATTTCCCTCTGTACCGCGCCGAGTATCATAATGCCGAGAGCTCCGCTCGAGCGCGCATTCAAACGCGCCAGGGTGATTGGACCCCAGTCAATGGCCTTTCAACGATTTCTCTTTTGCCGCGCGGAGCTTGTTCTTGTGCGCGCGAAAACATTTGGCGTCCGACGTTTACGTTGTTCGACGTGCTTTCCTTTTTAATTTACAGAAAGCTCCGTGCGCCGGCAAATTGAAATAAGACGAATGCCGAGTTTCGAAAAATTGACCTAGTTTTTTTTTTTAAGAAACCTAATATTCCTTATAAATTCGCGTCCACCGAGCTGGATGTGGCAATCTGCGCTCTGCGCTCGCAAATAAGTAGTATGATTCTGGCTCAAGTCAGACGCGGATTTTTCGCAGATGTACATATTTCTTCGTGATCTAATTTCGCGTTTCCGCGCTCCGCGTGACATTCTCGTTCGTTTCGCGTGTTTTTTTTTTTTCAATTTCTATGGGAGCTTTTGAAAGGCTGTCATTGTAAATAAATGCTTTTATTTATTGAAATTTCTCATTCATCCCTTTCGGTCTCATGAATATTCATATTACTAGCTGTAGATACGAATAAATAGGAATGTATATCTCTTTTCATAAAAAATAATAATGCCAAAAGGCAAATATTATTGCAATATAATTTAACAACATTTTTTAATTCGTTGAATTAATTTGTAAGTTTAATTATATGTTTCATTGAAAAACCGGCAACAAACTTTTTTTGGAAAGAAATAAGAGTATTTTAATTTATGCGTACAAAGGCCTTTTTTTTAAGATTGTAATCTAGGCTTTTGTCAGAACTAATTAAAACGAGCTTTTCCGAAATGCACTGAAATTTTTTTTTATTATTTCGAATACTATATTCCATTCAAGATATAAACATGGCTTCTTTGTATTTATATTTCCTCTTTGTCGTAGGATATTTTTGTATTCGTATGTACTTCATAACTGCAATTTATCTTATAAACTCGAAGGTTCAATTGTATCAATTATATCATTAATAATTTGATAGTAATAAGATAATTACAGGAACCTTGCAGCAAAGTATAATTTTCTTCTAAATACCATCGTAAATTAATAAATCGAGAAGCCAATTAGCGGTATAATGTTTCCCGACAAATTAATCGTATCGATAGCCGCGCCAAACCGAATATGAATTTTGCCATCAAGCGATTTCTGAATCCTCCGCTCGTTAAAACAATATTCGCCCTTTCTCTGAAAAGTTTGCCAATCGCCCGGCGATTACCTCGCCCCGACGGAGGCGATAGATTTTTAATAAAAGTTTTAAATTAGAAAGAGCGCCGGAACTGGCGGCCGTTCAAAGTTTAAATGGTCACTGTACCTCTTGGGGTCGGCGACGATGCAGACCGATTTGGGCCTCTTGCGAATGTAGTTAACATCGACCCAGTCGTCTTCGTCGTAGTCGTCGTAGTAGTGACCCATTCGGTGACCGGGCCTCGGGTAGGAGGGATAGGGCTGGTGCATGATGTGCCAGGGCAGCCGCATCTTCGAGGGGTGAGGGAACGGGGCGTCGAAGAGGTTCTCGTCGCTCGGGGCGCTGCGCACGCAGGCCGACAGGATCGAGGCCTTGGCGGAGGAGCTGCAGGGCGAGGGGCCGCGGCTCGAGAGGCAGCCGAAGATGCCGCCGCCCGACTTCTCGACCGCGTCCAGCTGCCGGTTCGTTATGCAGTACTGCTCCTTGATGTCCTCGCGCGAGTACAGCGGCGTCGCGCCCCGCTGCAGCGAGGCACCGTCGTGCAGGTCCACCTGCGTCGACACGTCCACCTGCGAAACGTGAAGGGGGGCTTTTCATTCCGGCGAGGTCAAAATTTACGCTGATATCGTATTTCGGCTTTAAATTGACGAGTTAAATTACCGTTTCTCGTTAATTTGTTAATAAAATGTTTTTCCGTGCACTTTGGAGTTTTCAAATTTCTCTTGTTATATTAAACGAAATGAAATACGATCTTTTAATTAACTTTTCAATCAAATCATCTTTTCATTATTGGCTAAATTTAAAAACATGTACAGGATTTATTTGTATTATTATAAAGTTAATTTAATTGAGGGCTTAATAAGAAACGTTGAATAAATTTAATTTATTCAGATTTATTTAAAGTTGATGTAAACTCGCAAAAATTGCTTATATAATAGACCTGATTAATGTCTCCTATCCGCACGCAGCACTATTTTATTGATTCATTTGCTATTTATAATAACAGAATAATTAGAAAATTCGATACTCAAGAAGTTTATTCTGTGAAAGTTATTTCAGAAAATCGTACATCTCTATTTTTGTGATTGTAAAAGTCAATTTGAGAGAAATATTAGATATTTCACTGTACATGTTTACATTCACATAGCCTATACACTGGCAAAAATAACATTAAATTTTAAGTACAAATGAAGTTTTTTGAACGTGAAATAAGCAATAATGCAAATCTTTCTCAAAACATTAGATTTAATACAAATGCACTTGAAATTTCATGAACAAAAAAATGAAACTTCAAGATTTGTGTATGAATAAAGCTTCATGTACATTTGCATTAAATTTAATGAAAAATTTTTAACAGTGACAAAAGTCTAGGAACTTGTAAAACTTATAAAACTTTTAGAGAGTATATACGTATTTATTAAAGTAAACCTAAATAATGTATGCTTTGATAGAGATTTTTTTATTTCAATGAAGAATAACTGCAATTATACATTTTCTATTCTTTCGCCCGGCTTCATAAGAAGGACAAACTTTGATATCAAAATTTTCTTTAAGAATAAATTATTGATGGAATATTTATATCCGAAAGGTCATCTTTACTCGATAGATTATTAATAATCACTCGATAAAAAAATGCGATGTCAGTAGGCATCCGTTACAATGAATTTTATTAGTATAAATATTTCATCCGACCAAGAAACAATGGCTGATCTGGAATTGTTATCTATCAATAAAAAGTAAACAATTTTATGATTCATTAGACATATTTGTGTGCGTCCTATTTTAGATACAGTTTGTATCAAAGAGCATAATCCATGCTTACGAAAGGAACAAATCCCAATTATGTCTATGCAATCCAAAATTATCAATTTGCATAATAAATAACACGGAAATAGGAGCTTATTTAAGGGAAAGGGGAATGCAATTCCAACGTAAATATAAGTGCTTCATGCAATGAAAAAGACATCGCTTTCTTAAAAAAAAAAAAAAAAAAGGAAATTCATTTTCATCAAGTTGGAGTTTAATAAAAATTGCATATCATCATATTTGCATAAAATTAATTATGCATGCTCGAGAGCATTGGATAAACGTGAAAATACAGCCTCGTAGGAGCGTTCCGCGCCCGAAGCTTAATTGAAATCCCCTTGCATTATAATTCGCGAGAACGAAAACAAAGAGCAAAGGGGGACGCCCCTTCGGCGTATAATTCGCACGGGCCTAAGTGTCCCATAATCGGGGCACTCGTTTAGACCACGACCGAACCGTCCTCGTCGTTCCCCTCTCCCAGGAGGAGAGCAGCTGGGGAATGCAGAGAAGGAGAGGCGCTCGAATTCTAATCTGCCCTCGAATTACGTAATTCGAGCTTTTAATTACTCCTCGCGCTTGATTTCTCGTCGAGGACGGCGAGGGCAGCAGCGCCGACGTCCCCGAAAATTCAGCTGACTCTCCCACCGCCAGCCTCGACGTCGTAATAATAACCCTCCGGCGAGAGCTCGGCGGTGGCCAGCCCGCCACATCCCGCGTCCTTCGATCATCGGCGTAAAAGGACTTTGGCACACTAACACGAAAACATTAACCGTGACTGGCGGACGATGTGGCGCGCGCCCGCGCATGAATGGAAAACTGGGTTATGTGTATATACACCGAGGGAGAGAGAGTAGAGAGAGCGCGCTCTTCGTCTTGGCGCAGGATTCACTGACCTGCGTGTGATGCTGCTGGTGCTGCTGCGACGAGGAGGAGGCCCCGGGGGTGGAGGAGCCGTCGGAGGAGCGCAGCTGGTACGGGGCGCCGGGCAGGCTGCGCGGGTCCATCTGCAGCTCGGCGGGCCTCGGGCCCGCCGAGGCTGGGCCCCCGGGCATGGCCGGCCCCAGGCGGCCGCACCCCCTGTGCTCGCGCCGTGGCCGCCTAGCCTATCGATCCCCGAGGGAATCGCATCTGCCGAGGGGACCTCTAGCTCTCCATGCCGCTCTCTCGCTCTCGCCCTCTCTCTCTCTCTCGCTCTCTCGCTCTCTCTCGCTGCCCCTCTCCCTCGGCGGCTCTCCCTCGGCGAAAGATCCGATGCTGCGCTTGCGGGCGGAGGCTGCTGTCGCTGCTGCCTGGCTGCGGAGGAGGAACTGCCGCCCGGAGAGAGGCTCCGAGCTTACGGCCGCTCACCGGCGGATGCTGCTGCCACCGCCGCCGCCGCCGCCGACGACGACGACGACGACAGACGACGACAAAGCGCCTGCGTGCGTGCCCGCCGGGGGCGCCGCGCTGGACCGTAGGGCTCGTCGGTAAGTGCCCGATCGGGGAGGGGGATGCTGGAGCGGCTGGCGATGCTGCGGGGACGCGCTTTAGCGACCGCGCGGGAGAGGGGAGTGCGGGAAGTCGCCCACTAGCGGCTCTCGCTGTACCGGCATCGATCGGCTCCGAGAGAGGGGCCGAGATGCGCTGCGCCCCGAGACTCTTTGGCGAAGGATCGATCGATCTTTTTTTTTTTTTCTAGCGAACCGCTGCTTGGGGCCGGATCGAGGGGCCGATCGTTTGCAAAAGTGTTCAGTTTACAATTTTGACTTTGTACAATTGTATGACGTGGAGATCCCGTTCAGTTTTGTTTCGAAAATAGGAGTAATGCAAGGAAGAGCTTATGCAGTCTTTAAACTTTTCATCATAATAGTAAAAATTTTCTATTACGAGGAGTGACGACGCCGATAAGCTAGCAGTAACCAACAAAGTTAAAAGGATTAAATTTTCTTTTAATCACTTAGCGAACGACTTTCTCGTTACAAACTAAACCGGTAAGTCAAAATGGATGGCCCTTTAAAACTTCGCTTATATATCTGAAAAGCTTTTGGCATACGTGCCTTAAAACGATGAAAGCAGGCATTGAAAAAGCACGTTTCTCAAAGACCAAGAACGCCACTTTCACTACGGACAATCCAATTAAGAAACTGAGCGATACCCGAGAGCATCGAGGGAAGCGATCGATGGGCCCAGCCTCCTAAATCAAGTATCGCATTATTAACGCGCTCCGACGTTTCTCGCGATAGACAGGGAGCGATTCCGGCCGCGTCAAATCGCCGAATGAAGACGTAGAGCGCAATTCTCGAGGACGTTCCCCGCTTCTTATCCGAGCCATGAGAGAGAGAGAGAGAGAGAGAGAGAACTTACGACATCGTCCTCGTATCTCCGGACGGAGCGAGGGATGTTAATTCAGCGAGCGCCGAGTCGAGAGATAAGGGCTATACCCGCGACACTCGTCGACCCCCGCATTAATCATTGTCGCTCGCCCGGCTAATTCGCCCGCCCCGTTCGACTTTCAATCTCTCGCTCCGCGAGCTTCTCCGAGAGAGCGCGCGGCCGTGATTTACGGCCGCCTCGCTCGGCGATATCTCCGGCGCGTGCGGCGCATTATCATACGACGCGCCGCGGGCTTTTTTAATCGATTCCAGCCCTGCCCGCGACGGCCGAGCCAATGAAATATAATCATTCGTGCGCGACTCGATCGCTCTCGGCCATACGTCGGCTGTACGATATGGAGTCGTGCACGGTGGCAAGTTTTGAAGTACGTCGCGACTACGCGCGACGACCTCTTCCGGCAGCTTAATCTTGTTTCCTTGCGAGTGTGCCCCGATTGCGAGTATATGCGAACGCTTTGAGCAAGCAGCTGTTAGGAACAGGTGTGCAAACTAAATTGGAGGCTTACGCGTAAATTGAGGAGCTTTTTATTGATTTTTCAAGCTCGTTTAACCTGCTTAATTGAAAGATTTTGTGTGATTAACGAGCGGCGTTTAAATGGCTGTTTATTTCGGCCCGTTAGTTATGTTCATGTTTATTTCGAAGCAAATAAAAGCTTCATTCTTTTAGCTTTGACAGTATATCTGGAAATTAATTGTGGTACAGCAAACTGCGGATAAACTTAATCCAAGTAATAAAGTTTACTTAAACGTATTCCAATTAATTTCCATGCTATTTTATTTAAAAATCTTTTATTAACGCAACATTCTTAACACAACACCATCATTTTTAATTGAAGCTTTTTTTTTTATAGAACGCAAAAGTACCTAAAAAAAAGAGTGTATACTTGTTGAATGCGCCAATTAAAGTTCACGATACGAAACCTGTCATAAAAGCTTCTTCAACCCGAGATCGTTAAGCCCACTCGAGACCAGTATTTAGCAGATCACCATCTAAGCACGTAAGCTTTTTCGATTACTTCCAGCGCCGTTACTAGATGGCAGATAAGTGAAGCGACCAGCGCACGGAAGAGAAATATGACTACGGCGAATCGGAACTTCTTGATTTCATCGTTATTGATGACCGCGGAACGTACTATATTATCGACGTAATATTTGATTTTCTTTTACGTAATTTAATAGTCACAATCTATTTCTAATAACTTTCAATGTTTTTAATCTAAGGTAAGGAACAGGGTATAAAGACCAGCAGGAGATTTAAATATAAGTCTCTAAGTTTCAACAAATTCTTAGTTTATGAAAATCTATAACCGATTAGTAACTTTTTGGTAGCGATTTAAAAAAACTATAAATTGAATGCATTAAAATGGGAATACCCAATACGGCCGAATTTCAGAACCTTCCTATCAAATAAAAAAAGTGAATTTCACGATGATTGCCTCAATAATTATATTTATTTTATAAATCAATATGCAATTTTTAATAAAAATAGTTTTGTATGCCCTATTTAAAGTGGCACATTAAATGCATGTCTCAGCCTAAAACGCACACTATATTTCATAATAATCACATTTACTATTTTAAAATATCTCTAATTATATATTTAACCTTCTTCCAAATTTTTAACTGTTTTAATATATTATAAAGTTTGAACGCCCATCTAATACGAGAAGTTATAAAATTCATTGGCCAGCAGCAAGAACGATTCTAGCTCCTATTGAATCGGTAATCGAGCCGCTTATATACGCCAGAACATTTCATGCGCGGAATGAGCAAACGATTCCGCGGAAAGTTCCGAGGGGGAAAGAAAAGCCATCGGCAACCTCCCTGCAAGACGCAGCCGAACTTATCGGCATACTTACGAAGTCTGCGGCACCGAAAAATCGGCTGGAGATGCCGACGGAAGTTCCGTCGACTTTATATACGTATAATGTGCCGAAAAAGAATTTCAACTTTTAGTTATAATGCCAGCAAAACCCGGCAATCTTTCTTCTTCGGGGATATCCGTTTATTGACAGCTCGAACGTTACAGCCATCAAATAGTACATAAGCGTAATATTGTAACTTCGAAAAATTGAAAAGTTCAAACTTTCTTTCTTCATTAAATGTTACCTGTTATTTAATATACGTAATTAAAAAGTCTTTTTAATTAAGTCAATCAATCACAACAAACAATACAATAGAAACTTATTAGCTATCTTCTGTTGTCCAACTTTCGGAATAGAGTATAGTTGCGTATCGGACAATGACCGCAACTCAACAACTGAGTTTACACGTATAAAGTAATTCGATAATAAACTTTGGGTTAGAATAGTATATTTATAATGGTATTTAACCCTTAAAATACACTAAATTATTACATCAATAAGTTTCGTCCTTATTCTTATCATATTTTTATCTCATACGCTTATTTCGCGTTCTCCGCTAAAAGATTATGAGGGCGAGAAGATCACAAGCAATACATCCAAAGAACAGCAATCAGTTGATACAAGATCAATACACTACACCGTTTCTCTTTAGGCATGCTAAAAATAGAAATGTAAAAATTCACAACTGATTATTTTTGGAAACCGACCTTACGTATTTAGTTCGGTGTCAACATCGATTTAAGAGTAATTAAAATACACTTCTGGTTAACACATGATTACAAAATAATTATTATACACCCTCAATTTGGGACTGGGCGAAAATTTAAGTACCGCATAGCGTAGGTATTATTAAAAATAATACATATTCATGAGAATTCTGATACCTTCTATTTGATTTGAGGAAAAAAAATCCAACGCTGCGTTCCATGAATATTTCAACTTTATAAAGCATTGTTTTCAAAATTCTTTAAAAAACATAATACTAAAATTCAAAATTTTATTCATTTAATAGAATTTTTTAAATTTAAATTAATTTTTAAAAAATGTTCTGCAATTTTACAGGTTTCAGACTTTTAATCAAAACATTATTTAATCAGTGCGATATTAAAAAAAATTTAATCTAATATAAACTCTCATTTTTTCTGACAACAAATGATTAATTTTAATGTCACCTCTGTAAGAATAATGTCACATAACAAATTGAATTCCATAATAATGAATAGTTTTGCACGGTTTCAAAAAGAATGATTCACCGCGCAAAGTTGAAATTTCCTATCGCCCGAAAAGTTAAATCTTCCAACAACTAAAAGTCTTTTATCTCAACTGTACTTTCCCGAGAGCGGCGTTTCGCTACTTTCATACGGAGTATTTTACCGCGATGTTTTCGCAAACTCTACCGGGGCCCCACCGACAACTTCATGCAGACTTGCGCACACATTCCCCGTCGAATAAACTCCCATTATTTAGCGCGTACGCAGCTAAAGTGTCAGTTTACTGAAATTCGCGTCGCGCAGGCTGCTCACGTGACCGACAAATTTCTCGACTTAGTTTCTCGAGCCCTGCAGCCCCCTCCCCCCACGGCCACGACAGATTGCGCCCCATAAATTTACAAGGCGCACAAGGGAGGAAGTCGGAATCAGAGCTGCCCTTTTATTCTGGGAATTCGGCCGTCGGTCGAACTATGCGAGAGAGCCAATATTAGGATGACGCTTCCGACTGGGCGTAGGTCACATACTTTCCTGCAGGCGCGCGCGCGATGAGGTTATTATTGCGGATACGCGCGAATACGGAACGAGAACGAAATACATAAAACATCAGATTATATTGATCCGCGCGTCCAATCGCGTGGACCCTCCGAACTGAACTTTTTCACCCGTTATTGCCTTTTGCGCGTGAAATGTCAGGATGTTTTAATGTTATATGCTTTTGATACGGCTGTTCGGACGTAGTTGGTTTATATAAATAAATTGTTGATTATAGAAGTGCGTTTGTACAATACCGGGAAAATTGGAATTTTTTTCACTTATGGAAAAAGATTAAAACAGTTTTATTGAAATGCAATTAGGGCATAAATTTTTAGCTGGTTTATAAGATATTAGATCAAATCAACAGTTTTATTGAAATGCAATTAGGGCATAAATTTTTAGCTGGTTTATAAGATATTAGATCAAATCATTTTTTTCTGACATTGTCGGTAAAGATAATTATGTAATTTACATTTAATATATTCACGTAATGATTGTGTAAAGTCATTTGTAAAGTGAAATAATTTACGGAGCAACATCTGCACTGTTAGAATATTAAGAATATTTTAAGAATATTTTCAAGTTTTCTTACAAAAGCGTATTATATTTTTATATATTTTTACGAATTTGTTATTAAATTTCAAAATTTTCATTAAATTTAATTATAAAGCTTGGAAATTATCAGCTGGCTAGAGGGAGTAAGAGAATTTTAGTGCCTTGTTACGAGGGGCTTGGAAAGCAAAAATCTGAAAAATGGACCGTTTTCGTGAACGACTAGTTTTCAAATCGTGTAGTTTCTTTTTCGTGATTTTTAAAGAGTTAAAAAGTACTTTATAGCTTTAATATATCGTGATACTTTTTTTAGCTTGCAGCTAAAGCCTCTTACTAGACGAAGATTTTGAGCCCTCGTACGTCTTGATCGGTCTATTCAATTTTTGGCCGCGTCAGTGATCCGATTGACGCGAAACATCCCATATATATAACTTCTACTACATAATAATTGTATATATAAAACTGTTTCCACAGCTGGCAAGAAATTATAAAAATGAAATTATTAAATGTTATTATTAAATTACACAGCCACACAAAAAAAAAATGTCAAAACCCACGGACCAGACCATATATACCTTATGTTTTTGAGGTCGCT
>JAWWEO010000045.1:7846868-7892897 GCA_035582975.1 Ormyrus labotus | reverse complement strand
TTAGAAGTAAATAGTGGTACGGGTGCCGCGTCGTCTGCTCAAACTCGCCTTCGCGGCACTACCGTGCCACTTGATTTCAAAGAATCGTAAAAAAGCAGATAAAATAATTTACACTGAGGTAGTTTTAAAAGAGTTTCAGATTTGCTGAATTTTAGTTTAATTTCAAATTGAAGCTGCTAAAATTGGCTTAGGATTCTGGAATCTGAGAAGCCTATTGAACACAACGAACCGAAGAAACTACCTACTTTTTAAACAAGTTTAAAACTTCTTTCGAATTAAAAACTCTACTTTTCACGATAGCAGAAATTGTAAAAGTTAATAAAAACTAATGTTAGATTTCAGCTGCAATCGTTGCAGACAGTAAGAAAAATAAAAATTATTTTTAAAGTAAAAAAAAATATTTTTTTCATTTTTATTGCATAATAATGGATTAAATACTTCAAATACATAAATTATTTTAATACATTTTCAACAATACGTATACAGGAAAAAAGGCATTGACTAGAGTTAAGAATGTGAATTACCCTTCAGGTAATATTTAATCAGATCTGCTTAATTCTTGTACTACATCTCCAATCTCTGAACGTTCTACAGACTCCGATCAACTTCTAATTTTATCGCCAAAGAACTTGTGGCCTTAAATTTGAAAACAGAGCAAAGTTTCTGATGCCGCGCGGAAGCGTGTTTGTTGAAATTCCTCGGGCATAAACAGTAGAGAGAGGCGTTTTGAGTCAGACGGTTTCCATAACTGGGACCTTTCTCATATCTTCGTTTAAGTGACCTTCAGTAGCATGCGGGCGAAAATTTTCAAAGTTTCGACATTTCAGACGGTAGCTTTCTTAGATTTTGCTAAAACTTTGAAACTTAAAGCCGGTAAATCTTTGAAACAAAAAAATTTCGAGATTTTAATTAGAATTTTCTGATTTATAAGTCAGGTTGCAGAAGATTAGTAAATTATTAATTTTCGACTAATTTTAAAAAAATAACGTTATCTTTCTTTTGCAGAAGTCTGTTCAAAGTTAATTAAATTCGTGTAATAAACATTTTAAGGTAGAACAACTGGCATTTCCAACTGGTGGGTTTTTATCTTAATTTGCATTTTATTTCAAATATTTCAAACAGAAAATGTGTACTAAGCTTTCTCTCGTAATTTCAATTCAGCAAACTTAATGTACTTTTTTTTTTTACCAGTACTTCGCGTTTATAGACGCACCTGTATAATTCTCATCGTTTTTAAAACTTTAACTAACTCGCGAATATAGCAACTCCGATCAAAAGAAAAGTTTGAAAAGCTCGCTCCGTAAGTAAAACTCATATTTTAGCTGTTGCAAAAAAACCGCTCGACCAACTTCCGAGTTCTGCTTTTTGCGAGAGTTATACCCAGCAATTAGCTCGCTATAATTCAGTTCGCGTCCGCGAATCGAATAATCCCTTTGCAGGGAGCTCGTCTCGGCAGAGAAAGTACAGCGTCGACATGCTTCGATATCGTCTCGGACGAGGCGAGCAATCTTCCCATTGTAATTTCATTTTTCACGGGAGATTAGCCGACAGCTGCAGGGCAAAAGTTGCAAACTAATAAAAAAAAAAAAAAAAAAGAAAAAAAATGGCAGACGCGTCGTTATCTCCGGAATACGGAAGAAGAGCCGAGAGTGAGGATGAGAAGACAGCGAGGGGAAGGAGCCGCACGCGTTGCAGATACGTGAAAAGGCACTAATTCGTCTCGCCAAGTGTGCCGGCCGGCCAATCAATCGCACGTCATCGCGGGCAACGTTCGACTGGCTAAGCAACGCAGTTTCGCGGCTGTCGGAAAGAGAGGGAAGGCGCCGCCCGCTGCGACTATAGACTCGACGGAAGCGAGGGGGAAGCCGCTATCTCGAGCGCCGGTAAAAGGGTACCGCCGCCAAATGGAGGAATCCGATTCCTGTCGAAGATTATGCCGCCGCGGCCGCGTCCGCGTCGAATATTCACCGGCTGATCGAGATTTTCCGCGTTCGGAGTGAAGTGAATGTGTGCGTGGGTTTTTTTTTTTGTTTTGGTGGAAGGCAAGCGGAATTTTCATAGTGCGGGAAATGCTCAAAGCAGCGGAATTTCAGTAATTGCTGCACGGTGAGTAATTGGAATATCGGAAGTTGGCTTCAAAATAGTTTCGGCGTTGAGTGAATTTGTCATTTTTCATTAGACTGGAGAAACTTTCATTTCGTTTTGAAGTGTCTAGATTTTTTCACTAGAATTTCTATGTATTAACGTTGGTTCAATGAAAACATTTCATATTTAAATTGTTCTTACACGGAACGATCGTCGCTCGTTTAAACAAGAATCGAAATTTATTATTTAAAGCATTTTTAATCAATTCGCTGAAAATAAAGAAAAATCAATGTTGGAATTTTACAGGTCGCGAGAAAAAAATTTAAATATAACTCGTATTTATAAATTTCCGATTCTTTGGAAAATATAAAGTGCTTAAATATTCTTATCTTTACATGTATACATCACGCCCTTGCGTCAATATGTCATGTCTTTGGATTCACCGACGATCCATCTTAGCTGCCAGTACAGAGTTTATTTTAAATGCGTGACCTTAACTGTCATCCTTCTTTCACAGAAAATAAAAAAAAATAAAAAAAATATACGTTTGCACATTTTTAATGTCAAATTGTATTTATTAAAAATTTTGTTCGCTAACGATTAGCTCGCTGAGGATTTATCGAATTTAGATGAAAAATTTAATAAGAAAAGAGTAAATTTATTTGTATAGTTTTGCGTAAATACGTAAATGTACTATTCAACCCATCGCTATTCAATAAAAAACTGTCACTCATCGCGGTTTAACGTTAGACAGTTTACAACGAGTGCGAAGGGTGAACTGGTCGATATTTAAATAAGGTACCCCCCTCCGACGACAGAGGAAGGACTTGTTACGGCACTTTGATTCACGAATGAAGGCGGAAAACCGAGAGTGGTGCTGAACGTCGTCGGCGGGATTAGGTACGAGATCCACAAGACGACGCTGCAGAAGATCCCGACGACGCGGCTGACGGAGGCCGTCGTCAAGTACGATCCGATACCGAACGAGTACTCGTTCGATCGACGTCCCGACGTCTTCGGACAGGTTCTGAATTATACCATCGCTCCGGCAAACTCCATTACCCGACGGACGTCTGGCGGGTCGCTCCTCGGAGGAGGAGCTCGAGTTCCGGGGGCCTCGACTCGAATCAGGTTTGTTTTCCTCCCTTCCCTTCGAATGAAATCGACCTCGAAAACTCGCGTCGTCGCGGCTCCCGGCGCATCGGACGAGCCGAGATACATTCCGGCCCCGGAAATGCCAGCGCGAGCTTCGAGTTGATCGGCTTTTTTACCCGCTATATATCTCGCGGGCGAGGAGCTCTTGTGTTCTTCTTTCATGCTGCTCCGGCTTCCTCCTCCTCGTTGTCGTCGTCTGCTGCTCCCCGGCTCGATAATGCTTTACAAAGAAAATCACATGCGCTTGGGATTCTTTGTATCGTCTCGGGGTTTCGCTTTCGGCGTAATACTGCTTTGCTTTTTTCGATATTCGTGTTTTTCCTGCGACGTGTATCGGGCTTGTACCCCTGGCCGTGCCGTGCAGTCGCCTTTTTCTTTTTTTCTATACCGTATCTTACCGTAGAATAAATTTCCTAGTAACCTCTTTTGCTAATATAATACGTTTCGTCGAACGAAAATTTGCAAGACAAAACAGTCTGGGCGATATTGCGCGCACTGAATAATTGCGCGAGGCGCGTGGAAGAGGCTATTTTTGGGCTGGATAAACAATTTTTGGCCGTCTACCAGTATCGTCAAAGCAGTATATTACCCTAGTTTTTAAAGTCGATAGATAAAACTGATATTTTCAAAGAGGACATTAAATTGCAAATGTCAAAATAAACATTTTGACCGAAATAAAGGAGCTAAATTTAAATATTTCTAGGTATATCCATAAGGTTCCTTGCAAAAATGAGCTCTATAAATAAATGAAACTCAGTTTATGGAGAGCAAATGTAACCCATTAGTCATTGCTAATACTAATAAGCGGCGTTAATCAAACGCAATTTAGTATAAACTCACAGTCCAACGACTGTATAGGTATTTCAATAGCGCGATATATGTAAATGCCAATGTAAATTTAATGGTATTAAATAAAAAGGGCCGCTCATTAAACGCAAATCCGATTAGCGCTTCAATTATATACCTTGCAATAATGTGGCTCCGTCGAATTTCGGCAGGCAGCAGACGCGGCACGTAAAACCGCCAGCATGAATTTCAAATTCAGACGAGTTAGCGGCAAGAGCGCTTCGGCCGGTAAATGTCGCGCGTATTGTGGTACGCGCTAACGCTCATTACCGCGGGGCGTGCCGAGAGTCGGTGCATGCGCGTCGACCTCGCAAAAAAAAAACTACTCCGTCCGCGCGGCGCGACGTACCCCGCCGACTAATTTCGCGCGCCGCTTTTCCGCGATTTCGAGCGAAAGTAGGCTAATGCGCTTCCGCGCGCCTCTCGATTTCAGATAAGCTATCAGAAAAGTTTTGCTCCTCTCTCTCTCTCTCTGTGTTTCTTTCTCCGTTTCTCGCTGTGCCCGCTGGGGAACTTGTCGGACGGCGGATCGTACCTGTCTACTTTTGCTCTCGAGTCTGGCGAGATCGAAAATGAGAGGTGCATTACTTTGAACTGTTAGATGGTAAAGCTATTTTTTCGTTTTGAGAGGGAAGCCAATTCGAGGTATTGTGCGGTTATTTTGGCAAACGATGAATCAAGATAATGGAATAGATAGTAGACGCGAGGTACTATATATGTACGACAGTGGTGAAAACGAGAAGAGCATATACTTCAACTTCTTAATATGAAACTTGAACAAAGAAAAGTTTGAATTTAAAAATTGGAGTTTCTTCTCGTTCTTTTACTTTTTAAAGAGTAAAAAAATGTTCAATGTGTCAGCTCTCGAAAGTTACTTAAAATAAGTTTTACCTTACTTGCATTTTCTCCTCGTGCATTGTTGGTCAACTGATACTTTTGCAATTTTACATGCACTCGAAGTTGACATTACCTAGAATTTGATTATGTGCAACTAATTTTAATCCTGCACAATATACAAATTGTTTTACTTGGAAAATATTGTGTTTGCACCAGTAGGTGCTTTTATACCTCGGCTCTGATATTGTATACAAATATTTGTATCCATTTCTATCGATAAGCTTTTATAGATTAACCCACAGTCGCGTAGTTAAATTACTTGGTACATAGTTTTTAAACTTACTGTAAATCCCTTTGCTTGCTTTTGTAATATGATTAAAATATATTTTTTATTAAATTTTTTCTAACATTTTCATACTAAAAATACACGTTTTACATTTTTGATGATTATATATATATTTCTTTAAAAGACTAAGTCAGAACTGTACCTTAAAAAGTAATAACTTTGTTAGTCAACCGTAACTATTACACAATTCGATCAGGATTAACCGATTTATATAACAAAAATGTGTACTTTATATTCGTGGAATCCCGTTTTACGGCACACCGCCGACATAACAGAGATCTTGGCGCAATAGAAATCAGACCTAAAAACCAGCGAATACTCTCGAAAAAGCGCGTGTTCCGACCAATCCGTTTTCATTGGCTCAGCATTCTAACCTAATGGATATACCCTTTGCTCGCGATAACGACATTCGCCCGTAAATACTCGAACATTAGCGCGTCTTAATGCTCCCCGTAAACGGTTAATATCCGCAAACTGCCTATTTTAAACCACCGTTTTCGCCGACTCTAACGAGCAAACAATGTCAATGTGGAGGCGAGATTTTACAGCCCTTGGCTGCACCTCTGGAAATGCGCTCGCCGAATCTCTCGCTTTTCGACGTAAGGCGTGTAATTGCGCTTAGAAGCCGTGAAATGGGATTATTTTTGGACTCGTTTCTTTAAATTGTAACGGTGCAATTCTGCCGTTACCGAAAATAATTAAATTTTTGTTTATTGCAATAATACGAATTTTATAATTATAAAAGCGTTCCTAACATTAAATTAAATTGCAACATTTTTTTAATAATCCACATAAATGGATATAGTTAGTTTGAAAGAGCCTTCAGAAAACGTTCAAAAGGCAAAAATTAAAGTGAAACCTAACGATACGATTTTTAAAATTCAATTAAAAATATTAGAGTTCCAGCAAGTCTTAGAAGTCGATTTAAAGTAAGAGGATATCGCCTTTTTATCCACTTCATTGAAACTGCAATGAAGTTTAAATGAATCACTCTGTCAAGGGTCGCGGTAAAGGGGAATTCTCCGAAAAGGCAATATAAGCTTGAACCCTTTCCGGACAAGCGACTATTGAAACCACGCCTAGGTCAACTTCCATCAAACTACTCAATCACGTTAGAGCATCGAGAGGGGCTATAACGAATCTACCTTGACTTTCCCTGCTGGGATAAAAGTACTTTATTGCGGATCAAAGGAGAGACTCGGAAAATTTTATATTACTTTCAGCAAATATACTTAAAAAATTTCTAGTTATTTTTGGATTACGCCAAAAAGTAAAAGATTATACTTGGCTAAAAATTCGGAATAAATTTGCTACTTTCGTTTGGGGTCTAAATTTTTTGCCGCAGTTTATATTGTCTTTCCGTAGTAATAAAATAATAAATTGAATAGAGCCTTGACAAACAGAGCTCATAAAATAAGAACTGACGAATAAAAGCTTCGTTTATTTTTATAATCCTGGCTGTAGAATATTAAATTGAAATATGCAATATTTTATTAATTGAGTTTTTTTTTCTATTATTTGAAAAATTGGTATAAAAGTTTTTACGTATTCGACAGTGTTTGCACTTTGAAATTAAAAAGTTCATTTAGGTGCGGATATTGCTTAATAATAAAATGAGGTCAAGTGCACTAGAAAAGTATGATTATTCTCGAATCAATATTTGTGCAATCCTCTTTCTTATTTTAAAATTAAATGTAAATATTCTAATAAATTATATATATAGATATATATATATATATATTCTTCTTGATCTCGTCAATGCCACATAATTCAAGAAAATTCGGCAAAAGCTTTTAAAAAGCCAAGCGGATCGGGACTCGTTCAAAAGTAAAATTCGCGCGCTACGAAATTACAAACCAGTTTTTCGCCCGGCTCGTCCGTAAATCAAGTTTTAAAATCCGCCGTAAAAACCCGAGGGCGCGACAACTGAAAAATATTTTCGTTTTTTCATCGCTCGAAAAGCTTTTCCCAGGAAAAATCTTGGCCGTCGCGTCTCTGCAATCCGCATAACTTATCCGCGTCGCCGTCGCTCTTTCGCGCGTCACGTACGACGCGCCGGCAAGAAGTTTTCGCCGGCTGCGCGCGTATATATCGCACATAAATATGTATATGTATACAACGACGGCACCGCCGTAAGTAGAGGCAAAATCGCCGAGGACGGATTCTCGCGCTCGCTTTAATACGTCATAAAGTCGTATCCGTATACGTAGACACCTTTTACAAAAGCCGACGGATAACCGAAGCCGCGCCGACAGACGCACGCCGGGGAGATCCTATCAATCTCGGGCGCCGCGGGCTTATCGATTTGCGATTTAAAACTCGAGTGACGCGCTTCTCTCTCTCTCTCTCCCTCTCTCCCGAAGGTAAGGATCGCGCGACGGGGCTTTATCACGGCGAAAACGGCCGGACTCTCCCCCGGGGAACGCGGCGGGTCTCCGTGGCGGTGAACTTTTGCAGCGAATCCCGCAGGAGAACGGGGAATATCGGGCTGCTCGTCGGGGATCATGCATGCGGTCTGTTCCGGCAGGTTTGCGCGCGTGCGAGCACGCAACGGGATTACTCGACGAGCCGTTACGACCGACTGGGCTGGATGTTTTCGGGAAGTTAGTTTTACGCCGGATTCGCGATTGGCTTGATGGAAATTGGGAAAGTTAGGCCGGGCCTGAAGTCTATTGAACTTTTATTCGTTCAAGCGGGGCATTATTTATTCCCGCGATGTCAGATTTCGGCAGATTTACGAGGTCGGCACTGTGATCCCGTGTCTTTTATTCAGAAGAGAGCGAACGGAATAAACAAGATATTGCGGCGACACGGCATCGACGTAAGAAACTTCAATTTTAGCTTCACCACGTAATTCGGAAATATGTGTCGAGTTTGCTAACTCAGTTTTGAAATATCCACTTATCTGCTTTCAAAGAAAAAACTTGGCGAATCTCCAATTTTAATCTTTTTATTATTAAAGAGATTTTTTAGCAAACTTTAATTTTAATTTTAATAAAAAATGTTTAAAATAATTGCGTATTGATTTAAAGAGGCCTTAAAAGCTTTAAGAAGCTTTTATAGTGAATAAATAAATATATTAAAAAAGGAATGATAAGATATTACCGATAAAATCTTTTTACGGAAGCTTCATAAAAGTATTATCTAAGATTCGATAATATAGACTTTACTTGAAATAATCCCAAGATAAAGGCTGGTGTGTATAAGCTATTCGGCAAAAGTTACTAAGGTAACAAAAAATTTGATACACAGTTTTCGTTGCTTCATTATTACTATAATTTCAAAGTGACTTGTACCTTTTCTTTTTGCCAACTAAGCTTAAAGAAATGGCTTTTATTTTCGAGCACTTTATTACTTCAGATTATTATTGTTCAAACATCGGCGAAGAAATATTGTAAACGAAAACACATTTTACCAAAACTATCAAAAGATCCAGAGACTGCAATAATTCTAATTCTAAATCCACTTTCCCTGCCGCCACTCCGCATTATCATACAAATATAAACCCACCTTGTTACAATGCGCCTTACAAGTATTATCGCCACTCGACCTCCGTCATGCATTTTAACGAGAAAATTTTGCACAAACAATTAAAATCTGCATTCCCCCGCGCCTCGGATCGAGCCCTGCTGCTGGAGCACTTACACTTACAGCGTGTACCGGGACGCGCAAGCGACGCTGGGCGATCCTCGCCAAGCTGGACGCGGACGGCTCGGAGAATCTGGCCCGGCTCTTCGGCCACCGTCGCGCTGGCAGAGGCTGAGGCCGCGGATTTGGACGCTCTTCGACGAGCCGCGTTCATCCTCCGGTGCGGCGAACCTCCTCGCCGGCTTGTCCGTCCTCTTCGTCTGCCTGTCCGTCCACTTCTTTTGCCTGAAGACGTACGAGGCCGGGAGGGTTTCCGCCACTGGCCTTGAAAATCTCATCGCCTGGGATCGGGAAGCGAGGGACGCGAGGGAGGACGGGGTGCTGTACTATCTGGAGCACACTTGCAACGCTTAGTTTACTGATGAGATTCTCGTTCGTCGCGTGGTATGAGATAATTAATGCCATTTTTCACACGGTTTTTTTTTTTTTTTTTTTTGATTTTGGAAAAGAGTTGGGATAATGTTTTATCGAATTTTTCATATTTTATTATATTTGTACAGTACGTCACTGTGCTTATTTAAAGTAATTGTTTGTAAGCTACATTGTAATTTTATTAACATGTTTATGGCTACTTAAATTCTTTTTACAACTTCTTCTCGTGAAAGTGAACCTATATACATAATCCATTAATAAATCCGACTTGTATTTGCAGAATAGGAGATATAGGAGGTAGTAAATATTTAACTGTATTGCACGTAAAAATATTTAGGTAAAAATATTTTTATTTTTCACATCCCATATTCTTCTACTTTTATAAATGTACATTGCTTGCAGTTTTAAAGACTGCAAGCTATTTAAAGAAGCATAAATGGCATTCGCTCACTACATATAATAACTAAAACAATATCTTAGTTTTTCCTTTATTTTATTTTATAAGTCTTACATAATTAATTATTATACTTAAATAATAAATACAATCACAGGGACTAAGCATTTTATAAATTAGTTCCTGTCAAAGGTTTATTATAGACACTTATATAGTGGAACATTATCAGTTGCGGAGTACAAGAAGTTGGACAGTCATGTTCTTCTCTGCGGCTTATCTATTTTCATGCAATTGCTCCTGAATAATTCGCTATTGTACAAAATTAGTCAAACGAATTTTACTTGGAGGACGCTATAAATAACCGTTTTATCTAATCAATATAGATCGACGAAAACAAAGTTTTTATTAAAGAATTACACAAACCGTAAATAGATTTAGTATATAAATTATTATTTATTATAATGACAAAATTTACTTACAAAGCAAGAAAATAATATTTCGATGTAACAGCTTTTATAAAACAGTAAACAGCCAAGCTTAAACTTTAGTAAAAAATTTATACAAGTACTTAAAAATTGATTCACAGATCTAATCTTGCTCTTACTTATCAAAAAGCCGCTTCTATTTATAATCATCGATCTAATCCATAAAAATTGCAAGCTGTGCAGCGTAATCAGGCCGATATCGTCAGAATAACATCATAAAATCATGTTGGATGATGAAGTACTTTCGACATGATGAATTTAGATCTCAAAACACTTATCGATGTTTTTTGTGGTACTTTTTTTACTTCAACATAATTAATAAACGATAATTAAAATATTTGTACGATTCAAAAAAAAGCATCGAGTATTATATCCTTTAATTCTTTGTTAATAATACGATTAATGACTGATTAAACTTATTCATTCGGCAGTAAAATTATCGATAAGTATTCAGCTTGAGATTAAGCGATTGCCCGCGAAACCTTTCGAAAATACCGTTTCGAAATAATTCAAGTGCCTGTCCAGCAGAAAAGCTCGAGTAAAGTTTGGAAGCGAGAGCGGGGAGCATCAGCTCGACAGACACTTACCTCGGCTCCGATAGAAACGAAGCCGGATGTGGACACACGTGTCGACATTGTCGCTAAGTACGCTCGTGCGTCACGTGACATTTTATCTCGACGGGCCGCAGTTTGCACATGTATATAGGGTGTCGATCGCGTTTTCCCTCCTCCCTCATTCATTCCCCCGGCGTCTGTCTCGCTTTTGCAGGTCAGCCCGAGCCTGGGGCGCCTCCCCCGTGAACATGATCGATTTGCCGGCGACGCTGAGCTTTTACTTGGAGCACCTCGCCGGCCGGATCCACCTCGAGACCCTCTCGATCGTCCGGGTGCTCTCAGGCTCGCCTGTGCATACTCGCGCACACGTTCAAGGCCTCGGCTAAGGTCCTGGCGCTCCCCGTCTTCTTCCTCTTCGCCAGTCTGATTTATCGCGCCGAGCGACTTCAGGTAACGCGCGGCAGAGTCCTGCTTTTGATGAACTCGAGCTGCTCTCCGGCGCAGATCGCCCGCTTTTTCATGCCTCCTTCCAGCGGTTTCGCGCTCGCCGGCCACCCGGAGCTTGCGGGCAGCCTTAATTCCTTATCCGGCGGAGCTTTTTCGCTCTCTCTCGAGTCACTTTTCTCGTCCTGAGCGAGCCGTTTTTTGCGACCAATTCGCCGACGCCTTCCCCGGCAGCTCTTTTTCTAACGACTTCGCGCGCCACTTGTCATTCCTGCTTTTTCGACTTTTAAGAACGAGGGAGCTTTTTCTTGGACTTCATTAATATTATAGTATGGATTAGCTGCTAAAACGCTTAAGGAATAATTAACATTCTTTATTTTCGTGCTTTTTTATACATGAAAATTTAAAAATGGCTTCAATTTCTCCGGCAAAATAAAAAGGAAAATGGGATGAATTATGTTAACAAAATATATAGGGTCCGGGGCTTGAAGGTTTCTGAATTTAAGACAGCGGTGAGGAGGGAATTGTAATTTACATTCCGGATGCGATTTAGTTTATCCGCTTTTGTATCTGCGTTATAGTTTTCTAGTTTTTTAGTAAGCTTGATTTTTTGTATTATGCCCCTCAGGCTGCGGAGTACTTACTCTTTGATAGTTACGTTTGTCGTTCAGATCTTTATATAGCTATGATTAAGACTAATGTGTTCAATACTTAGTTTTGTATTGCGTTGCAGGCACCTATTTCTCATTGCTACATATATTTATTTTTTTATTTTGCAACACCCAGGAATATTGATAGCGCAGGCTACGTTGACATGGTCCCCAAAACTTTTCCCGGCATGTTCATCGGTAGTCTTTGCGCCCTTGCCGGAGTTCTTACGATTGCTCTTCCCGTTCCAGTTATTGTTAACAACTTTTCGACGTTCTATTCGCATACGCAGGTTTGTTGTGCACATAATATTTTTCTGCATTTACTCCTGCTTTATTCGTTCACCTTTTAATGTCACGATAATAAATCGCGCTTTTAATTAAATTTCTATCAAGAACATCTCTTTGTTATAATTATTATTCAAAAGAAAAATTGCTCATAATAATGTTGTTACAACTTGAAAGAACAATCAACCCCTTTACTAGTCTAATACATAACGGATAACTTTACTAAAAGAATATTATACAGAAAAATATACAATAAAATTTAAAGCTTTTATTATATTATTGCGACTAATGTTTGAATTATTATACTGCACGATAGCTTTGTTTGATTATCTAATCAGAACATTTATCTCCAACGGGATCTAATTCTCGCTCTGCACTACTATACAATGTTCTGACTTCATTCCACGGAAAAACTTATTAGGAAGGGGAAATTTGGATCTCCGGTCTCACTCGGTGCACCCTCTCCTCTCCCTCAACATTAAATTACTGAACGTCAACTTATCGTACAACTGCTTACTTATTACTCGACATTTGCCTTAATGAAAAGCTCATTATAATAAACTTCATACAAGAAAATGATGTTTAACGCTACTCAATAAAAACATAATTATCATTCAACTAAAAACTGATCCTTATAAAATAATTCATATAATATCAGGTAAATAAAAAATAATTGAAGAGCAGAAATTCATGGAAATATACACACACATACACCTCCCTATCACAAAACCCCTGAAAAATCAATTTCGCATATCGCAAGATTCATCGAGTTACCGCGAAATTCTTTTCGGTCGCCGCGGCGAATTCGCACGAATCATGTTCTCTGATTGGCTGCTTCAGGGAAAATCCGCGCATACCGACTCTCCGTACACCGAGGCCGACCCCCGCGCCCTGCGCGGACAATTGGATTTCATTCCGCCTTCGTCCCGCGCGAGTAATTCACGGCTCTCCGGCTTTTGTGAATACTTTTTGCCACCTCCTGAAATAAATTAACCCGACTGTCTTATATTATTTTAATTTGAAATTTCCGAATCGTTTAAAGCAGCTTCCTATGGATCGTCTTCAAAGGCTAATAATAAGATAAAGTCGATGATCGTCAGGAATAACTTTAAGCGATGATTGGTGTTTTCATTTCGTTTCAGTTGCAATTTTATTTATTTATTTAATTTTTTTTTTTTAATTAGAAATTATACTGTTTAATTTTATACATATATTTTAATGTTTCAAATCTAAATAACTTAAGATTTAAATAAATATTTACATTTACTATTTATTATGCCTAAAATATGAAGCTGTAAATTTGGCATTTCTTCAATGTTTGCAAATGTTGAGCTAGTTTCGAATATTCTATTTATTCTTGAAATCATTTAACTAAAAAATAAGCAATGCAATACAAAGAAAAGAATATAAACTACAACCCTGGTAGAAAGTTTCCGATAATATCCCTAGAATCTAGCTAGATTTTGACATTTTACACTAATTGATTGTTGTAATGAAAACTTTAAAAAGAATATTCAATATTTATAATTCAAGTGCAGTTAAACGAAATATGAGCACAAAATTAAGTGATTTTTCATCAATGAATCACAAAAAGCACTCTGCGATGACATATTTGATAATAATTGAACAGCCACTTTGAGAGCGTTCAAGAGAATCGAGCAATTGATCTTGCATACAAGCTCGTTTATTCAACAAAAAATCCCTTTTCTCTTTCAATCGCTGAAAATTTCTGATTTACAGCACGATAAAATGACACTTTCGAATTTAAAACGTTTCCGTCTCCTAAGCCCGAATCGAATCGCTTTATACACAAATTTCCCTCCCGAAAAGTTTGCGAAATCCCAGGCTAAAACAGACCGATAAGCTGGCGAATATGCAAAAACAGCTTAGCAATGCATGTAAATGAGCCTCTCCCTCGCAGGGATTCATATCCTCGAAAAAAGCTCCTCGAAACTTTCCCGTTTACCGGGGCGCCGCTTTCGCACTTCCCGATAACCGGCGTGTATAACACGTCCGTGTGTCTCCGCATACACACACACACACACACACACACACACACACACAGGCACGCAGCAAATTGACGAAGCGGCGAAGAAAGGTACTTCCGGCGGAAGTTCGCGCGCCGCAGCAGCCGATACAAGCGCCAGCTGAGCCGCGACGTACAAGGACAGCCTCTTATTGCCTCGCTAGTCGCAGCGGCGAGGAACGTCGCTCCTCCGATGCCTCGGCCCGCGACTATCGGACTGGAAGGGAGTCTATATCATCAGCAGGTTTGTGTTCGGAAGAGAACAGGGTTTTTTGTGGGGGGGGGGGGATCTGTATCTGATGATGCGCTTTAAAATACAATGTGTGGATCGACGGTGAGCTTTTCATTTCTGCATGCTCGAATTCGCTGGAAAGGATGTGTGCATAATATTATCGAGGGTAAACGAGCGTTTTCGAAATCAATTTTATTATTGAGGGCTTAGTTTGATGCTGTTGCGAATAAGGCGTCAGTCGGGTAAAATATGGCAGTAAATTCCGAATAATGAGGTATATAGATTTTAATTTAATAATTTAATTTAATGACAGGGATTTTTGGTTATAAAATAATCGGACTGATTAAAATATAATGTAGCATTCAAAATAATTATACTAAATAAAAAGTTTTAATATTTAACTCTTCGTAAGCTTGTATGAGGATAATAATATTTTTGGACGAAAGCTTCTTTTCAATAAATATAAATTAAATGATTTTCTTATTAATTATTTAAACTCAGTTCAAAAGGCAAGTACTTTATATACCTTAGGAAAGTACCTAACAATTTTTAAATTAAAGAGGAAAGAACTTATAGAACTTAGGAAAGTACCTAAAGGCAACTGTATTATCTACACCTTCTCAGTTTAATCATAAGGCTGCTTGATATGTTAAATCGATAATACAATCTTACTACATTATTCCTACATTTACAAGAGAACGGAGTCTTAAAGTTAAATTGTTCATTTAAGAACATTCGTAATTTTATTTAACCGTTTTATGAAAATTTTCATTTTATTTATTGACTTGAAAAATCTTATATGAAAATGACGTAAATCCTTCGAAAAATGAAAAAATTAAAAAGGGGCTTTATGCGTCGAGCACTTGATTGAAAAAATGATTTCGATATAAAATCTTAACCAAGTTTCATTTAGCTTGTTTAATTGAACTCTTCTGTTTTATCCTTTTGCAGCCTTTTATTATACTTTATTTCATATTGCTGAAATTATTATTCAATATACTTTAGTTCATTTAAAATTATAAAATAAAATAAAATAAATATTATTTAAATTTATAACGATGAATTGTTGTACTCATCCAAATAAACTGTTCAATTTTATTTTAGTGTCAAATCAATAAGTATTAGCAACAAGATTTAATCGAAGAGGATAATAAAGAAGAATAATCTGAGACGAATAAAAATAAAGAAATCTCAATTACAAACAACACTGTTTTGTGATGGAGTTAATTTTAATCAATTTGATAAGAAGTAGACACAATAAAAGTAGAGAACAGTTTTAAAAGCTTTTTATCGCCGCAAAGAGCGCGAAGAGACAGTAAAAACACACTTTAAAAACTTTGACCTCTTATGTGTGAAGAAAGTGAGTAATCGCGGTTGCAGTTGGCCAGATAACACGAACGATACACATTCTTTATAAGTCTGACTAAACCCGGCTTTTATCTACTTATATCTCTATATAAACTTTCCGGACTTTCAAGCAAATTGATTTATTTAAACTTCTTCCCGCCATTTCGAAACCTTCCCTCGGCAATGTTTTCTTTTTTTTTTTTTAAACCCCACCTCTGCCCAACTATTTTCCGGGAAAAAATCAATGCGAGCACCGACATATCGACACTTACTCCAACGGAAGGGAAGCGCCGCCGAACCCGCGGCAATCGCGAACGCAACGAAGCAGCAAGAGCCGAAAACGAATGAGGAAGGCCGCAGTCAGACCGGAATCATCGCCGACGTGCCGGGCGCGTAAATCTCCCGGCTGTACGTGTAATCTCGTCGTTTCGAGACGGTCGTGCGTTCAAAACTACCCGTCGGAAGCCTCCTCGGCCCCCCCCCCCCACCCCGCACACGATGCAACGAGGACGAAATTCACGCGCGCATCGAAAACCGAGCGAAAGATATAATCGCCGCCGGAGGGGAATCGAGAGAGAATCGAAAGAACAAAGGAGCTGCAGCCTCGGAAGGGGGAGAGATGACAGAAGTAGAATGCCTCTCTATCTCCCTTGGCCCATCTCCTCCAGCGCCTTTTTCCGCTCACCTTTTCGTCCTACACCCCGCCCCTCCCCCCCGTCTTTCGATGCTCTCGACTCGGCTCGCTCCACTTGCCGTCCTGCTTTCGTCGATGCTTTTTTTTTCTACTCTCTCACTTCCACTTATCCCGCTGAATAGCTTCTCCGAATTCGGTGTCGCGTATTTCGTTTCGCTTCGTTCCTTCGTTCATTATCCCCCTCCGAGCTTTTCATTTACCACTTTTTTTTTCTTCTGCCCCCCCTTTTTCTCGCGCGTTCTTCTTCGCGCCTGCAATCGAGTTACTTACTGCCGTCGGAGCTGAATTGGCCTGGCGGTGAAAAAAATGACGTTCAATTGACTATTGATTGAGGCAAGGTTCGGTAAAATATTTACAACTCGCGACGTGTGGTAAATCGGGACAAAAATAAAATATTTACTCTTTCGCCGACAAATTCTTCTTTCTCCTAATTTTACGAGAAAAGAAAAAAAAAATCGTTCTAAAAAGAACGACAATCTTGACGGCGATAAGCCCAAAAGAGCAGGAATCAATAGAAGCAGCAATAAATAAACGAGTGCGCCTGACCAAACGTCGTCTTTCTCCCTTGCAGTCTGTTTTTATTTCCTCGGTATTTACTTATTCAATCGCGCATCGACACCGCGTCGCAGTGTAAACGACAGTGAGAGAAAAAGACTTATTTTTCGAAGCAATCAGCGAACAATTCTCTCTCTCTCTCTCTCTATCTCTCTCTTTCTCCTCCCCTCTCCGTTTATTATTCTTTCATCCCTCGGCCGCAACGTTGTAGCTCGATTCTCTCTTTCTCTCGCGGCTGCAGCGCGGCGAGGGCGCAAGCGCCTCTACTCATCGACCCAGCAGGGGGAGGCAGTTTGCTTAGGGGCAGTCTGCACGCAAGCCCCCGACGCAACCCTCCTTCCTGCGTACACACACGCATCGTTAACCTCTCCTCCCTCTCTCTCTCTCTCTCTCTCCCTTTCGCAGCGCGTTCGCCGCAGGCGTACAAACACAGAGCCCAGCGCACACAGAGGCCAGCGCCTAAACGCTTTCTTTCTTTCCGAACGGCGCCGAGTAATCTTGCTTCTTTGTTCTCGCCTGCCGCCGCTCGTCGGCTCGACTGTCATCTCGTCGAGATTGATTACACCGGGTAGCTCCGAAATACTCGTTTAGCCGGGGCGAACAGCGCTCCCTGTGTACCGTACACGCCCACCCTTTGCCGCGCGCAGGCCTGATTTTTCATCGCAAGTCAAATTTCGACGGCGCGCGATCTATATATACGCTCTTTCTCTCTGCTTTTTTTCTTTTATAAACAGGACCGAGCTGATGGATATTGACACGTTGAGGTTTCGTGCTGGTCCCTTTTTCTCCGCTTTTTCCTCCGCTTGTTAAAACTTTTGCGCCGCAGCAAAGATGATGAATATACCGGGCGAATGCTCTGCGCTCGGAATTTTGAAGCCGCGAACGGAGGGAAGGACAGTACGGCACGGAGAAATAAAATTTATACTAAGCAGCGTACCGAGAAAATGCAGTGTCCCGGCGGAAAATTTTGACGGACGAAAGTGTAAAGAAAAATTTTAAGCAATTTTGGTGAATTTTCTTATTGAATTATTGCAGCTAGATTAGCCGATGTAACGATGTAATGTAAAAGGAAATAATGTAATAATGTAAGGAAAAATATTTACTCGGGCGAAAAAATTCTTTTGAGAAGGTGCATATAAAAAAAGTTTTTGGTAAAAATTTTACAAAGACAGCTGAATATGTGTAAAATATTGAAGGCGAGCATGTAAACTCCCTTTCACTGCTCTGCGCTCTGTAAATTATTAAGCGTCCGAGCGCAAATGGCAGCCATTATAAATAACGCTGCCCGCGAAAATTGAGAAAGTTCGCTTACGTTTTTTGTACGAGCGAAGCATCAAACTTTTCATACGGTTAACACAGAGCGAGTTTGAATTCTAAATTAAGGTATTTCTTTTATACACACTTGCTCTTGTTATCTCGAAACTCTTCACACTTTCGCGAAGTAAGTTTGCGAAAGATTTTAATGAATGAAGACTTCGACTGCAATTATGGTATCAAACCCAGCGCTGTCGGCACTGTTGAATTTTAGGGTAGTCATTTTAGAGTGAGAGAAAGAAGTTTCTATACACTTCGAAAGATAATGCCTTTAAGACAGTTAGCCTTAAACTCATTAAATCCAAAAGTGTCATCCATCCAAGTAAAACAAATTCAAGAGAACAAGTTTTTAGAAGGATTCTTATCGAGATTAAGAAGACAGAATAAAACACTGTTAATTAAATATTGCGGCTTTCATAGATCGACTGTTTATGAAACGCAAAGCTTTTAATACTTGCCGAAAGATCGGGAATTACCAATTGTTTTATGAGATAAGTTTCGCAGCGGAAAGTTCAGCCCAGCTCTTATTTTCCCAACTGTTTGAACAATCCTGACGAGGTATGATTCCAAAGGCGTTTCTGCTTTTCGTCATTGATTTTTTCTGAGTGTTCTTCTAAGTTGCCTTTTACCTCGGGCTGAAGAGAAAAAAACTTTTCCAAAGAACAAGAGCGAAGTATACTGAACGTGAAATAAATTTTATTTCCCGTAATCCTCTCTCATCCTTTGCATGCAAGAAACAAATCCAGTATGTTTTTACGTAGGATTTTGTTGCTAACCGTTTTAAAATTATCGTTTTACGCAGCGGATGTTGAAGATGTTATATTAAACTTTATTATCGTAGTTAAATCACTATCAGAAATAATACGTATTGCGAAAAGTTATATTTAAAGTAAGAAAAAACCGTTTCGCTAAACAATTAAATGAACGTTGTGAAATTGCATTCAAACAAATATTTAGAGTATTTCAATTATAACTTTCCGAAAACACGTCAATCCTCGGTAAACAATATAACCGGAGCAGACTCCGCGAATACTGCGCGTTATTTATGTGTACTTTTGCATCGCTCCCTTCACAGTCAGTTGCGTTTATGAATAAACATCGCAGTTTGCACTGCAGCCGGACTCCCCTTGAAAAAAAATTTTTCACCGGAGGTAAAACTCGGTGAAATCAGTTTTAATATTTCAAGGGAAGTGTGGAGTGTAACCTCTCACTTGCAGGAAAATTTTCGGTTCGCCCAAAGATATTATGGCTTGAAACTTTGATGATATATTTCTCAATTCTTCAATTTCCCTCACCTTTATTTCATTGCACAAAGGCGAGCTGGTGAGAAAGTTTGAACATTTTTTAAGATTATTACTTAATTTACAACTTTTCTAGATTTACCGAGTCAAATACCGTGACGATCGAGTGCTCTTCTTCTGCAATTCATAAAAATTTAAGCTTTTTTTTCTTATTCAAAAACACATAATTTAAAGAGAATAAATGTTATAATTTTAGCGGATTTACCGATCGACAATTTCTTTTATACTTTGAATATTATTTAATGTATATTTACATTATATATAACGAAATTAAAAATATCGTCAACAATAAGTCGCAGACTTCTACAAAATTTAAACATTACATGTTCCATAATCTTTACTTTTTTGTAGATTAAAAAATTTATTCAGAACCACTTGAAATCGTACCCATCTGCCTCAAACATTATTCTCAATCACGCTGAAAAGCAAATTTCTCTAAATACCGTGCGATATCGAAACCCACATTAAAGAGCAGCCGTTACCGTTTCCGCCGTTAAAAACCCCGTAATCTTGATGAATCCCGAACCCTTTGGAAGCTCCCTCTCCCGCCAAGATCAATGCCAGAATCGTTACTTATACGGCTTGCGCTAAGACGGCGCGTAAACCTCGATATCTCGGCGGAGCGTCGCTCTTAACGGCTTCTCATATTCCCGGCTGATTAAAAAGAAGGAGCCCGCGCCGAGAGCGGCTAAGGGTTTAAGGGCGGACGATCATCCCGCGAGATAAGGAAGTCCGGGGGGTGGGTATTAGCGGCTTGGCTCGAGGCACACGCAGGTAGTAGTGCGGTAGGCGCGCGCAGAGGGCGAGGCAGGGAGGCCTCTCTCTCGTTAGATCGATATGTACCCCTAACAAAGTAGTTCACGACAGAAGTTAACGGGCTGTGAAAACGAGGCAATCCCCGTGTACGCAGTAGCCCGCCGGCTGCCCCCGTTTATAACCCCCCCGGCCGAAGTAAAAACGCGCGCGTCATCGTGGCTTTAGGAGGAGCGCGCGCCTCGGACTCTGGCTATAGCCTATAGGTTCCCCGAGGAGGAGGAGGGAGAGAGAGCACGAGTCGTCGAGAGTCGAAGCGCTCTTGCTTATTTTGCTCGAGCTGCTGATGCGAGACCCTCGACCCCACGCTGTTCCGATTCGACCTCTCTCTCTCTCTTTCGCTTCCCCTCCTTCTGCTGCCCCGAGTTCGTACACTCTCTGGAAGAATCACTAATGCGCTATACGCCTTTTAATTCCCTGACTTCGAACCCTCGACTCGTTGGCCCCGAGTGTTCGCCCTTATTTTTCCCGTTCCCGAGGATGCTGTCTGTCGAGTCCATTTTTTACGATTCCACGTCAATTTTTTTACATATTTTTCGGCTCTTCTGCATTATTCAATAGAAAGTATATGCGAAAAACATTTTTCATGTATTAAATCGAGCGGGAGCCCTTCAAATTAATTTTAAGGATATAAATGAGGATACAGGTTTTTTTTTCATTTTTCATGTTAGAGCAAATTTTACACAGCAATAATGTACTAAAAACTATATTTATACAATGTTTATAAAAATAAATTAAAGCTATTATAAAATTTTAAGATTAAATCGTAACTGCTAGATTAGTTAATAATAACTAATACTAAAAGACACACAAAACTCCCACAAGCCATCGATAATTTATGTTTTAGTTTGATTGTACACACAACTATAAAGTTTGGATGAGGGTACACAGACCATAAATGTTGAAGTCCGATATGACAATACCGCAATTGTTCGATTGTTTACAATTGATGCTTGCGCATTTACTGCATCGTTTATTATAGACCACTTTTGCACAGCAGCCAGGAGTTATCGCGTTCATTAAAAGGTGCTATAGTGACTTAATACATTTAGTGAATAACCCTTGACTTTTTATAACCATGGAAGGCAACTTTTCTCACTTAAATGTACTGCTCGACGGTTGATCACCTGGCATTAAAGAGAAAATTACAGACAGCGGTATAAAGCAGGCGATCACGCGAGAAAAAAATTTCCCTACGAAATGCTTCTTTTTGCTGAATTTACGATGAATATTTAGAAGGCATTGTGGAAATACTATTATGGAGTGCATAGCTATTTGGAAAAGTTCGGAGAATTAAAAAGTTAAGTACGCCTCGAAAAGTTTCTAAGGTATCTTGATGAATTTCTTGGTATTAATGCAAACTTGGTGTATTGTACTTAAGGTACTTGATAATTAGAGTTAATTTCAGCCTGTAGTTACGAGGAAGAAATAAGAAAAACCGCTGCCAATTCATTGGCACTTATAGTTAGCCTTCCTCCTAACTCATTTAACGTTCGAATATTATCTCCGAAATTCATTAAAAACAATCAAATTCTATAAACATCAAACAAAATTTAAATAAAAATTTTGTTATTGGAATATTTAAACTCCTAAAAAACAGAATTTTTTAAACTCCATGCACAAAGCTCGATTTCAAAGCTAAACAAAAAATGAATTTTTTTTTGCCGCCATCACAAAAAAAAGCAAAAAAAATGAACCGTGAAAGATGCAAATCCGTTCGGTAGAAGCTGAGATCCATGCGTACACACACACACACACATCCATACAGACATTTTTCAAAAACCATTTATTCTTGTTTATGACACCTTAAAATACAATTATAACAGGTTTTTAGAACAACTCCAAAAATTACTATCACAAAGCTTCCTCTAGGAGGAAGCAAAAAATACGCATTGAAATTTCTACAAGCTATAATATACTGTACATTATCTTTAATATAACAATATTAAAATTAAACTTTAAAAAAAATTGTGATTATACCTGCTATATCACTTTGAAGTCTTTTCAATTTCCACTGAATTTTGAAAGTAAATTTTTCATATTTACAATGCTTCTTGTAAAGGAGTTCATTTCGTTAAAAAAGCATGTAAAGTAGGTCAAAACACAGGGGCGTAAAGCTTTCGAGGAGAAATTGCGGAGTTCAAGGTCTCGATGCTAAAGTGATTTTTCATTCTTCACCCAGAGTTTAGAAAGAGAGCGCTCGATAGGACTAACTCGATTATTTTTGCTTTTGTGTCGCCGAGTGAATTCACAGTCATCTTTCATTCTTAGGGCGGCTTTCTACAGTAGGGAAAATAGCTTTTCTTGTAAAAAATTGCCCAAATAAGCTCACAAAAAAAGTGTTTGGACCTGTAGTCATCATTTAAGCAAGCGATAAGAAGCTTTTATCTTGTCATTCATGCTGAATGACGCGGCAAATCTAAATTGCATATACACTTTTTTTTCTTTAAAATCACTTAGCCGCACGAAAATTTGCATGCATAATTTATCTCAAGTTTGTGCAGACAATGACACAACGCCTGAAAATTAAAAATGCAATATTTAAATATAAACTCGCGAATCGTCAGAAAAAATATTAATTTAAATTTCTGGTCTAATTATAAATATTATTAAATAAAATATATTCTTAATTACGTAAATTAAGTACTTTTTCTATCAGTACTTATAAATATTACATAATTAAAAATAAAATTATTAAGTGAAAAGCAAGTCTCGCGGTGGTTGATTATCACTGTCATTAGTATTCCAAAAGTGGTCGATAAGCAGCGCATTTAAAAAAAAACGTCCCAAGTATTATCAAAGACTATATAATAATGAAATGAAAATTCACAGAAGGCACAGAAATAAATAGGATGTCTGAAGGAGAGCGCAAGAGCGGCCTCTACTCACGGCGTCGCCACGTCAGAGAATATTGCTTCAATCATCTAATTAAAGGGGTGACGCTCGAGCGTCTCCACCTACACCTCTATTTGCATCAAGCTGTTGAATTTCCGAGCGTCCTCCTCCGGCGACAGCTCGGCAAAGGGTTCAAACTCGCCTAGACGGGCACTTGGCAGTCTGTCGCGAGGCGCCAGGCGCCTCGGCAGAAGTCACTTACACCTAATCGCCGGCTAATCACATCGGCGGAGCGACACAAAGCTTCAAATTTCCAAAGGCCAATCCTCCTCCCCTGCGTGCATACAAGCGCATCCGTTTGTGAATATCTCGGCCTCTCCAGTCGATCGAGCAGCCGAAAGAAAGGACGATGATTTTACGCGGCTGTAAAAAGAGCCGTAACGAGGAGCAGAAGGCGACACCGGAGGAGATCGAAACTCGAGCACGTGGGGGGATTAGCCGGAATCCTCGGGATCTATCCGTCAAGGCTGCGGCGCCGACAGGGATGTGCGCCTAGCCAAGTCCGGGGGGAGGAGGTGGAGGAGGAGGAGGAGGAGGCCGAGATAAAAAGTTAATTTCGCAGGGATCGTGTTTTGCCGCTCCTCGAGCTTTCGCCTCGAGTGACTCCCAGGGATTACCACCTAATTATTTATTTAGAAATGACAAATGGTTCTCTCTCTCTCTCTCTCGCCCTCGCTGCGAAATTTCGAGCTCGGATGCTCGCTGCAGTGCTCCGCCGCTCGCCCCTGGACATTCTTCGGATCTCGAAATATATATCCTGCACGGGAAATTAACCGTTTCCAGTGTGTATAGCAGCCCGGCTGGGAAAATTAACGCTCTACGTGTTGCGGCAATTATCCGGGCTAATTTTTTTAATCCTGGCTCTTCTGTCTGCTACGGCGGATTAATCTCTTGAAAAAGGCTCTCTTTTTGCGCAGAGATAATTGATAAAAAAATGTTACGTTTTAGTTGAGCTTTTTAGAAAATTAATGAATACACAGCATGAATTTAGTCCGTCCAAAGTCCAGAATTAAATGGAGAAGTAATTTCCTAATTATACAATGTTTTAGGTTTCCAATTCAAGTTTTATTAAAAATGAACTAAATATACTAATAACGATCGTACGTACAAAATTATTTCACGAAGCTACAAGTTAGCTGCACGAATGCATAATTCAAATATCGGCCGGTGAAATTTGTGAAATAAAATTATAACTAACCTGCACTCCGTTATCATTAAATTATCATAAATCTAGAGTTCACGCACGCCAAAGTTAATGAGTTATGGTTTCTGCATAATTTATAATCAATTAGACAAGGGTATAAAACAAAATTAAAGCGACATAAATAATCGAGAGTCGACATAACTGCTCTTGCTAACGAGTTTTGGAAAAAGCTGCCGTTTTAATTTAATCATCGTACGTAGTTCAAACTGCATGTTTCTTCGATTCGCGAAGGCAAAAGGAGTGAGAAAATAAAACGGACCATCCAATCTCGTGCCACGCATTATCAAGCCAGAGCAAGAGAGATAAAGCCGGAAGCCCAATATTTTTCAGTCTCCGAAGCGCGATAAAAGAGCTTACGTTTGCGTACAGTTCGATAGATCGTTAAGCCTTCCGGGTGCTGTTTGCGAAGCGTCTCTCGATTGCTCGTTCAAAGGCGCTCGGCTTGTTTAGATTGAAAGAGTTCGTGAAATCGCTGCACTTACTATCCCCCCCCCCCTCCTCCTCCTCCCGACCAGCGGAGTGTCTTTCTCACTTGGTGCTTGCTGAATCTTCGCACGTAGAAAAGCTGCGGTCCGCGAGGAGGGAAGAATAGCAGACGTCGCGGGATTCCCAGCCGGTGTGTTTGCCGAGGACAAACAGAGCCGCCGATGGACGCGCGGACTTTAATCCGCGGCGGTCCGGGGGCGTGGCCCATTTGCCCAGGCTCCTTCCTCCCCTCTACCGGCTAATCAAGTTCTTCCGTTATTTATTTAAAGGCCGGCTCTTTGGCCCAGAGGAGATAAGAGCGAGCAGCTCGTTTCTTGCTTAGGGATGTGTGGGCCGGGGGAGAAATTAAATTCCTATTGTGACCTACATTGGCTGGAAAGTTTAAGCTGGATTTCTGGAGAGCTGCTCTTGTAACGGAACAGTCAACAAGTCATTACAGAAGCGTTCCCCAAAACTTTTCGAGATCACTTGGGCTTTCGCATTTTGAATGCTAAAGCAGATGGCCGATTTTTAAGAAACTTTCTTTATAAGGAGTCTTCGGGAAAGTAATTCAACTGCTTCGAAATGGTTGTTTATCGAAGATAACACAAGCAGTATACTATTTTATTGACTTTTAATATTAACTAAACTACATTCCACGGAAATTGGAATTTTTGTTTTTAACTTTGGATGCAAATTATTAAATTTTTTACCTCGCGAAGTTATAATTGTATTCTCGTGTTTATGTAACACAAAAAATTATAAAAGCTCGAGCAAATTTTAATTCAGCGTCTCCTGGCACATTTAATTTTTCTGCAGAATCAATAGGCAGCTTTTATATCCTTAAGGAGATTCAAGCGACTCTCATTTTTAATTATTAAATTTGTTTTCCAAGTATTTTTAATGTTACATTTAATTATTTGTCAGCTGCATTTTTTTTTATTTTCAATGATATGATTTACCTGCAAAGAGAGGGTAGCTTTTCGTTAATACAATTTAATTATTTTTACTTTAGCGCGAAATGCATCGAAAAGGTGGCGCTACAATTTTGCAGACGCCTCATGATCTTTGCCCGCGCACGATCGGGCGCTCAAGTTTCTATTTGGGCGAAAATTGTTTCGGCGCAAAGAGTATTTTATCACTGACTTTTTACGTTTAAGCTGACAAGCGTACCAGCTAGTTACACTCAAGAACTAATCTAAAGAGCGTCAGGGCTACAAACCCGGAAAAGAGAAAGGGGCGGGGAAAGAACAGGTCTCGGTGAAAACCATCGAATTTCCTCGAAAGGGGAGAAAAAGGAGCACGAGGCAGAGGAAGAGGGCTAACTATGCTCTCTTAATCATTAACGCTCAATCTACCTCTCGACGAGCCCGCAGAGCGAGGAACCAAGACGATTCTGAAGATGACTCCAAGTCTGAGAAAAAAAAACCACTCCTTCGGGGATAGCTGCACCTGCGATGCGAGTACGCATTCACCGCAACGCGTCTTACCGCCGAAGGCAGCCTCGACGTGAACGCAACACCGCCACCCTCGCCCGAAATTAAGTCGAGAGACACCGCCGCGAAGCGCGCAATATATGCTGGCGAAATCAATTCCGATAGTTAAGCTAAGTTAAGGATACTCTGTTTAGTAGATTAAGTAGATAAGATTAATCGATGCGTTCATAAATGTGCCGTATGGCCTACTCCTACGCCGAGTGCATCGAGCGTTTGCATGAATTGACTAAGGGTTCACGCCACTCTCCGCGATTCGTGAAAGAGTAAATTTTAGCTAGCCGGAGTTTCAAAATATATGCTTGAGTAATTCAGCAGGAATTATTTATTCGCTTGCTCCCTAGCTGAGTCAGCAATCTACATTTCAATGGCGCCTAACTATAGAGAAACAACAAAACTCCAAATCGGAAATAATTTAAATTAGGAAACGGCATGAAGACAGAAATAAAAACAGCAGGAGTAGGATCACGCAAAGAAACACATAGATAAAATAGAAAGTAAATTAAATTATTATAATAATAATATTAATTATTAAGTAAATACTTAATAATAGTAATTATTAAGCAAACAATAGTAATAATAATACAAAAGTCCACGATAAATATATATACGCACGAAGATAGTAATGCTGAAAATTTAATAAAGCGTTAAAATAGCAGTTTTTGTAACAAGGGTGAAAAAGTATTATACCCATGTAGTGAACAACATTATTTTTTGATTCAGCAAGCGTGAAACGTGAAGGGTTTTGGAAGTAAATTTTTAGTGATACTGATTCTATTTGATGAGAAGAACACTTATTATCCTTTAATGCTTTAAGAATTATACATCATTGATAAGCCAGTTTTACAGATGGATTAAAAAATTAATTCATAAATAAGAGGCATAGTAGCTGATAACCATCCTATTAGTAAGATAATGTAACTTAATTTTATCGAAGTGTCGGTAGAATTATCAGATTCTTGATCCGTATTATAAAAATTTAAATTTCTCGAGTGCTCCCATTTAGATCTAAGTCCAGCTTCTGCTGTTAATTGGAACATCTTGTTAAATTTTTCTATAAACGGTGAGGCTTTTTCAAGCGGAAACACAATCGCTTCTTCGCCGAATGATAGTTTAATCATTTTCATGATTGGAGTGCCATCCGTATGATATGATTTTTAATTATGTACGCTGCTCCGTGAGATGGCATTTTTTGTCTCCGACAGTATGCCTATGCAATCATGTTTAATCTGTTGACTCTTTGTTATTAGTCTTTTAAGTTCTGTATTATCTTCTTCTTCAATAGAGTAGGGTAAGTAAATAGGTATTTCAGAATCTATTATATCAGTGAATGAATTAAATTCTTGATATCCTTTTATAAATTTAATAGTTGTTAGTATGGAAATTAATTCTGATGAGTGTTTAAACGACAAAATGACAATGGTAAGAAAGATAATTCTTCTAACAGCTTGTCGTGGTTGTCTTGTTGAAATACCAAGTAAAACTGAAATGATCTGCAAAAAATTCCATTCTTTACCATTCAAATACCATTCTTTTGATGGAATTTTTATTACACATATAAAAATAACTATAATTACTATCACAGAAAGAATAACTAATATGAATAAAACATTATATAATACAAATTTATTTGTTTTAGCGGAATAACAGGAACAGTCAATACGTGCTTAATAGAATTAGTTGGAGTGTTGCTTACTTAGATAATTGTTAAAAAAAATAGTTATATGATGTGTTTTTAATCCTCTTATTTATTGTATTACATCATCCATTGTAATCAAGTTGGTTTCATTTGTCATGATAATTTTCACTTGTATTATGAAAAATATAAAAAAATCTTTAAATCTATTTTCATATTCCAATTGTTATATGAATCTTTACATAAACAATTATAAATGTAATTATTTCCTTTGTATATTTTTGTACTTTTTTGTAATAATAATCTTTCTTTTTAAATTTTTGATCAATACTAAGAACAATTTTATAAATTTCTTGAAATGTTTTCATATTTTTCAAGACAGGTCTATAAGTTAAATGTTCTCGATTTTACAATTTGAAAATAGGTACTTTAATATTTTATTTCAGTTTTAAAAATTATTTTTTTTTAGAAAAAACGTCAAACTAATTGTTTATTCAAATTAATTTAACGAAAATTGATGAACAATTAAAAGAGCTTAATTAACTGTATAACACAAAGTTTACTATGGTATCTGACTATAACGAACTGGTTCAGCTGCCGAGATGGGTAATTAACATTTTTCCACTGCTGGAGTGTACTTAACCGATGGTTTATATACGGCGATTTGAGGTGTGATTTCTCTTAATTGATAAGACGTCTTACATTGTTTAAATACATTGTATATATGTGTAATGTTTTTACACCAGGGTAGGACGCTGTTTATTACAACCTATCCAAGTTTCCTTTTCTAGAGTCTTCTAATGCGGCTCTGCATTATTGCACTTGCGTGCAATTACAGTGCAGTTTACAGCAGAATCCGAGCCACTTTTAGCTTTGACGTTATTAAATACTTGTAAACAATAATTGTGGTGTCAGTGTCAGTTTTCGACGGAGATCGGGATTGAACTACTGCCCTTCTGGTCAGAAGTCCATTCTACCAACTGAATCATCGTCACTTACCGGAGGAGACTTAAAATTTGTAGTTCCATTTCTAAATTATGTTTATTTTACTTCGTTGATCAGTATGAAAAAATCAATTGTTTAAAAAAGTTTCCTTCTCATTAAGTCTGACTAAACATGTTTTTCTCTACTTCGACAATTTCTTTTTTGTTTTCTCATTTTTTAATCTATTTTTTAATTTATTTTTTGCTTTCTCATAAATTAATGTCGAAATTTTTCTCATACCCGATAAACAGTACAAAATGAACTAACGAAAGAGGTTTGGCAACGTCGCACGGAACAGATGATAGTATATGCATGGTGCAGATCAAAAGGCGCACCGCTGTCACATCTCATTTGATCATCTTGTGCTTTCAAATTAATAAATCCCATTAACTCCTTATTTAAATAAAATATAGCCTAATGTAATTATACATTCGAATTATTATTAAAAATTAACTATTTGATTTTGTATAACCTTTATATAATACTGTAATTAAAAAAACAACTTTACTCTCGTTTGACTAACTCTGAACCTCCTTAACAATATTAGTTTCGCTAAACAATTACAGACACGAAATTATTTAGCGCAAAGCTGTCAGGAAAGTTCAACTTACTTGCAAATGAATGATTCGAACACACGTCGGTTAATTTTCGTGAAACGAAATTATAACTGGCCTGCTCCCCTTACCCCTTCTACCATTAAATTATCATAAATTTGAAGCTCTGCAACAGTTACTGAATTATATAGTTTCTGTAATATAGCTTTTGGCTAATATGCGAGTCAATTGAAATAAAAGTGCGGAACGTACATTTTTCGACCTCTTATAAGAAACTATACTTTCGCTGTAATATATTCCAAAAGTAGATAATACGATTTAATTACGTTTCGAATAAGCGATTGCGTAAAAACCAGAAGCTGCTAAAATAAAAAAAAAACTTGTTTTCCCTCTAAAACTAATTTTAGCGGCTCTGAAATAAGTGCAATTAATATTTCACTCCATTAAAGTCAATTTCCTAGCAGGAAAGTTCAGCAAGAGCGCTCGAGGTTTGCATAAAAACGCAACGATCAAATGCAATTTCCCTTTATGCACTCATTACCTGCACGTTCTTTAAATAAACAGGGGCGGAGGGGGGCAGGGGAAAGTCGATTACGCCGGAATTGAAATTTTGCCGTTCTTTTAAATTATCTCCGCAAGCTCCGCGCTTCGCCCTAAGTATGCATGCATGTATGCGACGGTTTCGTCGCTTGCCTGTCCACTTCCGGGGCTAAAGTCTAGCGGAGCCGCGTCAAAAGCTTAATGCGACCGAGCTGCTAAACTTTGCATTGCTGAATAGTTGAATATCCCATCCGCCGTTCGCCGCCGCCCTCCCCCCCCCCCCCCTTTCCCCGACCCATGAATTGCAACTTTGACTTTAAGCTTCTTTCGCCCCGAGGCTTCGTTCCATTTTACTTCTACCAACCATTATCCCTTCCTACTTCTTGCTTTCTTCGCTATTAACTTTCTAATAAATCAGCCGCGAATTACTCGCGATTACCGAGTTAGAATTTTATGCGAATTGACCGTTGCTGCGACAGTTTCTTAGCGTTATACGGACGCGAGAAATGAAAGCTAATGTAAAGTTGTTAGTTGAAAATTACACATTCGCCGACTGAACCGTGCAAGAGATTTTATTTTTCGTCGTCGGTAAGTTTTTATTCGAAGATAAAATGTAATAAAAGTTAAATTTATGGAAAACTTTAATGTGAACTTTATCAGGTTCGCATTAAATTATGATTTACATTTATGCATTTTCTAATTTCCATATTTTTACGAAAATCGAAGACTTTGAAGAAGAAAATGTTTTCGTAAAAATATTTCTACTGCATTCTCGGCGAATACTGTACCGTTCCATAAAATTCATACTAAAACTAAAAACGGATTATCGGAAATTACAATATCTTTTGATGAAAAATTCACCGTATTTAAATTTTGAATATCGTCCTAGTTTATGTAAATAACTCCGATAAACTCGTTTAAAAATGTATATGGACTGCATTTATTTAAAGTAACATTAAATCCTCATAAAAATTTATTAAACTCGATGAATGAAACGAAATTAAAATGATACTCAAATAATCATCCTATAAAGTACAAAGTTTGAAAGTTATTATACAGCTGGAATATTGCAGAATTATACCAATCTAGGGAGCTGGCAAATTTGCGTCCGCTATCGACTGAATTCGGATAATCCCAATGATCCCATTTAAAATAATTTCCAGTTCAAAGTGGATAAATCAGAGCCATTTTAAAAAATTGTTTTTAAAAATAATTGTATCGTTGCTCGATTTTCATCGGCAATTAACATTAAATATTTCTAAATTTCGGAATACTTAAATTAAAGTTGTGTACACTTACAAAAAATATTTTTCAAAGTAGCATTTTGTGAGAAATTTTTTTATTCAAGATACAATTCATTTGTTCACGTGTATTACCTAAAAAATTAGTGGTTAATAAAAACGTCGCAATTATTTATGCGTCCTTTTGTTAGTTCACAATTCGTATATTTATTTTTATTTTATTTATAAACCTTTTTCTTTATTGAAATGAAAGTAAATTTACAGTACATTCGGCTTGACCTCCCTACTATGAATATTTATTGAACATCCCCGCATCGGATATCAAATGAAAATTTCACGTCCCATGGAAATTTATGCTAAAAGAAGTTTATCAGTTAGAAGCATACTTATTTTCCGCTACACATTTGTGTATAAATATTGTTAAAACTATCCCACAATTAATCGAGAAAAGGATTGATTCATCATGAAGTTATTATTTAACATTTCGCAGTCCGTTCGAGACATTTGAAAATAACTGCGATCGATAATAAAGTCGCCTTTGAGTAATTTACTTGCAAAATATATTTTAATCGGATTATTAAACCTTATAAAAATCAGTAACAGATAAACGAAGGAATATCAGTGAAAGCCCGAAAATTAAAGCCTGTTGAAATAGCAAGCAGCATAAAGGACCCAGCTAATTAGCATACCGCTCCAGAAGCAGCAGGCAAGTTTCTATTTTCTCGTCAAACGGTAGTTTTAGGCTTCGGCTTTCAGTTAAGTACACTGCATACATCGTTAATGGCTCGTCGTTTCTTCGCGACTCATTTTCCGCAGGCAGACCGTTCGGGCTTGGGGAGGTCTCGCGATTCCGCGTAAAGCTTCCGAGATATCGCGGCCGCCTCGTCTATCTTTCACCCCGGGCGCCGTTCGCATTCATAATGCAGTCCCGGGTGAAAAAGAAAAACGGGAGATGCGTAGGGAGAGAAAGAGAGAGAGAGAAGGATCGATGCCACGCCACGCGAACGATTGAAATATTAAACGGCGCCCCGCCGATCCGGCTGCTGCTTTTTGTTCTCTCGAAGGGAGGAAAGGCTCTTCGATCGCGTTACTCACGGCGACTTGGGTCGCGCGCCGAATTTCCCAAAGCGTTAAACTCGCGCGCGAAAATCTGATAGTCTCGGCACGAAAAAAAAAAAAGAAAAGTGCGAGGAGGGAAGTCGAGGAAAGAGCTGCCGGCGCCTTAAGTGCACCTACTTTATTGACCTTACCCCACACGTTCCTTTCCGCTCTGCTTTTTCTCCCACTCGCTTTCCTTGCCCGATTCTTCCTTCTTTTTCGCGCTCGGTTCATTGCCTTATGCACTCTTATAAGCCGTACGCTATTCGCGATATGCGGCTTTACTATTATTAGCTGTATTGCTTTATTCGCTCGAGAGAAATTGTCTCTCGGATAACTGAGAACTTTTTCTGGGAAGAGAATAGCTTTGTGCTTTATTATTGAAGGAGCCGAGTGCGAACTGTTGTGGTTCGTTTAATTTTGCGTTGATCCGAGTTTCGTAATATAAATATGGCGCTCAGATTTTTTATTTATAACATATTATTTATTTTAAAAATTTGCGACTTTTCAACTTTTAATTTGAAAGAGACTTTTAGAAAAGTATATTTTTGTAACACTGAAAAATCTGTTGCTTACAAAAAATACAAATCGCGTACTATTTAAACTTTTTTGGCGCAGTACAAAATACAAGCGCATTTTTATTTATAAAAACGTCGCTCTTGAATAAAATCAACACGTATTTTCAAGCAAGCAGATTCTGAGGGAAAACAAAGGAGGGAGCAAAATCACGCCGAAACTCGTATAAGCAAATGAGGCGGTCAGAGGTCCGTCACGTCGGCTGCTTCCTTTAAATGCAACCATTTACATTCACTTCACGTCGCGAGTTTAAAAAGTAGAATGAAAGTGGAGGAACGGAATTTTTTGCTACGTCCTGAGCTTCTCGGTTTCTTAACGAAGAATTGAGAAGGACCACTTGGATGCTCCAGCGTACGTTTATACAAATCGGATCTTTTTTATAGGATCCGCTTAAATATTAGAGGGGAAATGGACTTGAATACCGGATAACTGAATCAAGATCGAGTGTTTTTGAAGTAAAGTAACAAGTCCTTTGAAAACAGCGTGCAATAGCTTCAGCTTAATATAATTGCAGTTGGACAACAAACTTTTAACTACTAGAAAACTCGATAATTTTCTAAATTCGTTATATAGAATGGAAACAAGAAAATGTCTTATTTAAAGTTTTCTTTCAACAGCTTTGAATTTCTTGAATTTTAATAGTGTTTAAAATAGTTTTTAAAACCCTAATTTTTTATTATCTTAATACAAATAATAATGTGCACGAAGTAGAACATTTATTGTGGAGACTTGTAAGAAACTCGAGGTAATTATTCCTTACAAATACATTCCTTAGAGCTTTTTTAGAGTCCTAATTAAATTTGCACGTATACGGAGGCTGTAATTATGTTAAGGAGAACATATATCATTTTTACGGACGAGTATAAGTCATGAGTATAGAAATGCTGGTTAGAATATAAAGTAATCTCAAAGCCCCTAGAATTGCTTTTTCTCACTCACACATTTGCATTAACTGTAAAGTAAGAAACATGTTCTTGCAGAGTATTCTTTGCTGTTATTTTTCTTCTGTTATAAAAGCTTAATTACATTGTTATAAATTTTCATTATTTTAAGAAGACTCGATTAGATAAATTGTATTAAGTTAAAACTTTCATATTTGTTATCATCGCTCAACTCTGTGGGCCGATCTGTGATCTAATAACAGCCACTTAAAACCATGCACAATGTGAGGCGAAAATAAAAATAAAGGTAATTACAACGTGCTTCGGCCACGGGTTATCGGTTGGCCATCGTCAGTACGTACTCACTTATACACTAGAATGAAAATTTAAAATAAAATATTTTTTTTTAGTTCTGCTTGCACCATAGATAACTTAATAAATCTAGTAGCTTTAAAAATTTGAAAGTTGATTAACCTTCGTTAAAATAAGTAATTTATTTCGAGGTAAAACTAGTTTATAAACCTAGCAAAGTATCAAAACTTTATTCCGTGCTTTTAATACCTTTCTTTACTAGAAATTAACTAAAAGTTGAAAATATTAAAGTGACATAAATAAAAATTAAAATCAGAAAAAACTTTGAATGTAGCAACATAAAATATAAAATGAAAGTTTTTTTTTTTATTAAAAAATATATTCTACAATATAAGTTTTATGTTTTGCTTACTATAGTGGGTACAAAATGTCCGTTTCAGCAAAAACGTTGATGCATTAACATACCAGATTCTTTACGTTGAATATGCAGTGAAAAAATGAAAAATTTAGATTTAAGCAACACTGTTAGAAGTTGTATTTAAGAACAGTTTTCTTATCTACAAATATTTTTTTGTGCTCGAAAAAATTACATTTTTCAACTAGTAAATTTTATATAGAAACATTTGAAATGAAATTTCTATTCCTAAGAATTTGATATTGAATTAAAATTAAGTAGGTGTTGCAGTTTGAATATTAAATTGTAATATTATTTATTTTGCACAAGAAGCCAATGAAAAGAAACAAAATTTCAAAGCTACAATTTGAACTTTAAAATTTCATTTTTAGAAAATTCAAAAATCCCAATCTCGTTCAAGAATCAAATCTATATTTAGACCTCCACTAAGTTTTCTATTAAATTTACTGAGCATTTTCTACTTTTCAAATGTCACGAATGGCAGATTCTGAAAATAAAAAATAAGTAAAAAGCAAAGCCATATTAATCTTATATTAAGAATAGCAAAATCTTGGCTCATGAAATTCAAGCTGTGCAAAAATCACGACGCAGGATGCTTTTGCAGTGAAAGTGCCGAGCACCTCGATATTCTTCGTCAAACACTTGGATTCAACATGGGAATTTCGACTCACACCTACGACGAGAGCAATGGAAGTTTCTACTGCGAGATTCCACCAACAATTATCGGCAAATCATTTAGTAATAAAATTCTCGTATATATTTTATAAATTCTCGAGAATTTAATTTTGGTTGAACGGCATTTATTTTGAGAATGTTCTACAATTTGCAGTTTTGATACAAATATTTTTCAATTGATCGCGATAGACTTTTACGGACCATGTTTTTATCATTGTTTATTCCAATCTTTGGATTCTATAAAAATTTACATGGTTATTTTCAATAAGCACGTCCTACTAATTTAATGTGCAGAAGTCATTGTCAAGGTATATCTTCCGAGATTTGCCGATAAAACTCCGCGTTATTAACGCTTCGATAAATTTATCGAATATAATAGCACACAATTCATTAAAATGTGAATAAGGTGTATACCTTGACAATAGAAATCCCTTCTGGCTCAGCAAAATTAATACTTTTCCACTTATTACATTGCTTAATAATCAGCCTATTTCTGATGAATGTGCACTTAGGCTTAATAAAAAAAACTGTATTGACAACAATACTAAATTTTTCAGAATAATGCATGTACAAAATATCTTTAATTTAATTGAAATTATTACTGTTTTTTTTCGGAAAGTATTTTATTCTGTTGTAAATATTTTTAAAAAATTTACCAAAAGTATTAAGTTTTAATGTGAAATGTCAACTGTCTGTAATAAAAGTAGTTAAAATCGGGGAAAGAAGTAATATAAGCATAACTAATAAAAAACGAAATTCTCATAGAATGCGAATTGAAATGTGCTTGCACTTTTCGTTTAGTTCCCGAGTTTCTGCTTCTATTCATATGAAAGCTAAGTTAAACAGACGTATATCGATGAAAGCTGAAAAATTCCCTTTCATAAAATAACATATTTTTATACGAGACCTGACCGAAATTATTTATCTATAATGTTTCAAAATCTTGAGGCGTACATAAAATTTCAAATGTACGTCTTACACAATTTTAAAATTGTTAAAAATCATCAAATAAATAAAACTCGATTTGATTTAAACTAAAACATTACTCATCCTTACCATAATTAATGCAATACTTGCAAGTACACAGTTTTACTTGTCAATCGTCGTGCCGTCATACTCCTGCGCTTACACGTCTTGCTTACACGACCGCTTGTAATAAACATAAAGTTCAACGCGTTCACTTTATCAATGTTTACCCGGACCGAACGACTTTTTCTACGGCCATCCAGCTATTACGTCCAGATATTTTCCAAGGATCATAAACGTTACACGGAAAGTTTGACGACTAAACTTCTCGAATATAGAAAATTACAAGTTTTATTGCGAAGCAGCTTATAATTCCGGTTAAATCAATAAGCTCCCGTGTCCCCGGGTATCTTGCCGGACACCCAACGACCGTAAAGCTGCCCTGCTTCCTCCCATCGAAAAACGGGATTACGTTTAACGGGATCCGGCGCGGGCTTCCGCGAAGCAGCGCAGCTCCCCCCTCGTAAAACCTGATCCAAAAAAAAAAAAAAGGAACTGACTCTCCGCCGGTGAAATAATCCCGTGATTCCGCGAGCTCGAACGTCGTTCGATATCCGCCGACAGAGCCGAATAATCGATCCGAAGCCACCGCGGCTGCGGCTCGTCTGAATAAGCAATGCCGATATATATATATATATATATATATACATATACATACACATATATGTATATATAGCCAAAGTGCTTCGGAGGCGACTGATGCGCGCAAGCTCCGTGCATAATTCGCTGCCGGCATTCAACGGCCGAATGATTGCTGCGATTAATGCGAGCGTGATTCCGTCCCCCGCGCCGAGAGATGGGACATCGCGTCACGAGTGACGAGGTCTTCGCTGCGGGCGTGAGCCGTGACCGCCCTCGGGATCGGAGAGCGACTTTCGCGCAGCGCGTGACAGTTTTTCGTCCGATTGCAGTTGGGAGGCAAAACAAGCTGGGCGGACCGGCAGTTGTTTTGTCGCTTTGGAACGATAAGAGGGAGTAATGAAAATTTTACGTCGGGACGTATAAGTCTACCGACTTTACTCGCAAGATTAATTTCATTTTAAGTGTCAAATTTAGCACGACAGATTTACGCTTTATTGTTCTCGTTATGATTTACAGTTCGGACCCGCTGCCCGGATCTTACGCAGTGAGGTTTAGTTATAAATTATTCATATTTTTCAAAAGCCAATGTACTTCCGACGCAAGAAACGGGTACGATTTTAATCTTCGTTACGGGCTTCAAAGGTTATAATGAACCGTACAGAAGATCGACTCTGGTCATCTAGATTACGAATCTCGCATTCAATCACCACAGATCAACCAGTCAGTCTATTTAGATTTTCCATGCGTGAATATTGCAATAATTGTAATCTTCTTTAGTTAAATTAATTCGAAATAATATTATTCGAAAATTGTTTCAAGTTTCCTTTTACTTTTTTAAATGTTGATTTGAATTTTAACATATTAACGTAAAATGGAACTGCTTTTATAAAAAACATAAAATTCCTTTATACGCGCAATGTAAAAGAGACATTTACTCTGTTTGCAATTATACAAATGAGCAATTGCAAATGCAAATATAAATTATACTGTAATAATTTTAAAATGAAAATATATAATGTTGGCAGATGATTAATAAAATTCGAATCCACACGGAGAAAAAGTTTCAGTAAAAATTACTATATTGTTTAGAATAGCAAAAAACCTATATGCAACAATTATGCATATTCTATACAATTTTTTTTTACATGGGCAGACTGCCAAAACCCAAAAAATTACCATACTTTTTCGTAAACATTTGTCTAATTTTATTAAATGTTCCTGAAATTTCACTAAAATTTATTTAAAAGTACGGGAATTTTTTGGGTTTTGGCAGTCTGTGCTTGCATTACCAGAAAGTTTAGTAATTTTTATTGAAATATTTGTAATTTTCACTGAAACATTTCTCTCCGCGCATATGATTTTTTACAGTAATTATTATTAAAATAATACAACGGTAAAATAACTTATGGCAAGTTACAGAAATAGAAAAGGTATTTTAAGTGGTTAAAAGCTCAGCCTCTTACAATCACAAACGTTGTTTTTCTGTATCGATATCAAAGTCAGACCTTTAGAAAACGTAAATTTTCTGCCTGAAAAAACTCGTACGTTCTAAGAATTTCAATGCGCTGCCGGGAACTTGAAAGTAACAGAATTTGCTTTTCATTTTATTCAACCTGGAACTTATTTTCTAGCATGAGATTATTTTTATTTTTATAATCAAAGCGAACTCAGTTCCGTATTCTATACTTATTCTGAACAGTATTTAATAGAATCGAGTAACCCAAATTTTCTTTTTACGCAAAAAACAAATACCTGTCACCACGTGTGACCCGGAGGGACAGTAAGTCTCCTAGTTTAGTTTGAATTTTTTGCTCATTTAAAGTGTAATCTAATATTCCGTAATGAATATTTTCCTTGTCAACACAATAGAGTTCGTTTATATTGAAACGCTGGAAACCCGATGCCCATTAAGCAATAAGCGTACAATCTTTTAATGCAGCCGAGACTTCAGTTATCATCTTCGCATGACTTTAGTCGCAGTAGGTCACGGAATCATACCCTCTCGTAGGCGAAAATGCCGCTCTCCGGAGTCGGACCGAGGCGGAATAGGAGGCAGGGAGAGGATTGATATCCGGAGCTGGCAATAATTCTCGGGAGCGGGCTGATTTTAAACGCCGCTAACGAGCAGAATTCCTCGGGGACGCGGAGGAAAATCCGCAATCCCGGCCTCGAGCTTAGCTCCTGACTCCGCGGCGGCAGATTCCCATTTTCTCCCGGAGCAATTGAATTAACGCTCCCGGCCTCCTCGGAGAGAGGCGCAGCTCCGCGTACGCTTGATTAAAAAAGAAAATCGAGGCGGTAGAGTGCAGTAGGCGCGTTTCGGCGATCGAACTTTGGACGTCCAGCAGGCTAAGACGACGGCGGCGGATAGTAAAAAAGGAGTCGGCCTGCAGGCGGTGCTCTCTCGGGGTTGCGCGCGGGCGCGCATGCGCCGGCATCCCCCGTTGCGCGCGCGTGTGTGTCGGCACTTCCGCGGGGTCACTCGTCGTTCCTCCTCTCCCGCGTCAGTCCGCGCCGAACCGTGCGCCCCGCCACCGCCGCAAGTGCTGCTGCGCCGCGCGTGAGACGGACCGAGCCACGAGCCCCGCGACGTTGGTGTGCCGGACGAGAGGGCTGCGCGCATGGCCCGCCGCGGATCCGAGTGAGAGAGAGTTCGCCGCTCGCGGGGGAGTACGCAATAGCAGCAGGCATGCCGCAGCAGCCGGTCCCGCCGCCGACATGAGCGAGGAGAGCAGCTGCCCCCCGGCTGCCTGCCGCCGCCGCCGCTGCCGCCCGCTCGGCCGCTCCGCGCCGCTGAACCTGGACGACTAGGGCCCCGAGAGGCCCGTGCGTGCACGCGCCGTGCACACGCAGCTTATCGATTCAAGCGCCAAAGGTGCACGAGGGCGCTCGCGACGTCAGGAGCCGCCAGACACGGTGAGTCGAGCCTCCGAAATCAACCCCGAGGAGAGAGCGCCCCGGGCGGCGAGTGTAACGACGCTGCCCCACTTAGGGGGGCCGACCGCGACGAGCGGGTTTTTGCACCCTGCCCCGACACTTTCGCCGCTGCGGGTTGTATTGTATTGATCACGCTTTAAATATTGATAAAAGGGGCCCTCTAATCCGCAGCTTCTCTCCTTGCCGCCGGGCGACGATTCGTCTTGCGGGTAGATCTGCCTTTTTCCGCTGAAGCATTGATTTTCGCCCGTTGCCGACGGGTTAATAATAGGCGGGCAAAAAATATACACCCCGGCAGACTCGCGACCGACGAGTCTGTCGGAGGCGGGTGCTAAATCTTCTTCTTTAAATTCTTATTTGCCCCAGAGCCGCGTTTGCGCTCGGCTTCCGTGCGGTAACTTTTTCTTCTTAAAAAAAGAAAAGCCGCTGGCTGATTACAGCTTTCGAGACGGTGCATTTAATGAGAAAGCTCTTCGAGCACCGAGTACACCGTTGATTAATAACACGGGGTAATTTATCCATGCGTAAAATGATATTGGATCCGATTGGATCTCGTAATATATTATGATTAACTGATGTCCAATGAGAACGATAAATTAGCCCGGGAAATGCTGCATTCAGTCAAATGATACAGTTTCATTGATCCAGTGTACAATTCATGAAACTCTTTAGAATATGAATTAATTAGACCGCGAAGTGAAATAGATATTCTAATAAGCATTTACGCTTCATTTAAGGTAACGGTATATGACATCATTTTTGGCGTAAAAATGTGATGTTTGTATTTACTTATTAAGTAAATTAAACGGAAATAAATTGTTGAAGCGCATAAAACATTTAAAAAGTTTGATATTGAGCCCTGAGTAATTAAAAATTAACGAGTTAAATTAAAAACATAACGAGAATAAAAGTTTGCAAATGTATACATTATCTTTAATTAACTGATTAAACATCAACTAATGCTTTTTGGACATGAACCATTTTTATTTGAAACAGATTTTTCCGATATCTTAGTTCATTTCATCAAATTCGAAAAAGTTTTATGAGAAAACTTATCCCATCTGACTAGAAAAAAAATTGCGATTCCAAAATATGATTTGAATCATTTTTCATTAAAATTTTTAATATATGCTTCTACACCGCACTGAAAGTTATTGTTACTCCCCAACAATAACTTTCAAGTAATTGTGTCTGTAAATAGAACTTTCGAATAAGTTACTGCAACTTTCGATTAAAATTACAGTGTATCCATCATACAAAATTTTACGTCTAGAGTAATTTATTTTCCTTCTATTAACTGCATATTAATCTTGAAACTCATTAATTTCAAAGTTACAAAATGAAAGCAGGTAATACCGCTTGACAGGTAATGCGGTCAGGCTCCAAGCTTTCTCATTGATAATGACATCAACTGTCGTAAAGCGCAAATCCTCCAAAACTGAATATTTTATTTTGATAAAAAAAAAGTTAAAAAAAGAAAAATTATTATCTAAGAAACTGCTACAGAATGCAAATATATTTACGTCGATCTTGATATACTTGTCACAATAACACTTTTTTTTTAATACAAACTGCAAAATATTCTAATCGTTCATCTTTACGTCACTCGTCTGAACATCAGATTCCACCTCGCTTTCGAAGTTGTCGAAGATCAACAACTGAAGCCCGAGTGATTGTATATCGGATGCGAGGCGAACGGAATTCACGTTATCAGCATTATCCACAAGTAATGAAACGTAGATTAGGGTTATTACGTTTTACGTATGCGTAGATTACTACATGTACCTGTAGACATCGATAGCGATCGGATGGCTTCCAAGTCCTTATCGTTGATCCCTATAATATAGATAGCGAGAAATCGCTCTCAGGTGCATTCAGTCCTCACAATGTGAAGACAGTTACTGCTGCATATTTCGGATTAATCAGACCTCCAACAGTCGGGATATTTATAGAGAATAATTAAACCGAATCTTGAAACAGAAAATTATAGACTTGAATGAAAATATTGTTGAAAGAAACTAGCTCTTTTTATAAAAAAAAGGTCGTGAAATTGTTCTTTGTAAGCTTTAACTTGAAAAACTTTATTCATTATTAGACAGACTATTTTGTGATAAATTAAAAAGAATTGAAAATCATTGAGCAAAAGATTTGAAACAGTGGATATAGAGATAAATAGATAGTGTGAATATTCATTAAATTTTATATTTAAGATCCTTTTTAGTAAGCCAGCTAGTAGTATTTCTGATGAAGCCTCCTAAAATTAATCTGCTCGGGCGTAACAATAACCTTTATTAACTAAACTTGTGCATAAAACAATTATCTTAGTTCTACTAATACCACTTTCGTACTTATACAGGTATATGTTGTTTGTAATTCGATGTATATCGACCGGGAGCATCGCGAAATTACTAGTTTCGAAGAATATTCATCTCTAGTACCCAAGTCTACCTTGTTTGAATATTAAAACATTATTCACGAAAGAATAAATATTGTAAAGCAAATAAAAAAGTCATAATAAAAATTAGTTAATGCTATCAAGTAAGATGGAAAAATGAAAAGCTTCGGATCAAAGCCTAATTGTATCCCTCTATTTATTATAATATGTCTTTAGAATTTTTCACAATTAAAACATTAATAATACAGATTGTTCAATAATTGATTTTTTTAATAATATACATGTACATTAATATTGATGAATTCATATTCTTTCAGTAAATTAAATTTCACCATTAATTTTATTTGCATATGTTGTTAAATATCTTTTTACAAAATAATATTCCAATTATTGTAAACACATGCACAACAAACTGAATTTATTAAATTTCCATTTTAGCTAATTGCATGCTAAAATATTTCGAACTTCCAGCGAATGAGCTCGAATGAACCCTCATGAGAATTTCCTTGCCAGCAGGATTCCCCAGAGGTTTCCAATTTTCGATCGAAAAAATTATTTCTTTAGAATCTGTGAAAATTATTCATTCATTTTTTAAGATATTTTTCTATCGTATAATTCATTCGTTCCAATTAGAATCAAGCTGATATTTTTATAAAAATTATTACTTTTTTACTTTAATAACCTCCAACAGTTCGCGCGTTATAAAAATCTTTTGTATGTATGCAAATATTGATATAAGCTAACGTGGAGAGACAAACGTGTAAGATATACGTATATAAAAAAGCGCGAAAATACAAGACGGTACAACCGTTGCCAAAAAGAGCACGAAACTATTTCAGACGGTGAAAAGAATGTCTTGAAAATAAGATGGGAAACAGCAATAGCAACTGAAAACTGTCCTTGGTATTGATCTGATTTTTTTATTTCCACTTTTTCAAGATTAATATAATAGAAACTGAATGTACGCGCGAAAAGTTTTCAGATGCAAAAATCACACGAACTTTCTTAGTCAAACACGATTTCTGGCACTCGCATAATAAATTTAGCTCTATAACTATGGAAGTGAGGCTAGATAGACTTAAATCTTGTTACCGGTACTGATCCCCCAAAATCCCGCGGCACACTTTCTCGAGCGACGTCTAAGGCTCAAGCTTTTAAGTGAATTTTAATAATTCGCTAAAACTTTTACGGACTTACTCTCAGCTTTTATATCAAACTAGCATCGCCTTAATCAATTTGGTGCCTTGCGCCAAACCAACGTGGCTCGCAGCGCGACACTGTCAAACCCAACGCGTGTCAACGGTCGCGACCAATTTCGGCCTTTAAACTGCTTACTTTTATTGCTGCATCCATTTGCTGCGCAGATACAGTAAAGATACGTTTTTGAAGACCGCATGCACATAACAAAAGCTTTGCGCGGCAAATCGCAAGTAAAGTACGGGTCTGTGATGATCTCGTCTAAAGGTTGTAATCCTTCCAACGACTTACCATGCGGTTCGACGCCAACGCTTTCTCTTACTCCTACGCTTTCGATATAAAATTGAGCCGGCCAATTTCTACTGAAGCGGAAACGCGACATACCAACAGAGATTCCATTGGAAATGATTTTTTTTTACGCGAAAGCTAATCTATTTTTATTTAAGTAAATAAATTTCTTTAAAATTTTAGCTCCGCGATCCGATGTATTTTTATTTTCTGCGTCAGCTACGAAAATTCAGTGAAAATCGTCATTAAATACGCGAGCTCGTTACGCAAGCTCACGCACGAGCTTGCTAACGAACTTGCATAAAATGAAGAGCGACGTAATCTGCACTTCCGATGGCGGCAAGCGTTGGAATTCCGACCAAGTTTCCACACCTACGTCGAACGGTCCCATCATTTTAATCTCTGCACTCTCCGAAAGAGCGTCTAAGCGCTCCTGTTGTCGAGTCGAGAGAGTTTAGTCGCAAGTCACTCTCGGCAGTCGCCGGGAATAAAGGAGTCATGGACTCCCTAAAATGTGATATCCGTCTCGCGCGCGCACGCCGAATTTTCCCGGGGAGATCTCTTCCCGAAGCGCCGGAAAGCAAAGTCATCCGCAACCCTATCGATCAATGCCAAACTTGAATTGGATATCTGACGTTTAAACGCTGACGTCTTTTAGACTCGGCGGCCGCTTCGAGTGTTCGATCTGGCTGCAACTAGGCATCACGCCAGATACGTCGCGTTCGCGCAACAGTTTACTGTTTTTTTTTTTTTTTTAATTACGCACGAGCTCCACTGCGACTGCTTATTAAGGCTCCGCGATATCGTTTTGACTCTTGAGTGTACTCTTCGGAGCAGGTCGCTTTGAAGGAAGTCGCGGCTAGATTGTTCGGTTTAGCTCTCGAGAAAATTGGATTCATGAAGCGAAAGTAGGAGCATTGTTGATTAAGCCAAAAGTTAAAGCCTTCAAATATTGAATTCTTAAAATGGAACCAGACGGCGCGGGGAATTGCGAGTCATTTTCGCGTGCAACGAGAGAAAAATTTGCACGAAACTTTAAGGAGATGAATTATTGACAAACAAGTATAACTGCAAAAATTGATGTCGCTGAAAAGGAGATGAAGAAACTACTTGAATCTTTTGATGCTAGCACATTATTTAAATTTTTATCTTCTACTCTAGTAAGAAGTAGCTTTGAAAATAATAAGATTTCGCGAAACGCTTTTTTCTTTACGAGATATATGCATTTAAATGATTAGGCAGGAAGAATAGATTAAAATTTAAATTGCATTTTAGACCAATCGACAGGTTCATCTCTTGGTTCGGTTCGAGTGGAATTCTTCAACATCCAATAAGTACCCTTAAGTGTTTTCTTCTTAAGGTGAAAAAGGTTGAATTACTTTTCAATTGAACTGCTAACGCTCGTCTTCAGCTCTCTCTCTCTCTCTCTCTCTCTCTCTCTCTCTTGGCTTCCCTAAAAAAAATTTCATTCGTCACGTCATGCAGCTGTAGCTTTATAGATTGACTTTTGAAGATTAAACCTGCCGCATTATTTTTGCAATATTAAAAATTGAACAAAGGGTAGTGGAGTTACGCTCAAGTTTTCCAATGTTTATAACTGCATAATAAACATCACTCAATGTAGAACGAATTTGCCAGCTCCAGAATGCGAAAGATATTCTTATCCGCGAAGCAAGCACGAGCGAGCATATTCCCATTTTCAATTTCAAAAAAGCCCGACACCGAAACCCTGTTTCCCTCGAAATTCCCCCTCCTCCTCCCTTTCCATTATTTCCGCAAAAAAGCGCGAGAGCATACGCCGGCCGTTGCCATAAATAAAGCGCCTTTATGGATCACCGTTTACCCCCTTGTGCTTCGCATAATTTGAGAAACACGCTCATTCGCCGCGGCGGAGCATAAATTTGCGGGCGACGCCGCGATACAAAACAATGAAACGCAATCTCATTTCTCAAGCGAATCAGAGTTTAGGGAAGATTTGTGAAAGAAGGCGTCACCGAGGCAATAATTTCACTCGCGAGCTGCTGCCACTCTCTCTATCTCTCTCTCTCTCCCTTAATTGGCTGCTTTTGCAAGTTTAACCACCGGCGCGTTCGCTCCCCGAACCAGAAAATATTCGCGCGGAGGGGAAGCCCGCCGCTTAATAATTTAGCATCGCCACGATTTTCGCCGATGGAATGTCCGGGTAGAGCGCGGGGGGGGGGGGGGGGGGGGGGGGGGGGGGGGGGGGGGGGGGGGGGGGGGGGGGGGGGGGG
>JAWWEO010000045.1:7784470-7846858 GCA_035582975.1 Ormyrus labotus | reverse complement strand
GGGTCGAGCCCCCCCCCCCCCCCCCCCCCCCCGCCAACGGTCAGTTAATCGAATGGCGGCGTATATAGCAGCCGAACGAGGCGTGATCCGGGAAAGAAAAAAAAAAAAAAAGAAACGAGAGAAATTTTCCAGATCGACATCCGCCGCTGCTCTCGGCGGCGGTAATTTTCGAAGTGAAATGGCAGGTGCTCCCGCGGGACTGCCTCGTGATTTACCTGCCAATCTCAAGTTATTCTTTCTCTCTCTGGCTGCCCGTGTATACTCGTCCGACTCCATACATATTCCGACGGCAACTAATACTCGGACGTACCGGTGATTCGGTATTCGACCAACGCGCAAATACGAGGGATGCAAATATTTTACGTGCATTAATTATTCATGAGACGTTCCCACCGACTGTCTCCATCCTTCTTCCCTGCCCCCCCTCCTTTCCTCCCCACCCTCTGCTCTCTGCTTTTTTTTTTCCTCCCGCGTTTCCGGGCGATAATGCTCGTCCTCTTTTTCTTCTCCTTTTGGCGCCCCCTCTGTTTTCTCTCTCTCTCTCTCTCTCTCTCTCGTGCAAGCTTGCAGCGTGAAATCTCGTTTGCAACGAATAAGCGCCCGCTCGCGCCCCGGCAAGTTAAGAGATAGAGGGAGAGACGGCCGGCCCTTAAAATCCAGTAGTCGCACGCGAGGGGGATGAAGAAGTAGCGGCGCGTGCGAATGGCCGACTCTGCATAGCTCGCCGTATAACGCAATGCTGACACGCGGGGAATGCCGAACGCTACGGGGAGACGCGATTCCCTTTTTTTTTCTGCCGCGAGAGCGAGGGAGGGAGGCAGGAATGCGAGGAGGAAAGCCGCACAATGAGCCATTGTGTCCGACGGAATGGAAAGAATATTGGATTCGAGTGCGTCTCCGGATAAAGTTGAGAAAAAAAAAAAAAACCCGCGCGGCTCGTTTCATTACCGTTATCGCGATCGATCAAGCGGCACTTGTGGGCGCTCTTTTGTGCCGATTTTTTCGGCTCCACATTCGGCGATGACGGTCTCTCTCTCTCCGCGTTACACAAAGCCGGCAATCGATCATCTTCAGCGGCGCGACTTTGCATCAATCGTTTGTGTATTATACGTATATACCCCCATTTATTGAACCTATCTGATAACAGGAGATATTTATTTGCGCGTCCGCGAGAGTACACGGCCCGAGTTTCGAATAACAGGCGTCTCGGCTTATCTCGGCGATGCAGTGCTTTTTCGAGTGGCGCGGTTGGAAAAAAGAAAAAAGAGAAGAGAAAAATTCGATGAATACGCGAAACAGTCCAATCTGGGATTTATTGTTATTAACGAGGAAGCGGGAGGAGGCTGGGAGCTAAAATATGAAATCGATCGGGAGAGGCCGCGGTAGCTGTAAACTGTATCGCCGCGCCTTCTTTCCGCCAGTTCTTGCTCTCACTTTTTAATGAAAATATTTTTCCGAGTTTATTGGATTTCAGCGGTGCGACGCCGATATCGTCTCCGCATTAACGTGGCGAAATTTATTTCGAGCATAAAAAAAACGGAGATGAGACCTTTCCGCAAATATAAACGAAGGCGCGATTTATAAGCTTCGATTTGAAACGGCCAGATATTGGAAATTAAAAGCTTAATTATCTTCTGGCATTATATAAGGTTTCCATATAATCTCATTAGCCCCTGGGAAAGAAATATTTCAAAATGTCAAAGGTATCATTAAAATTCCACGGCGTATTTTAAAAGCCGACAATTCGCTTAATTATTATTCATAATTCTGCATTTTCTATTCATTTTCCGCGGTATACGTAATTTAGAGTAACGAAAAAATTTCATTGTGACGCCGCTTTATTCATAATTAAATGTAATAAGTTTAAAAGTATTTTATTTGAAGCAGAAAGACGTATTCATAATTTGAGTTTTTTTTTTATTAGATTTCAAGCAATAAAAAAATAGTCATACTTTTACTTATGAAATTTCATTCGAATTTCTCTCGCGAATAAATTTAAATCTGATCATCGTTAGAAATTCCAGCAGAATTTTTCGCTGAAAACTAAGTCACTCACTTGTCACTTTAAGCGTCAGTTATTTGAAAATCAGATTTATACATAAATGTAAGGTCTATAAAAGCTTCTTATTAACGATAAACCTGATTTTTTTTCATTTATTTAAGCGCAGTAATTCCATTTTTACAAAGAAAGGAAGTAATCTTGTTTGTTCTGCTATTTTCCTTAATGCCGAGCTTCACTATTCAATATCACTGTAAAATTGATTTCAATAATAAGGAATACGAAATTTCCCGTCGAGTCAAGTGTTTGCTAGAAATTGAAATCATAATTTTTCTGTTATTGGCTTCCGCATAATGAGATTCGATATAAATCAACATTTTAAGAAACGACAGCATTTCACCTACATTACAATTTGACCTATTGAACTTTCGCTTTACAAAAAGTACTTGGATCGGTTTAAAATTCACACATGATAGTCATAGACAATACTACCACTTTGTTTGTCGGTTTCGAACGTATAATAGTGCCAAGACAAGACGCTTCTTTATCAAGAGATAATCGAAAAAGCAGAAACTTTCTCTACGCATGCCAACCGACCTAAATTTTAGTAATTCGGTATTACGTTTCTTTCCGTAATTGAATCTCTTTTAAAACAGTATTTACTGTTCAATTAAACAATTTGTATTTCGTTGTAGCGAAAGAATTTCGATCACCGTTATTCATTCGGTCGTTTATTGTTTATTTATCCGGATAAAAGGTGTTTTTGAAGAGGATGAAATTTTTCATTGTCAGAAAAGCGAGTATCTCCTGGCCGATAAGCCAGTTGGAAAATATACATTGATGGGTTCAGATACGAATAGTGGCCTTTTCTGCATTTCGCGCGATAAGGAGGTTCTACTTGTGCCAAGACGGTGTTGAGATATAATCTTTAGAGTCTACATACTTATACGTCGAAAAAGCTGATGCTCAACGATGCTTATCGCTTAATCCCTGGTCGTTTTGAAAACCTGCTTTTCGAACTAATGCGGCGATATGAAATTACTAACTGAAATAAAGATGCTAATTCTTTTAATGTGCTTACGTAGTCGTGAAATAAAATTTATAATTCCGTTTTAATAAAAAAAATTGCCTTTTAGTATTAAGAGAAAAATAGCTTAAAAGCAACAGATTTTAAAGGCAAAAAAGTTTATTATCTGTTTCATTAATTTACTTTCAACTTATTAGCAAAACAATTCGTAAAAGGATTTCAATATGTATTTAAAATAAATCTTCTTAAATTTAAAAAGTCTGTTTTTTTGCTAAAATATTGGTAAAAAAATTCCGTTATTTAAAAATTAAAAAGAAATAAGAGAAAAACCCTACTGATTAACTTATTGACAGAATTTGATATTCAAAAAGCTATATATTTTTCTTTAAAAGAAATATTTACTCTTAAATTGTATTATAGTTTCGGATTTCTGTTACTTAGACTAAATTATAAATCGAATTTTTAATTTGAATCTCGATTTCATTTAGACTTGTCACATTTATTTTATAGATTGCCATGAAAAAAGTAATTATTTTCTTAGCTCAAAACCAGCGTTTTTTGTTGTAAATTAATTAAACATCAATTTACGAAAAAAGTGAGCAGGATGTTAAAATAGGATCACTGACTATATTAACTCATTTGCTGAACTAAATTTAAAGTGATTTAATTTAAACGGTAATTTTAATTTAATAATTAGTTTTAATGCTTTTTATGTACGAGTTATTCATTCGTAAAAAGTAGACATGCTCAATGTTTGGTCAGACATCATTCATAGAGTTTTACTTGTACAATTAAATTGATCGTGTTAGTTTTTTCATATATTTTTTGCATGTGAATTTAAATTGCTTTTAACATGCTTGCGAACTATATATATATATATATACATACTTTATACTTCTCAAATTAAAAATTTTTCGTAAATCTATCTATATCAATAAAATTGGTATCCTTGATATTCTACGTTCCCGATATAATTGTGAATATTAAGTACACAATGCACAAGCATCGTTTATCATAATTAGTTTTAAATAACGAAAACGGTTTAATTTATTTAACTTTATATAACGTGTATCCAATCACTTAAATTCTGATATTGTTATCGTATTCATTTCTTGAATATTAATTAATTTATTCTTACTTTATAAAACACAGAACAAATAGTAATTCAAATAAGAAAAGTTCTATAAACATTTAACTCATGATTTATTGCACAGAATAATTACCCTGTATTCAAATATATAATCCCTTGCTATTTAGTTAATTCTAATCATATTTGTTTAAACGGCGAGGAGAAAATCATCTTCGTGGAATGCATGCTTATAACTTGACGCTCTAAAATCCAGCTTTGGAAATATAATTTAATAAAAAAAACGAAGCTTAAAATAAGCCTACCTTATTTTAAAATAATCGCAGTTATTATTATGTCTTATATACATACAGTTACTTTGCCAGTTTTAACATTACATTCAAAGAAAAATCTCCTATATATAATGGCACCCTTTACTTTAAAAATATTGTGTGAAGTAACATCTAATCTTAAATTCACTTTTAAAATTAAAACCCACGTATTTGTGTAAAGCCTTGTGCAATTTGAGTAAATTGAATTCTTTTTTTAAAAAAGAATCTTGATATCTTGATATTAATAAATTATAAACCTTGAAGATTCCGTTATTTTTTAACTTTTTTGTTTTTAACTTTTGGATTAACAACCATCACATGAAATGGGGTGTAAAATACAATTGAGATACACATTAAAAGTCATATCGCATATATCTTACATTTTACACTTTAATAATGCTTCTTTCCGCTTATTCAGTTAAAGTCCAAGTTAAGATATTAAACTCACCTAGGTATTACTTTTTTAATATTTCATGATTAAACCGCACGCGATGTAGATATATATATACATATAGCCAAGCGGAGACATAAATTCTTCTGTCTAAAATTTGTAACATAAACTTTTTTTTCATTAAGCAAGACTACAGGTATATACAAAAACTTGAACACTATTTGCCACTTTTAGGATTAAACAAATTTTAATTAATTATTATAAAACTGCAGATAAAAATTCAATCTGATCATTTTAAATCCAGGTTTATTTGACGAAATGCTTTCTATACGCCATTCCAAGCTAAGCGATTAAACAAGTGTGCTAGCACTCCTTGTACACGTTGATCAACGCATCTACATGTGTTCTCTCGAGCTCACGTGTTCTACGTGCAAACAAACAATGAATTCAGTAACGAGAAATGTTCGCTGACAGTACGAGTACCTTCCTGTTAAAGTTTTTTATCATCGTAACGTGAAAAAGCTATAAAACGTTTTGAATAATAATTTGAATTATTTTTTCAATAGATCGGCAACAACAATTGAATTTTTATATTCCGAATGCTCTGTATCTCCGCAGAATAATAATAATAACTTTTTTAACATAGAACACTGCACACGTCCAATTGAACTTCTTTAACCCCGAAAAGCTCCGAAATAAAAGCACTAAAGCAATCGATTCCCGTTGATTCCAGGCTAGCGATCAAGCAGTTGATTCATGCATTCGAGGGCGACGGTGAGGGCAACGGTAGCAGCGCCTGGACGTTTGGGCAATGAATCTGACAAACATGGACGCGGAGAACCGCGTGGTCCTGAACGTCGGCGGCATCAGGCACGAGACTTACAAGGCGACGCTGAAGAAGATCCCGGCGACCCGTCTGTCCCGACTGACGGAGGCCCTCGCCAACTACGACCCGATACTCAACGAGTACTTCTTCGACCGGCATCCTGGCGTCTTTGCTCAGGTGCTCAATTACTATCGTACAGGGAAGCTGCACTACCCCACGGACGTCTGCGGCCCGCTCTTCGAGGAGGAGCTCGACTTTTGGGGCCTCGATTCCAACCAGGTGGAGCCCTGCTGTTGGATGACGTATACGCAGGTAGCTCCTCTTTTCAAATTTCGTCTGGGAATACGAATTTAATCTTTCGTCGTTGCTGGCCTGATTTAGTTACTCGCTTGAGTAAGCAGTCAACCTTAAGGACGTTCACGCGATAATTCAATTTCTTCGAATTTACTTGAAATTTATACTGTAGGTCAATTTGAGTATGCTTTTTAAGTGGTAAAAATTTCAACCCAACTTCCGCAATTAAAATTTGAGAAAATCAATGTTAAACTTGAGCTTCTTAACACGGAGTTTCTATGGTAAGCCTCTCTAGACAGCATATTTTTACAGATAGCAAAAGCAGTTATCTTCGAATTGTTATAAAAAAACTGCTTTATGATTTTATGTAATATATAGAATAAATATGCGACCATTTCTATAATAGCTTCCACTACTAATTATGAAGAGATAACTGTTCGAAAGATAACTACTGTGTTACTTGTATATCTACATAGTGTTAGTGCGCGAGCACGTTTATTTTGAAACATTCTGTTGCTTTTACAATAACATTTTGTAACTATTTTATTCGCATTACATACTAATTATAAATATTATCGTAGTAAATTACAATTTTCAAAATTCCGATAAAGTCGACCACCGCTACTGCGTGTGAACATCCTCAAATAGGAGCAGTGCTTGGCTCAGGCGGTAAGGCGTGTTTACCTTGCAGGGCAAAACTGCTCGAAATTTTCGGTGACTGATCCTATCGCGGATGAAAACTTGCACCGAAACCTATATATTACTAGTAAATATAGATACCCTACTCTAAAGGGAGATGTCACATTAAAAGTTCAAAATCTGCAGGGAGAACTGTCTGGAAAAAATTTCCTCAAGTATTACGGCAACTGCAGCATTTATCTTACTTATTCACACTTTCGTTAAGTAGACGGTGATGTAATATCATTTTTAAAAAATGCACGCAATGTTTATCGACGCGGATAATTAATGTTGAGATAATTTTTAGTTTCAATTAAACTAATGATAAAGTAGTACGAGCTGCCGAGTGCTGATAAAAAATACTGCTGTAAAAAGTCTAGCGCAGTCTTCCGTTTAATCTTCATTATTTTACGACGTTCTTATTAAATTATGTTTTTTAATAACGCTGCCTCGTGATTCCAAAATTGGAGTTTCATATCTATTTTGAGCCGATAAAAGATTCTATTTTAATTATGCCCTTACAAGCAGCTCGAATTTTCATCGAAAAATTCTTTTCTCATGTACACGTAATCTTGAGCGAAGTGGTTAACGAGCCTCGAGGAAAAAATCTTAATTCTCATCCGAGGGAGGTAGAATTTTTGAACCTTTAATCCGCGTTCAAGTACCACGGTGAATATATACAGCTGCAACAGCTGCAATACGTTCGCGCATTAAGTTGACTTTATGAGAAGGAGGAGTCCGCGTACGCGCGCGCCGCTAAAAAAAATTTATCTCTTTAAGCTTGGAGCACCTTAAATAGTAAGTACCATTTTCGCTCGTAAAGTACGGACGCTTATCTCTACGAACGCGGGGCTTATCTTTTCCGACGTAAATTATGCTCAAATAATTAACGTCGATAAGTTTCGAAAAAGCCGCGCGTCAAAATCAAAATTAATAACCGGACAAAGGCGACTCAAGCCTGGGTGTGATTAACCGCCGCTCTCGAGTGCCATCGCGCGCATAGCTACTTTCCTGAGTTAATATAACTCCGCTCGGGCTGTAATTGTAATCGCCATTGACTTTTCGCTGATATAATAGCGCCGACGCCGACGTCGCACCGACTGTGTAAACGTAGCTTTCTCAAACAAAACACTATAATGATAATTACATCAGCCACTGGACGCAAATTGATTTACCAATAATCAAGCCTCTCTCTCTCCAGTCGAACGTTCAGTCTTGTTTTTCAAGTGTTGATTTAAGCTTCAAATCAAACCATTTCCTGTCCTCGGAAATAGCTTTAATATTTGTTGATATTAATAACGGTTTCAAAATTACAATTTACGACTGATGCGTTGCAGAATTAAAGAGTTCTTTTCGTCGCAGCGGTATTTAAATAAAAACTTAAGGGTTAAACCTTTAAAAAATTTTTATAAAAATTACTTATAAAAACAAAATATTTTGATCAAAAGCTGAGATAAAAGTATCTGGGCCCATTCGTCGCTTAGGGATATTAAAATTAGAATGTTTTGACTTCGCTGCAAACTAAAGCTCGCCACTTAACGAATTTTTTATTTCAAGCCCAATTAAATTAAAATCCATGAAGCGGGTCAAGCTGTAGGTTACAGTACAGTCAAAAATTTGTAGTTTGAGTACCTATATAAGCATCAAATTACATCGGCTTTTATATATTTTGTTCTTTACAATTTTCATTAGTCTCACTTTATTTTTTGCCGGTGAGTTTTAGCATTACGTTTTAATGGGATCTTAAAACTGGTGTTCTTTTTACTAAATACAACTTTGCATATATTTTAAAGCATAATTAATTTGAAATTCCAGCTTGGGTGCAAAATCAATCAAAAACTCATTAACCTTTCTATTTATAGAATAAACCTCCGTGTTTTATTGCAGAACCGTATCTTCTCATACGATCTAATAAATTTCCTTAAAAAAACTTGGCAATTAAATATCTTCTATTCATGTCCGATGCTAAAACAGCTCTAAAACCAAGGACAATGCTAAGCTCTCTGCAAAGAATTTTCGACTAAAAGCAAGCTTCAGCAAGAAAACACCACCCAGTTAAATGAACCGGAGAGGCAGCGAAAAAACAGTTTCCTTTCCTCCAAACGAGATCGCGGCTGGCGGCGGCTGCGGAGCAGAGAGCAAAAAGGGGAAACAAAGACAATCTGCAGCGGCAGCAGAGCTGGTCGCGCGCGCGGAACTGGAGGAGCCCGCGGTAAATCCGCAAAGTGCACAGTCACCTCGGCCGAGCTGGTTCGTCGCGTACCGGGACGCGCGAGCGGATTATCGATCGATTAATATGTTAAATTCGCGATCGGGCGCCGATTTTTTTCTCTCTCCCCCGCGCGAAACAAAGCTCGCGGCGGGGTCATTTCCGCGGCGGTGCGGTGACGTCGCTGCAGTGCATAAACATGCACGAGGGGTACACGAGTGTATTGTAAACGGCGGCGTGCTTGCACTTTGAACCTCGGATCGGACGCCGGCCCTGTTACCACCACCCTCGCCACTCCCTCTTCCTCTCTCTCGCTCGTTGCTTCGCACGTTCGCCGTTGATGCGCAGCTTTACCCTTGCTTCGAATACTCTGATTGCGCATTTTGCTACAGACTGCTTTTCTGCCCGGTGCTAGTTAATTTTGATTGCTCGTCTGGTATTAATCAAAAGTCCAAAGGTAAACGGCGTTTTTTTTTTATTTTTTTATTTTTTTTTTTTTTTTTTTTTTTTTTGTAAAAAGTGAAATTGAATTAGTAGTGCTTTCATAATGAGATTTTTATGACAATTTATTCCATTTTTATCAAGGCAATCAAGAGTTTTAACTCTTTTCTACATTTCAGTTCAGAAGAAGAGAAATTTTATAAAATTTTCTGCTCCGCCTAAGCAGCAGAAAGTAAATTAATTTTAGATATTTTTGAAATTTTTATTACTATTTTAAGACTCAAAAATACTAAATGAAAACATTTGTTCATGCAAATAGTTCATGCAAATCTACTACCAAAATATTATATCAATGTATTAATTCAACTTCGTTTTTCACAATTAATTTAAAAGTGAAAAGTGAACATTTTTAATTTTGACAAATTCTTTCATTAATATAGTTAGTTAATATGCAACATTTCTTGTCTGTTCTACATTTGTAAGACTGAAAGGCACACGTTCAATTCTAAAAATAAGTCACAGGCAAATGAAAAAATCATCTATCTGAAAATATTGTTGAATGTGAAATGAAAAACTCGTATCTTACAGATTGCTTTTTCAGCAAAGCGGCGATCCATTGTTGTATTAACAAAGAATACAAAAATCTCTTTTAAATGATGTGGTGATTCATAATTTTTAAAATAAATAATATATAGTTGATAAAAAAATTTTAAATACGTCCAAATTCTTAAAAATTGATATAGTATTACAAAAATATAAGGAACAAAAATTTATAATGTTCTCTTAAAATCAAAGTGCACATTAATGCAGAAGAATACTTTAAAATGACTTTAAAATTGGTTTAATGCCACTACTTTGGAAAACCTTTCGAAGCTCTTAAAGGTACAGACAGATGTGACCGGAAAAATTGACTTTATTACTTCTTTTACTACTTTTCTAAAGCTTGTAATGCAGCGAACGTTTTATGATCCGACAGACTTTGATTTGAAAAATTGGCAAAGTTATAGCTGCTCCAGTGAAAATATTTACATTTGAAAAAGAACGTAAATTTAAAACTTCAATAGTCGCGTTTTTTCCTAACGTTTTACAAGCTGTAAACCACATCTGAAAAAAGGATTTACTTTTTTTTATGCGAACAACTGTTTTAGGTAACATATTTTAAGCACCTAAAATGTTTTTCTTTTCAAAGAAAAGTTACCTCCAAAAATTGAGTTATTTAATAAAAACAGTACATCTCTATTATTTAAAATTTACGAAATCAATATATTTAGAAAAATCCTTTATCAATAACTAATCGGATTAAAAAGGCAAAAATTAAACTACTTGGACTAAAACACGATTGTTTAATCGGAAAATTAAATTTTGTATCAAGTGCCATAGTAATTGAATTCCGCGAAATTCTGAATTTTCGATCATTAAACATTTTGATCAGCAAAATTTAATAAGTTTAAATTTAATCCCGAGCCCTTTGACTTTAATAAAAGTTGTCCTTAAATGACGCGTTTAATTTGCGCGCCTGATCAAATGATGGAATTTGATTTGTAGCGTAATAAAGTTAGGACCTGTTTCATCCCGGTAAACGTAACGCACGGTATCCGCTGTACGTGGGTCGCGCGGTAATTAATTTCCAGTCTTTTGTAGCGCCCGCTGCCGGCGGTAATTATTTTATTCCGTATTATCGGCATCGCATATTTCACTCTCGAGGGGCTAATCAGAAAAATCTCGTTAAAGAAAAGATGGAACTTTTTACGACGCGGGGCTAATCGCGCGAATGCAATTATATAGCGTGTACGATAACCGTTGTTCGGAGGGCGTAAAGGACGCCGAGGATCGAATGAAAATTTGGACCAAAAGCTTATGCTTTTTCTAACCTTTGGTTTTTCAATCGTTGACCTAAATTTTTGAAAACAAAGCGGAAACAGTCGCGAGAAAATTCAGGTCGAAAACTCCAGTAAATAAAACCGCTCTAATGCTCATTGCACTCCTATAGCCAATTCTCCGGAACACAGTATCATTTCCAATAATCAATAACCTTACATTCCTTATAAAAACTAAGCCCGAGAGAGAGAGAGAGAGAGAGAAAGAGAATTTTTCATCGAGCAGCCAAAGCGAGAGGCTGGAAATACCAAGTTCGCGGCGTAATCAAACGTCGGCCCTTCTGCAGTTTCGGGGCGGTGATTTTTGCGCAGGACTGTCTCTCCGGCAGCGGAACGGGACGGGCGCAACTTTATTACTTGTGCCCGGAGCTCGTTAACGCGCTTCGTTTGAGTGATTAAATTCCCTTTACGGGGCTTAATCGATGAACTGCCATTCCACGGCCGGAAATTGGCGTGCGCGGCATTTTCATATTTGATTCGTATACACGGGAATGGCGAGCGTAAGATATCGGAGCCGCCGAGTTTATTGGGATTTTTATGTGGGCTTTTGTGCGACGGTTTTTCTCTACGCGCGATTATAGCGGCTTTATTGTTTGTACTCTCGCATATTGATTTATATTGCTACTTCCTTTACTTTAATAAGTCTTTTATTTCTTTTTACTCATACATTTATCGATCCCTGTAAGGCCGCATCTTTTACTTTTTCAGATTTTCATTATCGGTACTTTTTTTACTTACTTTATAATAAAATCTTTTTTTTTTCTATAGTTTATGAAAAATCATGTTTTCTTTTAACAAGTATACGAAAGACACATAAAGGCTATGATATATTTTATTACTTTACAACAAATTTTACTTTGCATTGTTACTAATTTTTTAACGATGACGTTCAGCATGCATAACCATAACACTGTAATTATTAAGTAATAAGTACATAATGCCAAAGAAAAGCCACCCTTCCAAAGATTTATCCAAGTACTTAAAAAAAAAAGATGAAACGAGAATTCTGAAATTTATCGAGATGGAAAAACCGCGTTAGTCGAACGTCGGTCACGCTTTCAAATCAGCAAAACGAAATAATGCTTAAACAAAATAGAGAATAATTTATAAACAGAAAGTATCAAGTATTCGTCGCAGCGGCGCGCGGCGCACACCAGGAGCGAACGCTCTTAGATTAGTCGGAGGTCGAATAATTTAAAGGCGAGCCGGAGAAACCCGCGGAGCCGAGCTCCCATTGTTACTTACGGAAACAACGGCGAATAATATATAACGATATTTAACCCTTTGACCGTAGTTTCATCGCGTCGGACTGCTCTCTCTTCAACTCATTCCTCCTCCCCGAGAAAGCCGAGAGAATAGAAAAAGCGAGAGAGAGAGAGAGCTTTCGGGCAGCTTTTTCTCGTACCCTCCGGATTCCCCGAACAAGCAGCTGTCCGTCCGAGCCCTAATCCACTAACGCTCTCTTTCTTTCCCTCTCTCTCTCTCTCTCTCTATTTATTCTCTTTCTTCCCGTCCAGTCGGTTAGTCCGCAATTTTCCTCGCGGCCAATCAGTGATATTTTTCTCCCCGAGAGCTGATAATCCGGCAGGTGGTCTGCTCCCTCGCTCCTGGGCTCTCTCTCTCTCTCTCTCATTCTCTCTTCGTCGGTTTCGTGCGCCTCTTGTACGCAGGGCGCGCGGAGCCGCGCGCCGTGCAAAGCTTCCCCCCCTCCCCCCCGCGACTATCGATTAGTCGCTCCACAAAGAAAATAGATCAGGCCTCGCTCGAGCGCGCCGCCAGTCGCGCGCAAGTCAAGAACTCCCCGACGTCCGCCGCCGCGCGGCTCGTCGTCCTCTTCTCCGGCGATTGACTTCGCGCGCTCTAGTCGCGCCTCCGCGCGTACTTACCATTGATCTCGTACCCCCCGCTCGTCTTGCTTTTAATACACACTGGCTTTTTTTTAATAATGCACGCCAGTTTTTTTAGCTCTCTCTCTCTCTCTCTCTCTCGCTTCTCGTTCGGGGGAAGGAGATAGTTTTCGACTAAAATTTAGCTGCCGGCGGCTCGTGAATAATGTAGCTCGGCTGTCTATTTTTAGCGCATTGTTACTCGGGCCGCGCGGTTCCGACGTTTATTTTCGCCGAGCCACTGTGCAATGTTTACAAAATCGAAAATGCTGCTTGGCGTTTTAACGTCGGCTTCGGGGTAAAGACTGATTTCATCGATAAACTAGTAAAATCTTTTACGGGCTGCTGTACAGGATACTTTTATCCCAGAGGCGCGGAGAAATTGTTTCTACGATAGCAATTTTTTTGTTTTTTTCGTTTCAGAGCAAAAATAACCCTCTGCGCGATTGCAGTTCTTTTAAACAATTACAAAAGCTCCAATTACTCTTTCAAGTTATTAGTTCATTGACTACGTTTGTTTTTTAATACGAAATCATATAATAATAGGAAGTCGCATTATAAAGAAACCCATTTATTCCTAACATCTCGCAATGCTTCTCGTTACTCGAAAAAATTACAATATAAAATATTCAACGAGCGATTCAGCATTCTGGGTAGCGACTCCTCCGCCGTGAAAAAACAAGAAGTCGTGAATAATAACATCAGAATAACAAGAAATCTAAAAGCCGCGGCTGTATTCACGCCGACGACACGCCTCGGCAAGTTTTTTATCCGCGAAGCCCGCAGCGGCTCTTGTTCTCCGGCTATATAACCCCTCGGTGAAAGACAGAGGGAGCAAAAAGGGCTCCCGCTTCGAAAAAAAAAAAAAATAAAAATCTAGAAATCGGAAAAATCTTCGAACCCGCCGAGGCGCGAAGAGCTGCGCGGCCGGTCGGTTTTAATTAAAAAAAAACCGCCAAAACAGCTATATAGGTGAATTTCCGTGCCTTTTGGATCTCGGGCGCATATTTCATGCGGCGGCCGATGCAATTCATCAGTCGACGTCCGAGCGTGACACGCGCGAGGGGGAACGCCGGCCGTTATTTCACGCACGAAATTCGCCGGAGAGTGGAAATCGCGTGCGGTCTCTCTTTCGAACGCGACATATATCGCGGCTACGTGCGCATATACGCCCGTACTCTGCATGCGGCTTTCTTCGAATGGGAGAAGAGAGAGAGAGAGAGAGAGAGAGAGAGAGACAAAGGTGTCTCACGTAACAGGGTCAAACATTGTAGAGGTGGCAGTTCAATAAAAGCCTCTACTTGCCTATACACCGCGCTGGGATAGGCGGACGTTTCATGGACTTTTTAGCAAGAATACTCTCCCGCACTCTTTGTAATTTCACCCTAATGGCTGCGCCGATGAGAAAGGCTCGTGTCGACGAATTGGCTGCTCTCGTGTCACCTTTGCTTTTTTTTTTTAACTTTTACTTCTCGGAGGGAAAAAAAAAACATTCGGACTAATTTCTTCTTGATTAAAGCGATATCAAATGAAGGACTGGTTTTCCAACTTTTTGGAAGGACTTTGTTCGTTTTCTTACTTGGTTTACGTAGTTTTTTAAATCATAAATATGAAAACTATAATTTAATTGCGCGCGTAAATTATATACTCATGACGTTATTGTTGCTTTATTGTCAAATCATTTACACCATTTACGCTCTTATGTTCTGGCTGTAAATGTTGTAATAATGTTGGATAAGCATACAACATTGTTTGAAGTTCATGCATTGTTAGAAGGTTGTGACTGGTGCGGGGAAACTATGCGTCGAGGCTATTACTTTGCGTTTAGGACCAGCAACTGTTATTAGTAACTATAGCAAGTGATTACGGTCATTTATATCGAATATAGCGGATAAATATTTCAAAACATCTGTAAGGATTTCAAATATTACACTGAAGAATTTCAAAAATCCATTTTATATATGGTGCTAAAATTCAAGAATGAAAGAAATGAATTTAATTTTATCAACATATAAATTAACTATTGATTTCGGTTCTATTCCGATGCACACCTGCACCCAAGGTACCTAAGAAAAGTGAGTGTAAAACCCATTGAATTGGTAAAAAAGGTAGGAAGCAGCACTTTAATGTAATATAAGATAAGATGAATCCTAATTATTTTCATTAAAAACATTAAAAGTCCTAATAACGAAAATTCACATTTAGCTTACATTAATTTAAAATGTAACCTGAATGTACTCGTAACTTAATATGATTTTTTTTTTTCAAGAGCATCGAACAAAATTGCAAGTGTAAAAAGAATGTCTTTTTATTCGACGGAAAATTTCCGCGAATGCCTCACGATTCCGATCGCGAAGAGTATTTTTAAAAAAAAAAGCATCTTATCGAACGGGAGAGTTCCATAAAACGCAGGCATGCGCGAGGAACAACGCGAGAAATGCATCAGATTCAATAACAATATCAATAAAAAGACATTCAAGACCGGCAAAAAGCCGGCTCCGCTCCGCGATCGATCGCAATCCGCGGCCGCAAGAGAGCGCAGCGCGCCTCTGCTCTTTTTCCCTCGGTCCTCTCGCGAAAGGGCAAAAGGTGGTGGCAGCTGCCCCGAAAGCAGGAGGGAAAGAGAGCAATCGCCGCGCGCTTTGCTGCCCGAGGCTCGAAGTAACCCGGCGCTCCTTTCTTATTTCTGTCGTCCAGCATCGAGACACGCAGGAGACGCTGACCGTCCTGGACAGGCTGGACCTCGACACGGAGAAGCCCAGCGACGAGGAGCTCGCCCGGAAATTCGGCTTCGAGGAGGCCTACTACAAGAACGAGCTCACGTGGTGGCAGAAGCTCAAGCCAAAAATGTGGTCCCTTTTCGATGAACCCTACTCCTCCAATGCTGCCAAGGTCGGTACCGAAGTCTAATCACTGATCGATGCCCGATCGCGAATTCAAAGGTCGAGGCCTTGTTATTACTTTTATCAGGGCGGCATCTTACGTAAAACAGTAATGCCCAGACGGTTTAAAGTCTAGGTTCTTATACAATTACATTCTCTTCTCTTCTCCTCTTACTGCTTCAGTTTCACTTCTCCAGTCTCTGTTTACTGTCCGGTAGATGTATCCTTTTATTATAATTGCATTTACCTTCGGCTCTTTGCTGATCTCTCTTTTATGTACTCCTAACTGATTTTTTATACCGTTAGAGCGAAGCGCGACTGCCGACTCTTTGTTTGTCCCACTTATTTGTGCTCTGCATGGATGCGCTGAGACATACTATGTTCAGACTACTTTTTTACGTAGACGTAGTAAGAGGGAGATTCTCTCATCACGAGCGTCCATTCGCGTATTTAATCAGAGCAGCGAGGTGAGCACGAGAGAGAGAGAGTTGGTCAAATAAGTACCTGCTGAAATTAAGTTACTGATGATTGTATCAGGTTTTTCGGGACTGCGACGAGTTTGATTTTTCCAAATCTCTCCTGCCTTGGTGTTTTGAATAAATAAGCAGTGGAGGTGAAGCTATAATCGCTGCACAGTATCTTTTTTCTAGAGAATTTTTGAATTTTTTACCCCGATAACTACTAGCTAGAACAAGCATTTTTACTGGCAAACTTTAGAATCGCTTATTACCAGCCTCCAAATCTAATAAAGTCGAAAATGAAAAAGCTTTCGACATCACGATCATCCAGGAATGCTTCGCGTGCTTGAGTACCGGAGCTTTTCTGGTGTGAATTCACACCTCACCTAAACTCGATATAAGGTAGCTCCTAAAGAACGCGCGAGAGTGCAGGTTGTAATGACTTGGGAATGACTGTTGACATGTACAAAGTAGAGAAGAGCCCGATCGCACGTCCACGCAGACGACGAGCGATCGGCGCGCACATCCCCCGCCAGCATGCGAGCGCTTAAAATCCAACCTAATACACATACGAAAGCTCGCGCTCTCCGCTCCTCCGCTCTGCACGAACTATGTATAGTCTCGTCCCCCTCCTCGCGTTGCCTGTGCTCTCGTCGCGCTGCTTAACCCCCTCCCAAATCCTCGAGAAAACCTGTTTGCACGTGGCTTGAACGTTCCAGATAATCGGCGTGATCTCGGTCTTCTTCATCTGCGTCTCGATCCTGTCGTTCTGCCTGAAGACCCACCCGGACATGCGGGTGCCCGTGATCGTGAACAGGACCGTCTTCGGGAACGGCAGCTCCTGGGTCGTCGACAAGACCCACACGAACGCCCACGACGCCTTCTTCTACATCGAGTGCGTGTGCAACGCCTGGTTCAGCCTCGAGTTCCTGATACGCATCACCGCCAGCCCGAATCGCTGCGAGTTCATCAAGAGCTCGGTTAACCTGATCGACCTGATAGCCACGATCAGCTTCTACATGGACCTCGCCCTGCAGAGGTTCGCCTCCCACCTCGAGAACGCCGACATCCTCGAGTTCTTCAGCATAATCCGCATAATGCGGCTGTTCAAGCTGACCCGTCACTCGTCCGGCCTCAAGATCCTCATCCAGACGTTCCGCGCCTCGGCGAAGGAGCTGACCCTCCTGGTGTTCTTCCTAGTCCTCGGCATCGTCATCTTCGCGAGTTTGGTTTACTACGCCGAGCGTATCCAAACTAATCCAAAGAACGACTTCAAGAGCATTCCGCTCGGCTTGTGGTGGGCCCTGGTCACGATGACCACGGTCGGCTACGGCGACATGGTGCCCAAGACCTACGTCGGCATGTTCGTCGGCGCCCTATGCGCCCTCGCCGGCGTGCTCACGATCGCCCTGCCGGTGCCCGTGATCGTCAGCAACTTTGCGATGTATTACAGTCACACGCAGGCGCGAGCCAAGCTCCCGAAGAAGAGGCGTCGAGTGCTTCCTGTGGAGCAGCCCCGGGTGCGAGCGCCCGGGGTCCCGGGGACCGGCGGTGGTGGCCCGGGCTCCGGCCAGACCGGGCCCGGGCACCTGCCGCTCTCCCAGGGCCACTGCCAGTCCGTCAATCCGGAGACAGGCATGCCTACGACCAGGCATCAGCGAGCCAATGCGATGAAGCCCAATCATCCCAAGGATCCCTTCGCCACCAAGTCGGGTAAGTCTCCGTCTCTGTCTTGTCTATACAATATATAGATCGAAAGAGCCGCATGACGCGTTGGTAAATTCGTTATTGGCCCGATTCTGCGGCTCAATGCAGATTCAGCGGGAAGGCTGCCTCGTAAATTCCGTCGTGCCAAAAACGTTGAATCTCCTTTGCTTTTATTAAAACGGCCTTTCGCTTGCAGCGACGTATATATATACTTTGCTTGCGAATTAAAGCGATAATAATTATTCTCTCCTGTGCAAAGAGCCATCATTTTAACTGATATTTATGTACGTTTTTCCATGTAGGGAGCCAAGTTTAAATAGTAAACAAAAATTCCATCGGATCGTTTGTCAAGTGGACTTGGTTAAACTTTCGACGGGATTTTATTCCAATTAGCGTGTAATCGACCGAAGAATAAATTTCTTCTTTTTCATGCATGCTGGTACGAGTAAAACATGTAATAATTCTACTTTGTGTAAATAAATGTTCAATTTGATATAATGACTGTTTACTGCAAAAAGCGAAGGTTGAAAATTTTACACACGTCTGCAAACATTTGTACATACACATATACATATATATAAACGCACTATACACTTACAGAATGAGAACTTTAAAATTTCTATCTTGTGGCATAAATATTGTGTATGCATTGTTAAATATTCGATAAAACACCACAGAACGTTCCAACACGAGTAACAATGAATCCCCGTAAGATTGCTCTGTTCCGTTACACAATAAAAAGGCAATAATTAATGAGGGCAATTTAACTTTATGTACTTTTGTACACAAAACTTTGTTGGCACTAAAGTATGCACGATTGCATTCGAAAAAAACGTGACAAATAAAATTAATTAATCGTGTGTAAATACACTCGGTGAGATTTTCGAACGCGTTCCAATTACTCGTTAAACGAACAAAGCATAATGTATGAAATAATTTAAATTTAAACATTTTCATATAATAATAAAATTCAACTTGAATCGAACTTTTTGGATGCACAGGGAAATTAAAGTGTTTAAAAAATAAATATAAAAACATTTGTATGATTTTTACGAAAAGTATTTGCAAACTTTAAATTCCTTTGCAGATTTAAATATATTTCTAAGAAGAAAACCAATTTTATTTTAGAATCCGTTTTCTTGAACATAACAAAATCGCTTTACAAATTCGATCAAGTTCCATTTTCTAAAAATGAAACACTTTTTTCGTGTATTTTCGATATTGTCTTACTTTGTGTTTTATTCACTTACAAGTTCGGGGCACCTCCGAAAATATCTTTGCTTTTAAGCATTTAAATTTTTCTTTGACATACATTTCATTGAAAGTGTATAAATAAAAATGACTTTTGCGACATGCTTATGAAGCGTTCGAATTTCAGTTTGCCAGTTTGTAAGAACAACTCGAAAACTCAATTAAAGCTCATTGCAACTTTTTTAATTTCGATAATGGACGTATCGATTATGAGGAGAAAGAATAAAAGATTTAACTTGTCGCATTACTTCTTTTAACATTATTGAAAAACCATGAATTTGAACGATGCAATTTTTAAGCCGAAAGGAAAATGCCAAAAGCTGTTTTAAAAGCTGCGGATCAATACGAGAGTTTAAAGTGCTATGCATCGAACGCGAAATAGTTGTACAAAGTCCAAAAATTTCAAATACCATTTTCTCGCACGCTTCGGTGTCATTCTCTCACTTATGTTTCTTATCTTGATAAAAAAAAATCTTTTTGCATGCTTGTTGACATCTAAATTTCCATTACACGAAAGAAATCAAAGCGGAACCTTTTCCCGTCCCGAGCGAGCACAACAATACGCAAAATTCGTTTCAGCTGATTGCTTCCCGCGAGTTTAAAGGATGAAAATTTTATCGCCGGCGCTCGTTTCCGCGCAGTAACAAAGCAAGAGCACCGCCTCGGCGTCTGACCCGAGCTTGACTTTTGCTACTAGTCCGCCTCGTACCGGTGCATAGAAGAAGAAGCGCGCGTCTCTACTCAAGTCTGCAAAGTCAAGTCTCGAGCAGCGAGCGGAGGCGAGAGAGAGAGAGAGAGAGAACGGGCAAAGAAAGCGTGGGAGGCCGACGTATCCAACACCTGAATATTTATGCCGGGCATTTCAGCGGGCCTCTTTCCTTCGGCCGCGAAGAAAGAGTCGGAAAGAAAGGGGCGCGGATTTCGCATTGGCCGGGCTTCCTTTTCGCTCCCCGAGCATAATGCGAGGCCTTTCAGCCGGGTAATTGCGAGAGTTCGCGCATGCGCTTACGATCATCAGCACGCACACACTCGTAACGGGGAGAGTGGGGGGGAGCAGCAGCCGAGACGACTTTGAAGGAGAAATGTCAGCGGGCAATTTTCACCGCGCCATTGACGGACGGAGGCTGCGGACTCGGAATAAGGAAGTCCTATCGACGGAGTAGGAACTTTTCTCTCCCGTCTCTCTCGGTTTTTCTATATATAGGCCGAGGACGTCGGGGGCTCAATAGGGAAGAGAGCCAGCGGCGTCCTTTCTTTCATTTCATCCGGAGCGCGCCCGACGAATTAAAGGGGAAATTCGATCGGCTTTTAATCTGCCCGCTCTCTCCTCTCTCTCTCTCTCAAGATAATCGGGGCCGCGACGCTACATCTGTCACCTAGACGTATACTGCATATAGACTAACCGGCTATTGTGCGAATTGATGTGCTCGAATTGTTCCCGCTGCTACGGAGGTGCGCCGCGCCGCGTTTCTACGTGTTCCCGTTCGGCGTTCATTTATATATTCGGGCGAAAATCGCTTCCTCGCGGCGATAATTGATTGTGAAATTATCGTTACAGTGTATTATTGGAACGCGCTCGCCGAGTAAAATAAGCCAGTATGCGCGCTGTGCATTCAATTATCAACTTGATCAGTCGTACCGTTGTCGATGGTACGGCGAATAAATTTTTTTCCTTCCTTCATTGACATTTCAATGACGGAATTTCGAAGCGTTGCCGGTAATTGGAGAATGAAAAAAATAATAAAACAAATACTAAATATTGTTAAATTTGTAAATTGATAAGATTTATCGAAAAAAAAAGGGGACGAGCCGCTATTTCAGGAACCAATTAACGAGAAGGCTTTTTATCGCGGCAATCTGTAGCCAAGATTATTTTTATTATCGCGATGAAAATAACGATGTTTACACAGTCATTAAGGCCGTCGTCCGTCGAGCAGCACCTCGGTAGCCGCGAGCTAAATCCCGATTACCACGCAGTGTCCAGTCCTCTTTCGCTACGACGATAACAATCTTTCCCGGAGCCCAATTACTAACCGTCTCGCTCTGCTTTCCTTTGGACCTGTTACAGACGAGGATCGAAAGAGCTCGAATCTACGAACCAACGGGACCAAGGCAGCCGCAAGCATGGGCTAAGCGCAAGCAAGCAGCCTGCCTGCCTGCCTGCCGGCTGAGAATGAAGAAACGAAATAAAAAAAAAAAAACAAAAAAAAAAAAAACAAGCCCGTCGTCCCAGGCAAGGCCAGACCGACGACGAGGACGACCAATGAGGATCAGCGCGCAGCCACTAGGAGAGAGAGACAGATTCGTAGTCGGCGATATCTCCACCGGCGGGATGAAAAGGCGAGGGACGGACGAGGGACTGGACGAGTGACACGTCGGAGGGGGGTGGGGAGAAGAGCCGACTTGTCGCTCTCTCGCCCCTCGCTCCCTCCCTCGCCCGTTGCATGTAACTCATAAACACACGGCCGCACGGCTAATGTACACTCGCGCGAGCGAGCCTGCGCACACATTATTATCACACACACACACACAAATGGCGGCGGTGGAACTTCACTCGGGGGGGGGGAAGCAGTCGTCCGTATTGCTCCTCGGCGATTCTCCCCGGTCCGGCTGAACTTCCACTTCGCCCCTCGGCGATAACCAGTAGTCTAAGACACCTCTCCCCCCCTCCGAGTGTACACGAGGGGCGTCGAGGGCGCGCGGCTTACGTTAAACGAAACGCTGCGGTTCGAGTGCGGTGCACGCGGGGAATATCGAGCGCGCGCGCGAGCAGCGAGACGAAATAAAAAAAAAAAGACAGGGGGCAAAACTCAATCCGGTATCGCGATCGGACGTATACGTTGTGCGCGTCGTACGCGAGGAGAGAGAAAGAGAGAGAGAATCGAAGAAAGACACGCTGGAAATCCGGGGAGGAAAAGTTGCGCGAAATTGATTTACCGGATAGGGGAACGAGAGAGAGAGAGAGAGAGAGCTCGGGGAGAAATCGAGCAGACGTACGCGACGTCGCGTGCTCCTCTCGCTTTCTCTCCTTTTTTCCTCCCCGGCCTGACCACCGGAGCTACATCTATATATATAGATGCGTGTAGCCGTTCCAGCGTTTTTCCCCGACTCGCGAAAATTCTTTCGTAACAAACGCAGACCTTCCGGGATGCAATTTATTTCGCGCGCTCGCCTTTGTTCTTTGGCTCTGGGGCGACCCACCCCCGCCTTTTATCCCGCTGAAATCCTTGTTACCGCTCTCGCGTTATCGCGGATAATATACATCTGCGATCGATCGGCCGGTATACGAGCGGCCCGGGATTTGTTGGGGGGGGGGGGGTATTTTCTCGAGTGGGAGATCAAACGGCGGCGGAATTAAATTCTTTTTAGATTGTAATTTACGTTTCGGGGCCGTATAATTTAGAGTAAAATCCTGGAGCCGACCGTTTTATTGGGGGAGTCTAATATTTCTTGGTTAGGTTAAAATAAGTATTTGGGCCATTTGTAAAGGGATTTATCAATTTATCATGGACGGGAGGGAGGCAGTTTTTAAGTGAAATTTATGAGTTTGATGAAAAAGCCCCTCCTCCATAATGGTTTCAGCACTTTTTTATGCTTTATCGCGAGTATCCCTTTTCCAGGCTCTCAAAGTTGAAAGCGCAAAGCGGGCCGAAACCTATTTTTTTTTATGTTATGCAAATATAGTGTAATTTTTCGTTGTAACAATTGAATTTTCACAATGAAAATCTCTTAGGATTCGAATCGAATTAGAAAGCGGCCAAGGCACTCGCGCAAGCAAGCGGCTCTTTAAACAAGCCACTGAAAGTTTGACGTCCTTCGCGGGGGATTAAGCCATCAGTCAAAAGTCTCTCCCTCTCGAACGGGGATGAAGCGCGGCAAAGAATGTAGATTACTCCTCCGCGCTGGTATAAGGAAGCCAATTATCCCGACTCGGCGGCGAAAGCTCTCTCGCGCTCGCGAAATAATTCCTCATTATCGCCCTCGGCGGCAATTAATTAGCCCTAAATGGAGTCTCAACGCCCGCGAGAAATTCGAGAGGAGAAGAAGAGAAAAAAGAAACGCTCGAGGAGCGGCGTCGACTCTCTCCGCTCACCGTGACAATAAATATAACGTCACACACCGACGCGAATCCTTCGAGGAAAAAAAAAAAAAAAACAGATTCGTTCCTCGTCTCGCAGGTTATTAATCACACGTGTATAATATTCATATCGTCGGGACCAATCAGCATTGCTCTCTTTGTCAGCCCGGACGCCCACCGCGCTTCTGTACCTGCGCACGGATATATATATAATCGACTCGGCGGATATCGCGCTGATTGCGCGCGTTCTTTTCCGGCCGAACAATATAATACGTACAGGCGTCCATTATCGCGTTCTCGAGAGAGAAAGAGAGAGAGAGAGAGAGAGAGAGAGAGAGAGAGAGAGAGAGAGAGAGAGAGAGAGAGAGAGAGAGAGAGAGAGAGAGGAAATGAAGTTGTCCGGGGAGGAAGGGAAAAAGCGCGAGCCGGGACATCCGTCAGGTTGAGTAATGAGGTCAGGCCCGCGTTATGCGGGCTTAAAATTCAAAGCGCGCCGGGGAAATTTATTTTCTAATGTCGGGGAGACAAAGCAAAAGAATGCGAAGCGCCGCGAGTAACCGATGTTGACTCTCGGAAGGGTGACGTATTATACACCCGAGAAACGCCGAGCGACGGAGGAGGGAGAAGGGTAATTCAATGAAAACTCCCCGCGACGTTTAAGAAAGCCCTATCGTCTATTAATATTGTTATAGGGGAAACTCGGAAGAACTACAATGGCGCAATATATAATCTTAGAAAATAACGTAAGATTAACCGTTTATTGGAATATTCCCCACGTGCGATGAGAATGCGAGGTCGATAGAATTCACGAGGATGATCGGTAATAACTGTCGTAACACCACTGCCGGATAATAGAAGCACCTCGTACCGCGCGAACTATATAATTCCTGCGCCGCGGGCGAAATCCGAGCGTCGATCGAAATTTGCGTGCAGAAGCAGTACCGAACAAAAAATCTCCGCCAAATTCGATAATCTTCGACGCCGCCGTCGGTTTATTATATCAGTCCACCGAAGGAGTCGAAAACTCGCCGAGCAATTACCTCGCGGGGGGTGGGGGGGTTGGGGGCGAACGAAATTCCCGAAGCTATCGAGTTTCCAACGGCGCTAAATTGTCGTGAAATCCACTTTCGGGGGGCGACAGGCTCCTCTGGAAAAAAAAGAAAACCAGAAAACTCGTTCCACCGTCTCGGCGGTGCCGGAAGCAGTCGCACGTACACTTGCCGCGCACGTGCGCGCTTTCTCACCTTTTTTAAAGAAGACGCCGCGCGACCGCCGCCGGGGTTTAAGCCAATCCCCGAACGCTTGTTGCGCCCCCGGCGGGGTCACGGAGCTTTTACGCGGTCTGCGGCTTCGGGAGGCGAGTCGGCCTCCTTCCCTCCCCCCTCGTGCCGCGACGAGCGTTTTCTCCGCGATCGGACTTTTTTCGCTCTCTCTTTCTTTCTTTTTTTTTTTTTCGCCACTCATTTCGACGGCCACTCGGCCGATTCGTTCGATTGTTCGGTTGGTAAATCGGCCTCGAGAGCCCGCCGATTATCGCCGAGTTAAATTAATTAATCAGCTGTGTCGATTGAACGGGCGCCGCGGAAGTCGAGTGCGAGCTATTGGCGAGAGTGAAGGATCTGTTTATCGAGCGGCTCTTTCAAAGCGTTCCCGCTTTATTAATTTCGCCCCGTCGGGGTAATGAATTACTTTCAATCGGGCATTCATTTCGCAATTAATTCGAGAAAGTGAGCGCGCGCGCGCGCGCCCCCGGGCCTTCCAAGTACAATGGAACGAACGCGCGCGAGCGAACGATTATCTCGTTAAATAAAGTCGGCCGCTGGGAGCCAATGCATATAAGAAGGAAATAAAATAAACGTCGGTGGAAGGAGCGGAATAGGGGATCTCCGGGCGCTCCTCCCTCGCGATTTCTCATGCCTCGCGCTCCCGGCTGATCTGAAAAACTTTCTCACCCCGGCGCTTCGAGAAAAATTCCCCTCCCTCCCCCCGAGTAATCCTCGGCGACACACACACACACGCGCAAGCACGCGCGGCGCGGGGGAAAATAAGAACTACTCGTCGCCGAGGGGTTACGGAAGGCCGGCAATCACGCGATACACACGAAAATGGGCCGCGCCGGGAGGAAATCGAAAATCCTTCAAATTTCCTCTCTCGAACCTGAAATCTGGAGCGCGCGCGTATGCACGAGCACTTAGAGCGCGCGGCTTTCTTCCTCTCCCCCGTCACACCGCCACCACCCCGCACCCCCCTCTTGTCCCTCCGCCAGCGGGCGATATACGGAGAAGCCACGTCAGACATATCCAGCCTCGATTACCTCTCTCGTGCGTGGCTCGCGGATCGCGATTCGCGAGCGCGCACGCTTTTTTTTTTTTTTTTGTTTCTCGCTACTGGCGCACTGAACTACACCCCCTTGTATATAAGCCCACCTGTATATAGGATCTAAATTAGACGTGCGCGGCGAGAGGTGTTCGGGCTCCTCGAGCGGATTTTGCGCTCTCTCCTTTTCTCTCTTTTCGTGGATCGATATATATATATAAATGTAGATCGACCGACCGCGTGAACTTTAACGCAAGCCCGACGCGCCTCGTATATACTCATTTGCTAACCGCATTCTTGAAGCTCACAAGATGAACCGGCCGGGCAGGCACTTTGATCCGCAGGGGTTTGACGAATTTCCGATCTTTTTCTTCGCTGTATATATAAAACTTGTCGTACGTAGCGTCAGGGCGTTGATTTAGCGCAGTTTCTTTTGTAAATAACCGAATATACATACCGAACTTAGAAGGCTAATTTATTAGATTTACGAAAGGTTTCACGAGCGGCCGAAGTTAAAGTAGGTTTTTTCTTTTTTTTTTTTCGGGTGAAACGCAATCACGCACGCCACATACAGAAACGCGAAGTCGCACACGCTCGCTCGAACTCGGCGGGGGGGGGGGGGGGGCGGACCCCTCGACCGACGCGAGGCAAGTAGGTCATGCGCGGCCCGCGAGAGGTGCATATCAGCAAAACTTTCCAGGGTTTTACTGACCACTAATAGGAGCTTTTGGAAGGAAAAAAAAAAAAAATAAAACACGTACGACGAGGCAGGCGAGAGCGGCCGTAGGAACGAGTGTAAACTTGGAAGAAGACGTTCTCTATAATAAGTAAAAAGGAAGCAAAAAAAAAAGTAATATTATAACGATAATGTATTCCATTCTCAGAGGGTTCACTCAAATTTGTTCATTTTTCGACCAAGCAATCCGCGTCGCCTTCGACTAATTATTTTCTTTAAGAGGACAACGAGTGCACGTTATATATAAACGAGCTGAACGCGCGCGTCGAGGACGCGACAATTTGAATGGACCTCCTGGAAACGCCTTTTTTACAGTAAAATTGTAAATTATGTAGATTTTTTTACGAGTTTAAGAGTTCATGTTAAAGTTTTCACTAGTTTATGTATATCGACGTTTTTCCTTTGTAATGTGTAACTTAATAAACTTATCGACAGACGAAGCTCTACCAGATTAAAGAAAACAAAAAAAAAAAAACACTTAGCTCTCACATAAAAGAAAATCTTTGAAAGAAAACGTAGTGCAGAGATGTAAAACAGAAAAAGTTATATCTTGTAAACGTAACAAAGTAAAAAACAAGTATATAAAAAAAGCAGGTAAAACACGAGTAAAAAAAAAAGTAACTAAGTTAAAAGATACAAGTTTTAAATAAAAATAATGCGAAATACATAGTAGATAAGTAATCGTTTCGTGGGTCGTCACTGCTCATTAAAAATTGGGGACCTTTACCTTAACAGATTACGGAGAGCGGAGGTATAAAAAAAATATATCGCACACAACGAGGTGCACAAACCGCTGAATGAAATACTCAAACGCACCCCCCCGAGACTCGTAGATCCCAGATTCCCGGGACTTGTGTAACAGTCCTCGGTACTCGTGCACTTGGCGCAACGTGCTTTTCTAATCGATTAATCAATGCGATCTTAGGCTACATAGCACACGGACACACGCAGGCATATATAACGACACTCGTACCCAATTCGCCCTCGCACGAACCCAAGCAAGCTCCAGCCTAATATGAATTCCTTCCCGACATCTAGATTCTCATTTGTATACTGAAAACGCGCGACACGCGATTCTCCCGAGCGAGAGGCGGCCAGAGGCGCAAGGAGGAGAGAGAGAGAGAGAGAGAGAGAGAGAGAGAGAGAGAGAGAAAGAGAGAAGAGCCAGGCGGGGGGATGAAGTGTATACTGAACTCGCGCGATTTGTTTAGAGCCGACTTTGATCGTTTTAGCAAGTGACCAACAAGTGAGCTCGCGAACTCGATTTTCGTTGAGTGTCGAACTGAAAGATCTTGATGTAAAAAGAAACTTTGAAATTGCGTTACTTTTACGGTCGAGAAGCTTAAAATATAAAGTATAGTTCGCTAAAGTTATTTATTAGTTCTCGAAGTAAGACAATAATACTTACTGGCTAGATTTTTTTAACTAATATACATCGTTAGACTGCCTAAAAAAGCAGTTTTTATCAATAAATTCATTAAATCGATAAACGTGAATAATAAATAAAGAAAATCCAGTTAGCGATTCAGAGATTTGTAAAGTGGCAGCCCGTCTCGAGCAGAAGAAAACCTATTTTCACTTTATCCAGCAGCAAGACGCTTTCAAAGCCCTCTTGGGCGAGATATGCGCGGGCACGCGGAAAATAAGGAGGAGGAGGAGGAGGCGCCGACAGTCTCGAGGAAGCTTGTTTTAATTGCCCTCGAGGCCTCGCACCTTTTTCCATCTGAAGCGTCCTCCACGTGTGACCAACCCCCGAGAAATTTTCTCTCTCTCTCCCTTCTCGAACGAGAGAGGCTTGGCTTTTTCTCTCTTCCTCCCTCGCTCCTTCAATCTCCAGAGCCTCTGACCGTTCACGCTCTAAATGCTTCGCGGGCCGGGCCGAGTGAATCTTGCCGAGTGATACTCCACGGGCGCACTTTGATCAGCGACTCTTGGAGAGGGAATTATTCAGCTTCGTTTCACGCCGGGGAGCTGCGCTAAACCTCGGCCGCGAGCCGCACCGATCCGTGATTGTCGCGCGGACTGCTGATTAAAAGAATTAATTGCGAAAGCTGCCCCTATATTCTCCATTTGAATTCCGATTTAGAGACGGCAAACGACGAGGGCGAGCTTTGAAAACTCGGCGTCTCCGGCGGACGGAGTAGTCTTTCAATTAGCAGCGAACACGACCCCTTACTACCATTTGATCTCCCGACTAGTCCCACTTTATCAAAAGGAAGGAAGGTTCGCTCCGCGCTCGTATAACGGTTCACTCCCCGCTCGTACGTACAAGCTCGCGCGGGGAGCGAGAAAGCGCAGGCCAAGAAGAAAAAAGAATAGGATACAACAGGTCGCGAGAAGGTAATCGCATTAGCACGTCCGACGAGTATGTACACCCGTAGCTCCGATCCGAATCTCCTTCGTTATACACGGAGGAGGTGGAGACACCTTGGCGCGCGGCTCGAGTGACTTACTGCCTTTTCATCTGTCGATACGTACCGTATTTGCACCGATGCACGTAATGCCACACGTATATATCATTTGAAGACCAACGCCCCTCCTTGTTACGGAGCGCGAGAACTTTTCTACCCGGTTTCCTTCCACCCCCCCCCCCCACTCCCAGCATCTCGCTTTATTTTCTATTTTTTTATACGAAAAAAAAAAACGAATACGAAAATAACGACGACGACGACGACGACCACGTGTGACGCGATGAATATATAAATCTAATATAACGAACGAGAAGCACACGAGCACACGCAGACCAAAAAAGCCGTACGGTTCGTTCCTTCACAGCGAATTTAGGGTATATTAATATATATATATATATATACATATATACATACCGAGAAAATAAAAGAATACACTAATTATTAAAACTGGTCTACGGGACGGGAGCTGCTAAAAGGGCGTGTCGGCGGGGCGCGGAGTGGTAATATTTAGGGTAAAACAATGCTAAAGCATATCCGCGGCGGGCACGCACTGCACGCACGCACGAGTGAGAGAAACCATGTTACAAAGCCACTGTATTCGTACTTATTATAATGTATGCTAGGCCGTCTATATAAAATATACAGAATGGTATAACCGCGACGGTTCGGCAGGGATGCACGCACCGAGGAAGGACAAAAAGGAACACGGCGAGAGGAACGAGAGCGGGGAGAGAATAAACGAACGAACGGACGAAACGACGAGAAGGAAGAAAAAAGGAGGACGCCCGGTTTAACGATAATAATAGGAAAGGGTTACATTTTTCCCTCTATCACGTCCACACACGGTATTACAGTCACACTTTTTTCATATACACGTATATAGGGCATAAGTACACTCGTCGAGCTGCACAATGGAGCCGCGCGGCGGGGGGGAGGGAGATGGCTGCTCCCGATTATTTCGCCGCGGCCGTTCGCGTTATCGAACCCAGATGGAAAAGCGCCGGCCGGTTTAGCGGCGTCACGCTCGCCCTGGAAAAAGAAAAAAAAAAGGAGGGTGGAAAGGAGCGGCCCTCGGCTCTCGACCTAACGAAAGTATTCGTTCGACGCACCAGAAACTGCTGAATCCAATCCCCCGTTCGAGCCTCCCCCCCCCCCACACACACCCCCTCCTCCTTCATCCGAAGCATCAACAGGGAGACACGTATACACGGCACGCCACGCGGAAAGCACCACCGAGTCTTTCGATGATCGAGCTCGTCGACGTACGTCGCGGCATATCGCTCACCACGAACGCGCGTCAGGCACCTTATACGCGCATCGCGGATATTAACGCGGGCTACGCGCTGCAAGTGCTTTCTCGACTTAACGATTGTTCTAGTCCGATCGAGCGATTTTTTCGCTTACATTCATTATATATTATACGAATTGGAGGTTCCGTTGAGCGTTAATGTACTTTCTAGATTGTCCCGGCATCCCAGTGCGTTTTGCATCATTGACGATTCTCATTACACGTGTAATTGCCGATGTATTCCATCTCCGATATCGAACGCGCGTTTCTCATTATTATTGTGATTAAAAGGTGGGAAGCGCTCCCGACGCCGCCGCCTGTTATAAGAATTTACTAATTGTATAAGGGAGAAAAAATTACTCGTGAAAACGGGACGAGCGTCCAGTTGCGCGCGAAAATAATTTTCGAGGGAAAAATCGACCGTCATCTTCATTGGATTTGTATTGTATTTGCGATTATTATTGTCATTATTATTATTGTAAAAAATTACATTTGTAATCTATTATGAGATTATTGTATTATTGTATTGAGAGTTTGATTATATGCGCATCGACTTTTATTATTACAAAGTAACATAAATATACGAATCGTTGCTGATTTTCACAATTAATAATTATAAAAGATGAACTATACGTATATATTGTACGATGAGCTGAGCGCTGCGTTCACGATAAGCTAGCTGGTTTGTAAATAAAACTATTTGACTCTTTATCATCAGTTTTTATTATTTCTGCATGCTCGCAGTTACCACTTTTGATTTCGTTCTTTAATTTATAATATCAAATTCGACAACAGTATTTAATTTTTTAATTTGACAAATTTTGCCTTTCCGCAAAGCTGTAAGAAAACTTTAAAGCGAAGGTTATTTTTTCCAGAGACTTGTATTATCTAATCGACTTTTTTCTTTGGAATAAGATTTTCAAACTACTCTACATAAAATATTGATGCTTATTACGTTTGAAAACTGGTAAGTAATTTTTTGTAATACATATTAATGTAGATTATTAATAAAAATCTTAATATTATAAATATCAAAATCATAATTATGAGAGAAAAGCTTGTGCAGTTCGAAATATTAACTAAATCCGCGTTGAATTATGTTACTTTCATCCATTCGCCGCCGTTGCATTTGTATATTTCCCTTTTGAGTGTATATGCAATTTCAAGCCACAGGCAAATCGTGATAAAACCACTCTGTTTTTATGACACGTGGGAAATAGCATTTCCCTTCCATTGTTGCCTGAGTATACTGTTAAAGTCACTTTTTGATTTAATATTTTCGTTCTGTTACAGTCAGATAATCCTATAGTAAACTTTAAATAATTGAGCCAACAAATAATGACAGACTAATCGAAACTGCTTTATCTATATTCTTTCACCACCAGGTAATTCGATATAAAAATGCTCTTTATACGCGTGCCGAAATGCACGAAAACAAGACTTCCAAAACGTCCCTCTAAATTTTCTGCCACTTATAAAGTTTGATTAAACGTATAAATATAACGAGGCATCGAGTGTCGAGTAAAAGCAGCTGCTTGGCACGAAAACTCCGGCAGAAAATTCCTCCTCCGCTCTTCCATGAAAGCTCCTTCTTCCTCCTGTCACATGCGCTCTTTCCTTCTCCCTCCTTCGCTCTTAGCCCCCCCCCCCTCTTCTCTCTCTCGATACGATCAACTTCACGAATTACCGGCAATAAATACGTGTAGCGAGTTCAGGCTCGACTCGAGGCGAACGGCGCCGAACACGCGATCCAACAACAGGTCGCTCCGACGCGAGACCTACTTTGAACTTAGTGAAGATTCATTTTATGCCAGTAAAGAACTCGGAAACCTTATACACCCTCGTAGATTCCTATCCAATGACATTAATTGCTCGCTGACGCTTTCGAGAAGCGCCAAAAACATTTTCCACCGAGTGATTTATGCTTCTCTACTTAGACTGATGGGCTCGAGTGTTTTTTTTTCCCTCGCCTCGGCCGTTATGACTGGCGGGAGATAATCTATTGATTTTTCAGAATTAAAATGTATTTTTAATGAAGAGGAAAATTTTCTTACCGCTATAGTGAAATGCAAACGATTTGTCCGCGGAGATTTCATTTTTGATTACTGATGCAACAATTGGATTTTCTGCTACGCAAATATTGCGGGGTTTATCGAATAAAATATTTTCCAACGCCCGAATTGATTTTGACAAAGAACTACGTAAAGATTGTAACAGACAATAAGATATGCATTGTCCAATCATCGGTGATGAATGATGATTTCAATACTTTTTAGACTCTTTTTATTCTTCGTATTTCAGTTCAGTTATTTTTAATTTTAGTGAAAGCTTTCACTGTGTACATCGGCAAATATCTACTATAATAAAAGACACTTCTAATTAAGAAAATTGAAATAAAATTTCCGCGTGGAAAGAGAAGAATTTTATTTTATCGCGCCACTTCGAAAGTCCATGCGCTATTCCACTTTTATTTTTCCAAACTTTATTTTCTACTATCCCGGATCAAATGAGAAAAAAAAAACTTGAATTAAAATCTACCGTCCGTGTTATTGTGATGCTATCGCATAAAAAATTATATTTCCCTTTCCTTACGTTTTTTTACTTTCCGTAAGAAAGTTACTTGTACGTGTATTTTTCGTTGATAAGATATTGTAGATACTTTTTCTATTTTATTCAATACATACTTTATTGCCGATAATCCATAAAAACGTGACGATCAGCTTTTCTGCTTGATTTGTATAAAAATATATAAAAAAAGATGTATATTATTAAATAAGTATCTGTTGCAAAAGAATTCTAGCATAACTTTTTCATATTACTTTGCTTACAATTTTTAAATATTAATTGTTTCAAGTTCTTTTTAGAATAATACTTGAAGTACTTGAAGTACTCAAGTTACGATACAGAATAGTAATTTTTACTCCTTTTTTTCTCTCAGTGTACTAAATACGCTACTAGAAAATAAAACAATAAAAAGTAGACTAATTCAATTCTCTTTTCGTTTACGCGCCCAACAATTCCTCAAAAGAGCTGAAAGCCGTTTCGAAGTGTAAAGCAATCGAGGGTCGCTTAAAAATTGTCAACAAGGGCGCTCGAGAGAAAAAAACTATGATTTTTTTGTTCCCCCCGAGCCCCCGGGGGCGAGAATGGCGTGGCAGTACAGAGTAATTGGTGGCACTTGCAAGGCGCGACGAGAGATTCAAACAACGAGTAAACGCGTCGACGACGAAGGAAGTATTTTCGTAATTACATCGTTTCCTTCCCGTCTGTCAAGAATTCGAGTGTTCTACTTTGCCCAGTCGCATCGAGCTTTCAGCGAGTGGGAACCACTTAAAAGCGTCCAAAAGGATTACGAGGGCCCTGCGAAAGAATCCGGAACGGTAAGTATTGCTGCACGCAGGACATTTGATCCCGGAACAAGAGAACACCGAGTGCGCCATAAGGAACTCCGAGATTGCGGCAGTTTTCGTTATTGCTCTAAATATTGGAGAAGGCTCCCGAAGGCATGCGTGGCAACTATACCGGCGAAGAGAAGCGAGAACTTTATGTTTTAAACCTACAATCGGGGAAATGGAGCTTGGAAACTAGTCCATTTAAACTAGACGAGTCAACTTGTTACAGCGTGACGGTCCACTCTTCGTTAAATTAAATTTAAATCCTTGTTCGATTTCTCGTTAGTGCGGAAGAAGGGATTCAGCTCGATATTCCAAAGGGAAAGAATAGCTAACTTTGAGTATTTTAATAAAAGGAAAATCGATAAATACGTTTGTCATATCTCAGATTTTGCTGGATCTGTCAATATATATAAATTTCTCCGATTCTTTCTACTTACGTACTTTATGTAGATACTTGCGGTATAATTAGATCGCATTTATTAAATATATAAATAAGCATCTACTTTCTCGTATTTATTTTCAGAGAATTTATTTTTATCGAGGTAGACAAATTTAAACGCAGCGTAGAGCAGTTCCATATAAAAGCTAAATCCTCTTTCTCAACTCGACGTGAATAAGTTTTTTGTAGATAGAAGTTATTAAAAGTAACAGACGTACAAAACAGGCCTTTATTTTTCTGTGTATTACGAGGTATATTTAGCGTACATAAATAAATAAAAGTCGCAATGTAACAAAATTATAAAATGGGAATTTATTAATAAATTGTAAACTGGCAGCAATTCATTTCATTGCAATCTTTTATTGTTCAGTTATAAATTCTGCCTTTCCAGTTGTATTGTAAAAATTGAAATTTTTAAAAATAAATGCTTTATTCAGATATTGATTATTAATATGTTTCTACAAATATTACTAACTAAGCCCAGAAACCTTCGTAAGCTAAAATTTAAACTGAGTCTATATTTGCTTGTTCATTTATACTCCTCAATACTCCTGCAGTGCACTTTTTAATTAGCAGCTAAAATAAAATAAAATTAATAGCCAGACTTAGATAATTTCTTCATATTTAATAAAACACTCTAGCCTTTAAAGATCCGAACAAGATTTAAAATTGCTTTTTCGACGTAGCAAATAAATAAAAGGCCTTAAGACGAATGAGCTTTAAAACTGCATTGGAACCAAAGCATTATCGAATGAACTGTTTATAAAGAGGCACTTGGTAAACTTTTTTAATCTATCCCCATTTTATTAAGCGACGGAAAGATTGCAGTGACGCGAGCGGAGTTTAAGAAAATCGCGAGAACGTAAAACTAATATTAACTCGAAGAATTGCGATAAGAGAGCTTGGCACGTTTTCTGCTGCTTTCTTTTCCAATAAAAATAAAGTAAAAAGGATCTTGGTATTGGCTATATAGGCAAAAAATACAGTAAACGCTACTTTCAGATCACTTTGTACACTTGTTATAAATAAAACGGCGTTTCAGACCTTATAATATTCTATAGTTTTTGTGAATTAATACTCCTTAACCTCTAGAGGACCGGAAAACCGATATATCGACTCGCCCTGTGACATGAACTTTGTGGATGATAATATCAGACATTAATTTGGGCACTGTTAAAGGACGGTCTTAAATCCCGGCCCTCTAAAGGATAATGCTAATAAACAAGCAACTTAATAAATTTTAGAAAAGATTATACAGACTAAAACTTACCTGCGCACCTACCTGTACACCAAACGTTGAACAATAAAAATTAAGGTAAAAAATTTCAAGAAGGTCTAAGTAAGAAATAAACGAATTTAGGATAAATTAAATATATATTTCAACCTTCGACTCAAGATCAATTAACTATAAGTGAATAATGACCATTTGCGTCATTAGTTCTGACCTCTGGGCTGGAAGACTAATCTTTGGCTCCTTGATATCAGCTCGGATGCAGGTCGGCAACCATTATTTAGGGAGGGTATTAGATTGGTTTCTTAGTATTTCTTCAATAATCGTACATCTGATTCCTTATAATTAATTGTTTATTTATTTATTTTTTTTTTTTCAAAACGACTACAAGAAGACTATAATTTTACATTTTGATATTTTGCAGCTCGCTTAGGTATTTATTTACAAATGAATTGTGTACAGAAGTAAAAATAGTTTTTACAAGAGAAATTCAAGGAATACATTTTGTACAACGTAAGTCTAGGCAATAAATAAAATAAATATAGAGAATAAATAATTAACTGATCGTAAATACATATATAGGGAATGTACATTTACACATTCTAGTTTCTCGGTAAAACAAACGTGAGTAAATATAAAACAATATTTTGTTCTTCCATCTAGAATTTCATTATTAAAGAAGAAAATTGGATTTCGCGAACCGATTGCCAAAGGAAGTTTGCTACTGAATTAGGTCAAAGATAAAAATTTTACAGCCGAAGCACACCGAAGACTCTAATTGCGATCTGAAAAAGAAGAAAAAATTCCCGTTCAAGTCTAATAATAATTTCGAAGACTTTCTCGAATTGTCAGTCCGCAAAACAGTCGATACACTTGAACCAAACGGCGGCGCCAAGCATCTAATTAATCCAAGAAAAAGCTAAACTCGACCGACAATTCTCTATCCCTGTCTCCCTAAACTCTCGGCGGGCGAAACACACGGCAAAGTTAGCTGTCGCGCACCGCACGCCGCTTGTTTGCACCGGCGGCTTGAAAGCACAAAGCTCGCGCGCCCGCTGCTACCCAAGACAGAGAGCGCAGCGCCGCGCGGGAAGAGGCGACGAAATTCAAGGGACGCAGGGTAATTGCTCGTAACTCAGGCACATGCCCGTGCTGTCTTCCGGCGAAGTTCCGGTGTCCTCGCCCGGGCCGAAGTCCACTCTTATGTGAAAGGGCAGGGCCGAAGTTTCGACGCGACAAGCCGCCGTCTCCGATTCGGCCTCGCCGCAGAGGGAAGTTCCGCAGTGCTCAAGGTCGCAAATACCGGCGCCGTCGTTGCCGGGCTGCAACAGAAACAGGAGGAACAGCGTTAGCGTGTGGCGGGCGGCGCTCGCGAATTAAGGCGGGACCTGTTGGAATTCGACTTGACGTCGGCACGAATTTCAGACGAGTCCCTTCCCCCCGGTTAACTCCGGGAAGCTCTCTTTAGCCAGGCGCCCCATTCATCGGGATTCCAATTTCGCTTTAAGAGACTCGCCGATTCGTTCCGGGCCAAGAAGCTCGAGAGCGAATAATGCATCCGCACGAGACGCGCGCCTTTCGCGAACGGAGGAGCTTCGTCGATCTCTGTTACTCCGCCCGATTTCGGTCGACTTCAATCAACGATTACGCCGTCTTTTGAGATCCGGCGTTCAGTCAAACTTTGTTCCGTACGGCTTTCGGCGGTGTATACAGGCAATTATTTCGTTAGCATTTTCTATTAGCCTCTTTGAATAGATAAAAATTATAATTTTGCTGCAGTTTTGAAAATTAAACGGTCAATAAACAATGCTTCTTTAATTTTATTTAATCTCGTAATAAGTATAATTTAATAAGTATTAATTTCGAAATTACATCGGGTAAAAAACATCTGTGTCTCAATGTTATAAGTTTCAATCAATAACAGAAGCGCGCGGAAACTGCGAAATAATCTCGACGACGCTCGACGAAGCATACCGTCGAGCTTTAGTCCATAATTAATCCCTGCTTATTACGAACTGAACTGTTTATCTCAAGCCACTTTGGTTTGATTCGGTTTTGCTGCCTTTGATACACGAAATCAATCTTATAATCGCGCGCATTGCTTGAATTATATTAATTATTATAAAACAAAACAAATTTGAATATTTGGAGACTTTTTAAATTTATATCGCTTGATTGACGCGCCGCTGCAATTTTAGCGCCGAATAAATATTAAATGTATACTTTTCGCTTCGAGCGGGAAAATTGATTTTTCTTTCATTGCCCCACTTTAGCGAAATTGCTGCGATTGTACTGCTCGCATGCAAAGTTTGCGGACACGCAATAACACAGCGTATCCGGTATACGAAAAGTGTGGGCACAGCAATTATACATATAGACACATTTTTCTGCGCACTCGCGCTGTACTTTTTGCGGACGCGCGGTTGAGTTTAATGCGCATATGCATATTCAGTGAGCCTGAACACTCAGAAGTGCACGTATAAACACATAGCTTATATACCCAAAAAGCTTAATCAACATTATCAGGTTAAGTGTTTTATTGGTGGTTTAATCTTTAAAAATACTTCTTTAAAAAACATGCATTTGATCATTTTTTTCGTATATAAATTTAAAATAAATTGAAAAGAAATAATTTGAAGAATTTGTTTTTTTTTCAATCAAAATTACGCTCAAAATAAACGAAATGAATGTAACACGGTATAATTATATTTTTAATCTTCAAAGAATGGCGTAAGACACTTTTATTGTATTTGTTGTATTGTAAAATAGACTAAAATACAAATAAAATATAGATAAAAACTAAAATATTAAGTTACACTAAAAAGCTTACTTATTGGCCGACAATCAGCTTCGTCTAGCTTGACGTTTCAGCTAATTAAAAAAGTCGTCGACTCGTGACCTGGCTTACGTCTTCTAGATTTGTATCTCTCTACTTGAACTGAGATGTCTACTTCATTCACCTCTTAAGCGGACAATACAGAGAGCTATTACGTCGTAAAATGTTTGCACCCTTTTAATACATCAATCTTCGGACGAATAAAATTGCTTTAGTATCTACCTAAATCTTTAACGTTTTAATATCAAATAGCTGGATTAAGGCTCAGTGTCTGCCATATCAGCATCTAAATTCGTTTCTTATAATAAAATAACAACCTATGCGTATAAGTTATTTGAAATTATACATTTTAAAATGTAACAAGTACAGTAAACATCCCCCAAAACTCGCAAGAAAGATTAGATGAAAACGAATAAAAAAAAAAAAGTCGAAACAAGAATGCAGGCTCACCGTGATAAACTCTTCAAAGTCGCAGGGTATCAGCACCCGATCCCTGCACCGTCCGCTTCCGGCAGGCATGGAGACGACCTCGGCCGCGGTGCCGGATCCCTCGTCCTCCGTCTCCTCCGCGGCCTCCCCGGCCGTCGGGTCGAGCGTCGTCGTCGTCGTCGTCGTCGTCGTCGCGGCGGTGGCGTTCCGCGGCCTGCTCCTCGACGAGCCGATCCTGAAGGAGTCGTTGCTGCAGGGCGCGTAGGCGACGCTGCACATCCCGTACTCCTGCCGGATGCAGATGAGATAGTCGTGGTTGGCGAGGTAACGTCCGTTCGGCAGGTAGTTGAGGCTCCTGATCGTGCCGTTCGCCGACTGCATGTACTGGAGGCAGCCGGCCGGGGCGCGCTGCTCGAAGCCCAGCTGAATTACGCGCATCTCCCACATCCGGGACGTCAAATTGCCCGGCAGCCGGAAGTTTATGGTCACCGGCTCCTCGCCAATGTCCACGTAAACTGCAAACAGTCGGCCGGGGCTCAATTTTACCCGAGGAGGAGAATTTCGGGGGATTTAGGCTTGTGTATGTGTGTGTGTGTGTGTGCCGAAGGCTTCGAGGACATGGCTTTGCTCGAGCGAAATCCTTTCGTATATATATATATATAGGGGCGGGAGATGCGTCGGCACGTCTCTTTCGAGTAATTTAATAATCCGCTTATTTATTGCCTCTAACGAAACAGGCTCGTGTAGGCCGTTTATCAGAATTGAATCGCTTACTTATTTTGGTCTGTCTTTGTTTTTTGTTTTTAATAATTCATAAAAAAATTAGCATCGAGAAACGCGAAACAAACGGCATTTTATTAATCGGTTTTTCGTTGCATTAAATCTAATTAAACGGCACTATTGGAAAATCAATTACGTCCACTTGAAGAGTGCAAGTATCTAGAAGTCCACTTTAGTGGAATTGGAAGGTACAGCACGCCGACTACACATTACGTACAGCCAGTGGATGCGATAAACGCCTCTGTTTAATCATTAGATCGTGTAATCCTTATACAAGTTATACTCCGAAAGACAGTAAGTGGGAGCGAGAATTTCAATTCCAACCGGCTAACCCTAATCCTGGAAGTCATAGTTATACTTACTGTGCTGACCGCTATTCCATCCGCAAAGCTGAAAGGTCTTCTCGCCAGATCTCACCTGAAAATATCACAGAGATTTCGTATTCCTGAATGTGCGTCGACTGTAATAGTCAACGACTGAGTTAAATCCATAACTAGATTATTGTCTATACAAAGTGCAATTTATTTATTTATCTTTACTTTTCATTTTTCATTTTACTTCTCTTATACTGTTTAATAATTGATAATATAAATCGTCCTGAATTTAGTTATAAATATACAATTATTTAATCGTTTTGCTTTTGACACGATGATACTAATATGCAATAACATAATATACTACAGGAACATAAAAATGGTGCTACGGGGATGAAGAATAAAATATTTAAATACAAAACAGTAAATCTCCTGTAGCATGATATAGAATACTAACTATAAACATGTAAGCTTTCCGATCACCACGTAGAGTCGTAATTTTGGAAATCTAATCTGGATTCCCTGCACACCTTTCATTACCCCGGTGATTTAGTTGCTTTATTTAGGATTACGAAGACCTGGTTTGCATGCTACAACTTGATCAATACAGCAGATTTCCGATATCTTTTTCTCTCGGGTGATATAGTACCATTATCATAAATTGTAGAAATCTGCTCTTTGCAATAGTAAACGAGTATTCGAGATAATTGCTTTCAAGCTGACTTTGATCAACTTGTTATTAATTATACATCTTACTCTGAATACTTTCTCCAATCTGTATTAGGAATAATTAACTCGGTTGGCGCTATTCTAATATACGAAATAATGAACTCGTCGATCTTTGATAGCTTATATTATATTAAATTGTTATAATTAGTGACATTATTAATTTAACTTTATTACTGATGATGATAAAAATATTAAATAGGAACTGTAAAATGACAAATCTATCTCGTTTCTAAAGTAAATATCCCATTATTTACTGTGCCTGTAATAAATATTCAGCGCAACAGTTAGCAAAACTATGTAAAAGTTAAGTTGTGCTTTTAAAAAAATGTTGAATAAAACTAAAATTTAATGCAATTAAAATGGATGATTATGGGAAAATAGATGACTTTTTGAACACTCAAAATTTTATTGATCATCTGTATAAATTAATTATACTAATTGAATTAATTACCAGCAAAACATCATCGTCGCAGACTCCTGTCCTCCGATTAGGTTGACCCTGAAACAAAGCATAAATTCATACAGCCAATTGTACCGAATTCCCGAACTACGAAAGACCAAAGAATTCAAATCACCGGCTCCTCCCCAAAAAGCCCTCGAAAATTTTCGCGAAAGAACAAGTCCCGGAATCCAGTCGCCCGTAGCCTAAAAGTTCCATTACAACGCGGCAACAATTCAGCGGGGCAGACCGAAGGGAGGCAGAGGGCGCAGGCATTGTAGCCCGGATATATCCTCCCTGCAGCTGAAATTCCGCGCAGCCCTTCTTTATAATTCAGGGCGAGCGCGAGGGTTGCCCGGGAGCCGCGAGTGAATAAACTTGGCCCGATTGCCTTCTTAAAATTTGACGACCTACGCACGGCTTTTAAAAAATATGCCTCGCAATGAGAGGAAGCTTAGTGCGTTCTTCCGGTTTACTGAGCAATAAAGCGACTGCGCCCTGCTTGGATATCATTGGTTATTATATGCCCTGTGCAATAGTATTTGGCCCTGCTGGCGGATTTATTATTTTAGCATTCGCGCCAAATTAAGCAGAGTTAGTCAAGCTACTAACTGGTGAATCAAATTTAAATTTAAATCCGTTTGCAGTGTTAACATTCGTGAAATAAAGCTGAGCATATTTACAGGTCAATAAGTTACGTTGGAACCCTTTCAAGAGCACGTTTTTCGTTAAAAAATAAAAAGGCATATTTTTTATTAATATTTTGTGTTCACATCATATTAAAAGCAATTGTAATAATTAGGGAAAAAAGCATAAACTTTTAATAGATACATTGTCTGTAAAGATCAAAGACCATTCTAGTTTGTTAAATTAACAACGTCTTCCGCGCTATTATGATTTAATTCCAAACATTTTGAAGTTTATGTTAGTAATAGGTCTTACAAGTCCGTGTTCCTCCCTAGAATATTCCCCACTAATTTTGTTAAGTAAAGCAAATTTGAAATTCTTCGTCGGCCTCAACCGCACCGCTTATATACCGCATGCAAGTGTTATGTACATCATTATTTTAGCACGGCATCGCAGTTATTAAAGCGCCCGCGGAAGATAAAGCCGGATAAAATAAAAAGCAAACACGATGATCTTACAATATTGAAGTGGTGGAAGTCGATTCTCAGCTGACTGACTTGCTGCTCGATCTTCTTGACGAGCACTGAACAATTCATGGCTTGATCGATGAGGTTCGGGAATCCTGGACTCGTAACGTAAGTCAGATTGTTCTGCACCTCGCCGCCGCAGCTCGTGGTGACTTATTGGACATAAATAATATATGAGAACGCTCAAGTTTGCCCGCATCCCGCGAGAATCGCAAGTGCGATCTTGTCGTCGGCCGCGCTCTGGGCTCGCTTTTGCTTGCTTGCACTCGACTTTGGGAATGTTAATCGTTTTCGCGTCGCTGTGCGTGTGTGTGGATTTTCATTTTCGCTCCTTATTGCAGAGAATAAAGTGGTTTTCTAGTTGTTAATCAAATGTAAACTTTTGTACGAAAATTAATATACAAAAACAGGCAATATTAGTTCACTTTTACATTATACAGTTTAAGTTTTTAATTTATGAAACGTGACACTTTCTTTTTCTTAGTTTATTTGTGTATCGTTAACAAATATAGTTTATTACTTTCGATATTCAAGCAGCTACGGCAAATTGGAATTCGCTTTACGTCACGATTTACGTCAAGGAACATTGGCAGCAGTGTATCTACGAAAATTGGCAAGCTCGAGCATTCATGATTTGTGAAATAATAACGACTGCGGCCGAAAAATAAAAGTTTACTTTATACAAATTATTTCATTATCCAAGCCGAAATATGCAATTGCAACTCTATGTCCATTGCCAAGCAAGCTAGCCTGATTGATCCAACAGAGCATGCCGGTACATAATACACAATAATCATAAGCGTTTAGCGAATGCAAAAAGCATAAACGCCAATCAAACGTAAAATCGGCGTCCCGCGGTCGGGACTTTAGTTTTACCGTCGATTGAAAAGCCCCAAGCAATCGAGTGCCCCGAGCTGCATAACAATTGAATACACATCAGAACGGCTAATGAAACAGCGAGTAATCCTAACGCGTCGAAACGAGCTTGTCCCATTAATGCGCACGCACGAGGCACAATTACGGAAAATACCGCGGGCAGCTTAAAAGCTCCGCGCGCCTTGAAAGCTCACCGTACATACAATCGGGGGCATATACACTTTCTCTCAATCTGAACAATGGCCAGGCCTCGCGGAACGTGCCTTATCGGGCTAATAATCTCCTTCCCTCGACTCTCTCTCTCTCTCTCTCTCGGCGTTCTCGAATCATTGAAAAAAAGGGCACGAGGGCCCTCGAGTGTCGTTCGCGGCAGCGCTCGACGATAAAACAAAGCTCTCGACGGCGATATGTATATATATATATATGTACGTGCCGCGCGACTCGCAATTTACATACATACCACGGCGAAATCGAACCCTACAGGTGCTTTATACTTTACGAGCCGACGGCTTTTAGAACCGATTTGATTGGCCCTCCCCGCCTCTGCCCCCGAAGCTCGACGATGGGCCGGGCATAAAAAAACGGAGACGTCGCGCTGTCTTTTCGTCATTGTTCGCCGGCTCGCTTTTTGCTCCGGGCAAGAAAATCCTGGCGTTCCGCGGAGTTTACGGACTCCGCGGCGCGGCGGGGGGGGGGGGGGGGGGCCGAGCTCTTTTTCAAAGGGGAAACGAAGGGCTCTCGCTGCTGCTGCTGCTGCTGCTGCTGCTGCTACTGCTGCTTTCTCCGGCGAGTGGCTGCATTCGGCTTTTCGTATAACAAGCCCGTCCATTCAGCACCTCGGGAGAAAGGGAGCCCCGGTTATATATAGATATTCGCCGGAGTCACCTTCTTTTTCCCCATTCAGAGCGAGCGAGCGAGCGAGCCGGCGAGCCCCTGCAGAATGTTTGCACGAGCTTCTCACCCACGAAAGCGAAACAACTCGGAATAACTTGGAAGTCTGAAAAATTCAGGGCTTTTCCTTCTTTCTCTCCGACTGGGCAATGTGTGTGTGTGTGTGAGTGCGTGGGTGTGCGGGTGTACGTGTATGCCTTTAAAGCGAAGAGGCGCTTTTCAGAGGTATAAACCGGCCGCGTTGTGGACACGTACCACCGGAGAATGCAGTCGTGCAGCGGACAGAGCGGAGAAGAGTGTTTATAAGAACCGGTTGGGGTATTTGCTCGGACCTTTCGAGTCCCTCGTCTTGCTCGAAATTTGAAAATGCTCGGCTGCCATTCTTATTGCGTGTACACCGAAGCAGGCGTACGTGTCTTTGACCTTTCTCCCGAGCAGCCGTCGGCTGCCGCTGTTTCCGGGCTTCTACGTTATTTACATCGAGAATTTTTCGTTACGAGTATGGAGCCGCGCTTCTATCTCCTTCCTCGACGTTGCGGCAATTTTTTCTGGGATATACAGAGTTCGCGTGGATTGTGTATGTACCATCGCGGAGGTAAAGGTGAATTTTATACAAGTTAAAAATCTCATCTCCGCGGAAAACTTTTTGGGAATTAAAAGCTCCGGTGGAAAGAGTAATTTTATCAGTTAACTACTAATTGACCCTGATTTTCGTGAAAGTGTAACGAAAATAAAAATATTTATTAAAGCTGTTACATTTTATACTGGCAAGCGTCAAAATAACTCATAAATATAATTAATATCGACAGAAATATTTTATTTAAATTGAAAAAAAATTTTTTTACATTTACTTCGATAAAATGTTTAATAAATAGTAATTGATATTTTTTCAGGATAAATATATATTCCATTACTAACGTCAAATAATTTAATTTTAAATTTAATTACTGCAATTTAATATAGATCAACCCGATTCGTTTGTTAAATGTAACGATTTAAATTTCAAATTGAAACTTATTTTGAAAACCGCGCAGATAATCTCGTCAGACATATGTAGTATTTTTCAAATGAAATCCTCTATATTGAATCCACGACTTTGAATTTTCAAATCAAATACAGATTCATCTTCCAATGAATAATGGATATCGACACCATCTTTCAGAATTTTAAAATCCGAAGTCGTTCTGTAATGATATCAAATTTTCATATCCCGGTGGTATATTCAGATTCTTACACAACATCCATCAAGTAAACAGTCCTATACATATAAAAAAAAAATTCTACAATCGAATTAGAAATACGAAAAACACCAGGTCCATTAAGGTTCACGCACACCCATAAGCAATGTGTACAAATAGGTTCTACGCAGCGGTTAACGAGTCTCCTTCTTTTATGTGGGACGCTCAGCCGAACCGAAAGGCAATCAAGTAACTGTACTCGCTGCCAACTAAGATAACCTGCGTCAAGAGGCGGCCAAGAGACGTTTACTTCCCAGTTCGCCGACGCCGAACTTACGAACGCGATTTTTTATCCGGCTACCTCGTTCTCGGGCCACAAATTTTCTAGTTTTTAATATCGTCCGGTGACTGGGCAATTTCCTCGCACTCTCAATTCCTCTTCTTTATTGTCGGGAGGCGCGCGCGCGACGACGCCGACGAAAAGAATTAAAGAAAAAAAGAAAAAAAATGAATCCCAGCTCAAATTTCATTTTTGCGTTATTAACTTTAAGTTCTCGGTGAATTAATGAAATTGCGTCAGCATCGAGCTCGGCGCAGTGCTCTTTGTTCTCGAGAGAGATGAATTATTTGCTTTAATTCGAGCGAAAACGTAGCGTCCGTTATATAGAAAACTTTCGGATAAACTTTGATAAAGATCGCCGGGAGTCGCATAAAACTTTATTCATCTGTCTTCGAATAATTGATAAAGTTCTTTTATTCTTATTTTTTAAGGAAGCTAACGGCGTTTTACCATCTAAAGCGAGGTGTTTTAACAATTCGCGTTATTCTTACAAAAGCATACTATTCCTTTGCTGTGAATTAACCATCAAAGCAGTCAATTGAAGCGCGAATTCGAAACATTACACGGTAGAACGGCGCGGTTAAAATTAAAAAAAAAAAAAAAATACTACAGCAAAAGCCCGCAAGGGGAAGAGTTTTTCCGCAAATTCAACTAACCCCCCGTCACGCGTGTACTTCTCGTTCACCCACTGCCTTATTTCGTTTTAAAGTTTAACGTCCGAATAAGGACGTCAAGGCGAACGATGGAATTAATACAGTCATTATATTTAGATGAAGAAATTAGTGAATCTCAATTTTTGAATTGATCTTGATTGCAAGAAAACTCAACGCTGTCATCCCCCTTGAAAATAATTTACGTGCAATTGACTTCGTCGAGGATCAAAACTTCTCCGAAGAGAACGGAGCTATAACTTTCCTTTTTTAATCAATTCTTACCCGAACACACTCGTTTAAATTATTTTACACTCGCACTTCTCATTGAGTTTTCCGTGCACAAATCTAATTGTGGCTGAGAATATAAACCGAAACGTGGAGAGGGGATGGGGGGGGGGGGAATACAGTACGCGAGTAAGAAGCCGGGGAAGCGTGCTTATTGCGGCGAACTTTATCGTAACGTTGGACTGTATCACCAGGCAGGGCAATTATCGGGAAAGCAAACGTTTAATTATTATGCGTGCAAATTTGAAACTGCATTTGATGAGCCGATCGCCGCACACGCGGATACCCATTACGCACGCGCACGCGATAATACACGCGGCGATCCGCGCGCATGTGTACGCGTTGCCAACGAAGATGGATACAAGCAATTGGCCCGGCTCTGATTGTACGCGATCGGCCGGGGACAAGGGAGAGAGAGAGAGAGAGAGTTAGAATTTATCGGAATTCGATGACCGGTATTTACCCCGGAACCTCCCGTAATTGCATTCGATATTAATAAACGCTTACTCGGCGAGGCATTACACTCGCGGGTCGACGCGGCGAAAAAAAGAAAAAAGGCAACGCAAGGCGCACGTATATATATATATATATATACTCACAGATGCAGCAGACGCCGAAACCGAGGGCACAGGCTCCGTGAAAAGTGCCGCGCTGCATGCGGCACTCGTACGTGTTCATGCATATTCCGCGTCGGCGCTTATCCGCGGAGAGGCACTCCTCCGCGACCGGCTCCGGGAAGAAATTCAGAACTGCAACACAAGAAGAAGAAGAGGCGCAGCCGTGTAAAGTCGAGGTTTCTTGCGAGGAGAGAGAGAGCCCCCTCTGGCTTTGATTCACGGCGACGTTAATTCCCGCTCGAAGGGAAGTCGAGGGCTTTTGTTCGAATTCGCGCTGGATTTTTAATTAGTGTTATTGCGAAGATTAATTAATTTTCTGAAATTTGTTTCATTTCATTTTAGCGTGGCGCAAACCTGTTTTTAGACGACAGCGGCTTTGAATGAAATTTGTAAATTAATTCCATAGTTAATTATCATAATAATGGAATTTCTCCGCGTAAACATGTACATTATACGTGCAGGCAAAAGAGTATACGCTTATAAAATCGTAAAAATAAATTTAACTATAAACTAAAATCGGAAATTGCCGAATTCCGAGCTGCATTTTTCAAGCTGAATAATAAAACCGAAATAAAGCGTACTTCGGAGGAACGATATAACCCGGAAATGTCTGTATCTGCATCCGCATCTTGCATCCATCCCTCTTTCCCCAGGCAAATAGAAACGAGCATATTTCCCTTTATTATTTGCCATGAAAAAGTTAGTCAGTAAAAAGCGCCCAGTTGATACCGTAAAAACGTAAAAAGTCTCGGCGGCGCGGCAGTACATCAGTATAGTTGAATATAATGCGAGTTCCCGAGTGCATTATTTCCGCAAGGTGGAAGCGAGTCGTTTACGTTTTATTGCTTTTCCTTCCTTCGTGGTCCTTAAATGAAGAGCCTACTGTTTCCGAGTTAAGGGCTTTTCAAGCCCTCGAGCCCTGATTTAAATATCGTCGGGCCTTTATCATTAACGTCGAAATGGCCTATACACTCCATTTAGGATCGAAGCTTTGATAGTATAAGTTTTACTTAACGCGTCAATGAAAAGTATGGCGATTCGAGGCGGAGAAATGATTTTTGGAGTAAAGCAAGGACGTTGCCGAGTCGAGATAAAACGGTTTTTTTTTTTAGTTGTAAATGGGAAAGCAGTTTTAGACATGCGCTTTTCCTGAGATTTAGAAAATTAATGCAAATTCGAGAAACTCGGTATATAGAAAGTAAATGAAAGGTATAAATTTATTATAAAATGCGCTTATAAATATTTCGTAATATGAAGCTTTATTTTGTTACTAATAAAAGGACAAATTAACCGATATATAGTTAAGCGTTAAGCAGAATTAAAATTTAGCTAAAAACTACAGATTTTTAACAATGAATTATCTTTAATAATATAATATTCTCAATAGCATGATCTACATTTATTACAGTTTATATTTATTCAAGAAAATCTCCTAAAAATTAATTTACTAAAAAATCCAACCCGCTTATTTCCCGTTAGGGAATACATTTCGATAAAAGAAGACCTCTCGGCGGTCACATTCAGTCCCACCGAACGCAAAATTTCCCGAAAACCAGCGTTCGCAATCTAGCCACATTAGAATCATTCGAGTGCTCGGCGACGTTCGTAAATTCACTCGGTGTTTTTCCTCCTCCCCGATCCCTCAGCGCGCACCTATATGGACGCCGCTCGAAAAGCGCGCTGCTCCCGCGCCCGGGATTAATTAAGCAGCAAAGCTCGTTAAATTAAAAGTCCTCATTAGTGAATTGACTCGGCTTCATTTGGCAGTCGGCTTGGCTGCCGTCGGCTTCGAGAGAGGCGAACGGCTTCTTATTACGGCGGCTGCTTACATTGTCAACAATTTGTACGTTCAAAGCTAATATGCCTCGCGGTTATTATTCGTGCATTATGCAAGTGTAATTGCGTTCTCGCACGCACACGTTAGACTGTACGGACTCGCGCGCGGAATCCTTTAGAGGAATTTGCGGGCTTTGGAAATGGCATTTCGAATTCGAGCGATCTTTTGCGCTGTCTGGCCTTCGGAATTATAAGAGCATCCGATGTAATTCGATTGTTGTTTATCGTAAAATTTTATTCCAATGTAAGGTTGAAATTGTGATTAAAATTATAAAAGCGTATGAGGATTTCGTAACTTTTTATCGACGCGTCTGAGAGCAATATGCGCGAGTCAGCATCTTGAACTGTTAAGGATTGCGGAACAAGTTGCCTCTGATTACAATCAGTCGTTATAAACTGCACAGACGGTATACTGCGCCGTTTAGGAAGTAAGTTTGCGCGGCAGCCTATAATTAAAACTGCGATTCTCTGCAGTTTATTCCGACATAAATTATTAGAATTAGAACGTGTAGTGTTCATTATGATTACAGAGGAACTTGATAAACCCTTGGAATTTTTATTTTTAAAATTTTTAAAGAATCTTTTTTTTTCTAAATGATATTCTTTTAATAAATCCCGGAAAAACTGAGGACAATGCCTCATGAATATTCGATTTAATGTATGCGTAATAAAAATATATTAGATTTTCAAAAGCAGGGTTCGATTAATTACGCAATAAATCTGTATTAATAAAAGTTAAAAAAAAAAATTGTTATCGTTAACTATAAAATATAAAGCTTCATTTATTAGTACAGAAATTTGATTCGATAATTTGCTCAAGTTCTGTAAATAAAAAAATTAATCGAAAGAATTAATTAAACTTTTTGTCTTTTCATTTGCCTCGATTTAAAAGAGATATAACTAATATTTTTGAAAAATATATTCGTTGTACTCTGAATTACTTTCCATCTTCAATACTCAACACATCGAATTCTGTCGGAGAAAAACCAGTGTTAATTCATACTGGGAAATTCTGATTAAAATTTATCGATTAATCTATGCGAACGGTGTTCCATTAAACCGGCGAGCTCATTTGAAGTTTATCGAAAGCCAAAACGCCGCTTCAAATTAGAGAATAGACTTCGAGCCCGCAGTTCGTTCCCACATTAGCCGGGCCAAAAGATGCAAGTGCATTTATACTCCGTACAGTGCATATAAAAAGCGCGGTAAACACTCAAAGATTGAAGGGGGCCGAGAAAGGCAATTGTTCTTCGAGCTTGCGAGCAAAGAGCTCGGGGTATCTAATAACGGTAATAACCTTCCGCGGGGTTGCCCGAAATGAAGTTTTCAGAAAGATTGCAGAGCGCGCGCGCGCGCTGCAGGGCTTATTATATATATACTCGTCGGCGCTCGACACTGCGCCAGCTGAATAATTCGCTGGCCGGGCCGCTTTATCGCCTCGACTCTCTCTCTCTCTCTCGCTGAATTCGCGCTCTCTCCTCGGCCTCTCGCGAAATATCACCGAGTTCCTTTTGAATATTGCACGCGGCCGCCGCGAGAGAGAGAGAGAGAGAGCGAAAGCTCTCCCGCGTACGCCGCACCCGCCCGCTTTAAACAATATTGGTCGCCGCTGAACTTCCTGCCCGGGCGCGGGGGGAATAAAGCCCCGCCGATAATGAGGAGAGACGCGGCGTCGCTCGCCGATGTATCCGAATTAGATCGAGCTTTAGCCGAGTGCTTAGAGATGGATAAGCTCTGGTTTTCGTTTTCGGTGGTATTTTCGTTTTAAGCGCCAGCCTGTTTCCTTTGCGAAATCATGTTAATGCTATGGAGTTCAATTATTATGCCTTTTATGTAATTTTAAGCTGATTTGATTAATAATTCAATGAGTATATTTTGTTAATAAAGTAATTAAATGGTAATTACTGTAATATACGGACGCATAATATGTCGCATTTTGAATAATCAAATAGTAACCTTTGTGATGGACATAATTAAAAAAAAGACAATTGCCCGAGTACAACTGTCAATTTTATCTCTAAAGATGTCTAATAATTGATTACAAGTTTGATACTTGCAATCGTTTGTAGTTTCCAATTACATTGTCGATGGTTTCGCCGTTAACTGACCAACAAGTAGAACATCTGTCTTTGTCCTAGAGGGATTCTAAATTGCGCTCCGCGCGTCGGGTTGTGTTCCTTAGACAAGGACGCCAGAACAAAAACAAATGATCTGAACGGTCATTATAAACCCGAGGCGTAACTCACGGGAATACTACTCTAAATCTCGCTGAATTGCTTTATACTAAACTTATTATTCTGTTTGAATACAATTATTTATGAATCGTAAAAAATCGATAATTTGGAATATTAATTATGAATATCCTCTACGTTTACATACTCGTAGAAGAAAGAAAAACAGATTAATTACTGTTATAATATTATTCTTAGTGCCGTTTCAATCACTGTAAATCCTTTATAGAACCTACAAATTTTCAATTCATTAATTCCATACAAAATATTGCTCCAACTTTAAAACTCTCACTCCCACTCTTTGCATTCCGGTAGAAAGTTTTTTTTTTTGTCAATATTCAGATAAATCAACTTAACATGGCTGTTTTCTAGATTCCCTCCAGAATACGTCTCAGGCTGACATGAAGCGCTTGTAAGGGCCTATTCTAAAGCAGCTTATGCCGAGATTGTTTGAAACGACCGTTATAAACTGCCTTTTCGTATGGTTATAAATTTAATAAATTACAGATGCTTTTGAGATTAAACTGAATGAATATTCAATGTTTAGATTAGGAAATTGAAAGCCATTTCCAAGCATCAAAAATTATAAATATAGAAATTTTACTGCGAAATTATTAACTACGAAATCAATGTATCCGACTTATAATTATATCATAATTCATACATTTTCTCCCTAATTCTTTCCTTTTTTTAATTAAAAAAAATCTTTCAATTAAATACGCATACTGGAGGAGTAACGTTATATTAAAATTTCATTGAAGCACTTTAAATAAAATTATGTGATTTGAAATGAGAATTAGTGTAAATCTGGACAAACGATTGTCAATACCGATAATACAAAATATCAAAACTTCATTCGTCATCATAAGAGCTCTTTTGTATTTATAAATATAACAGGATGGATGTTTCCGCTGAGCTCAGTTTATCTCCAACAGTCAAACCGTTTACATTTATCGTCTACTTCATTCTTCAAGTTAAATTTCAGTTTTAATAAGCACTTGGTCTCCGTCGAATTTAAAAAGAAATGGAAGGCAGCATCGTCGTCGTTCTCGCATTGATTGCTGCAACCGGAGCACAATATTGTAAATTATACTTTTTAATACTTTTTTAATTAATTGCATTTTTATTTAAAACGATTGTGCTTTGGAGAATGGGACCTTTAATAAAATAAGGATTGCATTATTATCGCTAAAGTAAGAATATAATTAAACTTAATACAGATCCAGCGATCCCTTGCCTAAAGGACGAAACGTGCAGAAATGTCCTTGACCCATCGACTGATAGCAAATGTGTGCAAAACGTGTGCGTATGTGCAAATTCCAAAGGCGGGGTGTATCAGCACTGTTCTACTACGAATATTATGATAACATCGAGACACAGAGGTGATTTTTCATTTATTTAAAAAATATTGGTAAATATATTTAGATTCACATGTGTTACTTAAATAATCGACGGTATTAATATTTTACGTTATTAATTAATTTACAACATTTGTAATTGATTGACTGTTTGATTTACATAATTTCACTTAATACACTTATTTTGAAATCGCTGCGAATTCTTAACGACGATATTGACATTTTAACGATTATCAATATTTCGCAAAAGCTGCAAAATCATTATTTGAAAAGCTTCAATCAGGTAGCGAATGTTTAAAATTAATTACATGTTAAAATTGTACGGACAATTTAATGAAAATTTCCGGCTGGTTGCCCTCCGAATAATATTACATTCAAGACAAACACAAACACTGTAATACCTTAATATAATTTCATGTTTTTCTGTAAGTGAGTGAAATTTTCGGAAAGGCCAGTCATTACACTAATAATATTTTCACCTATTGGTTTTGCTTAATACTTTAATTTTTATTTATATTATCTCTGGCAATAATCGAACAAACTTTTTGAAACTGAATAAATATTTATATTAACACTTTTTTGACAAAAGAAAAAAAATTAGCAACGAGCCCCCGACTTTTTAAACAATCATCCTTTTCGCTCTTCTCAATCGACAGTGGGCCTGAACAAAGAGTGCCAGACCGACGAGGACTGCTCCATGGTCCCGGGCGCGAGATGCTACAACGAGACCGAGCCGCAAAGAAGCGTCTGCAACTGCCAACACAATATGATACCGAGCGTCGACGGGGAAAAGTGCCTGGAAATCGCGAAGGGCCTCGCGGCCCGCTGCAGCGAGGACGTCCAGTGCGCCACCGCGCTGCCCGGCGCCGGGTGCTTCGAGGGCCGATGTCGGTGTCGGCGCAACTTTCACTTCGCCGCCACGAAGCAACGCTGCGTTTTCGACAAGGGTGAGTTCATAAGTATTGGTTACGGTGGAACTTCTAGCACCGATGCATTCAAGGTTTCTGAAAGACAACTTTAAGGGAAATTTTTGTCGTAAAGAAATCTTTGAGTTATCGAAAAGACATTTTGTGCTAGCTGGGGGCTGTGGAGTTTCTTTTTATTGGAGTTAAATACTAGTCGTAGAACTTTTGAGGATTGTATAAAACTTATGTTTTATAAAAGATTTAAGTAATAAATGTAATTATAGTATTTCAACTTTAGAATACCTTTATATTATTGAATTGAACATTTGGATTAAATAATCTTTAAGTTAAAGCTGTTTATTAAAATTTGTAATTTAAAACGAACATTTTTTTAGATTTGGGCGATACCTGCAGCAGGGAGGAAGAGAGTTGTTTCCAACCAGATTTAAGTGGAGAAAATGCTTTAGAATGCTCGGATAATCACGTTTGCAAATGTAAAAAAAATTACACTCCGGTAAACGGTTTTTGTCAATATTCAGGTATGTCAACGAGTGGTTAGTTCCTACTTTTAACGTTATAAAATATAAATAACTATAAGATATTTTTATTTTCTACGTTACAGCGGCGTCAGTTGGAACACTGCACATTTCAATGCTTTTTATCATGGCGGCATTAGTCATGCGATTGTTTTAAACTTAATTTATTCTTAAAGTTTAATTGTTTACGTATTTATTCGTTTAATATTTATTTTATTAATTTTTTTTACTTTTAAATCTAAATTACGTGTTTTAATCAAAATTCGTAATTCATCTTTTCAAATTCAAATAGTTATTGTAAATTTTCGGACATTTACAATAATAATTTACATTTACATTTACATTTACATTTATCCTGCAAGTCAATTGTCAGAATTTCTTGTAAATATAAATGAAGAATTTTTATTAGGGTTTAAACAAATTTTAAATAAATATCTACTTTTTTATATTTACTTTAGAATCTTGTAAAATAATGTATGTAACATTAAAAGCAAGTCTTTTAATTGTATACATAATTTTATTGAAATAAATATTTGTTTCTTTTTTAAAACGTCGTATTTATTCCGCAAGAATATTTTTTCACCTTCTATCTTAGGACAACTTATGGCACAATAAGAAGCCCTGCACTGTTCGGGTCATTGAACAGCTTTCATATAGAAAAATTTCTAAAGGATTTATTTACGTAAAAAGACTGTCGTAGAGAGATAATACTCTGAGAATCGCAATATAAATTTTGCCATATTTAACTTAACGATGTTTCATTCTAAAAAAATTGTTTTGAAAATCATTTCTGCATAGTATATCATGTATTTTTGTTTAAGAAGGCCTGCACAATACATTATTATAACCGAAACGATTTTGAGCAAACAGTAACCTACTAACGTTAGTATAGGTCGGCATATGTTGTGATTATCGATATTATTTGCCACAGATATTTCGAGAATAATGCACGAATAATGTCACTGTTACGATATTGCAGTAACGCATTATATTTAATTGACATTTACGGATACTTATAATATTACACTTAATATTATAATTTAATGCTACAGTTGGATTATTTTTAATTGCTTTAACCATACTTTTTTAAAGTAACATTTTAACTTCACAATATATTTACTCACTGCAGACACAAATCTTTAATAAAAAAATCGGTTTGCGTTTCGAATTATTAATAAAAATAAATCACTCCAAGAATATATTGTTCAGCTAGAAGCCAAGTTATTTCCGTACGAACTGAGCAGCACTTGGGCTCATAATGTTGGCATTGCGTGAGAAAACTTAAAGTTTCCGACTATATTTAACCCAGCTTTTCCACAATTTCCCTAAGTCCTTATGCAAATATGGATGCTCAATTAATCATCCATAAGTCGGTAGCAGCCACAAACATAACACTGCATTAACTTCATCCTAGTTTACGAATACTAATGAGTGCTCGCGAGGTGAAGAGTAAGATATGTACTTTTGCAGCGAAGGAAAAACGAATATTACATTCCAAGCATAAATTGTTGAATACGACTGCTTTATGTGTTTCCTTCGAACCCAAACCGAAAACAATATTTGTAGCTGAATAAAATTTAGGAGAGAGTGAATATTATGCAATAATTCTTAATGTAATAGATTAAATTAAATGTTTAAATATTAGCTGATTATTTCATTGTTATCTTTTCAATCATAACTGTAAATTTATGGGAAAGCTTAAGTTTTAAACGTACAATTACAATTTATTACACATGGTGAATATGCGCACTGGGAATGTCAAATGACTATGTATGCAAATCGTTCCTAACTGTTTTCGAACAGTTCATTTTCGGAGAGGCTTCTAAAAAGGTTCGTAAAATTTTTGCGCGCTATTTGGAAGGTCTATATTCCTTCGCACTCTATAGTTGCTCACGAATAAAGAACTTTTATAAAACCGGTTTCTCATTCGAAAAACTACCGAAATGAAAAATCTTTTTGTACAATTAAAAATCCTCGTTAGAACAGTAAATTACCGGTAAAATTATCCCGCGCGCATTAATTTAACTTCGGCAGTTATATTTCAGTTCGATACCAAGAGAGACTTCTTTCTTACACACAATTCCCCGTGTTTTCGCGTCCAAGATTAATCCGACAGTCGCCGGCGTAACGGGAGAAAAAATAGCTTCTCAAACGAGCATCGACGAGCCTCTCAAAGGCCTATAAGCCGCGCGCTTTGAGCTCCGAGGTGTAGTTAATTCCCGCGATCATAAGCGCTTACTGCGGACGTAAACGGGCGCACGAGCGAGTCTTCGATATATACATGCATCCGGACTCGGAAATGAGAGGAAAGCAGCCGGGATCGAAAACGGAACGTTGCCGCGTTTGGATTTTTATATTATATACGATTTGCCCCACGTTTTTCGGCGCAAGGAATAAATAAAAACGTGTAACCCTGTCAGAAGTAAAGCGGGCAAAATAGTATGTCGGTTATTTAATCTGAATAAATAAATCACAGATCTGCGAGCCTCGCGGTTTTTCATGATTACGAAAGATAACAGATCAAACTGGGTTTTTTTTTTCGGGGTCACGCTCATCCATTCTACTGTCGTGGTAGTTTGCAAGAATTCTTTTTAAGCCTTCTATCTCGCGATCGTAACGTTTACGATCGTTAATTTTAACTTTTGAAATTAATAATTGAAATAAGTTTAAAATATATAACCCTGTAATGAATTAAGTTAATTAAAAATATTTAATGCATTCTTGAATAATTTATGCGGGCTTAAAGCCATCTCCCTGTATTATTAGCAAAGTTTCATAGCGAAATTTAATTTAGTAACTTTGCCGTGATGTTTACCGCGCTAATTATGCTCCAACCATTCGCGAAAATATCATCGTATACATTTCAATTAAATTGCAAAAACTATACATATAATCACAATTCGTCGAGCTTAAAATTATTTTCAAAGGCACGTAATAATCACCAGGCCGCGTGCACGCTTTCGACTGCGCGCAAAGTAAACCTCCCCAACGAGCGACGTAACCAATCCGCCGGCGCGCTTCCCTCGGAAATCCACCGGCGACGACTCCAATATAACCAAGCCCCCGACCTTTGCTTTGATAATCCCCCGGAAAAGCGCGGCGGCGCAGCCTCGCAAGCACTAACGTATATATCTCGCGAGCCTCCGCAGAGACGAGTACATATAACGTACAACAGCCGGCGCGGAAAGGATATAATGACTCACCCCTTGGGAGAAGTCCGCCGGGCTGCGGCGACGCGTCTGACGGCCAGAGCGACGGCCAGGCCCGGGAGCCCGGGAGGAGCAACAGGAGCAGCGGCAGCGGCGGCGGCAGCATCGCTGCGGAGAGAAGACACGCGGAGGCGCGCGGGCAGTCACTGGCCCCGGCGCGTGGCACAATCTAGATTCTCGATCGGGCCCCTGCGGTCCCCCTCCACTCCCGGAGCCGAGAGCGTACCGTTCGTTCGGGGCCCGCGCGGCTGCTCGCCGGTGCGTCGAGCGACCGATTCTCCGCGAGCGAGCGTCTGGAAATCGATGCTTTTACGCGGCTAACGCGCACGGCAAATGCTGAGCCTGGCTGGGGGATTTTTCAACGAATCGAAGATCGATTGTTGCAAAGTACGCATTTGCAGCGAGTGCACGTTTTATTTATTTATTCGTTTATTTTTTTAAATCTTCCTTGCGTCGATACTTATCGGACGGTTGTCCAGTCATAAGCTGCAATTATCGAGTTGTACGTGTACAAGATTCAACTTTTCCTTTAAACTGAAACGGTATTTAACATACAATACGTTTAACGTACTAAAATATTACTAGGTGCTCGAGAAACGGTGACCAATAAGGTATTTACGTCTTTCAAGAGGCCAATAATTATGCGTTTATACACTCCAGAATGCGTGCGCGGCAGCAATACACCCTGGGCTTCATACCTTTGTGTATATACGTAGCAGAATACGTATTTATTCCCGCGAGGCGCAGAGCAGCTTACGCGCGATCTAAATGTAACAAGCAAGTCGCAATAAGGGTCGAATTATTGCGCGTAAACCGGGAGGATGTAGTAATATGTATAGACACAGTAATATAAGATACATTCTGTTTTTGGGAGTGTACGAGGTGTTGTCGAATAAAAAGGATGATGTAATTTAATTGTTTATGTATAATTATTTATGAAAAATTGGGCCAAAACCTAATATTTCTAAATAATTGAAATGCGTTTAATAAAGGGTTAACTTGTTAAACACTAATTAATTTAGGTGGAAAAATAGTTCCTAAAATACACTTTATCAGCGAGATTTAAAAAATTTTTTAAAATATTCTAATCCAGGTGACTACGATGATTGTTATAGTTATATGAAAAAAGATTTCTACTTTACCAGCATTTACAAGTGCATAAGTGCATTACAACGACATGATAATTATTATAGTTGCACGATGAAATTGGCTTCGTAAAATTCTAAAACCGAGGACAATGAACACTGCTCTTTTCCTTGACAGCATCAGCATGAGTTAGAAGAAACTACCCCTCCTACTGCTTGCTCAAGCGGATGCAGAGTCTTCTGGTGATGAAAATGTCAAGGGAGGTCTCGTATACTTACAACATGATTTTACCTGGAATTGCTTTGAAGTTTCTTTGGCAAAGCTGCCAGATAGTGTGTACATTAATGTATATTACTGCGCGATGAAAATGATAGCGAGTACGTGACAAACATTAACTCTTCTAATTATTAAAATAATTACTTAAAATGTAAACAATTTTATAAAGCTACAAAATGTACATGAATCTTGTTCTAGTTTTATATCAGAAATGTTAAATTATAAATCAAATTTCAATGTAATTTCTTTAATTTGAAATAAAAAATGTGTGAATTTGTGCATTACTTCTGGCTGTTTAACACGTCACTACATTAAAGTAATTAAATTCCTTCAAGCATGTCCTCTACTTTATATTCTATTTACTTATAATTTTAATTTTTGGCTCACTAATTACGAATTTAAAATAGTAGCAGTTTATTAACTGAATAATTTCAAGTCTCCCGTATAATTACCGCTACTACAAAAACATCATATTTTTTGACTCGCATTCAATTAAATACTGTTTGCTTCATTACGCTCTTTCAATTTTTAATCATCACTCAACCCGACGATTTTACTTCCCGAATCAGCACTCGCTCCCTCTCACCATTCGACGAAAGATTCGGAGCTTTTAAAATTTTTAAAACTATTCAGATCGAGTTATCGACTTTTCCTATACTTGCAGCGGACAGTTTTGAGTTATTATCCAATTTTCGCCTCCGCACCAAGTGAAAGCCCCATCTCTCAGAATAAAGCAGCGCGCATTCCTAATCCCTGTTCTCGCCTGCTTCGCGGCATTCGAGAAAGAATTCTCGAAAGTCACGCGCTATTCATCGGTGCAAGGCATCGGAGAAACGACGGCGATCGATCAAAATCTCCTCCGCGGTGTCGTCGCGCCGTAACGGAATAAAGGGGGCCGGGCCCCCGAGTCTTGGGCGAATTTCGCGGGCTTTCGCGAGGCTCGCAATATTGCGTCGATTGTCCGGGTCTTGTTCCGCCGACGATAATCACTATAAATATACATTCGCCGCTCCGACGCGCGTCCATTCCCTGCACCCTTCGACTCTCTCTCTCTCTCTCTCTCTCTCTCTCTCGGCGCTAACGTTTCGTGTGCCTCTCCCATCGATCGCATTTTCCGCTTAGAGTAAAACACCGCAGAGCCTACGGTTAGAGAGGGGGAGGGGGGGGGGGGGAAGGAGGGAGCGCGCGATAGTCCGACGCTGCAGAGGTCTGTAGTCAGGCCCGCAAGCTCAGCGCATAGAGTAGCGCATTGTGGGAGCGAACAGGCTGAAATGGGCGTGGGGGAGAGAGAGAGAGAGAGCAAAGCGAGCCCCCAGGGTATACAAAGCGCGTGCTTCAAGCTTTTTCCTATATTTCTTTTTTGTTGGGCTTTCAAATTTTTGAAATTTTTGACTGGCAAACGTTGCCGGTCGCTTTTGCTTCGTGGTCGACCGTCGGCGTCGACGTGAAATTGCGATTAATTGCGTTTGCTTTCATCGTTCATTGAGAGTTTTTTAATTGAAAGTTTCTCTCGTGTAAATTTCAATTTTGGGACGTTTTTACGTTTAGATATTTGGGGCTGAAAAATTGTCAGGATATGTTATTAATTTTAGTTTAACCGTAAAGTTCAGTTAAAGAATTGTTTTGCTTCGTATTGTGCATAATAAACACATTTTCGATTATTTTTATTTTGGCATAGAGAGCAAAATAAACTTGAATGTAAAGAATGAAAAAATATTATTTTTTGTAAAGAATATAATATTTTCTACTACATGAAATGTAGGTCAAGCTATCGTATTTAGAGCGGGTTATATATAAATTGAATTTTTTATCAATTAAAAATTTTCCGTTAATTTTCATAATAAACCAACAGTATCAATAAATTGGTATATATAACTTAAAAAAAAAATTTTCTGAATTATTTAAGTCATTATATGAAACAAAATTATATAACACTCCGTGTGAATTGCATTCTCTAGTTATTCAATTAGAAGATTATCAGAATCTTTTAAGAACAACTATAATCGCTAAATTGAACCATTTGGATATACTAATTTGATAAATGCATTATTATCGATCATTGGAAAAGTACTTTATTGCCACAGAATACGTATTTTCTATTATCATACACTAAATCAAGCTTGGTCGTTTAATCTGTAAAGAGTATCAGAAAAACGTGGTAGGAATGTGCAGGAAACTGCCTTAAATATTTTAGAATACGAACCTGACCCTTAATTACACTAGAGCCTCGCAATTGAAGCATCGTAATAATATCAGAATTACTTTTTCAATATTCCTAATGCTTTCGTTCAGAATAGATTTTTCTATATATAATCCCGCACAAATAATATTCGTACATCATATATCAGATCATGGATTACGGTATCATATATATATATATATTCCATCTGTTCCTTCGCTCTTAAGAAAACGTAATGAACTTGTAGAATACGTTGCTGGAGCTGAACTGATGATAATTTTTCTCGGCCAAGTATTTTACCTTTAACAGCTGACGTTTTTATAGCTATCGATTTCGAATGTTGCCAGCTTCGCTCGATTTGTTTTGCTTGGAATGTTGCTCTTTTTTCCAGACCTTTTTTCACTTTCATAAACATCATTTTTAATGCCATTTAGAATCCTTCAATATTGAATCGCAGCTGAAACAAACAGTTTTTTATTTTTTTATTTTATTTCTTTAATTTAATTACAACTGATCCTACAAAAAGTATGACGCTTGCAGTTGCATAATTGAATTTTTTGCAGGAAAAATGATTGTGCTTGTACCAACAGATTAGTAACTTTCTTGACAATTTCGATCACAGACCCGCTTAAAATTATGCAATTCCGCTCAAAAGAATAAAAAAAAAAACACGGCGCATTATCGATTTTATAATGCAGGGAAGCACAAAAAGGCAGACATTGATCCGTTTTCACTTTGGCAAAAGAAATGCCGCGCGCGCGACAGAGAAGCTACACAGCGAACATCGGCGCTATTTTTCTTTTTTTTTCTCTCTCTCTTTTTTCAAAGTAGCGACAGAAGTATGCTCAGTGGAGCTTGCACGAGACTTCGACAAAAGCTTAAAAACGAAGACTTCATCCGTTCTGGATAACAGACAAAGCCGGAAAGTACAGTCTGAAAGAAGGAGGAAGAGGTGGAGAGGAAAACAGAGAAAAAAAGATGAGCGGACCCTTGCTGACCTGTGGTGTGTATACGTGTGCAGTTGGGTGTATGAGACGGGTCAGGGGGGGAGCAGCATATCGCCCAATCGATTGGTTCTTCTTCCGTCCTTTGACGTGCCGGTAATACCTTACTAGTGATTTTTTTTACCGGACGGGTAAAAGTTTTTTTAATAATAATTAAGTTTATTACTTGTCCTTTTTGCAGCGGGCAATTTTACGCAACTTTTCACCCTTGCAGGAAAACAATAATTGCCGCGGAGCTGAAACGAGATATTGTCAAAAACAGAATAGCAGGTATTTACTTGGAACGGTATTAATTTTCTTAGGTTCAGTGGGCTTGTGAGGTGTTTAGTGTATTTGATGCGAATGCATGTATAATTTTTTTTTTGCAATAACGTACGTATGTATAGTACAATTCGATTTTCAAATGAGCTTAACGTAGGTAGGTAAAGTAGAAAATGTAAAGCAAACATGCTGTATTTGGAAATGAAGATAACGAGATTACCAACAATTAACTTTAGATAAATAAAATTAAAAATATATATTTTCGTCAACTGCATCAATCAAAGTTGCATAATATTTCAATGTTTGCATGATGTAAATGGTAATTTTAGGATACCATATGAGCTACACTTGTCCACGCGGATTATAACAATTTTATAGTTCTACAATTTAATACACAAAAATTTGTTTAATTAAAGAATTACTTGATCTTTTTTACAGGGACAAAAATTGCGTTTGTATAAAATATTTAAATATGTTAAATTATTTAAAAATAAAATAAAAGTTAAAATTTTGACATAGATCTCAACATTATGGTGTGAGAAATACTCAACCTTAAGAACTATAAAGGTTATTGGAAATTCACCAATATTTGTTTAACCTGTGGATTACGGGAAAGCAAAAATCTTCAAATGTCTATTACAGCTAATTTAAAGAGATCACTTTTAATGATGTAATATACACTTTTAAACATCCCTATTGCAAAGATCTCATAAAATCCGATAAAAGGGAGCAGAAACCTCATAGAACCCGATAAAATTTTATCGGGTT